>JACDOX010000009.1:1997885-2609346 GCA_014549065.1 Cardinalis cardinalis | reverse complement strand
AGAGAGAAAGAAAGAGAGAAAGAAAGAGAGAAAGAAAGAGAGAAAGAAAGAGAGAAAGAAAGAGAGAAAGAAAGAGAGAAAGAAAGAGAGAAAGAGAGAAAGAGAGAAAGAGAGAAAGAAAGAGAGAAAGAAAGAGAGAAAGAAAGAGAGAAAGAGAGAGAGAAAGAAAGAGAGAAAGAAAGAAAGAGAGAAAGAAAGAAAGAGAGAAAGAAAAAAGAGAGAAAGAGAGAAAGAGAGAAAGAGAGAAAGAAAGAAAGAAGAAAAAATTTAAATCCAAGTAAACAGTAAGTAAACTTGCATTCTGAAACCACTGATAGCTATTTTGCATGCTTTGTGGTTGATTGCTTAGCAACATGTTTACTCTGCTGTCTCTTCAAGGCTATCATTTAAATATAATTATGGGCTTTCAGAAACATGCTCTGTTGGTCTAACTATGGCAGTTTCAACACTCTGAACAGAAAGAGAGTCAAGACAACTCAAGTTCTTTGCCCTGCAGAAGAACTTAAGAAGATCCCCTGCATTAGAGGGATGTGGTCTGCATCAATTATTAACAGACACTCTTCTCTAGTTTTATCTGTACAACTCTAAAGACAATTGGTAACGACAATAAAGGTCTTTTGTTCCACTTGGGACCCATACCTAAAGCATGGCACAAGTTATGTTTCAAGGCTCTCTAATTCCACAGTGAATAAAAGAACATTCTCCCTTCAGCACAGACATAATGACCCRCAATGGCTCAATCTTGAGTATTTCATCCTCAGCTGAAAAAGCTACAATTAGTTCTGCCACTAACAGCCAGAGCAGCACTCGTTTTAAAACAAAGTGGTTACAACTCTTCCTCAGGATTAGAACACCTAAACACTGTTACAGATTAAATACATGTGGAATCTGTTTTGTAAATACATCATCTTTAATTGGTTTAATCTTTAAAGCCACAAATTCCCCAACACAAGGTTTAACGATGTAACACACACAGCACTGAGGAATCCTCATCCTCTTCCTCTTATACAGCATCTGGTAATATTTCAGTTTAATATAACTGAGCCAAAATCAATAAATGGGGTAAAATTCAGAGTGGTATTGAAGTGTTCTATTGGGAAAAATAAATATTCTTGTCTAAATAACTGGCACTAGAGTACAGAATTCCTCCTTCCCCCCCAAAAAAAACCCCAATTGATGTCTTTATGCATAGAAGGCTGTGTGTGTGTGCGCGTGCGTGTGAGTGTTGTCTTTTTAATACAAATGTGGGCATATGGCTAATGTAATATTAGCTGGATTGTTATTTATTATTATAGAAAGTGCTGACTACAGAAAAGTTAACATTCCTACCTTAGACCTGGAACATAATTAAATTTTGTCACAGTAAAAAAATGATGTATTGATTTTCTGACAAGATTCATTACAAGTTTCATTACAAGTTACAATGAAAGGAGTTGGCTTAAGAAATTACAGTCTTCAATTTTCATCTGAGTCAAGATTCCCTGCCTCTTTTATTTCTGTAAGATTTAAAAAAAATCTTTTCATTTCATACACGTATTTTTTCTGGGTATATTGTGTCATGTATTATGACTGGCAAAAAATAATTTCCACAAAGCAGGAAAGCTCTTCTGTGATTGATATTTGCACAATTTTGAAAGGTATCACTTCTCTTGTCAATAGCATAGCAAAAATTTAAAGTATGTCCAGAAGGACTACATCTAGAGAAGTTAGATATGATTTTCATTTCCTTTCATGTCCTTTAAAATACTCAACTTCAGCAACCACAAACACACTCCAAAGAGAAACCATGGTGTTGGTAGCCTCACGGACYTCAGCAATCATTCACTAAATGCCCAGGAAGTCAGTGTCAGAAGGGCACACTGAATTACCTGCTTGATCTCTCAAGCATTACAGGCCATTACATTTTGCTGTATACTCCACCAAAGCTTTTCAAAAGACATACTGGTATAGCAAAAATCACTGATGAACTATCTGTGTTTGAGGTCCCTGAAATAGAAAGGACTAGAGGAGGCATACCCAGATTATTTCCATCACATGAACCTTGCTAGAAATACCTGAAAACCAAAGAGAAAAGRGGGAAATTTTTATCCCACTCTCAAAGCTGATGGTCAGTGCAACTTAACAAGAAAGACACCAGATAGGCACAGCAGCAGAGGGATTCTCTGTACTACCCAGAGTGCTGTTCCACCCCATTCAGAGGTCTTTTTCCTAGATCTCATGCTTCAGAGAAATATAAAAACAGAACTTCTGGAACAGACACAGAAGGGACTTATTTCTGGCCTCAGAAAGTGACTTTAGTGAGATCTAATTATAAACCTTCTCTTAATGCAGAGCTAAATGAGAGTATTACATTGAGAAACATGTTGGCAACCTTCCTTCCCAAAGGCTCTTTAAAAACAAAACAAAGATGGTAAATCAGACAGAACTACAACCACAACTACCTCCATATCAGCAGAGGGCTAAGACTCACCTTCCCCCAGTGTCAGATTTCCCACCACTATGTACAGAGACTTGATTTTAACTACTCAGSAGCCTCCTTCATTGTGATTTTGATAAACATGACCACAAACTACTGTGACGTATTCTAGTGAAACCACAAGTGGCCAATTACTTTCGATGACACTCAAGGCATACAGAAAACACATCAGACACCATTCTGGCTAAGGGTTTTGTGACTATTCTAGTTAAGAAAGATATTTCACGAGATGCTGACCCCCCCTCAACGCAAAAGAGTGAGGGCAGAAAAGGCACATACATATGTGAGCTGAGGGAAGACCTTTCCCATTGCACAAATTTCAAACTTTTGAAATTCTTTTTCTTCTTCTTTATTGTCTAAACCTTTAAAATAAAAAAAAAAAGCAGGAATTCTGTCAATCTGGCATTCTAAGTTCTCCTAATTAAAAAAAAAGTTACAATTAGCTTTAACTCATCATCCAAGACATTTTATTGAAACAGCAAACTCAAAAAACCAATCCAATTGAAAAATTTATCACTATTAAAAATTTCCACAAATTTGCAGGTTCCACCTGGAATGTTTCAATACAAATGCATTCAGTGGAAAAGCTCCTGACCAGTTGTCCACAGAGTTTCAGAACACTCACCAACTTCTAGAAGTCAAACTTAAAATTGCAAAGTACAAATCAGAAAACTACTAGACAGAAAAGCACCCATCTTCTGCTCCATCAAATATGATTTGCAACGCAGCAACCTAACTGGTTTCATGACAATCTTTAGCTATTCTGATCTACATAGCTGAAAAATCCAAGAAATCAATAAAATGAACAGTGGAGACAGATTTAATGAGGAATGGATCTGTCATGCATGACACTTTGTGACTTCATTGAGCAATATAAAGAAATTCATTAATGAATCAGCACTATACCAGTCTACTGGAACCATATTTCCGCAGGGGTAATTAAGCTTCTGTGAAGGTCAACAACAAATGGCAACTGTCTTTTGTGAATGCCTTTTTGGAGTGGGCACATGATGTTCTGCCAGACAGATTCTCATGCAGGCATTCCACTGGACCAGCAAGCACACCAAATAAGGAGATTTCTTTCAAAGACCTACGCTTTTTGGATGAAACACGTCTCTGTGATTTTACAGGACACAAGCAAGAAAATACCCCTAAAATTTCAGGACATGATTTAGCAAGACATTCTCTTGGCACCTTACCCTTTTGTAAAGCACGTGGATCTCCGGCAGGTGGGTTTAACAATGTCTAACAAGAGAGCATAGCGCAGTAAGGACTTTGGTGGTAAGAAATATTGACTCATTTCTTCATTTTCCTCTTCCAAGAAGTCTTGTAGCATTTGAATAGAGGAATCATTATCCTGATTATGTTTCCTTTCCATCTCTTCTACTGTTTCAAGCTTAAACAGAAAGGCCCCTTTTGGTAAACTCTTCTTGCTGCTGCAATCTGCACCAACGTTTGGATCCAGATTCTTCTCCTCAGAGGACAAAGAACTGGTTTCACCCACTTTGTCAGCAACCTTTTCCTTGAGTAAATCTTCTGGATCCTGATCTGGGAATCTTGTTAATATCTAAGAGGAAATTATGACAAAAATAAAATTAAAGAACCGTATTTAATAAACAACTTAACAGAGAGTAAGAATAAAAAACCATACAGAGAGTAAGAATTCCTTCTGAGATGCTCACAATAACTTTTASATGTTATTTTCATGAAGATTTCAAAAGCAGTAGCATCAAGATTAGTTGACCTATTGGCAATGATGTCAGAACAGCCTCAAATAATTGCCTTTGCAAAAAGATCTTTCCAAGTGTGTAAACAATGTAGCAGTATGACATACTTTCTAGCCCACTATCAGGCTAGAAAACACATCTCCCAACTGTGTAAAGCCATCTAAGCCACAGACATGCACATCCGYTCTTACAAAGCTCAATATCCAAGCTGAAGAAAGGAGACAGAATTTCACTTTTCTGTTGGAATCACTCATTCTTCTCCATTTATCAACATACACCACTAAACTGAAAATTTAACCCTCAATCTTCATGAAATGAAGCAAGTTCAAGTAATATGGATAGACTCACTTGACCAGGAGCTTGAAAGGAAAATGGTTCTTGGTGAAGCTTTGCAATTAGAAAATACCGCAGCCTAGAATTGGGAATGCCAAGCTGTAATCAAAATTCAGAAGGCTTTAGTCCATGTGATAGTAGAAAAAAAGTTGTCTGTAGCATCATGCAAGTTATCTGCCATTACATGCAGTAACAGAACTATGACACACTAATAAATTTTATGACTTCAGAGATAGCAGTATTCGTGGAATCAGAGATTCATAAAATGGTTTATGTTGGAAGGGACCTCAAAGGTCATCTAGTTCCAAGCCCCCTGCTGTGGGCAAGGACACCTTCCACTAGACCAGGTTGCTCAGAGCCCCATCCAACCTGGCCTTGAACACTTCCAGGGATGGGGCATCCACAGCTTCTCTGCGCAACCCTCAGTGCCTCACCATCCTCATCACAAA
Source organism: Cardinalis cardinalis (assembly GCA_014549065.1). Classification (NCBI taxonomy): domain Eukaryota; kingdom Metazoa; phylum Chordata; class Aves; order Passeriformes; family Cardinalidae; genus Cardinalis; species Cardinalis cardinalis. The sequence continues at coordinate 2,604,361 of JACDOX010000009.1, read as the reverse complement.
GAACTTTCTCCTGATTCTAATCTAATACAACTCCTTAAGTTCGAAGCCATTCCCYCTTGTCCTGTCACTGCAGATTCTTRTAAACAGTCCCTCTCTGTCTTTCTTGTGGTCTCCCATCAGGTATTGGAAGGCTGCAATTAGGTCACCCTGAAGCCTCCTTTTTTCCAGGGTATTCTCTAGGTATTAGTTGATAATACCTACACACTTGTAACTTCCATACCTAGGTACTTCCAAAGATCCAAGTGAGCAATTATTCTCTGTATCTCACAGTTTTGACTTTCTCTGTAAAGGAATATGAATCTAGACAAAATTTTATGTGATGCAAGAAGAAAAATTTACATGCTTCACAATTTCTTGGGACAGGTACTATCTGTTTTCTGTTAAAAGCAAAAAAGTCTCTCTTTGCCTTTTTAAACAAGGAATTATAAGACACCTAACAATTAAATAAATCCACCACAACTGGTTTTCAAGCTACATTCTAGTAGCTTTTCTCAAATATTTATGGTACTTCACTGATTCCAGTCAGTCTTTCACAATCTGAAATCTCTCTCAAACTTTTTTTCAGTTGCCAGGGTAACACGGAAACAAAGCTCCTCCTCCCACAAGAAACAGTCACATTTTCTGTGCTGGGAAATCCAGAGGCACAGCACTTCTGAAGCAATGGGGCTCCTGCAGGGAAAACCACCTTCCTGGTTACAGTGCAAATTCATGCCTTCTTAAAAATATCAAACGGCAGCAAAGCAATATGGGACTAGGACCTGAACACAAACAGCAGCACAATTATGCCAGTATGAGAAATCAGAAGTCAAGTCAGTTGGTTTTCTCACTCAAGTGTATCTTCAGCTTTGGGCATGACCTCTTTTTTAATACAGAAGAGAATTGTCAAATGTTCTTGGACTCAGTACACTTTGAACTATTAAGTAATATTAGAGCAATTTTAGTACTCACRCATGTTGGAGACAAGAGAAATTCCTGATATTTAAATCCACATGTTGCTAGTGTTTGCAAAAGTTCATTTCTGAAAGGAATCAAAAAGCAATTACTCCCTTCACATAGCCTTTAGCCCCTTTTTTAATCCTAAATAAATATAGATTAAATTCCACATCATATTTACCAAAGCATTCATTGAAATAATTGGACAGCAAATTATTGATCTGTCATCCATTACTGAATTTGAGAAACAACATATGAAGTTCAGTGTTAGAGACTACTATGCATTCAAAGGCACCTTATTCTTACAACAGTGCAAATGCCTCTTCAAAAAACATCCCATCTCTAGGAAAGTAATTGTGGTGTGTCAACAGAGAATCTAATCAGAGGGCAAGATACTCTCTTTATTGGGAATCAAAAAACAGGAGATTAAAACCACAACACAAATAGCTCACTAGTTYCTTCTACTCACATACACAGCACCGGCTAAGCCTAACAAAAAGGCTAAATCRAGGGATGACAAAAATCAGTGGCTTTGATTATAAAAGTGAGGTGGGACTGTGCTTTAAAAATATGAAAAAAGACTGTAAGGGAAATAATCTTAAAAAGACTTTTCTTCTATATTCCATGCAGACTGCACTAGGCTGGAACGACACAATAGGCAGAAGTTGTGACCTGTACCCAGCATTGCATGAGAGACTGCATCCCAGGTGTTGTAAGAGAAAACAAGTGTCCTAACTGGGATGTTTTCTGAAGTACAGCTTGTCCCAAGCCCTGATCAGCAAGACACAGCCTAGGGAATCCCAGGGGCTACAAGAGAAGACCATGAACACTGAACCAGCTGAGCATGTCTCCCAGCTGCCTGCCATATTGATYAAGAGCACGATATGCTTTAAGGAGYGCAAAGAAAGATCCCACTCTATTCCACTGAGAACTGAGAAGGAAGATGGCAACTCTCTCTCTCTTGCTTTGGTCACAAGAGAGGAGAGTGCTCCTGCTGTCATTAGKTAACTGCAGAGACACCTTTCCTCTTCCACATTTCGGACCATAACCAAATACAACCTACTTACTGCATCTCTGGAYCATTCGATGGCAGCCCTGAATCAGGGATAATCTACTATCAACAAAGGCACTCAAGAAAGCCCCAGACTATTCTGTGACCATAACACAAGATACCATGGGATCCTGAAAATGAATAAACCCCTGAAACCTCTGAATGTAACACTTATTTTTCTTTGAAAACTAATTCTGACCTTTTYGAAAGCAAACATGATCATCAAACCAAATACTCATCAAATAAAATTAAAAATACAATACTGTTGTATTTTATCCACTTAGAGACATAACCAGTTATCTAGTAAGTTCTTCTCACAACTTAAGATTGTAATTCCTATCCCACCTCAAGCTATTCTGTTAACTCCAATTCTAGGAAATAAAAACCCCTTCTAAAGAATAAATCCCTTCTCCTTCTAAAGAATATATCCTTTTTGCAAACTAAAGCCTGCATATATTAACTACAGTTTACCTTGCAGAAGAGGATTCAAATCCTTTAACGTTTTCTAAAAGTAGGTATTTTGGAAGCTTCTGAAGCCTACAAGGAAAAAAAAAAGCAAATCAGTGTAACAAGACATAAAGTACATTATATTCATCTACAGATCTAGTTAGCTAGCAGAAAGATCAAAGTATTTCCACATCATGTTAGCTGTTAAAGTTTAGCATCCTTAAAAAACCAACTGATTTAAAAATGTGGACTGCTGGTAAAAACCACAAACCCCACCTATGTTTGGATGAACAGCTGTACCCTCTTGTACTCCATGCATGTACTTTTGAAAATGTTTATCACTCTTCATTTCCTAAAGCACAGTAATTTTATTAAACAGATTCAGKGTATAATAGGAAATATAACTGTTGGGGGAAAACCAATTGCTACTTAGCCATAAAACTGTAGTTTTCAAGTGCTTGTACCCGAAATCAATGTCAAAATATCACATAAACCTTAATGATAACACATCAGAACCAGTATACATTTAACTGACTTAAGAAACACAACATATTTAGAGTTCAAACTGCAGATATTCTCATTTTTCTAAACTTGACTTTTTTATTTTGATGGGGTGAAGGAGGTGTCCCAGCTTTAGCAGGATCCGTACAAAGRTCTGGAAATAGGCACATTCCAAAAACAGGATATTAAATCTCTGGAGAAATGAGCATGCCCCAACTGCACCAGAGACTCTTCCAGCAATTTAGAAGCATAGATGATTCAGATTCAAGTCTCTGGGAACATTCTGTAGCACTGATTAGTTCTCTAATAAGGCTAATGTAGACACRCAATGTCTGTCATACACTGGGATCTCAGAACCACATACAGAAGTAGAATATTAATGCCCCCAGACAGCAGCTTCATGCTTATTGAAGTTAGTGACTTTGGACTTCCATTGGAACAAATCACAGCAGAATTTGTTTCAGCACATTTTTAATTACCACCAATTAAAGACACTACATGAATTAAAAGAACCAATGCATCTCAMAAGAAACTATGCCAAACTTAAAAATACTAAAGATAATAGTGAAAAACTAACACTAAGCTAAGAAAAGCAGCATCAGCCAAATTCCTTGCAGAGGAATAKAGAATATATCTGCTGATATGCCTACCCACACTCTTCATCATTGAYTACTATGAAACTTCTTTTTCATCAATGAATCCAGAGCACAGCTGGAAATTCAAGCACTCATAGGGGAYGGACCAATCACAAGGCAAGTAATCACTGTACAAAAAGGAAGTGTTAAGTACTTGATAGGTATTAACATTAAAARTGGTTTTGTAAAAGCAGCACTTTAATGTTTTAGCATTGGATTTTGCCAGGTTATGGCTTGGACACAATAAACAGACAGTATTTGGACCATTTGAGCTGGACTTTGCTGGCTGGGTGCTCCAAGGATTTCCTACGTCTTTYCAGATCTTGAAATTGTCCTTTCCATTATCTCTAATATTTGTCATCCCAGGCTACCTCTGAGTCTCATTTCAGCAATATTTCATTATAAAAGACTGAACAAAAGCTAAGTACATCCAAGGGATGAGAAATTATTTTACACTTTCATAAACTGCATGCATACCATAGCAATTTAGAATGTAAAGGGATAATTTCTATATTAAGAATTTCTTTTTTGGGGGCTGAAGTACTCCATACTCAATGTCTCAGAAATGTATCATATTCAAAAAACACATAAGCACTCTCTTAGTAAAACACAAATCCACTGGAATTGAGAAATTCTACAGAAGCCATCATGTTGAACCTTYTAGTGACTACTTAGAGTAGGTACTGCTTCAAGAACCCTCCCCAGTGAGATAAGGGACATTAGCAGTGTCTCCTGGGGTGTTGAGATAAAAGTGAGACAGCCAAGCCCAGGTCCTTTGCATCGTCATGATAAGAATACAGGTCCTGGAGTGTCTAAAGCTTTGGATTTGAGAAGGAAAAGCTTCTGCTGTTTATCCAGCTAAGTCCACAGCAACTGGTAAGCAGTATTTCCATATTAATGCACTAATACTGTCCAAAAGCAGACAGCCTCTTAACTATGTTTCAGTTTAATGGAAAGGAATCCTCAGGTCACAATGCCCTTAAGGAAGATACTATTATTCTGACAAATTATTAACTTACTCAGTATCTGCCTGGTTTCATTTTCATTTTAACATATCAGTTGRAAACCTGTGTTACATTTCTTGTTCCACAAAAGACATCCTTTGCAACTTCTAAACAACCCACATCCTCTCCCTAATTTTGTGTCTCCGACAGAAGCAGGGGAGTAGTAATATCCATTCTTTTTTACCTAGGAATTGTGTAACTTACTGGGCTACAGAATCTGTGTTTTGTTCTGTGTTGTCTGCCACAGATTTCTTATGTATTTCTTATGTATTTCTTATGTATTTCTTATGTATTTCTTCTTCTTGGCCCTGCCAAGCCACTCAGCCCTTCTGTGTCATTGCTCTCTCTCTGCTCATGACAAGGGCAAAGACATAGTTCCATTCAATGTTGTTGGCTGCATAAAGTTTCCAGAACAAGGATGAAGACTCTTTTCTCCCAGTGCTAACAGCAGTTTGAAAGAAAGGCTTTTTGGTACTGGCCTCTTCCGTGTTGAAAGCATTCATAAAAAAAAGAAAGAGTAAAAGAGACACCAAACATTCATCTGTCCTTCTCCAACCCCAACAGCAAGATGAACTAATGGAGGAATATATAGGTAACAGCTGTCCTAGTCTCCAGGTGAAGCAAGACTGTGAATAAAAGAAATAATTATGGCTGTTTCATTAGGAACTGGGATCTGACCAGGCAAAAAAYGACAGATGAATTCAAGGACACTGTCCAGACCATGCAGTGCTATTCAAATTCTTTAGTATTACTACTCCAAACAGGAGATTGTACTACAAACCAAAAATACACAATCTGCCCCAAGATATCTAGAAGCAGCACCAAAAAGAACAGAGACTTTCAGAAAGAAATGGTTGCAAGATGCATTGCATTGTACAGTCAATAGCACACTCAAACCAATTTTCAAATGGTACCTCTTCAAAAGATGACTATATGTTGAATCTAAGCTTTTGTAACCCAATATTTTAAAAACCTTTCATGTTTCCATGAGACCAATAGACAAACTACTATATTACCTACTCCTGTTTCTATGTAAAATCAATGCAAATTTGATGTTGAACAGAAAAGAACTCTTTCTTTTCATTTATTGTGTAGGCACAGTTTAAACAGACATGCAATGAAAACAAAACCAGATGATGAAAGCATATACAGCAACAATTAAGTGATTACAGCATTAGTAAAATACAAGTATATGTAAGCTACATATGATCATGCGAAAAGAAACACAGAATACAACACAACACCAACAGTTTCCCTCTAAAACATTACAGATATCTTGTCTCACTGAAATATAGAAGACCTAGTTACAACAAAGCCTGTTTACAAAAGGGGCTTTACCATGGAGGTAGAAGTTTATCTATACCTTGGGAGAATATCAAGGATATAGAGAAAGCTCTTGGTCCGTGGATCAGACACATCACCTTGCAGGCCAATTCTAAGAAAGAATAAAGAAATACCAGTGTATTACTCGGAGCACACTGACATTTGAGCTACATTTTTCTACTGATTGCTGACTCTTTGCTTTGAGTTTAGAAAGGGAATTCTGCAAAGGCATCCCATACATACAGGAGGACCTGCTCACAGAGGCAGTGTCCTGAGAGATGCTCTAAGGAATGAAAGTCTGCCCCTGGAATCCATCAGCTCACTCCAAGGTTAAAATTGAAGCATTCAGTAATGAAATCCACTCTCCAGCCTGCAAAGGCTTTAGAATTCTGGCCTCATCCAGCAAAGCCTTTGAACATACTTGGCTCTGARTGAACAAAAAACTCCCACTGGGTTTCTGGGAATACCCTGCTATTTTGCACTGAATATATTAAATTATTTCTATGAATTAAAGCCTCATTGTTCACCATTTAGCAGGATAGAACCCCACATGACTAACTTTGGAATCAATTTTGTAACACTAAACTGGAAAGATTATGTAGGTTACAAAAATGATAATGATTCCAGGCCTGTGTTTCCCTAGCTTATAATTGTATTAGCTCATAAAAAAAGAAAAGAAGCTTTGTAGAAGAGCTTTAACATGTATCTAAATTAATCAGTCATATACAGATTTTTCTTTTCATCATATTATAAAGAAAAAAAATCTGAAATGTTTCCTATATACWTCATAGGTTTGCACTAATTCATTTTTACAGATCAGCAACACTTTACAAGGATTCCCTTTCAATCTTAGAACATTCAAGGAGATATACTTTCTTACACAATCATTATTACCATCATCAGCAGACTTTTTTCATGGGGCTACTATTTTGCATGAGTGCAGTTACTAGAATCTTATCCCACTGGTCACTGCTGYCAAATGATATGAATTACAAATTAATCTGACAAATAACATCTCAGTAAACTCAGTCCTTAATCAGCAAGATATTTCTCTTTATCATCCACAAAATCATTTCAAAGCCATTATCCTTCTGGTCTTGGCTAAARTAGAAATATTCTTCAGAATAAACTGTCCGTGTGCATGTGCAACTTTCAAAGTACAAATAAAACCAGATTACACTCTTAAGTCTCAGGCAGAGTGGAGAAATTCCAATCCTCCTTCTGGACTTGCCTCAGGAAAATATTAGATTGATATCTAAAAGGAAAGGCAGGCCTCCTAAACATTACATTTCACTATTAGAGGAATAATACAGTTCACAAAATTAGTGCTGTAAGGAGCTTACTTAACTTAAAGTGAATTAATATATATATATGCAAGAAATGTGATCAACAATTAAGATGCAAATTGCTGCATTTCTTTCACTTCAGTAAACACCATGGTGAACAGAGCTACAACACATTTGCTTAGGACGAGAAAGATACACAGATCACCCACACATAGTGTCACTATGTCTTGATAACATTTCTCCTTTGACCGTATATAGTGCAATAACTGCGCTTTTTTCCCAAGTGTTCTGTACCTACCTTGTAAAAGGCTGACAGGGAGGACTCATCAAAATCATATCAAAAGATAATCTGTCAAATTCTTTCAGTGTTATGCCCTGAAAACAGAAAAAAATAGAGGAATGTTGAGTGTTGTGAATTGTATGGAATTCTCAAGTCATCTTTGAGATCAAACTATCCCTCTTACTATCTAATCTCTCACTTGACCTAGTAATTTCAAAATCTTTTCTACCATGCCAAACCATAAAATGTAAATATGCATTCACTGCTCTTCATGTGAAACAAAACTCATAAGATTAGCATTTATACATAATCTTGAGGTTTGTATCTGCTCATTCTTTGAGGTGTGTAGTGGTTCTTTCAGYAGATACTCACCTGTTATTTCTCCTGTAAATAAAGTATCATTACTCAGATATGAAGTCTCTGTACATCAAAACCAGTGTTTATATACTCAAAATATGTGTAAAAACATCTGAGAAGAAAAGTAGCTCAAGTGTAAATATAATGATTTTTACGGACCCAAAGTATGGGTTTTAGCTCTTAGGTCCACTAGCAATGCACCTTAGCAATGCACCTTATAAAGTTTATTTCATAGTTTTTCCCCTATAAAAATTAGTCAAAGATATTGTATGGCTGAAATTCTCCTCTAGAAGACAATTCTGCTTAGAAAAGAAAGAATTAGGTCTGTGGTAGGAATTAATTACATAGGTAGAAATTCCTCTAAACTAAGTTTTCACCTACACTAGAAGATCAACACATTAAGGGGCCAGGAGGAAAGAAGGACAATGATCAAGTAACTATGACTTGGACAAAGAAATCACTTCTTACATATTCTGAGGGATACCTATAAAGCAAATGTAATGTAGCTACCCTCAGAAAACTAGACAAAAGCTGCTGGTTTTTTCCATTATATTTGAAGAAGGTGTCACCAACTCTAATAATCTGCTCTTGTCTACTATAAAATGATACAGGCAAAGATTAATCTTCTTTTTCCATTATAAAACTATCATTTAGCCAGTTATTATTGAGTGCTGAATAAGCACTTAACCTTTAGCCATCTATTTAACTCTTACTTAAGCTGGTGTCTTAAAACAGACACACTATCTTTTACTGTCATGTTGTAAAACCGTAAAAGAAGATGAAGAAGTATACAGTAATTTCTAACTCAATCCAAGCAAAACTCCATGCCTAGCTTGCCTCTCATCTATTAAAACAGACGACTTTAATCCAATTTTACTTAGTTATTTTTCAAATAATTTGGCAAGTGACAGAATTCCTAAAACATTTTATCTATTGAGCCCATTAAAAAATATTCAGGAGTGTTCAGTTCAATATATTTTGTTGTGCTTCTCTGAGCCCAACTATAACTTCAAAACAAAGGCATGCCCCCAAGTAATTTAATTACATTTTTTTGAAGTACATGAAAATATTGTTTAATCTAAAAATATGATTTTTGACATTCCTTTATTGATGGCAAGCATTCCTCTTGACATTTATATAACCTTTCTTCATGCAGAAGGCAAGACTTTCTAGAAAAGCCTGCAGTATGAAATCCCTCTTACTTCAACAACCAAACAGCACAAGCAAAGTTATTGTAAAAATGCTTTATTCATAATAACATAAATATTTCCATTTCTCTTGTTACTAATAAAGACAGTAAAAGCAACTCACATCTTACAAATGCAAGACCACAGTAAAAAAAAAGATTAATTACTCACCTCAATAGTCTTTGCCCATAACGGCGTGCTGGGAAAGTTGTGCTTATAAACATCATTGGCAAGAGTGTTTACATCAACAGCAGCTACAACTTCTGCATATGTGCAGCTTTCTAAAATTAAAAAAAATAATTTCAAAACTTTAGCATCTCTTTACTACTCTTAGAAAAATGTATTTGTTCAGCTGTGTTACAGCATCACTAAAAAACAAAAGGCAAATTACACAATTAAATTCTGCTGTGTTGTCTTTGAAACTTTGTATAAAAAACATACTGTTTTTCTAATCATATGGGCAATACTTCCCTTCTTTATATATCCAAAAATGGAAGCTAAAGTAGATAAAAAGCGTAGACAAGTAAAGTAGAATTAAAAAATTCCAAACAGGGTGCACCTCTACAACATTTCCACCTCTGTGCAGGTCACTGTGGCAGCAAGTTCCGGGCTACAGGAATCCTAAGTAAATCCTGCCAAGCCCCACTGCCACTACCTTATCCTCTGACAACTTACAAGAAATAAGTGTGTTATTTTAGAGGTGTACTGCTTCTCATTATGAAAAAACAGCATCAATATATTTGACATATGTCTACTCTCCAATAAAAATTTAAGCTGTCTGAAAAACATTTCTGCTTACATTTCAGTAAAGCCTTAGGCCTCAAACTCAACAGCTGCCTCCTTTGAGTTAAAGGTCCCAAAATACCAAACTTGGCAGCTTCTCCTCTCTTGGACAGAGGTGTTATTGAAGAGAGGACAGTGTAACAAACTCATAGCTAAAACCCTGAAATAAAAATATACTGAAAAGAATGTAAATAAACAGCTGTTAATTTATAAAGAGAGTAATAAGTTCTACAGAAGCTAAGGAGATAAAAAGAGCAGGGTTTACTCCACTGCTCATCATGTCACACTATTTATTATTACTAAACACAATACCTTCACTGAGGCTTTTTATCCAAGAAGATAGACTGTGGTTACTGTCACAGCTGCAGGCAGAGAAGTGACCCTACCTCCTGATACCCAAGATCAGTATCAACCACCGGGATATTTACATTATGSTCAGCATTACAAAGCCTCAGCTGAAACACAAGCAACTTTAAAAAAACTTCTGTAAACCAAAAGAAACAAGGCAAATAGCCACATGCCTTCGAATAATCTCACAATATGCTCAAGTAACACATTAACAAATGACCTTATGAGACACTGCATGAATTACCGCCAGTCAGCTAATTATTTACAGTTTGAGAGGATGAAAGCCCAACTGGGATGATCCCAGTGGATTTAATTTTGAATAATGCAGTTACCATCCATCTACTATCTTTCAGGTTTTCAAGGCTGTCTTACTCAAAACTAAGATGAAAGAGAAATCTGGGTATTGAAAAGATTGTTGCAGACATTTTAACAAGGACCAAGCTAGTTCTTCCAGGTTTACTTGATGCAATCGAGGGCAAAAAGATAAGGTTTTTCACAAGATAAATACTTACAGACCATTAAGAGTCAGTATACAAATCATTGTTTGCCATTACTGTCTTGACCTTTTGACCAGAAGTTGTAACTGAGAACTCAATACAGGTGTATCCACAAGGACAACAGCATGACTACACCTGAGATTACAGAACAGGTAAGTTAACACTGACACCTAGCGTGAAAAGAAAGCTGGATGAATATCTCAATTTAAAATCATGCTCAAGAACCAACACTTCCATCTTCCTAAAACAAAGCTGCAGCATCTAAGTAACAGGAGCAAACTTCCAATACTGCTAAAGAGACCGCTTTTCTTACTCACTCCTTCAGTTCTTAAAACATATTGTCCTAACAAGCTAAGTCTTACTGTGTTTTCCAGGTACTCYAGAAGAAAAATAAAATTAACAAAATCAAGACCCTCAAATTATTATCTAAATTAATACATARTTTAAAAAGGGCAATTGGGAAGGCAAGCTGTGTGCTTTCTCTCACAACTCACGATTCAGACACTTGGTTTTTTACTGCCATCCATTCAGTATCTCCCTGCGTACATACAAGAAAAGAYAGGCCCAAAAGTCTGGAGATATGGAAGAGGACACACAACTACTGAATCCCCTGGCAATACAATGTTCAGTCTAAACCAGAGATGTAAACCAGCACGGAAAAAGGACAGGAACTTTTCCTGAAGTATTCCACCTGAGATCCCCTCTTCCTCATTCAAAGACCTGATAACTTTTTCAGTCTCCTCCTTTTCATTTCRAAGTTGCAGCTCACTTGGGAATTCCTGTAAGAGAACAGACTCCCTCTAAAAGCTGATTAAGCATATTTGTGTGGAAATGCCCTGGAAACGCATGAAGGRGCTTGAGCAGACAAGCAGCTCTCACACATCCAACCCAACAAAGAAAAGCTTGTCTAAATTTCAAACAATGTGAAAATGCAACATTTTAAATAACTTCTCCTGAAAGCTAAATAACTTTATGTCAAACTGTGATATTTTGCTTTTCTGCAGCAATTACATTTACTACTTGAAAATTACTATTAGGAATGCATCATAAAAAAAGCCTGAGAGCAGAATCTAAGAAAAACARAATCAAGACTGTGTCTAATTATCCACACTGACAAAAGGCACAAAACCAACTCAGGAATCGCTGACTTGGTGGGATGTTAAATCAACTCCTCAAAATACATAGCAAWGCTTCAGTACAGAAACAGACAGCTCTGGAGATTTTTTTATCCCACTCAAACAAGCACATCCCATTTTCAAAACACAGATATTTAAGAGAATTACAACAATGCAGGAAACAGCATCATTTTATTCAGACTAAAGAAAAAATAATACATATTTCCTAAGTGAAACTAACTGGCTGCTGGAATACATGATTTGTAGGATTCCTCAACATCAGTTTTTGAATTGACACTTTTCATTTCTGAGCAAGATCACATGGTTCAAACGGAAGCCACAGATATGATGGGGAAGTTACTGAGGRAGGTGTTATGACTTATTTTTAGGCAGACTAGATTGTAGTATTTTCTCTTGGCTGAAAGCAGGTGAAATCAAATTTGTATCATCCTACTAGTAATGTACTGATTTCACACTTAAAGCTTAAAACCTCTTGGACCCAGAGAGCAGAAACTCTTTGACTGTTACTTAAACTGCCTAAAGAGGCAGCGATCAGACTTTGGGGCMCAGTTCTCTGCTTTATTGAACATACAATGCTTACAAGCCCTTTCAGGTATGGAGATGTCATTCTTGACGGAGAGGGAAGGGGACACTGCGGTAAGGATTGGAAGAAGATGCATTCGAAACAAAGAAAGACAATGTGTACATTAGCTTCTGATTTGAAAAAGTAAACCCAAAGAGTGTCACCTTCAAATGCCAGAAATAAAATTTCTGACATTACAATATCTGTCCTTTTCCTCTTTAGAATTGATTCCTTTGTCATGTGTTTCTGCAGACCTTAAAATTAACATAGATCTGTTTATATTCACTACTGTACTTTTGCAATAGAGTCATCAATGTTAACAGAACACATGAAATACACTGTGTTACAGCAAGGGCAGTTTGGTGCATTTCAGTATATTGGAAAATAGRAGCCAGAACAATTCTCTTTCCTGACAGGTATGTGGAAATAGATGGAAAAGGGAAGATGAGTCACAAGTTTTGTCAGTCCTGTCTCCTTTTAAAACAGAGAGCAAAGATTAAATTTCTGAGTGTCAGCTCTTGGCTGACATGATTAGGCTGAACTGTCCAYGGCTATAGTGAACACGACTATCAGTAAACTTGATACTGAGTTCCTGTAGGATACTTAGCAACTCCTTTCACTGCTCTATTTRTAAAGGATTCAATCATGTTAAGCCATATAAACTTTATAAACTTACACTATGGCACAACTGGTACCATCCCATGCTACAAAGAGCTATATTTTGGAGAAGCATTAAATTGAGTTTAGGTGTAAAAATTTGCTCAAACCAGCAAAATTTTGGCTTTCCATTGTGCTGAATGTCAAAACCAGTTTTTTCTCCTGGTGTGATAGCTTTGCCCAGTGTAAATACACACACCACTTTATTGTGCTGTGCAATTCACAGAGACAATCAAATAAAATGAACAAACATGCATAACAGAGCACAAGAGACAACAGTTGTTACCTTGAAAATTGAAATATAACAATTGCAGAGGAAAAGTATCACTAACTTCATCACTGCAAATTTATGGTATTTTTTAGAATATGTCCTTTAGCGTTTCATGCAAGAGGACTTTTTTTCAGGGACCTGGCAGATTACAAATGCTTCTGGCAGAGACATGGAACCCAGTTTTTGTGGGAAAACTGCCTAAATTAATAAGCCAGTTTAGGTTTGTTTTGGTTGGGAAGGAGGAAGAGCAGGCTGTTTGTTTCATGGAAAGTTGCTAAGGAAATGAATATGTAGCCATAGATTTTCTAAAAATAAAACACTATTTTTCACTGCAGAAACTCTGCACTTTATAAAGAACAAATTCACTCACACACACACACAAAAATTATCATTGATTTAGACATATTTGACTTAAACATCAATCTTTATAAATCCCAAAAGGCTTGAGGTAAAGGGTGGGAAGAAGAAAGAAATGCACTTTCATCCCTTAGCTGCCTCAATCTTTCAAGAGTGTGAATTTGAAGAGACTCACTGATTACTGACTTTAACTAAGCTCAACTTTACCATCTTTTKATGGTATCTTTATTAAAAGATACCATAAAAAGATGGTATCTTTTTACAGGTCTTTGGTGTTAAAATATTACTGTAAAGCATTCAAAATCTAAAACCAGATATTCTACAYGTGCTGAGATATCTACATCTAAAGTACCCACACAGAGCTAGACAATCTCCAAGATTTTTCTTTTTCAGCTTTAGACTGAAACCTAAGTTCAGAAACAGCCTTCTCTCCATTGTCAAAAGAATGTGATTCAACTATGAAACTATGCACTAACAACTTCTATGTACTCTTTACAGAGAAACACAAGARACTATAAACTTCCATCAATATGTGAAAATTCAATTATTTTTTACTGTAGGCAAGGACAATCTCAAAACCAATTGCATTCTATTTAGTACCAAATGCATTCTATGTTAATGACAGCTGCCAAAACAACAAAGATCTTCATCCTGCAAGCTATCATCTAACAAAGTTTTTGAAAGATCACAGCCAAGAAGGGCATCAAGGTACAAAAGTCAGCATCAGATTTCCTGAGAAATACCTATTTGCCAATTGAAACACTGGCAGAAACAATTTCACAGAAAAGTAGAAAGTTGGACCAGCTGAGTCAACCATAACTGACCCCATTACACGGCCAGGAACTAGCCTGCAAGAACTGCAGAATCCCTTCTGTAGAACAAGGCTTTCCCAGGATGCTGCCACTGAAATACCACACACACCCTCCGTTTTCTACATATTCCTATTATTCTTCTTGGCTTACAGATCCACTAGAAACCATACTAAGATAATATATTATTATACATAATCCTCATTTGTTGTGCATCTGGCTTATGGAAGCACTGGAACAATGGAGGCCTTTGTTTCAAACTTCATATTTATATGGAAAAAAACCCTACAACCCTTCTAATATTTCTATACACAATTTAAAAGAAGATGCTGAACAATCTGCCACTGGCTAAATGGAGGATAGGATCAGAGACCTTTTCAAACAGCACAGTTTCATGAACACATATAGGCCAAAAACATGTAAGAAACACATTATTAAAGCACTTACAGAGGAACATTCACTTCTTTTCTGTTTTATTTGCACATAAAAGCAAACACTTCAATGCCCCTTGACTTTGTTCCTTCATAAACTATGTAAGAAAACTGAATCCAGATGTCCAAAGGACTTCAAAAACCAGCAGAAATTATCAAATGCCCAAGTATATCTCTGCTCCCAAATGAAATCCAATCCATCAAAAACAGTTTTATATAATAACCTGTTATTAAATACTTAGTGCAAATTTTGTAGGACACCTYTTAATCAAATTGCCTGACTGTTACTTTTAACAAGACTCTAAACAAGATTTTCATCTAGAAGTGTATGGTTTGGAACCTTTCCTGAGACAACAAAATGCTTATGGGCTGAACTCCCATTTGCTTCCCAGAAACACAAGCACCCAGATTGAAAAATATTATACCACCTGTAATGCAAACAGCTTTGTGTYTATTCAATTTGCAAATTTCAATTGGTACCTGACCATTTTGAACTAATCAGGGTAATTCACACAAATAATAAATTAAATGTCCTTACTTACAGTCCCTTTATCTGCTTTGGCTGATACCATTACAGAAAAATCTCAGTATCACTGTCCATACCTATTGCAATTTCCTCAGTCAAATGCAAATCCATAAGAACAGAAATTACACCAAAGACTGACATTGAATCAGTTGTGTTCAGCAAGTTCAGAAACAGAAAACATGGAAGTAAATTCACCTTTTCAGGAAATAATACAAGGGCTGTAGTTAAGTCCTTCAGTCTCCAAACTACACCATTAGGTGACATGATTTCAAGGCTTCATATTTGTAGTAAGTATCCACTGGGGCATCACTAATTCTGTGTATCTTTTGGATGAAGGTTTACAGTCTTCYGATAATCTAATGAGGCATTCCCACCCTTCTGAGTATTTACTGAGTTGCAAGTGATGTTTTCACAGGTGGAAACTCACAGGACATCACATCTAGCATTATAATCTACTAAACATTGCAGCACACTACTGAACTGCCCCAAGACATACTTTATTATGGCAAGAACACAGCTAAATAATTYAGTAAAGAGTGAAGGAAGCATGGTGTAGGCTAACTTTCCAGAACCAATCCACTTTCTATGGAAAGTGGGAAATATGGAAATTGTCTACAATACAACAAACATGGATAGCTTGCCAATGCTTCAGGAATCTGATTACCAGAAAAGCAGCATGTTATCATTAGTGTGTAGACTATACACAAGGCAGAAAACACTGTTTTCATTCYACAAAAGCTCCAAAATGTGCAGTTCCAGACAAAGCTATACTTGTCTCTTAATATTCTAAGAATGTCTCTGGAAATAAGGAAAATACATCCTCAAAACAGGTAGTTATGAACAATGTAGGAACCTATTTTGTTGTGTATTTATACATACATAATAAATATATTAAAATATATTTTATATATTTATGTTCATAAATAAAGCACTTAGACACATTCAAGCAAAAAAAAAGACAGCAGAAAAAATCCCACTCTGACAACTCTTMGTGTGTTTTAAGTAAATAAATGATGCTAAACAGATTTCACTCTGTAAGCATATTCTTAATATTTCAYAGCTCCCTGGAAAAATAGCAAGATAAGGCAAGTTTCCACCTGATGTTTTTATGACAATGCCCTCTTTGCAAATGCTCCTGAAGACTGAAAGATGTGAAGGGTTGTAGCTACAGTTAAAATTATTATGGTGATTATCATAAGTTATACTAATGTGTGTTGAAACATGGACTTCAAAGTAATAAGGTCCAGGGTACTTTACAACAGAAATCAATAGCCCAAACTCAATTTTTAATTTGGGGAAGCCAATTCACAGAGAGTCTACAAGACTTCCTGAAGGTCACCCAGACCGTGCCTTAACAATTCAGCAAATTGAGCTCCAGAGTTCATTGTGCCTGATCAAAAACTCACCTGGGAACATGGGCTGGTGTGAACCCTCTACACCAGCTCAAATTCCACATTTCCTTTCATGTTTATAAAACATTACACCAGCCTCAGATGGTCAGGCTCCTTCATATTGGAACATGGCTCAGCTGTTCACCTAACTACGGCCTACAAAAACCAAGTCCACGTGCATGCCAGTGGGAAACCCTGGCTCGTGYGGTGTTATCATCCTGGGCATCCCAGTGATCCCCATCCCATCYGCAGCAGGGGTGCCTCTGTATTACACAGAGCACATAGGAACAAACAAAATCACGGCCTCTYCAGAAGCAGCTGGTTGGGCCAAACAAGGAGCAGTGATCCCTAATTTCTGTCCCAACGTGCTCCTGGYGCCACACGCCGGGCTGGCGAAGGGGCTATGGGAGAAAAGGGGCCACCTTCGCCCGCCCCATCGAGCAGAGGGGCACCCTGCACTGCCCCCCCGGAGGAGCCGGAGCCCCCGAGGGCGGGATGTCCCGGGCGGAGCGGGCAGCACGGAGCCCCCGAGGGCGGGGCGGGCAGCACGGAGCCCCGCGGGACGCGCCGGTACCTCTGAGGGCCTGGTGCATGCCCCCGATGCCGCTGTACAGCTCCAGCACMCGCAGCGCCGCCATGCTCGGCCCGCCGGCCCGCCCGGCGCCTCCCCGAGCGCCGCCCGCCCGTTCCGCCGCTCTTTCGTTCCCCCCGCCCGCCCCGGCCTGCGCCGCCCCGGAGCGGCGGCAGCGCTGGCGGCGGCAGCCTGGGCTTGGTGGTCGCTCGGGAAACCACGGGCRGGATCGGCTCCGCGGTGGGGCGGCTCCGCCACCTGCGCCCTCCTGGCAGTGAGGGGGCGGGAGAAGGACCCGCTGCCCGCCATGACCCCCTGGGGGGTCGGTCAGGCCGCACCGGTGCGGGCGGCTCGGGCGGAGAGTGGCTGCGCGGGGTGGCCGCGGGSCTGCTCCTCATGAGGGGGGATATGTGTGCGGGCTCGTTTTCGAGAAGTCCTTTCCAAGCCCGCACAGGAAAGAAGGAAATAACTGATGAAACTGCTCTTATTCGCCCCAACACTTCTTGCTAAACTGAGAAGGAAGAGACTACTCAATGACGTTGTTGCCCCACAAAGTGTCCGGTTTTGTAAACAAATAGTTTGTATATATATGTATATATATGTGTGTGTATATATATGTATGTATGTATATGTGTGTGTGTGTGTGTGTGCGTGCGATGCATGTGTATATATATCAACCAAAGTAAATGCATCAGACTGTCACATGGGTGACCCACCACAGCCAAGCACTCACCTATGCCTCAGTTTGCAGATTCAGATTGTAAAGTGAAGATGAAACAGAAAAAAAAAAAATTGAAACATCAGCCAAACCAAACCTGAACATGTTTCCCCACTAGTTTCTTGATTTAATTATATTGTTGTAAGAAACCTGTCAAAAACAAGGTGGGTTTGASGAATAGTTCTTTTTTCCTTAGAAGCTGCCTCATACAGCATGTCATAGTAGCTCCCACCTCTTGACTTACCACGAGGGAAGAATTTTTAGCTGAAACTGGAGGGCAAAAAAGTGGTAAATCTGCCTTTCAATGCACTCCTCCAAAATACAGGATGGAGAACAGTGGAATTAGAAACAAAATTTCACAGTAAAATATCAGTCCTTGCCAGTTTTTTCAAAACAGTGCTGTCATTCACCTGTCATGCATTTGTAGGTCTTCATTATCAGAGTCTGGGGCTGCTCCTTTATTTGTCAGCCATGAAGGTGACTAAAACAAGTCCAAGTCTATGTCAGATGAAAGGAAGTGCAGCAGCTGAGACACCAGAGGAGTGAAGCAGGCATTGCAACCAGCTGCATGCAGGTTTCCTGCATTGGTGGTTGATGGAGAACTGAGAAAATGAAATCGCATGGCACAACAAAACTAGAAATGTGCTTGCTCAAGAAAAGAGTCATGGGACAAAGATGCTGAAGGCCTTGAAGAAAATTTATCAAGATGCTGAAGATGGGTTACAAAGAGCAAGGTTGTTACCAGCTAAGATACACTTTAGTAGAACTCCTTCAAAATATAGATGCAAGATGAAAATTTTAAAAAAGCAACTTTTAGACTATTGAAATCAGTAAAGCTGATGAATGAGATTGAGTTTCTTGTCTTACTGTTCCCATAAGCTACAGATGACAGCAATGCTAGATACTGTGATGAGTGAGAGCTGTAGTGGGCCAGAAACAGTTCATTTRTTTGGAGCTGCCCAGTACCTGGAGTGATTAATATCACACAGGAAGGCAGGGCTGAGACCTGTTTTTCCTTCTCCTTTCCCTGACTCCAAGGTATTTTTGCCATTCATACATAGGAAAAGTGGAGTCAGATGGAAAAAGCAGCAGAGATGTCTCTGCAGTGCTTGTTGGTGGCAGTAGAACATTCCCAGCTCAGGGGAAATCCTCCACCTACTTCCTCTTCCAGTGTAGTAAACTGGAGAATATGATCAACATGCCTCCACTCTGGCAACAAAGAAATTAATAAACTAGATTGGGATTTTACTGGTTTCCTCTTGTAAAGAATGGGAAACACCAAAACTTCCCTAGTGCTCATTTTTTAACTGGCAGTAGTCACTTTTATAATTCTGTATAACTGTCTGCCCAAACCTGGTTCTATTTCTTAATTGACAGCTGCAAAAAGAACCAAAATGAAAACAGGGAATCTAGAAGCAGTTACTTGTAGTAAGTTCTTCACTTAAAAAATGTAAAGTCAACATAATAATAACCATACTTTCTGGATCCAAACTTAGATAATAGTATTTAAGGCATGCTGCTTATTTCAGACGGGAGCAATGGCTCAGAAGTGCTGAGATCCATGGCCACTCATATCTTGCTTCTCAGAGGAAAACCCGGAATGATGGCAGAGATAGGGTGAGCCCTGTGAAAGCAATTGTTCATACTTCACTCAGAAAATCTTGCTAACATGTGCTGTCATTGTCATGGGGTGAGCTAGATGTTGCTCAAAGTTTGTCTTGTGACCCCAAAGCAGCCACATATCTGCAAAATTTCCCAACTGGATCTCTGACTTACTGAAATTTGGATATTGTGACACCTCCTTTTTACTCTTTACATCCATGCATATAGGATGGATAGGATTCCTGTAAAAGTCCATGAACATTAAATTTTATTAACAGAGGGGATTAATAGCAGAGTTGAAGTCCAAAGTCCAACTCTGGACTCTGCATTTTTTAGGAAACAAGTATGGGCTGTTTCATGTATCAATTATGGCTCCACAATAAAGTTGGCTTTAAATAACAAATGAAAGGCTTTTCTAAAATGATGTTAATTTATTCTAAGTGGGCACATCTATAGAACTATGATAATGCACTGATGAAACAGCTATTTTCTTGACTCTAATATATTTATAGTAAATATATATTTCAAGCAAACTGATCTTTTAATGATATTTTTAAAGCTGTTGACATAAGCATGTGATATCAGCATTTTCACTGAGACAGCTTTGAAAACTCCTGCCTCTTACCAACCAGCATCATTTCCTCAATGCAGAAGTTTCTGGAGTTTGCCCACATCTCTGATGGGTGGTATGATACAGATAATCATGCCAGGTCTGAAATTGTTGCCTTGGTAATACAACAAACATGTAGTGAAACAGCTACATGTGGTTAGAGGAACAAGAAACCACTGCAATATTTTCTCTTAAAATGCTTTAGAATTGCTAAAAATGTTACAATTAGTAATGGTGCAAAAGAACGTCACAGAAACATGCCCCCTTCCTTAAGATTCTGCATTGTACTTGGCAACTGAAAAACAAAATATGACTGGACCGTGTAATCTTGCCCTCAAAGTGAGAAGAAAAGATTTTCACTGCTCTGTTTCTATAATTCAAAAAATGCACACAAAACTCRATAAGCAGTTACATGTACGAGTCTCCTCCCTGCCCTCCCCTTTGCAGCAGAGCAGAGCCAGCAGGGCCTCTGCTCACCTCCAGCTGTGACAGGAGGCTGCCAGTCTGCAGTGCCTGACACTGGGCTTTGTCCAGGCCATGAATGTAACCCCTGGGTGATGAAAGGTAGTGGACTTGAAGCTGGGAAGTGTTTGTGAGCATTATCTCTATATTGAAAAAATGGAGAGAGAACAGGGAAAACCTCCCTCTGCTTGTACACTGCATGTTTAAAAGTGCCTTCACAGTGATCAGCCAAAAYGTCATACAAGCAAATGTCAATGTTGATGGCTGAATAACAAAAAATGCTTCTTTTCTCCAAAGGTCCAATATAACCTACTAAACACCCAAGTGAGGATCAGGAAGAGTATATTAACATCTCTGCTGTCTGGAAGGGAAGCTCATATTCTGGGTAAGAAATCACTGTGGCCAGGAAAGAATGTGAGGCATGTCATACCCTTGCAATGCAACCAGTGAATTGAAAAAAATCCCTGAGAACATATGGCATCAATTATTGTTTCCATAACCATTGGCCCAGTAGGTTACTAATAAAACTGAAAACCTTTTGCAGTTTATCAAAGTCAATCTTTATCGGATGTTATGTTTCAGAAGGGTATTTATCAGAGCTGATTTCTGCTGAAGTGCTGCTCAGTAAAAGTAGCTGTCGATCACAGAGGCGGTGCTTCCAGGAAGTATGTGCCTGTATGGCTAAGGAAGCCTATGATTTTCATTTATAATGCGACACATCTGCAAGACTRGAAAGGAAAACCACATCAAACCAGGTTTGTCAGCCTCTCTCAATGCATTTTCTAAGAACTCTATACCAAGAAAATTTATGTAGCTGAAATTATTTGGAAGAGTGATCAGACACAAACAWTTTTAACTTTTTGCTTTTAAAATACAATAATAGCTCAATTTCAGGATTTGATTTTCAGGTTTTGGGGCTAGGTATATACTCTGTAAGGAGTAAGGAATAAAAAGACATTGCTTCTCTAATKAAATCTTTACTTTTCTGGTTTAAATGCATTTAAATCTAAATAAATCTGTCTTGTTTGTTACATTTGGCCTGCAGTGGTTACTCAGGCTGGATGAGAGGCATATGTTTACATTATGTTATTGACTTTCTTGAACTTACACATTCCAGTGCTTGACAAAAAAAAATTATATAAAAAACTATGTATTCACTGGATTGAACAAAACAGAGCTCTTTAAGGCCCCTGCAGTCAGGCAAAAGGTTGCTGGTGCAATGAATGCGTTTTGACTGAGACCTTTGAAGGGCGACAGCAGGCACGGAGCCAGGCATTTGTTAAGGGGGATCAGTTCAGGATGAGGTAATGGCGTGGGAGATCCCAGTTCCCTCCTGCAAGGGCAGGAGGAAATGATGTGGTGCCTGCTGCTCTCTCAAAGGGAGGGGAGGGGAGGTGAGGGAAAGAAAGAAAGTGCAGTCAGTGAGCCTGGATATGCCTCTTCACTTCTTGCTTAAGGCAAGAATTTTCACCTCCGGTATCCCCGTATGATTTGCACAACTTACACTGTGCAAACTGAAAAAGACTTGTAGCTGTATGTCAGTGTTGGTCACACCTTCTGATCACAAGGCCATCTAGTACCACCTACAGCTTTTGTAGACTGCAGTTTTGTCTTTTAAGGAGTTCAGCCCCTGCCCAAACTGTTGGTGTTTTTTTTTTTTTTTTTATTCAGTCCATGTGGTGAGTCTAATCTCTGACTACRAGTAGCATTAGTTAGCACAGAAAATGAGATCTGCCATGGTGGTAGCATTTCAGCAGAAGGGTATTTTCTCCAGAGAGAAAGAAACCCTTTAGTGCAGCCAAAGCAGAGCTTTAACTGTGCCCCTCCTGAGCAACCTTCAGATTAGATTAAACCAAAATTTCATACAGTGAGTACTGTAAGACCTGCCCRAGAAGCCAAGCACTTGGTGCCTAGGCAGCACAGAGATGTCTTCCACCCTGGTTCTATTGCTAGCATTTGCAAATGAGTTACTTAAAAACTAATATAAAAYTATTTGATATCAGTTATGGATTGCAATTGCAAAAGTTACCGTACTTAAGATATTCTCCTTCTGGCATTGGAAATGTCTACAGATACCTGTCAAACACACCAATATAATATCTACCCAAAAGTCTCTTGGAAAATAGTCTGTAATAAGACAAGAGAGTTGAAGAAGTTCTAAGATTTTGTAAGGATAAACTGAAATAAAGGAAAAATTGAAAAGTTAATATGAAAGAAATCTAGGAAAAATATAACAGTGTAATTTTTGGCTGCTTTTGGGGCCCGTTCCCCTTTCCTCTTTGCCTCAACTAAGAACAAAAGCTTTAGGTTTCTCTAAAGTTGAAACAAATTTTTTTAGAAAAAGGACTGTGAAATTTAAATGTTATTTTTGCCAAGAGAGCTTGGAGAGAGAAGCCCCAAAAAGCCTAGCCAAAAAGGGCCAAGGAAGCCTAAAATAGTTATTTCTGAAGAAGAGAAATCTTCTTGCATAAGACAAATGCCAGAATGGACTGGCAGTGTCAAAATTCAGCGGTAGGGAGTTGGGCTTACTAAAACTCCAGCAAATATGTTTCACATAAAGSAACAGAAAAATGCAATTGTTGGAATTGTCCACTGGGAACCCTGTGTGTCAGATGAAGTCCCTGAGGATGATTTTATCACAATTTTGGTGCCACATCAGATGTAGCACTCATCTCGAACAGTATAGGACACTGTTGGTCAAAACCTAACAATATTAAACTCAAGTAATTAATTAACCTAATCTGTGAATAATTCACATTGTCATTGGCAGTCCAGGCTTCATGTATATTKTAGTAGAATAGTATTGTGTCCTTCCTCTGTGGGATAGCTCTCAAGATTCCCCTTGATATGACAGAAGTTGATTGTTTTCAGAATACAATTGCAGGTCAGTGGCATTACCATATTCAGGTAAAACCATGCCTCTCCCTTTGAAATATCCTGACATCTGACCTGTATGTTCTTTCATCCTGACGTGCTGGACTTATATGGTAGGCTGGTAAATTCTGTCATGGCGTTTATAAAAATGCCTGATCCATGTCAAATAAACAGCTACAAACACTGGCAAAAGTCTGAGTTAGCAGAACTGAAACATCTAAAAAGCTCCTGAATAGTTGTCAGGTCCTTTCTCCTGTCATCCTACACATGCTCTCTCCCACCTAGTATCTGTATTGGACGATACACAAGACAAAATTCCTAAGGAAAATTTCAGGTAGATGGTGAATTGGCTTTGTATTGGGAAACAGGACACTGTTCCATCTGAAACGAGATGGACACCTCTACTTTTCCAGACATTTGCTCTCTTCCTTCTCCAGCCATATGTATCATCTCTTCTGTATTTAACTAATTTTGCACTCAATTCCTTATGGCCCACAATATATTATGCATCTTAAATCTGGATCATCTTCCCTCCTTAATCCCAACAGGACAGAGTATATTTATGCTTGAAAATTAGGCATAGAGCTGGCATGCAAAAAAAGAATATCTTTTTAGAAACTCAGTCTTCTCAGCTTTGGGRTGTGTGCAGCACCGTCTCTTCCCTTTGAAAGGAGCTAATTAATCCCAGAATGGCTAACACAATGTATGCTCAGTTTATGAGTCTCATTGGAACCCAGGATTTGGCACAAGAACTTGGACTGAGGAATCCACTAAAAACTTGGCCTTCAAGGAGCGAGTACTGCTCTGCTTGTCCTGGGCATCTCAAAGGAAGAATGGAACAATTGCTGCATGAAATTAACGATTCCATTGCTGTGTCCTGCCTCTTCCTCAGAAAGATCATCATTTCCTGGTATATCATGGCAAGAAAACATTATGCTATTTATGCTTTGTGTAAGTGATGGAACTGGGGGAGAGAAAAGAATGAAATCACTTCTCAGATTTAATTGTTTTTTGGCTAGAGAAGCTCTTTGAGCAGTTTGAGCTGAAGAAACTTGGCCAAAAAGAAGTAGTAAGTGTTTAACTGACAGGGTTCATTAATGGCATACAAGAAGCACTTCTTTTAGATTTTCTCAAAGAGAGGATGGATGGATGGATGGATGGATGGATGGATGACTCATCCTTGAAAAAGTTTGCAACCTCAAAATTTAAAACAGTGAACCAAGACAGTGCTTCCCATTGTAATGTGACAAGTAACTGTTCATCCACGCTGTTGACTTCTACCTGAACCAACAGTTTGCTGCAGGAATTGCAACCTAGTGCTGAGCAAGGCCAAGATGGCCAGGTCAGCRGTGTGGCAAAGGACAGAAAAAAACTACACTATGTATTTTGCATAGATTCTCCTGAAAACCTGAGCTTCCTAATTTTATCTGATATTTAAGTTAAATGGTCCTTATGAAGTGCCTATCATGAGCCTTGAACAATTTCTTGATCTTTGACAATATAAAAATTTTATTGCACAGGGATGTGGAGAGATAAAATTTCAAATTATCTATTTTGGGGCACCCAAAATCAAGACTGAGAGACTTTGTTTATTCTAAAAATTTGTTCTGCCTAAAGAGTTGAGCATTGAGCCTTAAGCCATGCCAAGCCTTTTCTCAGTTTGGAAAATCTCATTCTATATGTCCCAGTCATTCCTGTATTGCTGCCATTCAGCAGTCAGTGCTATTGCTGTTAAATGAAGTGAGACAGGGCGTCATTCTTAATTTTTTGGGTTTTTTTATTTTTTAAGGAATAGATTATATAAGTTGTTATACTTGTGATAGAGCTTTAAAACTTCTCTTCTCCTCTGTTCCTAGAAGTGCGCATGGTGTTTGATACAACCTCAAGGCACAGGACTGTAGTGGCTTTGAAAATGAGCACCTGATTTGGTACAAAAATGTCCTATTTTGATACAAAAAACTTCCTATTCTGGCAGTTAGAAACCATAGTAGAGAGACACCTCATGCACAACAATAATAATTATTTGGAAATGTAAATCGTGCGACAGGGTGGCTTGACTCATGTTCAAATCACTTCTTTAATGATGAAACCCCTGCCAGTTTCATGCAGATCATTATACATTAAAATAGAATATTTCAGACAGACTTGGTTAGTTTTGAGTATAGAACCTAGTAATTTACTTGAAAAAATCAGCAGCTAGTCATACCAATTTGATATGCTTTGCAACACTGGCAGTGAAAACAATAGGCAACATAATTTAAAAAATAAATTTCATAAAAGAATTTGCCAGTTTCTTTATCAAGACAAAAATTAGTCAAGGAAGTTACTCACAAGGGAAGAATTCAATGCTGGAACAGTTAGATGTTCTGCAGCCTGGTAATAATTCAGAAATCCAAATCAGCTTCTCCTAGTCAGAATGCAGGGAGATGCATTATCAGGGTTCAGAAAAACCATCACTTCCCWGGATGCACTGGCCTTTCTCGGGGATTCCTCCTTACACTTGGCTCTCAGCTAAAGGGAGAGACTTCTCCCAGCTGAGGATTACAGCCAGAATCCTTTTTTTTTTCCTTAAACAGGGACCTTTCTATTTTCAAAATCATAGCAGTCTTTGTGTTTTTAGGCCATGGCTGAAGGTGTTCTTAGACAGTGAAAGCCACAGCAGTCACTCAAGTGATAGGCCACAGCACCTACTCTGGCTGAGCACTACAGAGTGTTCCACCAGTTCARTTGTCTGTAGGGTGTTGAGGGTCTTTTATTTCCTCATGTTAAAACATGTCCCTATTGCCCAGAGTTTAATAGTCATGGTGCAGGGGATGTGTGAAGGAATGCCTCTACAGCCCCATGCATGCCTGAGCTTATTGTTGCTGTATGGTACTGACACAAAAATTATTGTATTTGCATGGCAGGATGTTTTTTCATGGGTATTTAATCTTTATGTGTTTTTCTACACCTCCTGGAAGTAGAAACTTTAGAAAAAGGGCATAAATCTGATTAAGAAAAGCATTCACATCTGTTTAGTCCAGGTTTATGTAACTGGAAAGCACATTCAATATTTGAACTAAATTAGTCTTGTTTCTTACTGTTAGATTAAATGGTAAATTCCAAAACTAAAATAAAAAAAAGTGAATGCCAGTCTTTTCAATGATGTTTTCAGACCAACAGATATTTTTGCAAGGAAATAATAGAAATTCTGTTATACGGACTTTTTAGTTTTTGGTACAACCAATATGTAGTATAAAGCCATTCAGGCACACATATCTTCTCTCTATGCATATCCACTTTTCCCATTATTGAAAGTTACACACAATACAGGTGTCTTTTTGCTAAATTTCTAGGACTTGATTCCATATTTCATTTCTGGCAGTAAACCAATACATAATAATCTGGGGAAAGAAAAGGCCGCAAAAAAAAGGCATAAAAGAAAATTACAGTCTGAACTGAAACTCTTGTGATAAAAATACCTGTTTGTTTTTTCAAGAGTGCCATTTCCTCCGATCTACTTCTGTAGAGGTGATGTTGTGGGCTGACCAGGCAGCTGCATGACTGCACACTGGAATTGCAAGGGAAGGCATTGCAGTAAACAGCACAGATGACAACCAGTAGTTTATGAATAATCCCCAACGTGGTGCTGAGTGATGCTCTTAGCTTTCTGATCTTCCTGTCAAAAATGGTCAGGATCTCCATCAGCCACTGCCTCTGAGAGTCCCATTGCATTTTCCATGAAACTAGACATTACTGTGATTTCATTTCCATTCAAAGTACACTCTTCATTATGTTTATGGCTACACTGAGACATAGTCTCTTCTMAGAAGGACAGTAGAGATCTTTTTGCATTTCAAGGGGACATATTTTAATCCCCTGGGGAGGTGGCAAKGCAAATGTGTGTTAAATTTATTACAGCTTACAAGAAACATACAGCTTCTTCCATTCATGCATCTGAGTAAGTGCCAACCAGTAAAAGGCACTTAAAGGTTTACTGTAGTCCCAACAGCCAACAATATCTGAACATTTCATAGGGAGACACAGAAATGAGGCAGGGGCCGAAAACACATATGGTAGCAGTGACATAAACATATGGAAATTACGCTTGAAACATGAATTGGGTGGTCATATTTACTAAAACAAATACCTTGGATTTTAGGGACAAAGCATTTTCTGAATGAGGATGATTCTTGCATATGTGTGCATGAAGTATAAGTTGTGCTCTGTTAGGAAAAACAGATGGGGCACCAGCACACCTTTAAAAAACAACAGYCTACTAAAGCTATCAGTATTTCTGAGTACAGCATCTTTAATCCGTGAGATTGTTGGTTATGTGCTGYTTTGCTTTTTGCCTACTCACAGAACGAGTATGTACTTCTGTGCCAGGGCTCTCAAAGGCTTACAGCTCAAACTTGATGGCTTAAATAGAGCTCTGAGAGGGCTGGGCAGCACAACAGCATCCAGGCTGGGCTTTGGGAACCCTTAGCCTCAGGAATGCTGTGTGACCTCTGCTTCTTATTCAGTGGGTGAATGGAATGAGCTGTAGCCCGGGCCTTATACTGCAAGCACTTCAGCGGCTCTACCTTGTCAGCTTCCTTTGCTTGACTAAGCCTCAGTGAACAAAAGAAATTAAAACCTCAAGGACTTACTTTTAGATACAAATTGCGTTCCTGCACTTCTGGTTGCCAACAGAATGAAAGCAAAGCAGAATTTCCTTCAAATAAACAAGATCTTTAATAAAATACACAGGTTCACATTCTTCCTTGTAAAGTACGTTACCTGAAGTACAATAGTTGGTTACTGTGAATTGGGGTGTGAAGATTACCTTTTTCTCTACCCACTGTTCATATTCTTCCTGCAGGACTGCAAGTTTAAAAAAAAAATCAAAAATCAATGGTAGTTTTGCATCCCCTAAGTGCTGAAGCAATTCATTACAGATAATATGTCTACAATGTATCACTCACTTCCCATAGCAGAGGGAAAAAAGGATGTCCCTTACCTGATGCATCAGTGCAGAATTTCAGAATGTGAGTCGTGGTTTGGCCACTCAAGTTTAAAGTTATCTAAATGGCAGAGATTCTGTCATCTTYCTTAAGCAACCTCTGCATTCATACTAAAACAATCTGCTGCTACTCAAAGTTTTTCTCTGTTAACTTTTATTCTATTGCTATTGCCCTGTACTACCTACATCACTCTTTTCCATTGCAAGTAGTCCCATTTTGATAGTAAAATTGCTCTGAAAACACTGGGATTTTTGTCTAGCCTTTTATTTTACACATATTTGTATGTATTTGCAGATCATAGTTAATGAACAATTATCATTTTGCTGGGTGCTCTCCTAAGACTCTGATCATATGTCTACCAAAATTAATAGCAAAGTCTGTTTGGTACAGAAGTGGAGAAACAAACCTTTGTTAAAATCAAGYCTGCTACTGTCCTAGTTATTTTCCAGGAGCAAGATCCTGGATACAGCAATTTCAATAATGTACTGTCCACATAAAAATCCCCTAAATTATTCCTGGGATCATTGTTACAATAATGGCAGTATTAAGCCTTAGGCATGTAACTGCTTACCCAGCTACAAGGAAAACATATTTAACCTGTAAAGTTTATTCTTAATCATAGGAGCTGAGATGGCTATCATGGGAGGCAGCTAAAGAAAACACATACATTATTTTCCGGCTGCTTATTTTGAACACTTGGCAGCCTTTTGTGAATAGTTAGCATAATTTTTCCCTGATCTTACTCTTTTGGGAAACTCAAAAGGAAAGGAAAGGTTCTTAGAAAGATATCTAAATAAATATACATCATAGCTATAGAGGGGTTTTGATAAGTTATTCGGAGTATTTTGCCAGGCCTATGACATTAAACTTGCCAGCTCCTTCTGGCAGCCACCACGCTCACTCTGGAGGGGCACAGGGAGATAAGAGGGGAAACCCAGCGCCCATTTCCGCGACGCCGAAGATGCCGCCGCTGTTCCCGTCCTCCCCGGGCGCGCCGTGCCGGGGTTCCCCGCGCTCGCTGTGTGGGACACCGCCCTGCCACGTCCCGCAGCCSCGGCGGAAACCTGCCAGCCCCTGGGGACCCAGCCACAGCACAAGCTGCCACCCACCCTCCGCGCCCCGCCGGCCGAGCCCAGCCGYCCCGCTCGCCGCCTTTGTGTCCGCGGCCGCCGCCCCTTCCCCGCGGGCGGGGCGGAGCGGGGCGGGTCCGCGGGGCGGGTCCGCGGCGCCCATAAGAAGGGGCCCYGGCCGCAGCCACCGCCCTTCTTCACCACACACCCCGGTTGTCCTGCTCCGCTCCGCTCCCGGATTACAAAGCCGGCGCCGCCATGAGCATCAGCACGAAAAACTCCTCGTACCGGCGCATGTTCGGCGGGGGCAGCCGCCCCAGCACCGGCACCCGCTACATCACGTCCAGCAGCCGGTACTCGCTGGGCAGCGCCCTGCGGCCCAGCAGCGCCCGGTACGTGTCCGCCTCGCCCGGYGGCATGTACGCCACCAAGACGACGTCGGTGCGGCTGCGGAGCAGCATGCCGCCCATGCGGCTCCACGACTCCGTCGATTTCTCCCTGGCCGACGCCATCAACACGGAGTTCAAGGCGAACCGCACCAACGAGAAAGTTGAGCTGCAGGAGCTTAATGACCGCTTCGCCAACTACATCGACAAGGTGCGCTTTCTGGAGCAGCAGAACAAGATCTTGCTGGCCGAGCTGGAGCAGCTCAAGGGCAAGGGCACGTCCCGCCTGGGCGACCTCTACGAGGAGGAGATGCGGGAGCTGCGGCGACAGGTGGACCAGCTCACCAACGACAAGGCACGAGTGGAAGTGGAGCGGGACAACCTCGCCGACGACATCATGCGGCTGCGGGAGAAGTGAGTATGCCGGGGGAAGGCGGGCTGGGGCTGCCGCCGCGTCCCGCTGCCTCCCCGCCGCCCTGTCCCCTGGCGCGGAGGCAGCCCCGGAGCATCCCGAGCCGTACCGGGCGGGYRGGAGGCTGGACGGGGGGGTTTGGGRGATCCCCGCTCCCTCCTCACCGCCACCTTGCCCCTTCCAGGCTGCAAGAGGAGATGCTTCAGAGGGAGGAGGCCGAGAACACCCTGCAGTCCTTCAGACAGGTTAGCGGTGGTGGAGGAGGGAGGGGCCCGGGGAGGTGGTGGCTGTGCCTGGGGCGGAGGGTGGGAGTGCAGGAGTTTGCTTTCCTTGCACAAAGAGGTTTCCGTCAGTTCTCACGCAAGCCCTCCGTGTTTTCTTTAGGGGGATGCTGCAGTCTGAGGGGAGGGGWGGTAAACTATTGTCCTGCTTTATCCAAGTCTAGCCCGTTTTACAAAAAACACCCCAACGTGGAATCACTTTCCGATCCAATAAAAGTGAAAGGGGGCCATCTGCTCGCTTGGCTGAAGGGTATTAATGGTTTCTATGGGATTCACCGTGGAATGCAGATACAGGCATTATGGCAAGTGTGGTGGCAGCAGATTGAAATAATAGATCCCTTTGTGTCGGAGGGGAGGGCGCAGTGGGCTGCATTCTTACTAAATGTGTAATGGTGCGGGAATATTTCTAGCGAAATGTGTCTGTTGTGGGCCAGTTTTTTGTACAAAACAGAACTCCTTTTTGATGAAACACTGCTCAGTGCATTACTGGGCAACAGTTTCAAATTTAAGGTTTTTTATGTGGGTGTTGTCTGCTGACAAGAAGTAGACAGTATGTTCCTTGGGGCGAGGTCACAGGATTGAGCTTGCCTCCTCTGGGTGTCCATTAAGAACATGAAATTTAATCCTCTGTAAAACAAAGATGTTAACCTAGGAAACAAGTTATGTTAGAGTTTAGTCTTTGTAGGATGCTGTGATGTTATCCAGATAAAGTAAATCTACATGACAACCAGAAACAACTGTGCAAACAGTGTTCTAAAATTCTTAAGCTCAAGTTTTCACTTGTGCAAAACCAGCTTTCAACTTAGATTAAGCCTTGTTTGGACTAAGAGRTATTTAGGAATGTGCCTTCTCAAAACAAGGTCTCTTCCCTAAAACTCCTGGTGTAAAACAGCATTGCTAGCATTCTTTGAGACTGGAAGTGACTGCCYTTATCACCAGGCAGCTGGGTACAGGCTGACTTTGTCCCAGAGCTCTTCATAGGCATTAACAGAAGTCACTGTTCAGGAAATCAGCACTTGATTGTTAGCATTTCCCTGGGAAAGGCTTTTGACTGCAGTATATTTACAGTCCTTGAAGGACAGCAGGTGTGTTCAAGAGATAGTGGGGGGAAATTGAAACACCTACTCCCATTCAGAGCCTGGAATTCAGTCTCCACTGGCATTCTGGGGAGAGAAGTTTTAAATAACAGTCTGAGATMCTGCCTTAATTTAAGATTATGGTTTTGGGTTTTTTTGAGTGCTAAGACAATTTACTGTAGTGTGAAGTTCTATGAAGGAGCATTTAACTTAAGTTTTAGAGAACCTCATCTACTCCGATTCATTGCTGAATTCAGTTGARGGATCAATTGACTTAAGGTTGGCTTTTACATGATCTTTCTTAYTTAATTGGTGCAGTTTAGGCATGTCTGCATTTCAATCCAGTTGAATCTTATGGAGGCTCTGGGCTTTAAAGTGAGCTTGGCTTGGTGTGCCTACCCCACACTCATTATCCAGCTCTTCCCTTTGTTTGGAAAGGGGTCACTCAGAAGCTCAGCCTCCAGCAGATGTGTGCATGCAGGACAGTCAGAATTGGATCCATTTAGCCTCCTAAATTGTAGCTTGTGTGTAAGAAATGCAAATCATTGTCTATGGAAACTCTACACWAAATCCACTCATGACATAACTGGTGCATGCTGGTGTGCTTGGTTTGACCATCAGTCATACCTAATTTTTCTTTACTGGCAAGGATGGAGTTAACATGTTGGTTTTGAAACCTAAATCTGTTTCAGTGCAAGTTTTGTTCTTCTGAAAGTGAAATTAAATTCCCAGAACACTGAAGCTGAAATATCCTGTTGTGCTTTCCATTTTAAAACAATGTGCAGCTTTCTATAGTTGTTATAGGTTTGGATCACTTCAGCAGGTGCTTTCCTGTTCTGATATATCATCAAAGATACTTTTTACCTGATGGAGCACTTGTGCACTTCAGTATTTTAAAATAAAGAATGAATATTTGAACTTAAGCTTTTATTTCCAAAAGCTGCCAGTTTCAGAGACTGTTCAGCTCATATGTACTGAATTTTAATTTATTTCTTCTGGACAAAGGTAGGATTTTACTGATGTGCTGAGGGATGTACTGCAAAAAGTATATGTGAAAGTTCAGTGAGGACTTTCCTTTTGGGGCAGGACAAGCATCACATTGAGAAAGTTACTGCAGCTTTGCCAGCTAGTCTAGCAGCAAGGAATAGGTCCTGAACCTGTGGCAAGCCTWACAGGTCAGGTCCTGGCTAACATGGGGTTTGTCTAAAGTAAACATGGATGCTCAACCCTGCAAAGTGTGTGGCTTGCACTGAAAAAGCTCTTAGGGTAAAATCAGCACGTATTCCAGCTGCAAACAAGTTGTCCTTGTTGTTCAGGCTACAAGTAGCCAATTCATTTGTGGTTCTCCACACATCTAGAAACTACTGAAACACTGAATTTTAGTGATAGGGAATACATAAATGATAGCATATAGTAAAGTACATGCYACATATTGTAAGTGTCTTGAGCTTAAATTGCTTTCAATTTACTATAAGGTTCTAAAATCCTGTAGCTATTCAGTTGTTATTAAAAAAAAAAAATAGCCTTCAGGGTGAAGATTTCTGCAAAATCCTCTAAAAAATCTTTGGATGTCTGGCCAGTTATGTAAACRTGTTGGGTCATAGCCATGTAATTTTCTGCCAGAATGATCATGAGGGGTTTTGGGGGGAGGAGAACAAATTAATTAGGAAATTCTTTCCCTGAGCTGAAAAACAGAGCTGATATGAACTGTGGGTGTAAAACTGGAATTGATAGAAAAGTTACGGAATGATGCATGAAAGGGGTATTTTGCTGGATAAAGTAAACAGAATAATTTTTCTGGAGCAAGGACCTTGCCCCAGAGTAGGAGTGATCCAAGGAAAGGCTTTCTAGGAGTCTAAATAAAACATTCCTTATTTCAAAGGTGCCATAATAAAGAGAGCTGCTGATTAGGAATGCTTGTGCTTTGGGCAATCCAAAATAGCTTTAGAGTAAGCTGTGAGAACCTGATACGTTAATACCCTGTGAGCACAAGCATGTGGCTGTGTATGTAACTAGCGTGAAAGGAACAATCTTCCCCTTTGCAAACTAAATRCCTTACACATTCAAAATATAAGAAGTTGCCAATCAATGTTTAGTCTTCCATTTTTGAACTAATTCAAGTTATTCCTTTATAACATTCATGATGTGTCWTCTGTTATGCTCTAAATGAATTTTTGCTGTTGATTAAGACTATCTCTGTGCAGCAAAAGGTGGAGCCTTTGCCAGCAACTGTGAGGGTGTAGGCAATGATGAGTAGCTCAGTTTGTGTTTATGCTCACACCTTCTTTTTCTCAAGGGAGATCTGTTGACCTGCATTGTGAATACTGCCRCTCTTACACATACCTCACCAGCTTTACAAGTATGCTTTAAAAGTGTGGTCTGGGGACCTAGGGGACTCTGTGCTTTTTCAACAAGCAGTCCATAAGTTAAGCCYACTGATAGGCCTGACAGCACACGTTGCACTTTTAAGCCCCACTGAAAAGAGTGGAAGTTTGCAAAGTGCAACTCTTTGTCAGTGTAGTTAAGCTAGAAGCACTTACTGCAGACTTCTGACTCAAGTACTTGAAGGATTTACACCCACTATGATCTATGTGCTCTTGATCGTGCTTAGCAGCATGTCAGCAAAGATGTAATCAACATACGTGGTATAGTTTTCAAATTCAGAATAAAGCTGCATAGCTAAGGTTTAAGGCTAAGGTAGGAGGTGGCAAAAAGGTTTTTTACAGCTTTTGATTTCCTATTGTCTTGCCAAAAAGCTCAGATGAAGGATCAGCCTGTATGCTGCTAAACTTGCTGTAAGAGACTTCTCTCCATCAGTTTTGTAAGATTATGAATTTTTCTTCTCTCTGCTCAGGATGTTGACAACGCCTCTCTGGCACGTCTTGATCTCGAGCGCAAAGTTGAGTCCCTGCAAGAGGAGATTGTCTTCTTGAAGAAACTTCATGATGAGGTAAGCTGAGAAATGAGGTCTGTGTTTAGATGCAAACTGTCTAGCAAGGAACCTCTTTGCTGGTTCTGTCGCAGAGTCCTCACCTGTGTATGATCTGAGTGCTTTTGTGCAATAATGTTGAGTGTCCGCTTCTCTCTAAGGAAATCMGAGAACTGCAGGCCCAGCTCCAGGAACAGCACATCCAAATTGATATGGATGTTTCTAAGCCTGACCTTACTGCTGCCCTGCGTGATGTTCGCCAACAGTATGAAAGTGTTGCTGCTAAGAATCTTCAGGAAGCTGAAGAGTGGTACAAGTCCAAAGTAAGTAAAATGCATCTGGCACTGGAACTAATTCTGTTTAACAGCTTTGCTGTAGCACTTGCTGTTCCCTCTGTCTCTCTAATGGACATGAACATAACCATGACACAAAGTTGTTGGTTTTTTTTAAATCCTACTCTGGGAAGGGTACAACTGAAAACATTTTGTGCCATAACTACAGCAGCAAAGTAATGGGTGCACACTGGGAGTCTTTCCTGGCCTGGAGAAATTAGTGAAAGGGAAATATGCAGGGCAGGAAAACAAGTATGAAAGTTTGCTATGAATTCTAATATAACATTTAGAAATGGAGAGGCACTTTAGGAGTAATTTAAGCATTTTAGGTGTTAACCCTTGTAATAGCTCCAGTTGTCCTCAACTGCTGTGTCCGCAGAAGGTCTGTCTCACTGTTTCTGTTGAAGTGCTGTGCTAACCAGACTGGGGTTTTCCAGTTTGCAGATCTCTCTGAAGCTGCTAACAGGAACAACGATGCCCTGCGCCAGGCCAAGCAGGAAGCCAATGAGTACCGCAGACAGATCCAGTCTCTCACCTGTGAAGTYGATGCTCTTAAGGGAAGCGTAAGTAAAGGACAGCAGTTGTTCTTCTTCATTGCAGCTTTAAGCACTGCAGTTTAATTGTCAGTTTGGATGTGAAAGCAGGAATCTGCTATGCAATTCAGCAACATATTAATACTTTCTGAAAAGGATGCTGTGGGCTCAATTTGTGTGTATGCACAACAGTGCACTGGCTAGATTGATACACTGAATCAGTCTTAAGCTGTAAACAATAAGTTCATTCTCTTGCTAAAATAGTCACTGTTTATTTAGCACTTTCTGAAAGTGTTTATGCCTTGTCTATCAGGTAYAGATAAAGTTACTAAAAAAACCTGGAGGAGCAGTGAAAGGTGCAAATTTTGCTGTTGCTAAAACATGACTCCTTTAAAGACAAGCTTGAAATGGATGTAACAGTGTTTAGTACACCTGCAGATCTCCTCTACTAAGGACTGCCTGCATGCTGACTTGAACTGCATGTGTTGGGCTTACTGTTGCCACCTAGCACAACAAATATGTGGCGCACCTCAGATCACAGAGGTGCGCCACATATATATATATGTTATTCTGCGATATATATATCGCAGAATAACTCTCCTTGACTCTCCAAAGGGAAGATAAGGAGATGACAAATCTGGGACACTTCTGGGCATTTTCAGAAAGGATGCTARTGTAACACAATTTTCCTTCTTTAAAATGTTGAGGGTGTCAAGGGTGGGGAAGAGTCACTGAACTGCAGCAGTGCTTGATTTCACTATTTTCTTCCAGAATGAGTCCCTGGAGCGCCAAATGCGTGAAATGGAGGAGAATTTTGCTGTGGAAGCTGCTAACTACCAAGACACTATTGGGCGTCTGCAGGATGAGATCCAGAACATGAAGGAAGAAATGGCTCGCCATCTCCGCGAGTACCAGGACCTGCTGAATGTAAAGATGGCTCTTGATATTGAAATTGCCACCTACAGAAAACTGCTGGAGGGTGAAGAGAGCAGGTAATCACAWGCAAACATTTTTCTAAAGCCAGAAATTATTAGAAGATACTTTATACCCATATCTGATTTTACCCATTTCTTTTTTCCTTCAGGATTAACATGCCTATTCCAACCTTTGCTGCTTTGAACCTGAGAGGTAAGCTTTTTCTGCTCTTTCAGTTTAGGCAGTTGCTCTATCATTAGCATGAAGGTTGTGGATAGTTCCTTTTTTGCTGGTTTTTGAACTTGTAAAAGTGCAGTTGATTGTGAATACTCTTCTTGGACCCAACTACAGTATTTGCAACKACTTAACCATTAATGGTAGCAGCTCTTCTGTTCCTGGACACATGTTTTTAAATRTTGATACATAGCAAGTAATTAGTTTGGATACCTGCTGAAAGTGCTTTAAGGGGCCCAGAGAGAAAAATGTGGAAGACCTGGCTTATTCAGAGCAGGAGACTTCTTTGTATACTAAATTGGGATTCTGAAAGTTGACACAAATCTGTTACACCTCATTTCTTTGAGGAGGCACTTCATCTAGACTATTGGTAATAATACATCTTCTTCTGCAGAAACCAACATTGAGTCTCAGCCAATGGTTGACACTCACTCAAAGAGAACACTTCTAATTAAGACCGTCGAAACTAGAGATGGACAGGTTGGTGGTAACTTTAATTTTATTTCTATCACAGCTGGTAACCTTAAATTCTTAAGCTTGCCTACTGCTTACTGCAGCTTGTATGTGGTAGTAAGTATTGAGTAGAACAGCAACTGGCATTCCAAGCTGTGTGAACATACAGGTATAGCAGACAGGTTTCTCTGGAAAAAAAATAATTCATCTGATAGTAAAACTTTAGGTTGGTGACTGTTACCTGTGTATTGATTGTTTAAGTTCAGCTGAGTTMGCAAATTCTCAGTAGATTTCCTTACGAAAACATGTGACAGTAAACAGAGATACTTCACTCGCTTAGGATAAGATGCTGTTGTTGGTGTAAGTAAATAAAACTTGAATGGTTTATGTATGCTATTTACAAACTAGAATTTCTCATAAGTGAGAGCTGATACCCTCTTGTTCACATTTTGGAAGTGGATGTTCCACTTCTAACTCTTAAAAAACCCACAAAAATCTTCCTACTAAAACTTAATGCAAGTGTTTCTGTTTTTCATTAGGTTATTAATGAAACTTCCCAGCATCATGATGACTTGGAGTAAAGCTGAAGATGCATTCTTACTAAAGGAGAAATTCTTACCAGCAAGATTGAAAAAGTCCATTTCTTAAAGGAAGAAACAGCTTTCAAGTGCCTTTCTGCAGTTTTTCCATGAGCGCAAGATGATTATGCTAGGAAATAGGTCTTAGATCTTGCAAACTGACTCTCCCTGAAGGATTAGAGTTTACAATGGAGTCTAGTTTACAAATAGCAATATCTTGTGCTGCAATACTGTTTTTAAGTATCTGAATTCAATAAAACTGCTTTTTCCAGCACAGTATGAGCAACCTGTCGCTACTTCAATAAATCTTTGGAAAATGGCTCTTGATGTGTTCTAATTTGTTAAACTTCATGACTTTCTGGAAAGCCATAACAACATAATGCTGGAATTATTATACGGTTGACATCTTTAGTACTGGCTGTGTGGAATGCTGTTTTTTCAGTTTAACTAGATAAACTGTCTTACTTATTTACTGCTTAGGTTTTGGAACCAATTAAAATGGATTATAACTGGCAGATGCATAATGTATTATGATATCACTTGAATAAAATGTGATACTTCAAGCTAATAAATATTAATCTTGCTTTCATATACTAGTTAATGCAGTTACTAAATGTCAGAATGCCTGAAGTACCTTAAAATTTGGCTTTATAAAACATAGCACTTATGTAGCAGAGAAATAGTTCATGTGAGCCCTTATCTCAGACAGCACCTTGCAAAGTTAACAGCTGACTTGGTGCATTAACTTATTTTTCCAGGAAAAACTAGTTCCCAAAGGCTTGTTGGTATTACAGAAGCTACATGAAGGCTTTGGCTGGAGTGGGGGTTAGGAGAGACTAACTTGCCCTTTAGCTGACAATTCCAGTATTTAAACCCCTTTTAAAACAAGAGCCACCATGCTTGGTGTTCTCTGCTGAACGTCAGTGTAAATGCAGCAGAATGGGAACGAGGAAGTTCCACTCTGCCTTGCCATAGTCCTCCAGGAGGCAGTAGTGGAAGCTGATGTCTTCTCTGAACACTTCTGCAGAGCAACATTTAAACACAATAAAGATCCACAGTAGAGCCCCTTGAAAGTAGCTACTGTGTTCTGCATTACTTCTGCAAGGTCTTCTGCCTGTAAGCTTTTACTGAGATACAGATTCTCTGGAATGAGGAACTGCAAACTGAAATTTTTCAGTTAATATAATAGCATTCAGGGTAAGGGTAGAACTTCCATGTTGTACAGATATGCTTGATATTTGGGAATTGATCTCTAAGAAAAAAATTCTGTTACCTCCATCTGATAGGGATGAAAACAATTTACTCCTTTTCCACCCTTATCCTTACCTTTGCTCAAGCATGTGACTAACTGGATGTAGTGTAGGTATTGGAGGGGGGTGGGGGCAGTAGGAGGCTGCTTTTTGCTTGGGGTGTGCTGAAACCCTCTGCAGCTCCAGCACACAGGTGCTTTATGTGCTTCCCAAGAGAAAAGTCCTGCAGCTGGCCCAGCGTTTGTTCTGGTGACTCTCTTCCTGTAAAAAGGGAGAGAAGTGACACTGAGGAGAATGTCTGGACACAAGCCTCAGCCACAGCTTTTGCCTCAGGAGAGCAGAACACATTCAACCTGGTCCACCGTGTGGGGGTAGGATAGTCTCACTAGAAACTGAGAGTGAACCCAGGCTTTTTCATGTTGCAGAGATTACAGACACCAGGTTTTCTACTACCTTTCAACATCCAGACTCATTTTAAAAAGTGTAAATGAGCTTTCATGGGAAGCTGTGATAACTGTGATAACAACAGCTCTGGGCATGTATGATATCTAATTTTGCGTATAGGCATGAGTGTCAACAACCTTTCAGRACAAGTGGAATAAGGGGCTGATGTCCTGTCTGTTGCAGACTACTTCAGTCTTTCTCTGGATCTAGTTATTGAAAAAGTTGAGCCAATGCTAAATATRATTTCTTGTCCCAAAAGCAGTGCCAGAGCCCTGGCTGGTGGCATCTGGCAGTCTATGGGTAGGGGGTGGTGGGCACCCTTGGTGGCTATGGGCAGAGACCCACAGCACAGTGTGCTTTTTGAAATGCACATTRATCTCTGAAGCTGTGATAGTCTTTCAGATATTGCTTCCACTCTTGTCACCAGCTACCTGGCTCAGCGTTTTCTCTTGACTTTGATTATTTCACTCAGTAGATAAAAGAAGTGCCTGTATCAAGCACTGACTGCAGCAAAGGAGTTATTCCTGGCT
This sequence comes from Cardinalis cardinalis, assembly GCA_014549065.1. Taxonomy (NCBI): domain Eukaryota; kingdom Metazoa; phylum Chordata; class Aves; order Passeriformes; family Cardinalidae; genus Cardinalis; species Cardinalis cardinalis. Next base: position 2,564,344 of record JACDOX010000009.1, on the reverse strand, counting down.
CTTCAGTGTTTAGGGTTACTCAGAACACAGCGTGTGACAGAGCTCTCAGTCCTGGAATAAATAGAAAAATAAATAAAAATAAATAAACCTAGTTGCTAAGGGGATAAGAAAATTGCAGGAAACCTCAAAACCCTGCACCCCTGCGAGAGCAAGAGCACCCTTATGGTGGAAATGAGAGTGGACAGTGGCTGTGTAAACTTCTCAGTGTTTGATCTAGGGGCACCAGCCTTATGCTCATATATAATTACTGAAAGCTGCTTAGTGCTGAGCCAGCAGCTGACCTCAGRTCTGCATTTCACATCCCAGTAACTGCAGGCAGCAGCTGCACTGAGTGAGGCAGCCTCCATCCACAGCCAGGCACTTATCCTGCCCCCAGCRAGCCCCACAAAGCTGCTCCCATGAGTTTACATAGGCAGTACCTCCAAATATGTGAGCTGTTCCCACAGTCAACAATAATAATCCTCCAGATGACTGAGAATCCTCATATTTAGATTGTTTTCCTCATGTAGCCAGAACCTTTTTTTTTCCTTTTATTTTTTTTTAAATAATCTTGCAAAACCACAGAAACTGCTAGTGGAGACTCCATATTCCAAGCCCCTGGGAACATGTAGCTAATGCAGTTCTAATGCATCCAATCAGTCTGTTTTAGTACACAGCAAATATACTTTTCCTTCCCTCCTTCCCTCTTTCTTTTTTTTTCCTCCTCTCCTCTCCTCTCCTCTCCTCTCCTCTCCTCTCCTCTCCTCTCCTCTCCTCTCCTCTCCTCTCTCTCCTCTCCCTCTCTAATATTTCATTGTTGGACACACTTACCTGGCTCACAGAGGGCTCACAGTTCTATCCTTTCTCTCTTCCCCTGCCTGTGGCAGCTCTTTTCAGTTGTTACATCAGTAAATGAATCTGGTGCTTTCACTGATGCTGTGCTGGGTGGGAGCATCTGCATGTTGAAGTGCATGGAGGAAATACCTCCAAGACTGCTCTGAGGCTCTGAATGTTCAGCTGTGAGGTTAAATTGCTCAGGACGCTTTGGCTGAAGCCTGCTGGGGGCATGGTGGGACATGTCCATCATGGTGGTGGGGGCTGGCCTTGCTGGGCCTCAGGCTGCAGGGTGCTGCCCCACAGGCTCACAGGGCTCTGGGCAAAGCCACAAAAGCATCTGAGGAACTTTCAGAAAGCTGCTGATAGGAAACCACTCATCCCAGCCCACTGGGAAACTTCCCAGCTGGAGTCTGGGCCAAATCCCACCGGCCCAGGCCCAGCAGCTGTGATTAGAGCACTTCCAGGGCTCACATTAAAGTCCTGTCGGCAGGTGCAAGGTCCCACATGTAAGTGGGTTACTGGGCACTTTGAGACTGGTCTGTTTTCCCTTTAGTCAGTAATTTAAACATATCCTGTAAGTTCTCATGACCTTTAGGCACCCATGGAGCCACCTGTGGCTGACATTCCAGGGCAGTCACCAAGGACCCAAAGCTGTGTGGAGATCAGACGTGCTCCTGGCCAGGACTGGCTTCTGCCAACTGCTGGAAGAGAAGGCATCGAGAGGATATAAATTCCCATGTTTGGAGAGGATGAACAGTTGAGTGGCTGGATTGAGAATTTTGCTGGTGCCCTAACAAGTATTGGAGATTTTAATTATGAAGTCCTTCCACAGAGAAAGGGAAGCCTGGATATTGCCAAAAATTTGTAAGTAATTAACATAGAATAGACTGCCCTAAGAGACACTTACTTGAGTGACTGCACTCAAGTAGAACTAGGAAGTGCCAAAAATAAAATTATGTCTTCAGTCTTCATTTGGTCTCTTCATGCTCATGCATAATCTTGTGGGTTTGAGCTTCAAGTTCTTGAACCTTGTCTTACTGAGTACACACACCCAACAGCACTTCAGGAATCACCACTGCCCACTGCTAGAGCATTTCAGATCTCTTGCATTTGTGTTTTCTGAGTTTATCTGCTTTCAAGAGTGTAAAGTTTTATTTTCCTCTAGAGTACCCTCTGCTGTTCTGCATGGTCATTTGCAACACCCCTGTAGAAGGTGAGGTATTGTGAGCCCTGTTTGAAACGTGGGCAATGGAGCACAGCAGTCAAGATCAGAAGTGGAAGCCAATCTCAGGGGTCCACTGGGAAGGTGTTTAGCACTGYGTACTYTYAAGGCAMTTACTGATTTCAGGTCCAGGTATTTTCCCTTTAAATTAAGTCCCCACAAAATGAAGTTCACACATTATGGAGTACCAGTGTAAAGCAMAATTCAAGTGAAATTCTCAGCTTCAGCCAGGAGAGCTATAGCACAAACACAGAAAAATCAGTGTCCCCAGCAGCGCAGAGTTACCTCAGCCACMGGACTCTTCTCCTGCCCACAGTGTATCGGACATTCCACGTTCTGTGTTCATTCCATGTTCCCTCCTCCTGCACTGAGGGCAGCAGTGCTCTGGCTAACAGGGCCCCTCCCAGCCCAGTCCAGGCCATTCCCTTGGCCCATGAGCTGGCCAGAGGGAAAAGCTGCTTGTGGGCTTCCATCCACAGCAACCAAACTCACTGCTTCGGGAAAGGGCAAGTCCACAGCAGCCACATCTCTGCGCAGCGGCCTGTCATAGTTTCCCTACAAACTCCTCAGCCTGACATTTTGGGCTGGTTTCTTTYCCAGAGATGTATTGCAGCTGTCTCCCTGTGGTGGGTGATGAGAACTGCAAGGCAATGACAGCCTGCAGGGAGCCTTCTTCTGGCCTGCAGGGTCTTGGGATCTTTTGCTGGTCGCCATGACCCCAAAAAATCTTAAAAGTCTCTTTTCCCAGCTCGAGCTCTTGWTGAATGAGTTGGAGCTCTTCAGTTCTCAGTCTCAAGGTTGTTTATTGCATCTTGTCTATAAAAAATTTTCTCCTGCCCTGCCGAGGTCCATCCAGCAGGACAGTTCCAGRCACACTGCCTGCCCCCGGAGCGGTGTTATGTCTTTATACTAAAAACTACATATAACATGTTTACAATTATTTTCCAACACCTATCACCTATATTAGACAGTGAGCTTCTACTCTAAACCAATCTAAAAGTGCCAACATCACAGCAGAAGATGGAGGCCAAGAAGATGAAGGAGAAAGGCTGGACACGCCCAGGTCCCTCCATCTTGCCTCCTGAACCCCCATTCCAGAAACCCCAAAATCTACTTTTTCACCCTATGATAACTTCACTATTATTCTACCTAAACTGTTGTGGCTTGCTGGTCTTCATATAAGGTTGGTAATTTGCTCCACGGGTCATAATCAAAACCACAGATGTTTTGGGCTCTGTGCCAGGGCTTCTGAGCCTCCTGGCAGGGGTCCTGGCCATCCTGGAGAGCCAGAGGAATGGCCTGGGTTCCCACAACAGGGAGCCTTTCTTCTGGCCTGCAAGGAGGCTTTCTTCTGGCCTGCAAGGAGCTTTTCTTCTGGCCTGCAGGGAGCTTTTCTTCTGGCCTGCAGGGAGCCTTCTTCTGGCTGGTGGCTCCTTGCCTCAGCGAGTGGCACGGGGTGGATGGTATGGCTGCAAAGGGAGAGGTGCTGCTTTCTCCAAGAACTGCCCAGCAGTTATTCTCTACTCTGGCAGCAAGACAGGAAGATGTCTCAGACTTGACAGACAGCATATAAATACATTTTCAGGATGGAGAAGTGTGGTGGGTTGAACTCGGCCAGCAGCCAAGTGCCTACAGAAATGTTTGCTTGTCCTCGTCACTTCCAGTGAGATGGGGGACAAAAAAGGAAGAACCAAAGCAAGAAAATTGGTGAGTGGAGTTAAAGRCAGTTTAATAGGTGAAGAAAAAAGTGGGGGAAAAAAAAGGCAATCACACACTATGCCCCACAACCAGGCAGAGGCCTACCTGGTCTTTGAACAATGACCACTTTGGAAGCCTTCTTCTTCCTTYATCTTGGTGTTTATTTCTGATGATTGAGCTGACTGAACATGACATTGTATGGTATGGAATATCCTGTTGGCYAATTCAGGGAATTTGTTGCACCTGTGTTCCTCCTCAGTGTCTTTCCTACCCTCAGCCAGACTTGTTGATGGGTCAGAGTGGGAAATAGAGAAAGCCTTGATGCCTTGCAAGCCCTGTTCRGTCAAAACATCAGTGCACCTTCAACACTGTTTTAGTCACACATCCTAAGCACAGCACCCCCAGGGCTGCTGTGAGTAATATGGGGAAGTTCTGCAGTCTGAAGCACTCCATGTGCAGACCAGATTTCCATTCCCATCTCTAGCTGTTGTTTAAATACTGCAAACATACCTTGACTCCCACCTACTATAAACTATTACAATCATAATTTTAAAGGTTATTTTGCAAATTGGAGATGTTAATTGCAAACATACTTTCAGCTCCAGCAGTGCTTCTTTGATGATGCTTGCTGGAGTGCATGACAGGTTTGCTGCCTGGCTTCTTGTCTCAGCTCTCAGTGCCCTATAGCTGGGTGGCAGTAGAAGTGTGTTTCTGTACCACACAAWGTAYTTTCCCTGATCCTTTAGGCTAAAAMATACTGGACTGTGATCTAGGAAGGGTCTGGAGTGGGAAATTCTTGCATTGGTAGGGTAATGCTTCTATCATTTCCGTACTCGGTTATTCTTAAAATGAAAAAGCTTTTCCTTATATGTTAACAGAATTTCTTGCTTTTCGTTTCATGCCCATTGCCTCTAGCCCTTCTCCTGGACACCCCTGAGGAGAGCCTGGCTTTGTCTTTGGTACCCCTGCCACCAGGTATTTATGTAAATCGATGTGATCCCCCGAGCCTCCTGTTCCCCAGGCCAAAGAGTCACAGCTCTCTCAGCCTCCCCTACTCATATTTCAGATACTCCAAGCTCCTCCTTGTCCTCATGGCCCTTGGCTCAGCTTGTTCCAGTACATCCATCTATCTCTTGTACTGGGGAGCCCAGAACTGGACATGGCACTGCAGAGGGTCTCACCAGGGCTGTGCAGAARGGAAGGATCACCTCTTCCAGATAACTTAGCTTCATCGTATCAAATTTTACTGACTAGTCATAAAAAGGATCCATAGAAAGTGGTGGCCTGGCAGATGGGGGGGAAGTAAAGGCCAGAGCTCTACAACAACATAAGAAAAGACATTTTGGGTCAGGCCAGGGCTCTGCCTGGCCTCCTACAGAGCTTTCTGGGAAAAAGGATGCAAGAAACAGGGCTCCTATTCCTGGAACAGCCTTTATTTTAAGGCAAAGAGAAATTCAGKGGCTTTTTGAGCCAGTGGCTTTATSCAGACCATTGATGAAGTTGTCTGACTTGATTTGAGTAGTTTTRTATTTTTAGTTTCTAACAGAGTGAATTTCATAATATGACAGTGTACCAGGGAAGAACATTGCCTTTTGATTATTTTATCTTTATTGTCTGATCATTTTGTTGACTTTCCAGGAGCTCTTGTGTTATGAAACTTGGTGAATAATCATCCTATGCTCAAYCTCCTCCATGTTATCCCTTGTTTGACAGAATTCCCTTCCCTGGAAGTGTTCAAGGACAGGTTGGAYGGGGCTCTGAACAYCTCATCTAGTGAAAGAAGTCCCTACCCACAGCAGGGAGGTTGAAACTAGATGATCTTTAAGGTCTCTTCCAACCCAAAACATTCTGTGAGTCTATGATTCTCTACTTGCTCTCCTCCAGCACATTTGCGCGTTTCAACATCTATAGTGCCTCTCATCAGGAAGTCATCCTGTAACCACCATAATCCTCATCACTCTACTCCTGATTCTAGTTCTGCTGCGATCTATTTAAAACAAGGTGACAAAGAACAAGTGAGCTTCAAAACATGTGCATTGGAGCAGTGCAGAGTGACATAATGAGAACTCCTGTTTTGTGCTCAAAGTAAGTAAAAATATCCTAGCTACTTTTTTGATCACTGCTCAGTACTGGGCTGATGTTTTCAGAATGTGATCCAAAGTGACTCAAAGATCTGTTTCCTAACGACAAACACCTATGAGTTATTTTTTTCCCCTACTTTGCTGCCACTGACATTAAATTTTCATTCCTTGTTTGATCACCCAGTTATGTAGGAACACAATACCCTTCTGCATCTTTGAGCTCAGCAATAACATTGATTCCCCCTTTTTCTTTTGTCAACCTGCTGGACAGCCTTGGCTCGGTCCCTGGGGAACGTATTGAATGGTAAAGTCCAATGTATGAATACTTGCGGCAGGCCACTGACAGCTTCCTTCCACAGTTAAGCTCTCCATTATTTCTGTCATTTCCTGCCCTATGGCTTAAAACTGGGAGAACATGACCTTTGTATCTCTTAGAAATCTGAAGTTACATAAATTTTTTTACAAAATCCTCCATCTGCACCACCCTTACACACAAAGCTTGTACAATCCTGCAGATGTTTCCACCACATCCATGAAGCCTGACTTCCCTGGGGAAAAATGTGTGTGGAATCCTACCCAGCACAGCTGCTCTCACAGTTCCTCCTGATCTTTCCAAGTAAAAACACTAGCATTGTTGCTCCCTAGATTTCACCATCACCCTGTAGCCTCTTTTTGAGAGTCTGAAGTTATACCAACCATTGTCTGCTCCTCTGACACCAGATGCATTGCAGTTCACAAATTAGCAGTTTCATGCTCAGTTGCTGCAGAGCTGCTAGATGGTTGCCATTCTGCCTTCTTCTTACCTGTCAATGTTTGATTTGTTTCAAAACCTTTTCAGTTTGAGATTATTCTTCAACTGTCTCAGGGGGCTCCTTCACCTTTTCCTTAATGAGCTGCATTCGTCTAAGTTTTTTCTTATTTTTGCTGAGTAATCCTTCTACTTCTTGACTATCTCACTTGAAGCTGCACTGAATTTCTGGCAGACATCATGTTTGGATATGCCTGAAAGTGTTTTTTATTAGCAGCTTGGCACTTGAACAGGTATTTGATCCATATCATTAGAGATCTACTTTTCAACTGCCAGATTTTCCTGGGTTTCCCATTTGGGCATGACTTCTGTCAAAGTCTAGTAGTTCCTTCCACTGTCCTTTTCAACTTGGGTGGTGCTTTCTGTGGGTTTTTCCCTTTTCCTTTTCCTTGTCCTTTTCCTTTTCCTCTTTCTGGAAGGCTTTTCAGCATGATAATGGGCAGTTCTCAGTTTAATATGGTGTCATGGTTTAACATCAACTGGTAAGTAAATGCCACATAGTCATTTGCTCCCTGCCCGTTCACCCCTGGTGGAATGAGGAGAAGAATCAGCTAAAGTAAAACCCAGGAACTGAGATAAGAACAGTTTAATAATTTAGATAATGTATAAAGTATTACTGCTACTAATACTAATTACAATGAAAAGGAAGATTACAAAAAGAAAAAGAGAGAGGAATAAAAGCCAGGAGGAAAAAGCGGTGTGCAATACAATTTCTCACCACCCATTGACTGATGCCCAGTCCATCCCTGAGTTGAGCTCTACCCCTGTAGGTCAACTCCCCCCAGTTTATATCCTGAGCATGAGGTTCTGTGGTGTGGAATATTCTTTTGGCCAGTTTCATCAGTTGTCCTGGCTCTTCTCTGTCCCAGCTATCTCCTCACTTTCAGAGCATGAGACACTGAAAAGTCCTTGGCTCAGTGCAAGCACTGCTCAGCAGCAACCAAAACATCAGTGTGTTATCAACATTATTCTCATCCTGCATCCAAAACACTGCCCTTTACTAGGGAGAAAATGAACTCTATTTCCACATGAAACCAGGACATAAAGTGTTTCAAAAATATCTTTGTGTCTAATCAGCATTTTCATTTTTCTGGCTTCTARGGCTTGTTGCAGTTTTTTTGTTTGTTTTTTGGGATTTCTTCGTGTGTACATCATGCAGCTGCTATACTCACCACTAACCTCTCTACTTTCCTCACASGCTGTAAATCTCTTGTCTCTCTATGTCCTTTGCAGGATATGTTTTCAGCTTTTCTTGTTCTTTAACCCATAATTCTCTAACTGCCTTTTCCTCTGTAGGCAGTAGAGCCCCTATGTACCTAACTGAATTTGGAGCAATTGCTTTGAACTTCACAGCATTTCTTTCAGACATGAAGAAAAACTTTCAGATGCAAGTTTGTAATTTTCCCCAACTTGATTAGATGGACTAATGAAACATAGCACTTCTATCCACAGACCTTGACTTACTGTCACCAGATGAACAAGGACTGTAGATGCTCCCCACATGGGCTGACAGGGAATGACTCAACCACCAGGGACCATCCCACCTCCCCTACCCAGGGAACAGGGCAGGCTGCTGTGGAATGACAGATGGAGCAGTCCCAGCCCAAGGTATCAGTACCTCCATGGAGAAGGTGTCTGATGTAGAAGGTATCTACTCTGATCGGGAAGAACAAGTAGATGAGGCCTTTCACAGCCTCCCATTCTCTGGCTCTGGTCCTCACAGCAGAATGTAACCACACCAATATCTGCTGGAGGAAGAGCACAGCCTCGGAGGTTCCTAGAAGGCATTGATGAAAACATCCAGACCCAAGTGACAGAGAAGCCAGCAGGGAGAGATGCTCCCACTTATAAAGAAGGGAAGGCTCTCTGAGGATGTGAGAGTCAAAGGCTGCCTTGACTGCAGTGACCAAGAGATGGTGAAGTTAAGTATCCTGAGAGGAGACAGCAGGGCAAAGACCAAGATCCCAACCCTGGCCTTTAGGAGAGAAGAGTTTGGTTTTTTCTGGGATCCACTTAAAAGAGTCCCCTGGGATAAAAGCCTAAAGGGAAGAGAGGTCCAAGAAAGCTGGCTGATATTCAACAATCACCTTCCTTATGCTTAAGAACAATCCATCCTAAAGAATAGGAAGTCAAGCAAAAATGTTGGGGGCCTGTGTGGACTGTTAAGGAGTTCCTGGAAGAACTCAGACCTCAAAATGAAGTATGCAGAAAGTAGAATTAGGGTCAGGTAACCTGTGATAAATGTAGAGACACCTTTTGAGCAAACAGACATGGTTAGAAAAGAGTCAAAGCCATATGGAATTTATTCTGGCAAGAAATATCAAGAGCAACAAGAAAAGCTTCCATAAATACATAAGGGGTAAAAAGAAGACTATTGAAAATGCGCATCTGCTGCTGCAAGGGGCAGGTGTTCTGGTGCTGCAGGGCATGGACAATGCTGAGGTACTTAATGTCTTCTTCACCTCAGCCTTTGCTAAAAAGACAAAATTCAGGAATCCCCAGACACCAGTGTGAAAGATTGGAGAGAGAAGGTTGTACCATGGTGGAAGACAATCAGGTCAGAGAACACTTAAACTGGGCCTACATAAACCCCTGAGCCCCAAGATGATGTGCCACTGAGGGCTGAGGGAGCTGGCTGATGTCGTTGTAAGGCCACCTTCAATTTTTCCTTCCCTTGCTTCTGATGGTTCTCAAATTTCCATGTGAAACAACAGTCATCACAGGCTTCTCACAATAGATCAGCGTCCTTTGTATTCCATATCATCAGCCTCCAGCTGGAGAGTTGTACTTTACTGCTTCACACTTAGRGATATGTTGACGTATGTTTAAGGTAAGGCATTATGTGGGTAAAAACCTACATTAAGGAATTCTGCATTCTGTGGTCTGACTGGAGTGTGCTGGAGCTGTTACGAGGGTAAGAAAGAGAAGCAGAGGTGGTTGAAGTGCTGCAGAATGAGAAAAGACAGATTTGTGTAAAGGTTATAAGGTTTGGAAAACCACTATTTTATGCATGAGACAAAACAAAGTATTGAACTGGTCTTCTACCTTTGCTCAGCTCCTTTCCATGCACACAAAGCAATTTCAGATAGAGGATTTGCTTTTCATCTCTCAAATATTATTTCTGTTCATCCAAGAAGCCCATCCCCAAATGCACTGTATATCACTGGGGACCTGCTCTACACTCCAAATGTTTTTTTCATGTAATAAATACTTGACATTTAGAAAAATCGCTTCTAAATTTACACAGTGCAGAGCTCACAGTTTGAGATTACCCTCCAAGCACCCTGAAGTGCCAGGCGCATAAATAAATAGCTTTGCAAATAGATTCTCATTTATTAGTTTTGCAAGAGTATTTTCTCTTCTTGGAGATGGGTGATTACTAAAGGACTAAAGAAGCACTTCTGGTTTAAAATTAATAGTAAGAAAATGCAGGAGAAAGGCTGATCAAAAAGGTTAAATTGTCTCCCGATGTTTTGATGTTTTCTATCTTTGTAATTTAAATTTCATAATAATAGTACTGAATGTCTAAACTGTCCAGTTGTGCTTTATGTCATAGCCAGACATATATACCTGTGTGAGAAACAGCAGCAAGAGATAAACTGCCATTTTTAGGGACAGGAAATACTGCAGGTCTGTCTGCAGGTCATGCATGGTCTCCATCATACAGGACATAAATAGCCTTCAAGATGTACTATCTACTCCCATGACACTACTGGGAGATGACCAAGCTTACTGTCCCCATTTCAGAGAGGGAATAATATAGGACTAAGTGCTTTGCCATAGAGAATGCCAGGGATTGCTGTCTTCTTCCACTACATAAAAGCTGAAAAGCTCCCTAAAAAGGCATCCTTCCATCTGAAACTGCAATGTCTCACCTCATTTCCAGGTGTGTGGAAAGTGAGAAAAGATGATGGCCATGAATTACTTGGTGCCTGTTCTCACTATCACTTGTGGGTAGTGCCYGTGCTGCACAGGCCAGAGTACTGATGCAGTTAATGGTGCCATGCAAGGATACAACCTTAACCAGTAAATAAGGTGATCTTTTCACTCACTTTTGCTGCCAAAACCTTAAACCTCTTGTTCAAACTGTCTCTCTGCTGTTGGGGGGTACGGGGCAGGGGGCACAGCAGCACAGTGATAGATGGGATTTAGGGCCTGTTTCTGACTACAGAAGGCACCCTGGCTGGATAGGCCAAGMTTTTCTTCAGTACAGACTGAGCCTTAGCAGCCAAAACCACAAAGGGCCAGGGACCCTCGGACATGTGTTCAGAACCCTTGAGCCCAGGGCCTTCAGCTCAGGGAGTTTTTGCACAAAGCCTGTGAGTCAGTAGCAGTGATACCCCTGATGATTCCAGCCTTTTGTTTTGGTCTTGGTGTGCCAGAACATTGGKTTTTTTTGGTCAAGTTAACACTTTAGTGAAGCTAAAGATGTTTGACACTTTTTCTGACAAATGACATATGAAGCCATGTGGAACATATTAAGGAAGAGGATGTGGGGGGTGTCCCTGTTAGCACAAAATCATGGTTTTGCTWCTGCTTACCTCTTCTCTGAGTGTGAGTATTCAGATTCAATGAATACTGTCTAGTCAAGCTTCATGACATTCTCTTTGTAGCGTTGTGTCACAGAGAGCTGGCCTCCAGKTTACTGTTGCTTACCTCCAGGTTCTAGCACCATCAGGAAGATCTCCATGGCTCCCAGAGTGCCTCAGACTCACAGTTACTTTATGCCTTGCTAATKAATTTATCCAAGGGAAGCAGTGAAAATCCCTAAGTGAAAGCTGTTTGACTTGCACTGCTAGATTGACAAACTAAGCTAAAGCCAAAGTACAATCGGATTAAACCACTTTTAATGTGTCTATTCAGGGCTGCACAGCAGTTGGAGTACACAAATCCAATACTGATTTCAACAGTGAGCATTTGATAAAGAGCTTTTACATTCTGATTAACTTTTTGTGACTATGAAAATTGTTTTAGAGTCAAAGAAATTAAGTTCACTAGGTTACTCACAAAGGTTAATCTATACCTATTCTCTTTCAGAGAATCCTTATCAACCTGATCTCATTATATGCTGTCTCTAAGGGATGTTTATATAGTCTCCTACTTAGCTACTATTTCCCTGCTCCCAAGGTGTAATGCCTCAAGGTAATGATCAGGCCTCATTCTGGTCATGGCTGTGTATGAATAAGGAAGGTGGTAGCTCAGTCTGGGGTTGCACCTGCATTTCACCCAATCCCTCACAGTGAAACACTGACYTGCAGGCCAGCACACTGAACATGATGGCCCAGCTACTCTACACTCCCTCTATAAACCAGAGAATCCAGGATTTACACAAGCTAATTTAGACACCTAAAACAAGCCATTGTATTATACTCCACTTCTCTCCATGACTATAAATGGAATCCACAGTGGTGACTCTGAAGTGATGACACCTGCAGTCAGTTCCATGGAAACCACCTTTGGTGTGAAAATGCATCTGCTTCAGTTCTCTGCTCGACTGTACAGCATTGAACTCTTMATCTTAGCCATACTTCCCTCCCTTCTTTTTCTTTTTCTTTCCCCCTAGTCTGAGGTCACTTTGCAGTGATCTTTCATCTCAGCTGATCTCTTGCTGTTTGACTTTTGAAATTAATATCCTCAGCAAATCATTCRGCTCCTGCAGAGCACATACAACACAATCAGTATAATTACTTCATGTCATACCTCAGTTGTCACTTCACTTTAATGCACTGCAAGTAAGATGAACTTGAAAAATGCTCTAAGTTAATGTTCTCATAGTTTCTGKTTTAGACTCTTTGAAAGATGTTAAWTGTATTCAGAAAAAGAGATTTCATCCTAGAAATTATTATCTGTATTACAGCAAAGCTGTAATACAGGGCCAACAGAGTTCAGAGCTCTATGATTCAGGCACTGTTAAAAAAATATTCAATGTAAAAGGGAAAGTGTAGGACATGATGGGACTCATCTAGTAAATGTAGGGGTTTATGATGTAGACATTTATATACAAATTTCTGACTATGAAGGAGCCTCCTGTACTTAAGGACCAGGGAGCTTGGCATAAGTCTCCCTACCTTGAACTGGAGACTGTGGGTGATGAGATGAGTCTCAGGCTAATTCCTCCTGTCACGTCACTCAGCTTTGAGCAAGGTGAGGTGCCTCCCACTCTCRCCCATTCTGTGCTTCAACATGTTTGGCTTTTTAAAACACAGTTATTTTACACCAGCATTTGATGGGGAACGGTGAATTCAATGTCAGACTACTACAATCTTCCATTTAAGTCACTCCCTCTGCCACTTAATAATCAAAACCCCTCATTCTTCCTTCATAACCTTTCTCCATGATGTATCACACACAAGCCTATCCAGAGTATCTTAAACCTTGTCTCTGACTCTTCTACTCCAATGCCTCAGAGAACATCATTGTCTTTTTTTTTTTTTTTAAGAGAACAAACTAATTTAAAATCTAGCTAGAGAGGAGTCCTTTTGCTTCTGTTTTATGTCATAATCCAACTTCAGGACATTTACTGAGGCAGCATGCTACCACCCACCCCAACTCCTTCCTCTACTACAGATGATTCAGAGCATCATTTCCACCTTCCAGGCAGGAACCTGAGGGTGAGGCTGGTAGCAGCCCAGAGGCAGGAGCTGTGGCTGGGCTCTGTGCACACACAGTGGGAGACTGCAGCCCACTCCTGCTGTCCTGCCTGGGCTCACAAAASTTTTTGCATATTGTTAAAGAGAAACTATCAATATTAAAGGAGCAGTTYAAACTGAAGGACCTTTACTGAGTGATTTTACTTTTTTAAAAATCTACACATATTAAAAGAGCAATTTTTGTTCTTACAAAGATTAAAAGCTAAACAAAAAGAATCAATGTCCCTGCAGGGTTGGATTTACACAAACACCACTGTGCTTAAAATTCAGTCAGAATATTTCTGCCTTAACAGTCTCCCAAATTACCTAATAAAAGTAGTTTCAAATATGAAAGTTATTCTATTTCTAATGCTTATATAATTTTCCCAGCACACCCAGCATTTCTTTCTCTGATGACAGCAGCAGTTTGTGAGCTCCTGGACTAATTCAGCTTTGCTTGCCTGTGCTGTACAAAACAGACAGCAGCTTAAATTCAGTCCTCACTGGGGTCTCTTTTTTTCCATTTACATGATAAAATATCTGCAGTGCTACACTTAAGAACTAATGCCTTCATTATGGTATCTCCATTAACCAGATGGTTCCATCTATCAGTCTGCAGCGGCCACGAGACCTTAACATTCCTATTTAGTATTAATTTGCTCTGGTGCAGAAGTGAGGATGATGCAGACACTTGATCCAGGATGGAAGAGGCAAGCTAAAACTCAGCCATGAACCTCAAAACTCAGGCACATTTAGTTACCAGAACAWGGGCATACTGGGATCCTTGAGAAGGAGGCAATCTCTCCTTACCTTTTAAAAGGCTGATGTCTTCCTCAGCCCATTTGTGTATTGTTCCAGCTGCTGGCTGGGCTGTGGCTGTGATTTCCTAGCCTACTGCCATGGCTTCTTTTAGCTTGTGGACTTTGGCCATGCATTTCTTCTGGATTAAGCCAGTGCCCTCATGTTGCAAAATCTTCCCATGACATTTCTGCTTAACAGAGGCAAGAGGAAAACCTAGCCTGGTCTTGGACCATATAATTGCTCCTGGAAACATGCCTTCTAAAGCCCTTCTAACACAGTGACCAAGTGTTTCCCACAGCAGGAGYGTCATCTTGGTGGTAGGTGCTCGGCCCTAGGAGCATGGTTTGAGCTTGGTGTGGTCCAGAGGTACAATGACTGSAGGACAGGCACAACCTCAGTGCACAACCACTTCCCTCCCGTTCTCCTCTTGTCCAGCTGACTTTTCCCACACTGCTCCCCTTCTAAACAGCAAATGACAACAAGGCAATGCTTTGTCTGGGGCCGCACTCAGCTATGCTGTACTTGGGCCAAGCAGTCCAAATCACCTGGCAGTGCTGCTCTTTCAACATTTGGCTGTTTGTAAATAYTTGAGATGGCTAAGCTCAATCTAAGACACTTTCCTCAGCAGAAATCACACTTCTGATTTAGAACCTGCTCTGATTATGGGGACACATTTGCATCTGCATCACTCATATATGCTATTCCAGCTGCCAGCACAGAAAACAAAGGAAACCTTTGGTTCTGATCATCAGTGAAAAACTCATGCACTGYGGGAAGGAGGTAGGCCACAAAGATCCAGATCTTAATCTTCAGGCAGAAGCCACTTGATGGTCCATGAGGCCAAATAAAAGCTTTCAGTTCTAAACCTCTGTTCTKTCTGCAATAAAATTTGGCAATTGCAGTTCAGTCCCTAGAGGGCCCTAAAGGATAATAGTCCTCCTCACAAAACAGCTGCATGTACATATTTGACCTGATTTAACGAGRCAGTCAGCTTCTATTTGGAGAAGTTGCAGTAAGTGGCACAGAAGTTYTACGACTGCTTCCTGCCCAAAAGTAAAAAGTAAATGCTTGGAGGGAAAATTCTTTCTCCAAACTCTATCTGTTTGAAATTCATTCACTAAATTCAATCTTTGTATATAACCAAAACCTATATTAAGAAAAAATCCCAATATAAGTGCCTAAAATATGCACAGTAATCTACTAGATACACATCTATCAGACATGTACTCATGGTCAATATTTTGTATAGAAACTTTTTGCATCTGTTGTTTAAACATTTTCCATTAAACATTGTTTTTGAAATGTTTAGTTATTTTTAGACATTGTTTTCAAATTTAAGAGAGATTTTCAGAMGAAGATGGTAACAATTGTGTTTTCTTGTTTGGTTCCTTTCCATGTTTGRTGTTTCTTCAATAATTAATTTTTGGAAGTATTTCAAGTCATTAGAAGTAACAAAAGAAGATGGTTAATTATGTTGCCATTCGAGAACAGAAAAGACTGAAATCACTTGAAGGTACCATTTAAGCAACAGATATTTACACATGCACTAGTGCCCCAATCCCCTATACTTGCCTTTAAGCACAGCTTGCTTTTTTCCTTGCACAATTTTAAGGAACTGTCCACATTTCTACTGTCAGTTGCTAATACTGTTTTAGAGGATTCAGACTAATGCATTTTATTTGCTGCTGCCTCAGGAGACATATTTTTTGTTGTTTAGTCTCAAGAATTCACAAAAGAAAAAACCCACCATCATTATGCCTAGTAAGTCTTTATTTACAAACATAAATTGCAAAAATATTCTATTACAGAACAGGTAACAAGTACAGAATTCTAAGTATGCCTTATAACAATGAAACCATTGCCTCCTTGACAAAAAAATCATCAGGCACTTAAAACAGGAAAACAAAGTACAAATTAAACCAGCTGTAACAGACGACTCAACAGTACAACTTCATCTTGGTTTTCTGTAATAAAAGCACACACACGGCTGAGGGGCTCCTGCCTCCTCCTAAACCCTGCGCAGAGACATTTCTATGTTATGCTGCACACATTCTACTCAGACAATATCAAGTTCACATCTGAAAACATAAATACGTTCAGCACTGAGAGAATCTGAGGAACCTTTTTGGAACAGCAGTAGCAGAGCCTACACTAGCAGCTTCAGAGAGCTTGGTGCATGTGGAGGAGCACAATTATACCAGCCCCACRGGGGAGTAAGCTCTGCTTTGACAATTGCATTGCAAAGAATGGAGCTGAAATGAATGCAAACAATACAYATTTTAAGAGACAATGAAACCTCTGGGCAAAAGCTATCATGGTAACTTTATGAAATTACATTTTGGCACATGGACCAGTCTGAAAAGCCACACATTTGCCATCGCTGAGGAGCAGCCCTGTGTAGGACCTCTTCATTCTCCTRTTTTGTCCCTTGCAGATCTTGAACTAAATCAGAAGCAGAGGTTGCCTCTTAGGCCTATCTTAGAAAGGTAAATCTAAGATGCAAGTGTCCAAATGACTAACAAAAATACTCSTCCAGAAATCAGTCAAATACCCTTAAAATTATTTTGGCTTGTGTGACTGTTTTTTAGGTGGCATTATGTAACTTCCCACACACTTTACTCTGGCAGCATTAAACAAGAAGAATATTTAAAATTATTTTAATTAGGTACTCAAAAGAATATCAAGAATATTAACATAAAGAATACATATGAAGCTACTATATAAACAGTACATATAAAAAATGCAGAAATGTYAGCTGTTATACTTCAATGTCACAAGATTTCAAGAATGGGTTTGTATTGTAAACACTGACAATAAAYAGACCAACGAGGAAGTGTTTTTAGGGAAACATCTCACAGCTGAGCCAAGAGGTGAGAAGCCTAGCATGTTGCTGGCCTACAGACTTGCTGTGAAGAATCTCCTCTTGTCAGGGACTAAAGTGAACAGTGAGGAATTTAAGCCCAGCAATATTGACAATAGGCTATCCTGTCACAACCATTTGCATGATTCATTCTGATGGGCTCTTGCCTTGAAACCATGATGGGATCATTAAATGCTTCCATCATACACTGTGAGTTTTCTCCCTCACTGGAGAAAAGAGGGATGAAACAAAGACACAGAAGAACCAGGTGCAGCAACAAACACTGATGTATTGCTGAAGGTACACCAGGATTTAGCRAAAGACAGACTTGAATGTTCTTTTGATGGCAACGTGAGGATGCTGGCTCCAGTCACAGCCAGACTGTTTTCATCCTTAAACCAGTATCTGCCAACACCTGGTGCCCAAGGGCTGTTATTGGCCGTGCTCAGAGTGATGTGAGCTCAATCACCACACACCACAGTACTACACTCACTCCTTGGTGTAGGGCAAACTCAAGCTGAAGTTCCCTCATCGTGTTAAGCTCTTGCTGCACTGCTGGAATCTCGACACTGAGAGCACACTGACACTTACTCCYGTAGCTGTAACCCAGTAACCCCGGGTCACTCCCCTGGTGAGCCACGTTCCCAGAATAGGAAGGTATTCTGAAATGTGCCCTTATGAAAGGAGACCACCAGATAACAGCAATAGTCCCTTTGTTCAGTGGCATGCTGCAGAGTGTTTCTGCTCTACTTGATCATAATGATAATTTCAAGCCAATTAAATACTTTATGAGAATTTGGAACAAAGGTTAATAAATATAAATCTGCCCACTTGTTGTATGCTGTGGGTGAAAAGCCTTAAGGATTTTCTCAGAGTACCCTGAGAGATTAGCTGCATTTGAAATTTTTCTGTCCAGAAACTCCAAGAAGGATGGTCCTGCCTGAAGTGACAGAATTCAAAATAAAGAGAGTTGGGCCTTCTAAACTAACTACATGCCCCCTTGTCACTGTTGCTGGCTAGAAAACCTAGAGATTAAAGAGATTTGCTGCTGAAGTACCACAAGACGAAGAATGACTTTGAATATTTTCAATTAAGATATGTTTAACTAAAAGGCTAACATAAAGTGCAAAGAAATCTACTGCTTCAGGGTATGCAGCAAGTGGCTATCAGCTGTTAGAGTTAGAGCTGTTGCAGAATAAAGCACTCCACAGAATATTCCTTGGGTTTGATCTCACAGACTCCTGTACACAGGTGAATGTGTGCTTTGTGGACCTGAGTGTCCCTGGAGGAGCTACTGCCTGGATATTCAGGTCCTCTCTCCACAAATYTGTCACAGGAGAGCAAGTGACAGGACAAAAGAAGATCTGTAGGTCAAATAGATCTAAACCTAGACTGCTGTGTTAGGCTGCAGCTCCACCACGCAGTCTGTGCAGGCTCAAGGTGTACATGCTCAATTAACCCAGATTAATTAACTGATCCAGGTATTTGCACTAAATAAAATCAACGAATACCTAACAACAGGAATATTTTCCTAGTAATTTAGAGAGCCACAGAAGGTCAGAAGTCACCTAGACAATTTAGTTTCTTTTCCTGAGTCAYTCAAGACAGAAAATTTCATCTTTAGTCAAGCATGGTGATATGTCAGTCATCTCCCTACTGTACAAAGGAAAGAGAATCAAAGTGAAAGTAGCTGGTCTCAACCCCCTCAGGCCTCATTCAKCTCTGTTCTCTGCAGATGCTGTTTTAGATGTTGGGATTAGAAGAGGCTGAACACAAAGGAATGCTGAATAACAAGCAAGTTTATGCAAGTTTATGATCAGTGAACTGAGAATTTTTTCTGCTTGTCATTTCTGAATCTGCTGGGGTCACCAGCTTGTTAAAATGACTGTAATGGGAAAGAGAGAAGGGTGAGCAATAATCAGCAGTGTAGGCACCTGGAGTCTTTAGTGTAGATGCCTTAAGCACCTTCTGGCACCACATGGAGAGATGGGCTCTGGCCCACCAGAAGAGCTGCTGYGCTGCCAATCCCCCTTGCAGGGCCCATCTCTCCCTTCTGACCAGGCAGACCCTCAGAGATGTTACCTTCTGAACTTGGTCAAGCTTTTGGGGACCACTGGGTCTGTCCCACAGCTGTCAGATAACAAAAGGCTCCTTCTGTGTCCTTATAGTCCCACCTGCATGGCCTTATCCCCTCCTTTGCTTTGACTGTGAAATTCCCCTGTCTCTTGGCATGAACCAATTTTCTCATTCTGTTGCCATGGTAGGGTTTCASCATCTCAGAGTGCCAAAAGAGCTTGGTGTGGGACAGGGCAAGGCCAGACACAGCATGCAGGGAGGGGGGCAGCACAAGAATGGGGACTGGACCTTGCAGCCATTCCAGCTGAAGTCACCATGGAGCTACAGACCACCTTCAGCACCTCCAGTCAGGCAATGTGAATATCACACCAAGCTGCCTTCCTTGAGGTGTAAACCCAGTCATCTACAGCACGTTTTACTATGCTGCAAGCATAGCAGTGTTTGACTCACAGTCACACAAACTCCTTAAGACACTAAACAGGGCTGCATAGCACTCCACAGGGCAAAGAGACAAACCAACTCAAGGCAGCACTGAATCCTGAAGGAGGACACAACATTAGAGATTCAGAAGAGAAAAAGGAATAAAAGCAGCCAGGCAGGCTTTAATCTAATGATGCTGTGATGCAGTCGTGCAAGGACACTGTCARCTTCTGCAAAGGTACAGTGGAAATATTAGCACACTGTCAGTGTTTCTATCTTTAGAAAACTATTTAATCTCAACGTTCATTCCACAGCATGTGACAGCACTGGAGCTCCACAAACCCTAAAAATTAATATTCCTGATGTGAAATAGGGGGAGTTGAAAGGTCCTTACTAACTTTTGGTCAAGAATCTTTAATCTAAACTGATGTTGGCTCAGTCTTGCAAAAGTGGCATAAACATTCTCAGCCAGGTACAAAATCCATTTATTATTATTWACCTGGCACAGGTGTAAAATAATTGAGAACTAATGTATTCAGCTACCCAAGACAACATYATTTCCCACAGTGAGTGTACTTCAGCAAGTCTTGATCAATCTGATGGTATCYTGTGATGCAGAAATGGCACTATTAACTTGCCCAGCCTGTGTCCGAACTAACACGACCCAGCCACCCAGCACAGAACACCAGTAGCTGTAACAAAGCTGAGTACAATGTCTGCCCTCCTGCAGAGTGAAGTGGATGCAACTAACATTTCATACTAACGTCATGTCTTCAGCAAGGCCTGAGGATCTTAATCTATTAAAGTTTAGCAGAGTATATTTTTATTCTATGGAGAGTTAAGAGCATTTGTAGGAGAGGGTAGGAAAGGTTAACAATTCCTTCAAGCATTTCTTATCAGCCCTGTGGTCCACATAAATCACTGAGAGCCTTGAGAGTGTGGAAGATCAGGTCTTCAAGTCATTGGCAAGTTTAAACTTCGTGGAAACAGTGTTAAAAAGTCAGTGGTTGTCCATACTATAGAAATTTACATTTGCTCTCAATTTTGAGTGCTACATCACATCCCTTCAGTTAAAACCTGTTTTCATCAAGGAAGCCAGAACAGATTTCCTCTTTTTGGCTAAATCTCKCTTAAAATGTATTCTGATGATCTTTCCAGTAACATTAATACACACTTTTCAAATAAYGTAGCTGCACAGAAATAGTTCTGACACACAGTAACTTCAGCGTTGTGGTGTGTCATGGTACACTGTTTACATTTATTCTGAGACAGTGCYACATGGAACTAACAAACAAATGCTTTTGAAAAAAGTTGCTGCAAATAAATTTAATTTTCCCCTCTCCCCATCCTCTACTTCACTCAACCAGGTTTCGCCCCTTCACTCAGGCTGAGCAGTTAATTGAATTCAGTCTGAGCAAAGAATGATCTTGCATTATCTCTATGTGCACATAGAGCACTTGCAATTGTTCTGGATACTATGTAAGAACCTGCAAAAGATGTATGAATTTTCCCCAAGACAAACCATGTAGCTGCTACATAGCCAAGATCACCTCACTGCTCTACACTAGACTGGAGTAAGTTACAGTCCTTACATGAACACAGGTGTGCCTTTGTGTGCCTGGATAAATGCAGCAAGACTGTCCTCAACCTCAGCTGTTTRCATCACCCAAAGGACAAATACATCACTTTGCACAGCTTCTATTAAAAACACTCCATGTGATGATTTATAGCAGAGGAGATGCTCTTTTGTGAACAAATTGTCTTTGATCTATAACTAGGATGTTGCAATAGGCAATCATCCATAACACTCATAAYGTGGGTGCAGGTTCTTTCAGGAGCCAGCTCTCTGCACATGAGCAGCAGATACTGTGGCCAGAAAATCACAAAAATCTCACAGCTGGGGAAGAATAAATGTGGATTGTGATGTTGGAACTAGAATAGATCACAAAAAAATCAAACCCCTGTGCTCCCCTCTTCCAGTTACCAGCTGGTAATGCAGATGGACTCATCGGCTCAATTCTGCTGTCTTTGTTTCTGTTAAAGGCTCTACTGACACTCAGAGGTCCACATGTGTATTAGTGGCATCAGTTATTGCCTCAAAGCACTGTGCATTTTTTACCCCTTATTTTAAAAAATGGGCTTTGTTGTTCATATTTGCAGTCAGAATTTATGGACACTTCTGCTTGGGTAGGAGTAATACTGGATTCTGATATCATTATTCCTGGAAATGGATTCAGATGCTGAATGTGCCTCAATCAACAGAYCTGTAACCATAATGATTGATTCTAATACTTCCAGGAGTGTTTATGTGATTATAAAACTGCTGCAAGGTAAGCATTCAAATATTACAATACAGTAATGCTCTTACAAAGTATAAATTTAAAAGGCTTTTCTGAACCTTGTTTTATAAGAACCAATTCATTTAAGTGGGATTTTTTTTTTTCAGATACAATCCTCAAAGAGTGGAATACTGACTGCTCTTTAAATCAGTTGATTTGGGATTTAATGTTGCAGCAGCAAAAGGAATTTTACTAAACAAAATACCTGATAGTATCTGAATGGAAAAGAAGAACGACACTCTATCTTTGAACTGACCATTCARAGGACTCTCAAAAGAGTCAGTGAAACTCTTATCAGAATCTGGTTATTACAATTTTTACATTTTGTTTGCTTGCTTGATTGGGTTTTTTTTCTGCAGTAGAACATTTAAGCATATAAGCCGTAATAGTTAGGGTACAACTGCTTGTCAAAGCTCCTGTAAATGTTAAAATGATTCTTTCCACTGGGCTGATATTTCACTTTCTCTTACTGCAGGATGTTGTTCCACATGTATTSTTGGACCATATGGAAAACTTAAAGAACTACACAGGTTATAAATTGGATATAGTTATTGAATATATTGAATGTAGTCCATTTTCTCATATATCCTGGTGTAGAGAAGCTTGGGGTTGATGGTAAGAGGAACATTTTTYTAGTAATGCTTAGTGCATTTTCACTATCTGTAGTCACATATGAATACAAGCTATACTACATGAAAAGAAATTTAATTATAGGCTTGGTACCCATCATCTTTCTAACGGAAATTCCATCTCATGTATGAGCCAAGACACAGAACTGGAATAGCAAGAATGTGTGCAAAGTCATGCCCTATCAGGACCCTGGRGATTGTAGTGTGGAACCAGCTTCACAGTCCTCATTTGGAGCTGAACTGGACCTTAGACAGGAACACAAGCAAGTAGAGTGGTTTATAAATAATTATAAAGCTCTGGTCCTTCATATATGTGTTCTCAGAATTAACATCATTCATATGAGTGATCCCATTAAATCCATAGCATCATCTATTGCTCACAAAATGAAAGCCCATTAAATCCACAGCACTACTTACTGCCCACAGAATGAAAGCCCATAAACCACTTAACTACCTCTGACCTGAGGGATTTTCTCATCTGTGCACCCTGGGACAAACTAAGAATTACATGGTTCAGAATTAATTACTCCTCTACAGCTCTTTTTATCATTTCTCTCATGTAGAAAAATGCCAGTATTTACAGGATGAAGTTCTTMATTGAAAACGTTCACTGCCAACTCATGCAGCCACCATACAGAGACTATTGCCTATACTGTGATATCAAAAAAAACAGAGATCTTATGTCAAAATATTTTAATGATCCTCTAGAAGCAAAACATGATGAATGTCACATATTGCCACCATCCTGAGATTGTGCTTTGCTACCATTAAACCAGCAGTAAGGAATTTCAGAATTTTTCAAATAATTGTTACTTTGTATTTTTAAAAATGGTCACTCAAAATTTTTTAAATGTAGCAGTCACTGTGTGAAAAAATCACTCCCTTTTCTCCCCAAGGGTAAAATATTTCTCTATTGTAGCATTATTGTAGAACTGTATTATATGCAGTTTAATGCTCACAAAATCACATCAGATCAAATCCAACACCRAACTGCTGAGATATACACAAATTGTCTCCTTACGATCATCACCCTGAAATTAAAACAATACAATATGTTATTGGTATTTCCTTTTTAGTAGAAAAAACTGCTTGTTATACTTGAAATAAGCCAATAGTTTAGTCTTTTTATGCATTGCACCTTCTGCATCAGCTTTTCATTTGTATTTCAGGCTGTGAGTCTGTGAGATCTATTATACAGAATCCCAGGCTCTCAGAATTCCCCTGGCTAAGCTGGAATGCCTGTGCCTGTTCTAACTCAAGCATCTGCTCTTTCTAAAGGAGGACTCCTTTAATTTGGATACCCCCAGAACCACTCACACTTATCCCAGCTGCTCCACACTCTTCAGGCTTCCTAAGCTAACCAAGTCTAGCAAGTATCTTATAGGACATGTCCACTGCCAATTTGAATATGGACATGTTCTAAATTATATTATCTTACTCGTATCTTGAAATTGCCAGAGATTGCAATTATTCTGTTTCCTCAACAGGATAGTTCTGCTGTGGAAAACCAAACCAAAACCCTTCCAGAAATGTAAATACTTATTAATTTGAATTGAAATATAACATAAATTCTCATTTGATTTAATCTATACTTTTCTATTCTGATAGGTTTTAACTAAACCAGAAACAATTTATCTCCACTTGTTTCATTACTGACATTATTCTTATAGTGTAAATTTAATTYACTGAATGCATGAGCGAAGTGTGTGCTTAAAAGCTGTACTGCAGGTGTTCTAAGGCACAAAACCTTTCTGTTAATATCTACTAATTTCACATTGGATAATATTTGCCCAAGTCAAGAACAGTCTGCAATTTGGCTGCTTGACAGGAATCCAGGGGTGTCCTTATTTTAAAATGTGGTATCATTTTRCTCAAGGTAATTATAACTGAACTGTGGGTTAGTTCATATTTCTCTAGCTACACTGGGACACCACAAGCATGAAAGAATTTCAACAGAATTTAAGCTCATGTTGGCATTCTACATTTATAAATAGGTTATGTGTAACACTATTTATCACTTGGATTGCAGCAAATTTTGAGATTAAAWAATATCACATGCTGACAGAGTTTGGGAAAAAAATGATTCTTTTTGATGTTAGCTGCTGAGAAAGTAAGCAGGCATCCCCTTGCTTTAGAGGATGCTGCTCTGGCAGCTCCACCTTGAGTGGAGGGAGTCACTGCTGCTCTCTGTCAGAAATAGATCACATTTAATTGTTTGGTTGGAGTTAAAAAACTCGCATCTACTTTTTACTTTCCACGTAAGATATACAGAGGAGAGTTCAGCAGTTCTTACATCCTAACCACCAGCACACCTCTGCTCAAGCCCTCCTCCASCAGTCCTTCTGCTCAGACAATTAAGCACTATTTTCTTCCCCAGGCCCAGAGTCTCAGTTTCATTCTTCCTTTCTGTGTTTTATTTTGTGTTGACTGACCCCTCTGAGCAGATGCTTAAAGTTACTGTTTTGTATGTCAAAGCAACACATACTCATCTGCCCTGCTGTCTTTTCCTAGCAAACAGAAAACCTGATGGATTCCTGGGCAGACAAAATTTGCATTTTAACCAGGCCTCTGGGCAATCAAATTTATGCCAGTCTGATTAATTTATCATCTGACAATTTCTCTAATCACATTTTTTTTCTATTTTTAAATATGAATTAGGTCATTTCCCCTCCTTGAACCTACATTTACTTGAAGCTAATGACATGCCCTTATCAGGTTAAACCAATGAACAAGTAAGACTTCCTTCAGCTGCATAGCAAAAATGATTTCGTAATCTAATACAAAACAATAAAGACTATTAATTATATTTCAAGATTTTGCTGTTGCTGCATTTTCTGCTTGACATTCTGGGATAGGTGGGCACTGACTTTAGCCATGACCTGTACATGTCTG
The DNA here is from genome assembly GCA_014549065.1 of Cardinalis cardinalis. Classification (NCBI taxonomy): domain Eukaryota; kingdom Metazoa; phylum Chordata; class Aves; order Passeriformes; family Cardinalidae; genus Cardinalis; species Cardinalis cardinalis. Next base: position 2,539,073 of record JACDOX010000009.1, on the reverse strand, counting down.
TTGAACATAATCATAAAGGTACAGGAGAGGATATTAAGGCAAAAATAAATTCCACTGGCAAGGATGGTGTTTAGGAGCAAAATTGCCAAAAGTTATTCACTGGGATGCAATTATACTCTCCATATAGGTGCTCCCAGCAGAGAAGCTTCCTTCACTTCTCATGTACAGCAGCAAACTTTTGTGTCCCAGGAATGTGTGTRGGAGGTTCTGCCTGAGCCTTCTGTGGGCACCCACTGGTGTAAGGAACCTACAGCTACCCACTAAGAGGAAAGAACACAGAGCATGGAGAAGAACATAAAATGGAAAATTAAAAAAGAAAGGAGATTGTTGAATTTTTAGAAAAGGTCATCTTCAATAAAATATACTCATTATAGAATTTCATTTATCTCTAATAGTTGCTAATACTAGCAGAAYGGTAGCTCATACTGAAAGCATTTATTTGGTTTTCTCTTTGTAAATATAAGTGTAAATAGGGCAGCACAACTTATTCTTCTTGTGTTTTTTTTTTTTTTTCTTTACAGCTTATTTGGCAAATTTGGCCACAAGTGGTTTTCAGTCTATCAAGCATGGACAGCATTTAATCAACACATACAGATACTTAAATATTTTTGTGCCTTTTATCTTCTCTCTAGAGTAAATATTTCTAAGGAGTTGGCTTTCATTTTCTTATCTCATGTAGTTACTACAATTAAAATTACACAGTATGTCTCCAATGATTTGTATTATTGGAATAACAAGTACAATGGAAACTGCAGGATATAAACAGCTTAGCCACTAAGAAAAAATACATTGTGTATCTGTTAMCCTTTCCAATACACTGCAACCTTTTGCAAGCAAAAAATGAAAGTGCATATATATACAATTCAATTCCTCCCAGGTAATCCCCTGCCATGGACAAGGAGAATGGATTCATTATATGGATTCTAGATCCCTTCTCACAGGTTTTATATTGTTTTAATAATCTGAAAGCCATTTTTTTTCCTATTTCTTAAAAAAACCCTTGAAATGGAATAAAATTGTGCCTTCCTGGTACTAGCAATATGCTATTTTAAAACTTAGCATTCTCTGATGATAAAGTAAGTGTGAACATATCTTTGACAACATGTTTTCTAAATATCAAAAAAGGATATTTTCATTTCAGAACCTAGCYAGAAGAAAAGTGCCCTTAGCTTTTAAGCTTGAAATTTCTGGCTTGAACAAGATGATCTCTTGTTTAACTTGAGCAATTCAGTCATGAGATTACATCAGTCCAATTAAAGTATATAGTATACAATGGCAGTTCTACTGTAGACATCACTTACTATTACATTAACTTGGACCCCCTGGAAAAATAGAGGTCTGTGAAAGGAGACTCTGACAACAGTATTGTGAGCTCAGGAATTTCTGAGCTTAAAAGATGAAGAAGTACTTATACAAATTGGCCCTACTTTTTCAACAGGGAAAATCAAGACTGAAAACATGAAGACAAATCTTTTCAGAGTCACCTCTAGTGTGTACACAGTAAATTGGCTCAAGGTCAGAGGCCAGACTATGCTGCATTTCTCTGAGGCAATACATAGAAGATAGAGGTCCAAGGGGTTGGGACAGATAAAACGGAGGAAAAGGAATGACACTTCATCCTATATTTGTAACTCCCAGATTCTGAGCTGCCTCAAGGTAAAATGTTCAGCAAGATCTGCTGTAGTGTATGGCAGCTCCCTCCCTGCCATCCACAAGCTTCTCTGCAGCCCTGGGCCGTGAGCACACACTGCTCCAATCTCCATCCTTTCACAAGAGAAAACGAGGCCAGAGATGCATGCCTCCCCTTCATGGAACAATCCTCATCCTTACTCTGCTCTCTGTGTACACATGGAAAGGCTGGGCCAGGATTAGGCATCTCTGAAGATGTTTATCCATTCTGAAGATCACAATGTCTCATAAATAAAGCAATTCTTAAAGGAGGCTGGTACCTGGGAACTGATACCAAACCAAACATAAGTTGGCAGAGACATGTATCTGAGATAAGGAGACACTTCTGATTGACTATGATTTATGGGATAATTTGTACTTAGCTGTGCTCCCCTTYTAATATTCACAATTGGAAAACATTTCTCAACTCTGTGATACATATTTATTGAAAGATTCAATCTTTCATTTATTTGGAAATAYAGCTTTAATTGAGAGTAAGGTAGAAATGTCTCTCTAAGAACAGTTTCACATATTGTAAAAAAAGTTTTCCCTTGGCACATTAGTGAAATAAAGACATTTCAAGTGGTAAGAATGGGACCTACCTTTTTAGTCCGATTCACATTTACCAAACTGCAACTTCAAAATGCCTTTGCCATGAAGCTGAAGGATCTGGTTGTATTCTTTGGGCATTGCATGGAAACCTGGTTTAGGCAGCTGGTTGTCATAATAGTGGTGGCTGATTGGCATCTTCTCTGTGGATTTTGAGAAAGGCCAGAAGCCATAGAGCTTCACATTCTCACACAGCTCAAGGGCAGCACTAGTGATCATAAAACCAGATGAYAACCGGTAGGCCTTCACACCCTTAGTTCTCCAGAACTGGGCAAGACTTTTCAGGTAAGTGGGGTGAAAAAATATTGCCCTTTGGGCTGCTTTGGACTCTTTCAGAGTGTGGTATACTTTAAAAGAAGTGGCTGTGTTGCTTCTGAAGGAAAATGCTGGCAGTAAAAGAAAAGCATCTCCATAGACCGCAATGTTTTCCAGAAATTCTGTCTTCTTTTCATTTAGCTTGTTGTATCTGCAAAGTACAACATTTTAGGAATGGAATGTAGTATTGGTACAAACACTACAGACCAGAACAGCACAACTGCACTTGCAAAGAAGTTATGAACTCTGCTGCCACAGTTCAGCCTGTCTACACTGCAAATTTATATCACCCTATTAAATGCCGTCATATGTGCAGCTATGAAAATCTGACAAATCTCTTGTATAATAAGAACACACTACATAGGATTGAGCTGGCAACACAGGAGATACTGAAGCAGACCAAATTCACTGCTAATGAGACTAGGACGTGTTTACAGAATTGATCAATTCAAGAAATTTGCAAGAATGCAAAAAAATACTGAKCTCATACTTTCTCTGTTTAAAAATACATGCACTACAATATATACCATATGTGTTTTGTGAAACGTGTTTCTTACATCAACAGCTATACAAAAATCTCTCTTCAAAATCTCTGTGTCTGCCCTGTGCGGAAATCCAAGCATGCATGTGAGCAGTCTTGGAGTGTTAAAGATTACTGTGTGCTCAAGTGTAGGATGTACTTTTAAAATAGCTAAAAATATAGGCATCCCTCTTTATGTCCTTCAACTACAGAAGGAACACATGGAGATCTGTAAAGACTTAGAGCTTTAACTTCACAAATGACAAGGATTTATTCTCAGATTCTTTCAGTCACCAACAAAGAGCAAAGAGTCTTAGCTCTCAGTACTGCATAATTCTGTGCTCCCAAATACCGACTAGCGAAATTCCCAAGTTATCTGAGAAGTGATGTAACTCAACTCATGTCCTCTGTAGGTCTGAATTTTCTGAATCACCTAAACATATGGAGCTTCCACCCCTTTTGGGACTCAAAAAACTGAGTCCTCTTTTGTAGGCAGTTGTCTATTTGAACAGAGTATTTTCACCTTTTAAAGGCTATCAGAGTCCAATTTTACAAACGACTCCAGCAGAAGCTGAAAAAATTGGTTTCATTTCCCATCACAACTCGAGTGGGTTCAAAACCTCTTTTCATGCAGAACTTTGAAACAGAGGACAGCAGCCCCTGCCATTTCCATTCAAAGCATTCATGGAAGAATTACCTCTTGCACAAATAGTGCAAGGAGTGATTCTCAAGCTGAAGGGGTTTAAATTTACAGCTTCTACTTCCCAGAAAAGTGCCATTACCACCAGACTCTGAAACAAAATGAATGAGAGGGACTCAAGCCCTCCTTTTGACCCTGAACCTATGTGCATGCAAGAGTCACACAGCCAAAACAAGCAAGAAATGCCTGAGCCTATGTCTAGGAAAAGYGGTTGAAGGGTGAATTTCTGGCCTCTGCTACAAGAATTTTCTCTGATTTTACTCACTGTAAAATAATGAGCCTCCAGGACAGAATTCAAATCTCTACTCTTCCTTAGCTAGAAACCTGGACAATTCAACAGTGTCTCAATCTCCTCTGCAGCTCTGCCACCATAAGAAGTGTAGGCCAGTTTAATTAGGACTCATAAGAGCTGTGCTTTTCTTCAATAGAGCTCACCTACATTTTACACACTGACAAACACAGTTCAAAAGCTGATTAACCTKAACAAGAACAACATCAGACTAAGCCAGTATGCAAATAAAGAATTAGAAATTACAGGGAATAACATCGGAATAGGTCTTCTGAGAGAATAAACAAACTTGGTTCTACTAAATGGTACCAAGCTGCTTCCTCCTGATTCTTCAAAAGCATTTACAGTTTTCYCTGAATATTTAGATAAATACTTTTAAAATCATGAAGTCCTCTTGTACTCTCACTTAATCCTCCCACAGGCTTATCTCACATTTTCTTCAGTGTAACTCCTATTAACCCTAGTGTGACTTGATTTGGCTAAAAAATGAGTGCAGTTGTGGCAGAACACTTTGATTAAGCTTAGAAAAATTGCGGATCAGGTCAGAAGTCACCAATGATGCTGAGTCATTGGACAATTTCCCTTCCTCATATCCTTGTGCAGCCCCACTAACATCAATGAGCTAAATCTAGTTTTGGAGAAGCAATAACTTGTCTTCATTAAAGTCAAAAAGGTTTGGGTAAGCATTAACATAGTTAGTACTCATTGTAAAAAATGAAGTTCTATCCCTGAATCAAAGAAAAATGCCTGTTATTCATTTCTATGTACTCACTGTACTTTTTCCTTCTTCCTTTCAAGGAGAGAAAAAAAAAAGCTTTGCCTTATGCTGTCTTTTTGACAATACAGTTATGACAGACAATAAAATACAGTGAGATTAGCAAGCAGTAAATAACATGGCACAGCAGTCCTCTTTATAGATAAGCTGCAGTTCCAGCCTGCTGAAGATGTCAGATTAGTCAGGCTGGCCTTATTAGATTTTCTTTTCATCAAGAAGGTGAAAAAAACCCCACCGCTGSTGAGAAAAAAGTGTGTGAGCAAGCAGCTTTCATATGGACTGAAATAATGGATTAGAGAAGCTRGGCCTCCATTCAGGAAACAGCCTTCATCAGAACAGCCTCCAAGCCCATTACCTAAGAACACGTGCTCACAGTGCTGCTGATAGAGCCAAACACACATTTCCAGCCTGTCTTGATTTATGATTACAATCCCCTTCTAAATGCTTGGGGTCATGAGGGTCATGGAGGAAAATGAAGAGGCTTGGGCTTACAATCACCAATTTTACYCTGCCACAAATTGCTGACTAGTATCAGCCAAGGTATCTTGTTAATCTGGGTATTGCTGACTCCTTTATGCTACAAAAAAGGCCAGGTTTAGAAGATTTCCATTTAGACTAGTACATATTTTACAGGGACACTAAGGCTTAATGAAGTAATCTACGTGCACTGCTCTTTATGCTGGCATCCAAATGGATTTYCATGTAAATCTAAATCATGTCAAACAATTATACACCATTGCACAGAAACAGATTTGCAGTAGTACTCACTTCTGAGCTATGATACTCGGATTAACAGTCACAAGGTCTGTTTTAYTGCCAACATCTTTGCTAATGTTTCCTGTGGTTGGAGGGAGGTTACACCTRAAATTGAGAAACATTTGCTTAAACAGATGTGCACCAGAAATGATTTACAGTTACTATTTGCAAATTCCTCTCTTGTGCAATGACACTTTCACGTCAGCTCCCAGGGATGTCTAAGCACTTTACAAATATTAAATAAGGCTTACAGCACTTCTAGTAAAGATATTTAATCTACTGTACAGATGGTTAAAATAGGGCACAGAGAGCTCATTTTCATAAATCGTATCAAAAWCCAGGAGCACAGTCAAAATCTCAGGAGTCTATGAACGCCCTATGCTGGCTGCTAGGAACTATTGCTCCTCTTGCCTATACAATGCATTTCTGCTGAAAGTTTTCTACTGTGTCTTCTAACAACAGCATAACTTGCCCTATCACAGAAACAGTGATTTCTATAAAATGTAAAGAAAGCATTTTCTTAAATTCAGTCACCTAGTAAGTTTAGCATATTAGTACAGAGACTTCCCATTTTTATTAAAACATTTATCTAACTGGAAAGACTTTTTTTTCTTTTTTTTAAAAGCTCAAATTTTAGGAAAAAATCAGAAAAGGAAATTAAATCCAGCACGCTGTGTGACTGGACATTACTGAAAAAAGAACCTTCCCTCTGTTGCTCTGCTTCTTTGCATGAACTACAAACTGTGAGTCACATACTGAGAGAGTGGGCAAAATTGCACTCTGAGTGTGCCTGGTTTTCTCCCAGTCTGTCCAGGGAGATTAAAAACACTACTTAAATAAATGCTTAATTTTTTAAATGAGTACCAGATGAAACAAGTATTGGGGCAATTAGGTAGCTACATGGGTGAGCCAAACAATGGCTAAGTAAACACTTTGTTAAACCAGAGACACATGTGACATTTAATACCAGTCTCCTAAAGGATGTTAAATAAGCAGAAATGCCAGATTCTCAGACAATCACATTTCACATGACTGCAAGGTGACTTAGCAATCACAGACTATATACGTATCATCCAGCATGCTCTTTAATTAGAAAGCAACATTCTGAAAACTACAAAGCAGAAGTATCCTTAAAGAGGCAGAAATAATGAATTGTCAAGATTCTTCCTCATTGCTACAAACTGGCACTGGCACACTTCCAATCTTGCCAAGTTTTCAGAATGTGGGACACACTTCAGGAAAATGAAGGAGCTCTTACCTGAACACAAAGTCAGAACTATCGATTTCAGCTCCACAGCTGGAATTTTTCAGAATGCCTCCGTTTCCAACCACAGCACAGTTCTTGAAGGGATAGACTGARAGAGGAGATGACTGCAAACAAACAAAAAGATGCAGCCAATTCTTTGTAAGTGTTTTGACTGTTTCTTTGTGTCTATTTGCTCTTGCAGGTTTAAACTGGTAAATCCCAGTAAAAGCATTCACCATTTAGCAGACAGGATTGCCAGACCTGGACAGCCAAGAGCCAAAAGTAGGCACCAATAGACAGAGAACTGTTACTTCTGCTATCAGAACTTTGACAGAATAACACTGGATTGTTAAAATTGGGTACCTTTTAAATACACTTAACACTAAAAATATCTAGTTGTGGATTGCAACTTTGACGAACTAAGGAACTAATTTACACTGAAGATAGCTTAAAGTTATCCATTTTCCTTTGCATTGTAACAGACTGGGGGTTGTCATATAGTAATTTAYTTTCTCAGGTAATAGAAGGTAACTTCGTAAATTCTCCTCACTTTTGTCATCCCAAAATTACACTGGAGCAGAATAATGAATTTARGGAAACCTAAAGATGCTGTAAAGGATAATGATGCACCCTGGCTTAACTCTGTGAATGTGAGGCTTCACAGAAGACGTTACTGTTCCTGGCTGTTCACCCTCTCTGCTCCTCCTCTTGTTACAGCTTGCTGTCTTGCAGTGGGGAAGCTGAGTAGGAGCTAAGTGCATCCACTTGAGAACAAGCACAGTTCACAACCTAGAAAATTAATGCAAATAGTTGGCTATTTAGGCTGACGTTAACATAGCTGGCTGTTATCCCAGTTTCAGAAACTTTTCATACGTCTTGCTCAACATCTTCTGCTGTGGGAACACTGACATTAACCAGAGGCCAACAGCTGGGATATTTTGAGTACAGAAATTAAACCCAGTTGTAAAAGTCAGTTAAAACTTGCTTATGGAAAGCATTATCTTTYTTTCTTCTCTCATCAGCTTGCCCAAAGAGAAGCAAAAAGGGACACCGTCATGAACATGGCAAAAACTGTGGGGAAAGTGGCAAACATCATATTTGCCTGGCAATATATTACAAAGCAACATGTTCAAATATTTTGTTCAATTCTGAAAGGATAGTAGGAGAACACAAAGGCCAGGCAATTCTGGCTACCTTAGCATGCATATGTGCACATAAAGCATACGACTTTTTCATTTCCCCAGCTTAAGTCTGGAATTACAATTGCAATCCTCTATTGCAATGAAGTCAGTAAAGACTGATTCACAGCAGTGCTAGGAAGAACTAGACCCATGGTAGCTGGSATCTCACAAATCAAGAATGCCAGAGATGGGTAACAGGGCTTCCATATACCCTTAGCTTCAAGAAACCAAATACAAACTCTTTGTCTAGTCTTAAGATCTTGCATGYCTACTGTAATCCTGAGGTACAAAATCTGATTCCTTTTCTCAACCCGTGTTTCTTGCTACAAACACCCTCCCCTAGCAGGTAACAAAGCTAATGAAAGGGCTGAAAGGAATGCCCTATGAAAAGTCACTGAGGGCTTTGGACTTGTGTAGTTTGGAGAAAAGAACAGGTAATCTCATTGCTCTGTGAGGAAGGGAAGGGGAGAGGAAGGTGCTGATCTCTTCTCCATTGTATCCAGTGACAGGACACATCAGAATGGYTCCAAGCTGCACCAGGGGAAGTTTAGACTATACATTAAGAAGCATTYCTTTACCAAGAGGATGGTCAGTTGCTGGAACAGGCTTCCTAGAGAGGTGGTTGATATGCCCAGGTGTCAGTGTTTAAAAGGCATTCAGACCATGTCCTTAATAACTTGCTTTAACTTGGTCAGACCTGAATTCATCAGGCAGTTGGACTATGTGATTATTGAGRGTCCCTTCCAACTGAAATTTCTGTGTTCTGCTCTATAATGTTCTATGATATTCTGTATCAGGTTTACCACCAAAATATCTTTCATAACTTACATGCCCAAGCCTGCACTGGAAATGKCATGGGCATATGAGGAATATGAAATTTCCAGATTGAAATGCCTTTAAAAAGAGGAATGATAAAAGCAAGGCAAACATTTTCAGAGTATTTGCTCCTGAACTGGCTGCCAAGCCAGTGTTCTGTAGAAACTCTACCACCAACCTAGGATCTATGATACCTGTAAATACCTCTACCACTGCAGAGGAAGGGGGGGAAAAACCAACAAAACAACACCTTGCAAGATGAATGAAGAAGTGCATACAGGGGCTGATGGGTCTCTTCCAGAGGAATCACAGTATCTCAATTACTAACCCAAAATATATAAACTATGATTATAATAACATGAAAAATATACAGTTCTTACCACAGGCAGCATCTTAAAAATGTCCTGTGTAATGAGAATAGTCTTTTTACTGTCCACTTCATAACTCATGTTACTTCCCAGTGGGCTGTTGTTTTGAGAAGCAATAAAATTGTGAACTGCATCACAGCATGAAGCTAATTCTGATCTGCAAAAAACACAAAACCTGCTCAAAGAGAGGCAAATAAGTAGAAAGGCAGTGCTAGATAACCAGATCAATGAACACCAGTTTGAATTAACTAGCAGCAAAAGGTTATATTAACCTTCTATGATGTCATTTCCTTTGACTTGATTTGCTATGCAAGTCCATTTTCACAGTAAATGTTCAGAATCTAATCAGAGCTGGTAACTTTTTTTATCTCTTGGTCTCCTTTTCCCACTGAGAAAAAGTTGTAATCAATCTCCTCAATATTATTARTTGCTAAGATTAATATAGAAACACTAAGAGACTTCAGTCCCCGAAGAATTAAAAATTATTTTCACCAATATTGAACAAGTGATTGCAAGAAACTAGAAGGCTGAAGAAGGAAAAAAAAAAAAGGGAATAAAAGAGATAGAGATGGAAGGTACTGGCAGTGGTACTTRGTGAACATCTAGATGGTTGCAAGCCAATTAATCAATAATTAATTTCTGCAACTGTTCATTACAATTTTCCTGTGCACAGTACCACAGGCATTAAATAAATTACATCACAACCTGCACATGAAGAAGACAGATGTGCTAGACAGATAGCCTAGCTGCTCCCCAAAACACATAGCAGAAGTCCTTAAATAAATTAAAATGGAAGGGATTCACTCAAACCTTTGTGGGAGTGAAGACTATTGCTCATCTTAAAATTCCTGTTACCTCCAAACTTATAAAAATATGATGTATGCAAACATTCTACATTATTAGCAGTGAAATGAAATTAACTTAAAATCCCCATCAGACCTTTGAAATCAGATCCAAAACACTATAATTTATTTTGCTATAGGCAACAATGTCCTCTCTGCTGCCATGGGATCTGATTTTCAGTCTGTAAGGCTGAAATATTCATGGACAGACATTATGTATCAATTGCTAGGACACCGTTTTCTCATAAGGCGAGATACTAAGAGAACTACTAACAATTTAGAGAAGATAGTCTTATAACAGAATTTCCCAGAATTTTGAAAATACCACACTAAAGGTTGAGAAGAAAAAAATTTACCATTAGAGCCAAAGGAATAGAAAAGTTTTATTTCATACTGTTTCAATGTGTAAAGTAAAACAAATTGTTGAAACTAGTTAAATTCTGCCTGAAAGTGAGCTGACTTTAATGGGGTAAGACATAGCTAAGAGAAGTTGTTTCATTTCACTTTATCAACAGTGTAGGCAGAGAAAATACAACAACAATATTAAAAATAGCATACAATACTAATTATTATTATAAAATGTTATAAATAATAATTTAATGTTTCTGATGTAACTGAAGCATAGTCCAGCACATAGAAAAACCTAAAGATTATGTTTCCTGGAAGACAGGGAAAAGAATGAAGAGGTCTGGGATAACTCTCAATCCCACTTCTCTTGAAAAAATGGTCAAAATAAGGAGGGAGGGAGGGAGGGAGGCAGGAAGGAAGGCAGGAAGGCAGGAAGGCAGGAAGGCAGGAAGGAAGGAAGGAAGGAAGGAAGGAAGGAAGGAAGGAACCATTTCAGCTGTCAGATGGTTTACTGATATACATACATTAACACATTTTGAATACTGAGTTCTCAAACTCCTCCAAGGCAACGTTCCCAGATGTGTGAGGAACACTAGGAAAAATTGAGTGCTGGGATGGCACAGATCTGAAACAACCACACTAAAAGAGTAGCCAGGGAACGTCACTCCTGAGAGACGAACCAGGAGGGTCCTGATTTCCTTAAGCTGCATTAGACTCCACTCCCCAAACATGGCGATTCCCACAGCCCTGCTCAAAACCCTAAGGGGCRGGGAAGATCTGTGGCTAAGGAGAACCACGAGGTCCAAGGCTGCAGATGGAACTGTGACTGTGCTCTGTGGTCAGGAGACAACCAATGGTGAGAACAGTTCTCTGTGTGTACATAGCATCCTACTTCARATATATGGCAAAGTAAAAAGGGTGCAGTAAGGCAGTAGAGTCAAATGATGGTGCCTGGGAACACTGGATGTTATTGACCCAGTGGTTTTTGACTGGAGCATACTTGCTTTTCTTTCTTGTCACTTTTTGCTACAGCCAGCTCATTCTAGCCTTAATAAATACTGTAGCAGCAAGAGGATTCAGATCTCACAGTCAGGTCCTGAGGGCATTATCCAGCCTCACTACTGCCCAGCAACCTGGAGCTGTCCCTATCCTGCCTAGGGTTCAAGACCCTACTTCAATCTTCCAGAGCCATCAGTCACTGCCCCAGCAACAACACAGCAGGGCCAGTCTCCAGTTGTGTCCATCCTGTTCCCAGGATGCCTGGGCTAGGGCTGCCCTATTCCTGGCTAGGGGTGGGATGAGCCCAGCGACCAGCTTCTGCTCTGCTGGCCAGGTTACTGTGTGTGATCCCACACCCTGTGCCTCAGGAAGCAGCTGTCCTTCACTGCTCCCCGGCACTCACATGGACATGAGGAATCACATAATCCTTAATGTTGATTTCCTTGTTTATTTTCTTGAAGCTAAATGAAGCAGGCCAAAACATTATATGTGTCAACTACTGGACATTCAGAGGAGAAGGAATAATGCCAGAATATTCCTGCCAAATTTAGTAAAACAGCTCTTTTGTGTGATGCCTACCAAACCCTGAAAAGCAAACTGATAACAGATCCCATTCATTAATAGAGATGACATGTTTTTGCTTTTTATTACTCATTCCACAAGAACAAGTGCTTCAATAAAAGCAGAAACAGTGCGGAAGAAAAACAAACATCAGAATTAATGAGAAAGTAATAGTTTAAATTAATATTATGGATTCACTGAGAAAGTAAAACAGAGCCAAGCTAGTCCAGAAACACAGTAAGAACAAGAGAATACATACTGAATAATGACAAATATTCTTAGAGCATACATGCTAAAAATTTGGTGGTAACAACASAAACATTTTACTTAGATCAAATCAYGACACAGAATCCCACTGTGCTCAAGCATCCCTGTACAGAGCTCCAGTGGGAATGCATGTAACTGCAGACAGCAATACCCGTGGCAGTGAATTCAGCAATCTGCTCACACAGGACTTTGTACAAGCTCTGACACGTGGTAATCTACAACTGACAGCAAACGATGAGAAAGGGGTAGAGACTGGGCAGTTCAAGCAATCTCTTCCTGCAATTTCATCAGAGTATTAATGTCATTCATATGTGGTCTGTCAGGAGCTGAGGACTCACTGAAGAGCATTTGCTTCGTAAGATTAACACATGTATCCTACAACAGCTTATGTGAGGTGTTGCAAAGCCAAGACAACATTTTAACTCATGTATCATGCCACCTGGGGAGAGGGAAACTTAAGATGGTGGGATAAGAAACAAGGGTAAAATCATAACAGCACCAAACAGAAGTAACTTTTTTTTTTKGACTAGAAAGCGATACACATTGTCTGTTCTGACTGGGAGAAAACCCTGAGACATGGAAGCAGCTCTTAGAAGAYAGGATGCTGCTATACAGGCTGAGCGACCATCTCCTAGCTTTCAGAACATAAATGTAGCTTACAGTAAGAAGGTTTAAGTTCAGCTTTTATCAGAGACTGTGGGCTTGCCCTAGAACAAAAGGTGTTTATGATCCAGTCATGCATGACAAGTGCAGACTGAAGGTAATGCTTGAGTCAAAGTACTCAAGTTTTGTAGGACACTAGTTTTGGAAAACACCTCCTCTGTAGCAGAGGTTATTACTGACAGTTTCTTATTTGGAAAAGCCTTCTCCTCCAACATTTCTCCTACAAATCCCTGGAAGCTGAGTGATATCTAAGAGTCATTTTTAAATCCTGAGGCATAACTCCAAATATGCCAGATATTTCTTATGCCAAGATAAGCAGAAAGGGATTTGATTGTATTATCTAGAACAATCACTTGTAATAAGTGAGAAACAAAACCAGAACCTGAAAAAAGACTACACCATTTTGACTGGTAATATATATCTCATAGGACCCAGTAAGTACAGTCATAACCTTAGTCAATAACCTAAGTGGAGGGGTGTGCTGCATTTGTCTGGGAAGTTTCGATCACATTAGACAACACAGAGTCAAATATAGTTGCACTGAAGAATGCTTTTTGTTGCCCAGCATACACTTTCAYTGAATTTTTTCCTTTGTGGCTGAAGGATGCAGGACCCAAGTTTGTATTGTTTTTCAGCTGCTACAGAGTTTTGAGCCTATGGCATCCAAATAATTTCTTCCAGTTCATGGCCACTGAGACCTTACAAAAATCCCGGCTTCTTGAAGAAAGTTACCAAAATTGTATGGCTTGTGAGATGAGCCAAATAATGTTATTTTCCAGCTGCCATRCAGTTTTTCCATGCTGAACTGCTGGCAGTAACAGAGGGCTGTTGCCTTGATTACATGTTTCCAGACTTTTCTGCATAACACACACTTCATATGGATAGTCCACTGTATTTAGTGGAATACACATGCTCTAAATATGCTGGTAGAGTTTCTTTGCAGCTCCTGCAGTTGTTCTGTAGCCAAGATAGCAGCAAAATTAGCTATCTTGGTTCTGTGCTAGTATGAATATATGCATTTTAGCTGATTCAGGCCTTCTGTACAGACTGCATATGCCTGCTGACAAGTCACAGTGTGCACACATCCTGAAGATACTGCAAACATCTCAACATCTCCAACAACTCAGGGTGGACCAATCACAAGGGCTAAAGCAATCAATGGTTAGTCAAGGCTTAGCAGACTCAGCTGGCTCAAAAGCCAGCACTGCCCTTACTGAGTGATATTGGAAAAATCTGTAATGAGTGTGAAATTTGTCTTTATGTAAAAAGCTTCTGCAGAGTTTAAAAATTTCCATTCCACCGAACTACTTGCATTGAAAATGCTTCAGTATGACACCAATGCCTGTGGATCTRCGGCCTGAGGGCATTTGTCACTGCTGAGAACAGTGTGAAATATCCCACTGTTGTTATGCACTGGACTAAACTGGGGTGGGAGGAGGAAAAACATGGATAGAGATAGATGCTGCCGMAGTACCAAAATATTAAAAACATTGTTAAAATAAAAGATGCTCAACTGTCCTTTAAGGTTATGGTGGGAAAGGTGAGGAAAACAATTTAAATTTGCTCTAAAGAAAGCTTAAGTTCAGTATTAGGAAACACACTAAAAGAATTTGCCTAGGCAAGGTGCAAAATTTCAACAACTGGAATATTTTAATAGTGATGAGGACAAACTTTTGCAGTAATGATGTAAATCTATTTACAAAAATCTATAAAGYGAATTTTTGTTTGCAAAAATAGTATCATATCAGCCCTGTTATAAAGCACTTGCAGATTATTGACACCAGTAATGCTCACATAGATATATCTCCTTGTGGATTTTCAGCTACCCTAGACACATACACACACAAAAAAAATCACATAAAAGAGAACCAAACACAAATTAAAACTAGCAAATATTTAAAGCTGTAACTCCTGTGAGCTAAGTGGACATCACAGCACAGCTCGTAAGGTCATTTGAACAAAGAGCAAAGCATTCAAGCAACAGAAGTCCATGGATTAGTAAAAACCAGAAAAAGTTTTGTTAAGTTTGTTTTAATAGTTTACCTAGCTTGGATCTTTGTACTCATTAGTTCATGTGAGTTATTATGCTGTACATGTCAAGACATAAAAGACTTAAAGGTTTCATACTGCAGAGACTGTTGTGACAATAGAAGAACCCAAAAAAATTCCACTATATAACAGCAAAATTTCAAGGGCACAACTACAAACAGGAAGACTACTTTTTAACTATGTCCATTGCTGTAATATTTTATAATGAGGAAGCAATTATCTTATTGTACTGCACTTTGTGCTCTAGACAATGACACAGGTTTCTCCAGGCTCTTATCAATCCATGTCAATGTGTCAACCAAAGTGCAATGAGGCATATTATGACATATTCCAAAATTTAAAAAAAAAGTGTTTAAATCTGACATCTGAAGCAGAACATTTTGAAGGGGAATGCTACACTGACAACCCTTGAATTGYCTACAAACGAAATAACATCATAAATGTGGAAGACAAAGAAAGCCAAAAGGGTTGACTCTGAAATCGAGGCTGAATATATAAAAAGTGTAATAAAATTTTCAAACCAAAGACTATTTAAAGAGTCTGCCATGAAGACGTAATTAGCTCAGACTAATCCAAAATTAGATTCTACTTATAGGAATCCTCCATCCTTTAGAAAAATATATAATAGTCTGCAGACCAATTAAAAGATTCAAGCCTTGCTTCAAACTGTCACTAATTACCATCTCTCCACCCATCCTTTTCTCTCCTGAAATAGGAGACATTCAAAATGTCTTTGAATATATACTCATTATTTTACATATCACCTACTAAATCTGTGCAGCAAATGTACTCTTAATCTCTCTGCAGTCTGAGTTCTGTGAGCTTTCTTGTAAACTGGAAGATTTCAGAGACTACACCAGAAATATTGATCTGTTTAGTGTTAGAAAAGCTATTGATTATGTGGTGATGTGAGCTTACATAAGCATAAATTGACCTTGCAGTGTGTTTTATTTGTGTTTCAGCTGGGGATCATTGCAGTACACAGATGTGATAAGCAATACTTTTATATGGGTTACAGTGTAGTTTGCAACAAAACTAATCTCTTCAAGAAGTGGTATTCTACAATCTGCAGGAATGTTTAACACACACTTTTGAGAAGAGATAGTAAAGTAGGAAAAGGGTAATAGGGGTCAAGTGGAAAAAAAGGAAGAGGGAAAATAACAGGACATGGAAAATGGTGGATCTACTATCTCTTCAAGAAGACATGTTCTTTTTTTAAAGTAGTAATGTTCCTTTAAAAAAGAAAAAAAAATATTTTGCTTGAGGGCAGTATTCTGCCAGCTAGACTGCAGTGCAACATCAGGAATTTTAAAACTGTATTTTACACCTAGGAATATCCTTCTCCCTTCATTATGAGATGCAAACAAGGTTTGTCTGGAATGGTCTTTCCATGGGGAGAGGGCCCAGTGCCCACAGCTCACTATTTCAGCGTGATGCCACTCCTGAAGTGCTATTGCACTGCCTTGCTCCCCCAAGCTCAGACAGCCCAGAAATACAATGCTCAGAGGCTTCTTTGAAACACAGCATCTGCTCAGCCTTTCTCCCCTCATTTTGAAGCCTATTTTAAATATTTTGTAGCTTTCTGCAAAAGCTGGAGTCAACTATTTTGAAAACCTGCAGATTATTTGATACCATTGGTGTATACCCCAAATGAGAGTAAATAAGGCTTAAAAGTCTGTAAAGCAGACAGATGTGGAGGTGTAAAAACAATTACAGCTTGCACTTAGCTGGGTTCTGTAATGTGTTGCAGTAATGAAGTATTTCTTTAAAGCGGAAAACCTTTGAAGAATACTGATATAATAATTAATATTCAGGTTACCTAGGGAACTTGAGACTCTGCTGACTGTAGCTAGAAGATACTTTGCAGAGGAAACAATCCAGCGCAGCTTTTTTTTCCCTAGACCTTTAAGGATAACCCTTCCAGGCAGTTGTGAGATTATTTCCCCCACTTTTCCAAGTTTCTATCAAGTTTCTCCCTTACAGACAAGAAATCCAAGGACTTGTTCTATCTAAAACAAGTTAGAGCTGATGTAAATCTGAAAAGGGAGGAAGAATTCAGGTGGGCTTGTAAACAAAGGCATAATAAGGAGATGCTAGATGACTGAAGAGCCATAAAGAATGAAATAAATTTTTAAAAGATCAAGAGAAGATTAATTTTATAAAGGAAAAGTCAGAATAAAAAATTAGTTTTCTATTTGTCCCYAGAAGTAAACGTTGGAGAAGACTCCAAAAATCACTATTAGTAGGATGCTACTTGCACCACTCTTTTAACAATGACTGACAAATACTACAGTGGGGCACAATAAATCTTAACTAGATTTCAAGAGCAATGAACCAAGTGCTTGCACTTGCTCCTCTGAGGGCAACTTTGGTCTGACAATGCTGATGTCACCACTACAGACACTGAAATAAGTGAAATGCCAGGAGATTGGTTCCCTGACAGTCTGGACAAAATTCAACCACAAAAGAGTGATTGTGGATTTGGGAGGTATTAAAGAGAACATCATGCCTTGTACTTGCTTCCTTATTCTTCTTGATTTTGAGAAATGCATGTGTAAACATCACGTAGCTGTCAAGAACCAGTGAGTGCTGCCGGAGAGCAACCTGGCCAAGAGCATGTGAGCCAGCACAGCAGAGCAGCTTCAGAGGGAGCCATTTGGGAAAGGGCAGCCCTCTGAAAACAAATGGACACATTTTGCACAGCTGCATGACAAAGCTGAGCCAGGTAGTAGACGGTCAGCCTGGACTCTGCTCTCCAACAGTGAGTTGGCAAAAACACTGTAGTTTGTGCTAGACATGGCCGTCAGCTGTAACCCTTTTGCCAAATAAAAAGACAAGTATTTCTTTCCTCGACTGCACTTCTAATTTATATCCTTTTATTTGGCCTGGATCTGCTGGGAGAGCAGCTTACAATGAGAATGGATGTGTACTCCTTGGCATAAAGTGCTGTCTTCTAGGAACACAGGAGTTACTGGCTTAGATCACATATTCCTTCACTCCGCTAGCAGCATGATGGAAGCCAGCAGCAAAAGCTGCAAAGGRAAACACAGGAAAGCTTCTCTGAAAAATTAACCATCCAGGAGAAGCTGCTCTTGAACCTTATTAATTAGAGGTTAGTGTATGCCCTGAAGCATAAGACATTAAATTCCTTATAAATATGCATGCCTGCTCTTCAGAACTTCAGGAAAATAGAGAGATGTCATAAAACTGACACCGCGTCTGAGAAGCATCTAAGCGTTCACTGCATTTAACAGATGGACAAACAGGAAAAGAAGTCAGGCAGCTTCTCTGCAGTCTTGTGAGCAGGCAGACTTCTGGTGGCAATGGCAGGTGAATAATCTGACACAGCTTCAAGTTTCTCCTGCTGAAGGTGGCTGGCTGTAGTACCCAATTTCTGCTGCACAGCCCCTCAGAGATTAATTTCCTCTTCTGCAAATGGGTGTGTTTATCTACCTACTTAATGAGATTTTCAGACTGTAAAATATTTGTATTTCACAGCTATTACTGAMACTAGGCTAAATAAAAAAAAATAAAGAGATCTACTGCCCAGTGATTATTAATTCATTTATTTCACTACAACTCTAGAACTTTTGCACCCCCATAGCTCCATTAATGCATCATTTTTCAGCTAAAGTGCCCTTCCAAAGCKAGTTGGAGGCTTAAGTCTGATAAATAAGTCTGGAAGTTCTGTAACCATGGAGATTTAGCCAGCAAATTTTAAATAAAATTTGGTTTTCTTTTTAAAATCTTTTATTTTAAAGACTTCATTGACCAACTAAGAGCCTTGAAAATATCCAGTATGGTCATGGATTAAGGACAACTGTAAAATTTTTATATACTATTTCCAAAAAACAATAGAGAAGACTGAGAATGAAAAAATAAAGAAAAGACTTATGCAAAAGCACCCATCTTTTGTAAAATAATCATTCACATTGCCCTACACTAAAGCACCAGTCCTTAGTCATGTCAATGGAAATCTTTGATGACATCAAATCAGATCAAATTTCAGGAACAGAATACATAGTACTGTCATCAGAATTGCAGCATGGGTTATGTACATGTGAACTAGCTAATACTCCAGCTAGTTTGGATGTTAACAACCAAGGAAACCATAACAGCACAGCCCTTGAATGTTGATTCAGTAACAAGTTTGTCCAGCCTGTGCTGAACCATGGATTTTAAAAGATGGTTTTCTGCTTGGTATATGAACTAAATTAAAGTTACTAAGATCACCGCAATGTACATAGACTCCACACTTTTTGATAGCTTAGTGCATCCAACAGTTTTGTCTTTTGAATTTTTCCAGTTTGATCATTGGTTGCATAACCTACGTTGACTACTTATGACCCACACTCCTTGCTGGAAACCAAAGACAACATGAGGAACAGCAAGCATCCTGTATCTAAACTCCAGTCTTAGACAAGGTTTTGGATGCTTGATTCCCACAGACCTAGAAGATGTAGAAGGTGGCCTGGCAGAGGGGAGATTGTATAAGCAATAAATAAAGAAGCCAGGCTGGACAAAGGAGTGGCTACAGYGCCACTGATTCAAACACCCAGTACAGCAGAAGCAGTAGCAAATAGCTGGTATGTGGTGCCTGGTCCATTTGGAAGGAAGACAAGTTAAAAAAAAATAGATTGGAAAACAAAAAGCTCAAATGTAGCAGAGTGAAGAGCAGATGAGAGCAGCTTCTTCTCTTGCCAACTCTGTTCAAGACACTTGCCTGTTCTGAGATGGAATGGGCAGCTCCTTGTCATGCTGATAGCTCTGTGCACAGCTGAGGCCTGCTTGAGTCAACAGAAAGCTTCTTTAACTCTGTGTACACTCCTACCTCAGCTTTGGGAAACACCATTAATCAGCTGGGATACCCAGCAAACACAGCAATTTATGGTGCACAAAACCCTTTACCCTGTCCCCCCCCACCCCAAAACTACTTCTCCCAAAGGGATCATGCTGAGCATGTGGATATTAAGCTCTCAATGCTAGTTAAATCCWAAAAGTTGGAAGATAGGTCAGTTTATTTGTTTTTTAACAATCATGACAGAATCTTTAAYTATGATCTATGTAAAAATGTAAATCAAGAGAGCGTTTTTCCCCTGGAGAAAACAGGGATGGCACAGTGAAGCTGTTCTCTAAAACCAGCATGATTTCCAAATGAGAGTCCAGGCTTTTCAGAGCTCAGCATCCCTACTGAGCATGTCATGTGCCATCCCAAAGAAGGACAGATGGAATCACGCGCTGTCATGCTCAGGGGCCRTGACACGCAGTGACAAATCTAATGAGTGCCTTGGGCACTTCTGCAATAGAGGCAATAGTCTTGGGGTAAGGAACACACTGCTTCATTATAGCCTTTTATCAGAGTGCCAGTTCAAATGGACAAAATAACATTATCAGTACRTTTTTAACACGGTAGGCTTTATGTCAGGAATAGTTTAATTCATTCTACTTAAATTAGCTTACTGCTCATTAATGTGAAGATAGATGAAATTACTTAYGTAGTTCTTTTATTCTACTCAGTTTGCACAGTTAAATTTCAAAGAACAAGAAGAGCACCAGCATCAAAAAGTTGATGGAAATTACTACAAGCAATACARAATTATCTGTTTAAAAGGGAATATTTAAATTTATGGCTTGCTAGAAAAGTCTACAGTACAGTAAACAGTTTTTCATAGAGAGACAATGAAAATTACCTGAATTTTGTAGATTCTTCTGGTTTCYTTATCCAGGTGCAGTTCTGCAGTTTTGTGACTATGTGAAGATAATAATCTTCTGAGTATCTAAAAAAGGAAACAACACCAAACACTAGAATACAGATGTATGTATATTTAGAAACAGTCTCTAAAAACATTCAAATGATGCATTTATTAATAATAATGGCATGGTGCATATATAATAGATTGCTTTTAGAACTCCATGACCTATTTTAYTTTTGTAATTTGTAACAGCACTATMCTCATTTAACTAGCATGACCTATTAAACATCTCTTCTTAGTACCGGTGTCCTAATGAACTTCAGAAAGTTTCAACAGTACATTTGTTTCAAAATTACATAACTAACCATAAATATTTTGAAGTTATTAGAAATCATCTCAAGTGCAAAATTCCAAAATAATATAAATAATTCTCTCATATTTAGTGGTTTAAATCTTAAAGTGTTTTGAAAAGTGGCTCTTGCTGGCCAAGATAAAATACAACATTTCTTATGCCTTTTCTTGCATTTACTTAATAGAATCTCCAAAGCTAATCATCTAAAGACAACACACCAATATTTACAGATGTAATTTTTCCTTTGAACTGTCTGTAAAATAACACAACCTGCTATTTTACATGATCCAGAACTTTGGTTACATTGCTACATATAACCAAAAAAGCTCTCTGCTCTTAAAAATCCATTCAAGATATTTAAATTTGTTCATAAGTGAAATACTTTGTAACATGCAAGTCAAAAGAATCAAGACAGAAATACTTTGTAACATGCAAGTCAAAAGAATCAAGACATTTTTTGCTTTCATGTTCAATGTTACTACTTCTCCCATTTGTGCCTAGATTATAATATAGGTTTTTAAAAACAATAACTGACTTAAGATAACTGGGGGAATAGGCAGAAAAGATTGTATGGATGTCATGACTAAAATTCTATGGGACTCAAGTCTCCATACAAGATCTATTTTGTATTATTTTAAGAAAAATAGCTTAGTGTTGGTCCAAATGATCATGAGTTTATTCAAGCTGTTGTTTAGACACACTTAGAAGTATCTATTTTGAACAGTTTTACAATAGTTGGGATGGCAAGAAACTTCACTTGTTTTTAAGTGGAGCATGAGAATTGATAAAATCAATATGAAAAAAAGCTCTGGTGGTTGCAGCAGCAGAGGTCAATTATCTGCAAGCTTCCTTGTCTCTGTTTCACATCTGAAATAAACAGATTTTTTGCTTCATAAAAGTACTGCAATTGCTAAAGGTAACTCATTTATCTTACCCCAAGTAAAATCATGTCAAATTTCCACATGGAAAAATAAATTATAATTTTAAGAGGAATGTTGCATTAAAACTGGTCTCCGGCTCAAGCTGGCACCTGTGACAACATGTACAAATTTCATCCTCCACACTTAGCAAACTCTTAATGGAACTAGAAGATTATAACTAAACTGATTCTACTGAGCCCTTCACAACTCAAAGAGAATTCAATCAGAGGAAAAGAAAAAAACTAGTTTCATTGCCGTTGTAGCTGATCTGACCTGGTGCAGCACATTCTTCCTCCTTCAGTCCAACTGCCTTGTGTCACTATGGGTACTTACCTAACTCCACCCCTGCTTTCCTTTTGCCAGGTTTTGCACTTGTCAAATGCCTTCAAAGGCCACTTTTACTACCAGGGCAAAAAAATAACCCRGAAGGACAAGGATATGCACATACATTTTCTTACTGTGTTAAACCAGACAAGAAAGATTCCATCTAAGACCACAGCCAGCATAAGGAAAGAGCAATGGAAATGGACAAACCGGGATCAAGGCCTTCCTATTTTGGCAGCTGCCTGCTGGTATGTTATCAGCCTTGGAACTGCAGCCATAGAATATGGAACTACCTTCCTGATGAAGCTGATCCCTAAATTGAGTCACTATGTGGTCAGACAGGGGTCAGCAGGAGTGCAGGGGCGTTTGTGGGGCGAAGGTGAGATAAAAGCACAAAACTGAAAAAGCAAGTTCTGATGTTGAGTAACTCATCTGGTTTAATTCCTTAATCTAAACAAGAAATCACTCTCAGATGCCTGGACTTACAAAAAAAATTCGGAAGTTAATCAGATAACAGACCACAAAGAGTTACTTACACTATCGTTATCCAGGAGAAAAAAAATATAGCAAAAGCAAATTCTAGCCTAAAGACATTGATAAGATGAAGATAAGAGTCAGAAATGAAATGAGAAATTACCATCTATTCAGAAAGAAACTGCATTGACTGACAATTTTTAGTAAGTTACAGGGAAACATTTGGTAGGGAGAAGAATGAAAGCATAATCCATAATGCCAGTTCCAAGACCTCATAGGAAACATAGGCCCTCTCTGTCAGAAACTGTAAGGGCCCTCTCATACTTGTAACAGAAAATGCACTTAGGGTAAAAACACCAATTACAAAGCAAGAACACTGCAGCCTTTCCACAGCTGTCTCTACTGGATGGAATTGCTCTTGCTKAGAGATATCCAAGCTCACCAGCACAAAAGCTCAATTTCCAGGTCTTTACAAGTCAGAACACCAGCTCTGCTTGCCCTATGCAACCAGTTTAGCTCCTCTTGCGACTTACAAGGACACTCTGGTCTGTCAGAATTTRTCTTTACCAGCTGGCACAGTGCCACAGGCAGCACAGACATCCCAGCACGCTGTCCTGGGGCACAGGAGCTCCCAACTGTGGCAGCTCTGCAAGGCMTCTGCTCACACCAGTGAAAGGTTTCTATGAAATGAACTCCAATACAGACAGCATTCCTAGAAATAATTTTTTGAAGACTCAACATGAAGCCCTGGGATCTGCTACAGCTGGGTTTACAGCCCAGGAAACTTTGTTTTCTTCTCAGAAAGCTAATTTTAGCATTTCCTGCTTTAAAGGAGGCCTGGGGACTCACTTCTMCAAACAAATCAGTTCAGGCTATCAGGGAATCATTTCATGACTTTGCTGTAACCCAGACAGTCATCTTCTCCACTCTTCCATTTCAAAGAGCTGGCACATTACATAGATTTCCACTGGCACCTAGGAGTCTACAGCACATWTTCACTGATGCTAAAAGGGTTTTATTATTAAGATAAAAAAGGCTCAGGCAAATTGAGTTATAAGATACTTGGACAACACAATGATCATAGCGCTGAGAAAGTAAATGAATGAAACATGGGGTCTTTTTGTCCTGTTTTTGTCTGCCACCTGCACCACAACCATTATAATAATTTGCTGTCCTAGGAAAMTCACTTATACTATATGAGCCTGACTGATAAATAACACCTGGAAGGCTTTTTTTTTCCCAGAGTATTTGTCAGGTAAGAAGCGACCTTCTGTGTTAACTGTGGTGGCTAAGGTGGAATTGCTATGCACATTCAGAGCACTGACAAAGTATTAGTATGTTCTAAATTTTAGCAGCAAGGACAAAAGTGTAGAGACAGTATGGAGACAACAGGTAAAATGTCAGAACAGACAGACGCAGTCTCACTGGTTATTTACTAAAGCTAAACACCAGCTTGTAAAAAAGGTATTTGAAATAGAAGGAAGACTGAGCAGCAGGAGTGAAAAAAGGACACATTTCTACTTGGCAGTTTATGTTCAAGAAACAAACAAATAAAAAAGAAAAACTGTGGCATAAAATGCAAAATAAGAGGAGGCTCTGTTTTGCCTCTGGACGCTTTAACACTACCAAAAAAAAAAATCAGTTTTATAAGCCCTCAGGAGATTTTACACAGGGGCTGCTCCAGAATAAAAATGGAAAACTGCTAGCAAAACTCAGCACTTCAGGCTCT
This sequence comes from Cardinalis cardinalis, assembly GCA_014549065.1. Lineage (NCBI taxonomy): Eukaryota > Metazoa > Chordata > Aves > Passeriformes > Cardinalidae > Cardinalis > Cardinalis cardinalis. The sequence goes on along the minus strand of JACDOX010000009.1, from coordinate 2,514,609 downwards.
TTGTCACCACCAGCGCATACTTGCTATAATAACAACAACTTCCCACTTACATAGCATTTCTTACTATCAAATCATTTGACAAGCTTTAAATTAGTATTTTTTTTTTTCCTCTTCCTTCCAGTTTAAAAGGCAGGATTGTCCAGAATGTCCCTCCAAGGCTAGAACAGTAATATAAAGCATTTATATACCASGCCCATAGGTCACACCTTGAAAAAGCAACAAAATCCCTGCAGCCCCTCTCAGTGAAGGTCAATAGCTGCAATATTCATGGCAAAAGGCAATCCCTTGCTCCTTTTCTTTCCCAAGCATCTGTTTCTCTTCCAACCTGCCCAGTTCATCTTCTGCCTCATTAAATGGTACAACCCCTTTCTCTTTAACCATGGAATAAAAGTCTTGTACTTTGTAAAGTTTCTCCCATAACCTCAGCTCCAAAATGCTCTCAATGCGAAGAGCTCATCTCCAAAGACTGTAAAACTTTGCAATGTGYGGGATAAACAACAGCATTTATATTGCTGCAAATGGATTTGGAAAAGCAATACAGTGACTTCTTTTCCTCCCCTTGGTGCTAATCACTCAAGTTTTCAGTCAACTACATTATTTTACCTCTGCCAGTCTGTGTTCCGTGCTCTCACTATCAGTGCATCAGTAACATAGTGGTCTAGCACCTTTCAAAAGAATTAAAACTTCAACGATAGTGTTGCTGAAAGAAGTGGAATACTGATGAGAGAAGAGGTTGTAAAGAAGGGGAAAAAAGAATAAATAAATAAAGAAGTAATAAGAGCAAAGACAAAATGCTCGAAATGATGATATAAAGAGATGTGAAAGATCTTGAAATGCAATAAAAAAGTGAGGAGGRGGCAGAAAAGACAGAGTAAGTTTTCAAATCATCATTTAATGTTGTTTTGGGATTAAGTAAAAATTTGAATTCTCCAGTACTTTGAATAGGGAAAGGCATATAATTGTTTTTAGCTCACCTTTTATTTCTCATTCCATTTCTTTTCCCAAATGGAGGGGAGCAGGGAGGGAAGCTTCCACTTTTAAAGACAGCATGGCAACATCCACTTTAAGCTGCAATTCAGTCCTAATAGAAGTCTTTCTTAACTTCAATGTTTTATTTATTGGTGCATCCTTTTGTTTATTGGTGCATTGATATAGGAAGAGATGTTACATGTCAAAATCACTGGCTGCTTCTCAGCTWTTCACTTTGGAAAGTGACAAGGAATTTGAGCAGGACTGACATCAAAGTTGGATTTTTCTCCATACCAGAAAAATACAGAACAGCAAGCTGAAACCCAAGATTAATTTGGGGTGTTTTTCCCCCAATGTGTCTAAAATTGGACTGTTAGTTTCCTGTGGACTTGCAATCATAATGCAATCATGTGACTAACCATCAGGTCTTTATACTAGTACATGCCCATATTTCCTCTAGTTAGCAATGCTGAACAGAATCATTAACTGAAACTTCTCATAAAAGGAGGAGTGCTCACCAGTCAGGGAAAGACTCTCAAAAATGAAATTATACCCCGCACTTCTACTCAATATTTTTGTGAATAACTTGTTGCTAACTGCCAAGAAGAAATCYAGGCCTGTAAAATAAAAAAGTTAAAATCCCACCTCAAATAAATCTTATCCATGTAAAAGAAAAAAAATGCAGCAAACATTGGTTGAACAAATTCAGTTTTCTGTTGCATAGCTCCCCTTTAATAAACCAAGAATTATGTAAGAAAGGACAATCTTTTACCCTTCTATTTAAAACAAACAAAGCAGAAAGGACAGCAAACACCTACCTTTTCTTCTTGACAGATGATGACAAAATGTTGTCCTGAATTGCCTTACATTTTGAAGCCTGTTCAAACYGGTAAATTCCATTTTTATTATGAGTTGTTCTGTTAAAAGGGAGCAGGAGGAGAAAAAGCAATAAACTTTAAAAGAGAACATACTCTACCAATGTTGTCATATTTACTTTATTATGAMAATAAGATTAATAACCGTTGATTTAGCTGAAAACATTACTAAAGAAACCTTATGGACTTCTATTGTGAAGCTCTTGTTATTAAAAGAATTTTCTGCTAGGGACTATAAAATATTTGGTTGTTTAAAGTAACTCTATTTCATAGTCTGAATTATATTTTCCACTTTACACTGTAATCAGCAAATGTAATTTAAAAAAAAATGAAATTGAAAGCTTCTTGAATATTAAGTTTTGAAGATATTTAAAATATTCACTAGTAAAATATTCAGCAGATGTGATTTCCTAAAATTGCTGATAAAATGCAATATTTAGAGTGAATATAATATATACAGGAAAGTCCATCCACAGGTGAAGCGGATCTTTGTACTTTGACCTTAACTTACTGATTCAAGTATAACACTTCCTGCCTTGTTTATTCTTTATTTACACAGGAAGAACAAATATTTGTAAAAGGAACCAGGGGAASTGTCAGATAATGATCTATAATTCCTGTCTTATTTTCACCAAACTCCTGTGTGGTCCTCTTGCTCTGGGCAGTCCTTGTAGAAGAATGAGATGTAAATTAGTAAATGACTGACATACCAAGGTCTTATTCCATTCACCTCAGTTCCTCCTGTATCTATGTCCAATCTCATACAATCACTCTCTTCTAATAYAGCCTTCCACTCTGTGGATTGCCAYCTATCCTAAAGATTTCTTCTCTGGCATTATTTTCCCTGCCCCTCACCATGTTCTTCCCTGCCACCTCCCCTTCCTCTTTGCTTCTTTCCACTGATTCACTATTGGAATAACATCCCAATATTACCAGCTGGAATGTGCCTGGGCTCGTCTGGCCCTCGCCGCTTGGCCGGGGGTAGCTGCTGTGGTGTTTCTCCACAGTGATACCTCTGCCTGGCTGGATATAGCAGCTGGGCACTTGAAACCAAGCCCAGGCTTGTAGGAACTCAGGCTTTACCTCTGAGGAAGTCCTTAGGCTAGGTGAGGAGTAACAGGAGTGGATTCCAAMAGAGGGTTAAATCCAGAACTTTATTCCAGGGTCACGGACATCYGAATCTTAGTAACAGCCCCATTAGAATGCYGACCGCGTGGCCTGATTGTCTTTTTAAGTTCCAGGCAGGGGGAGGGAAGGGACAGGTGAGGCACCAACCAGGTGGGAGAAGGGAAGGCTTAAGGGATAAAGACACTTGGACAGGCCAATAAGCCCTGACCTGAGGGGCATCTTTTGAACCTCTGCCAACCACAGGACGCCCCTGCTGGAAGGGACAGCTCTCAGCAGGGGGAGGGGAAGGGAAAAGGTATTGCCACACCCGGGAAGGAATGGGAAGCCTTAAACAATTCACTACTTACAGAGCCCTTGGACATTGCAGCCTTTTGCTCAAACCAGAAGTAGAAACACAGAAGACAGGGCTKCTGTGTGCTGTTCTTAGAGAACAAGTGAAACATCTCTGTACAGAGGCACTCACACACAGAGAAAAAGCCCTTCCTGCTTTGTGCTTCTGAGCCATCACTGCTTTTACTGACAAGGACCAAAACTCCACCTGCTACAACATGGAGACCCCTTAGCAACAAGATTTCTGACAAGCTGACTTTGAAGACTTGCTTGGGAAAGATGCCATTTCAAGCCACAGGACCACAGAGTGGCTGAGGCTGGAAGGCATCTCTAGAGCTCATCTAGTCCAAACTCCCTGCTCAGGCGGGCYCACCTAGAGAAGGTGAGCAAGGACCATGACCAGATGCTTTTGAATATCTCCAAGCACAGAGACTCCACAACCTACCTGAGCACCCTGTGCCAGTGCTCAGTTACTCTTACAGTGAAAAAGTGATGCCTGATGGTCAGAGAGAACCTCCTGTGCTTCAGTTGGTGACCACTGCCTCTGTTCTGTCAGCACTGGTGACCACTGTCTGTTCTGAGCACCACTAATGAGAACCTGGCTCCCTCCGCTGCACCCTCCCTTCAGGTATCAATAAGGTCTCTCCTGAGCATTCTCTTCTTAAACACTTCAGATGAGCAGACTGACTGAAGGAGAAGAATAAATGCTTATTTTGCTACTGAGCTGACTCTCATGGTCATAGCTGACAGGGAAGGAAAGAACCACCTTTCTTTTYCTTTCCATTGCCCATGAATTTTCTAGAGTTAGTCACCCCTAGCTGCAATTTCCACAGGATGTAGGCTGCCAAGGAGAGAGAATAGCCATCTTCATTTCTTCCCACCACCAATAAATTCTTCCCAGTATACACTCAGTGCCCCTGAGGGAATATCCAGTCTGTATGCCCCTTGTTGAGGGAAACAGTAAGACAACACAACATAAACCTCTATCCTTCCAGTTCTGCAATGACTTCAATAGATAGTAACAGCTGGCACTGCCTACTGAGAGCTCCTTGGCTGCCTTTGCATACAGCTCTTTATCTCATTTTTTCTCAAGGAGTGAAATACAAATAGCAGAAGGCTCTCAGAGCACACAGTTCAGAGCTACGAACCCTGCAGATCTCACATAGCAAGTGCTRGCAAATATTCTGCCTACAAAATTTATGTACACAGGTTTACTGCAGCTTGGTCTGAAGRGTTCTGTCTGTGTAGAACAACGAGGTAGGCCCTTTCCAGTTCTCAAAAAAATTTAGGTAGCACTACATCATGCTTCCTCTCTCTTGTTTCTTTAACTTAGTAACATCAAATTATTATTCTGCAGCTGCAGCTTAAAATAAGAGAAATGGTTACAGGCAAAAGTTTAGCTACCTAAACAGCATCTTAAAGAAATAGAAAGGAAATAAAAACTGCAATTGATAAAAGCAAAGTGCATGTTACTGCTGCAAATAAGCCTTTCATTATAACTAAACCTAAGATGCTGGATGCTGATATGAGAAGTGGTCCAAACCATTTTGAGCCACAGCTGTCCAGAAGAGACCCTGTGTAACATGTGAAGACTGCCAAGTGGATGATGACCAAGTCAGAGCAGGCAGCTAGGTTTGATCGGCTCCCTGCAAAGGGCGTTAGCAGAGCGGCAGAGCACCAACATTCTTGCACAACTCTGTGCAGACAACCATTACCAGTCCTTACAGCTTCCTATTAATTTATGTCTTGAGATCTGTGGGGCAATGAATAAATATTCTCTCAAATACAAGCCTTACTCCACAGACTTTTAGTCTTTTAAAAAATTCATAAGATCAACACAAGCAAGTTGCCTCATTTTTAATATACAATTGTTTTTATGTAATCATTTTCAAGACCAGAAAAATTCAAAAAAAGAGGAAGTCAGAAAAAAGAAAGAACAAAATAAATCCCTATTCTGTTTTGTCATTAAAGCCTCACAATCACTTTTACAGCCACATGATAGATCATCAAAATGCTTCTTCTCTGGCTTTTAGTACATAAAATTTACTTAACCCTCTTTATGTGGTGCAAAAGGTACAAAATTAAAACAATTTATTTTCAAGAGATGTAAAACAATTACTCATTCAATTAAAAGTTAAATTTCTGAATTTCTGTTTCACTGTCAGAGTAGCCTCTGCTTCACATGAGTGAAATCTTCTTCCCTTTAGATACCTAAAGATTGGTGTGCAAGAGACAGTCCACACTTCTACTGCATTATTCATGGCAAAGTTTTACAAACATCAAACTCAGATTAAATTTCTGCTTATTTCAGACAATTGTGCAAGGCAACATTTACCACTAAATGAATTTACCTGATCTAGTGGATGACAGTCTTTGTTCATTACTTAGAGCAGCAATACAACTCCTGCAATTAAATCATAACATGCCTAACAATGCAGATATCAGGCTACACTCAACTAATTTCGTGAACTATTAAGCTCAATGAGAACTTGACGTAGAAACATTCTGTTGGCTTGAACTCATAAAACTGAGTATACAGGGAAATTTCAGCTGTATTTTCCCTAGGGCTTAGATGTTCTCAAAGCCAATCTCACTGGACCAAATCTGAAAAACAGGGGCTTTTTTAATCATATACGAACAGCTTGAGGACCACATACTTCCTATGGTAATTCTAGAAACTCAGGAAGTACACCATCTGTACTTTAATAAATCCACAGCAGATTAAGACCATGTGCCTTATCTATCAGCACGTTTCTATTCTACATCTTGCTCTCAGGAAGACAGCAGATCCTCAAAATGTAAAATTGTTTAAGACAAGGACTGACTCCACCTTTAGACTGAAACTATATGGAAAGCCCTTTGGCTGCTCCTGCAGCATTCAGTCCTGAGACAACAGGGAACCTTAGTGCAGGGAATCACCAGACAGAGGGGTATGTCAAGTAAGAGCATTCTGGGGGAGCAGAAAGATACAGGAAGGAAAAGTAAAGATACACCCTTTAAAAACAAAACAAAACCCAACCCCAGTTATTGGAGCAGGAAAATGGGATAGGCATAAGATGGAGGAAAGGGAAGGGGAAGGGGAGATGGAAAAACTGGTGCTGTGAGTTATACTGTAACACAGAAGATTAAAAGGTCACTCTTCTAGATATCCCTCAAAATCAGGTAGAAACAAAGAATGTGGGATGAGATATTCAAAATTTCTCAGAACTGAAGTGTCTGGCAGCAGTGAAAGCAACAAAAGTTTCACCTCCCTAGTAAGTCCACACTGAAAGTAAGGGAAAATCCCACTCGTTGGCTATTCACTCCACACCCAGCATAATAAGTTGCTGCTCTTTTCTGTAGCTTCTTGATCTGTTCTGTCTGAAGCAGCACAAGAGCTCTAAACATGTTCCAGCTGAGCATCTCCAGCTAAAAAGGATAACTTCTGTATGCAAAATTGCACATTTTTATCATTCTACCAAAATGGCATTGAATAGCATTATCCAGATTGTGAATATCTTCTGTCTTAATCTCTCCCTTGAAGGGACTAATTTATATTTGAATCTCATCATCTGTTAGTTGAATACTATTAAAAAACCCAAAATCCATACTTCCATAGGAAGTGTGCTCTTAAGTGCTGTCTTTGACACTATTTCAAATTAATCAGATGATAAGAATATAGTGATGTTTTTAAAATTCACAACACCTTGATTAATAAGGCAATACACAATTTAAATTCTTGGTGAAATGGACTATAAAAATTGCTTCATCAAACCACAGGAGTGAGAATTTGTCTTGAAACATTAATCACAGCAACTGTTAAAGGGATTGATCCAGTATCTTTGTTCAAGTTCCTATAGAGGTATTGCTTATCTAAGGAATGCTAAATCTGGTCTTTAACACAAACTGCATCTTGAAATTATTTCAAAGACCCTCCAGTGCATTCACCAAGGTTATGTGTAACATCAGATACTTTTTATTTATAAAATCCATAAACTGCGTGACAGGTAACATGACAAGCAACATTCAGAGCCTCATGGTAGGTGAAGTGAAACGAATAAGGTACTTACACTAAAATCATGTTACAAGGGCACACAATAGAATGACAGAGCAGTTTCAGTTGGACCAAGTAAAGAGAAACCTTTCACCACTGTCAGAACACAAATGTGTCCTGGCAGCAGCTTTTAACTGAGCACCTATCCATTTAGACAGAACTAATACATGAGGCATGGGTTCAAAATGTGCTCCTAAAATATATCTGCATGCATCACTTGGGGATGAAGGGGCAAAATATTAAGAGAGCAATAAAATTAGTGAAGTGGACCCCCACTGCTGACTAATCTAAACCATAGTAAATTATTTGTGCCATATACTAGGCTACTCCATAACTGTGGTATTAGCCTGTCTCTTCTTCCCCTTCTGACTGCCTGAGTGCAATATTTTGTCAGGAGACAGAACGTACAGGTCTCTGTAGCATTGTTAATTAAGTATAGCTGTTTATTTCCTAGGCCTGCATACAGATCTGCTGCTGAGAGAGGAATTGGAGAAATCAACACTATGGAACACTGTATTAACACTAACTTGTTTACCCATAGCTTCTCAATCACTTCCCCCCACTGTTCAATTACCTCAGTGGTCTTTACACTGTGCTTGCCCTGGACGTGCAAAGACAGAAAGCAAGCTGGGTAAATAGTAAGTGAATGCCTTAAAACTGGCAACACAGACTAACAGAGTAATGGTGGTCAGTTCTTTAGGGTACTGCTGCCTTGTTATTTTTATATAAAGTATACAGAAAAAGTGCTATCTTTTGACTTCCCTTGCACGACCTGCCACGATTTATCTGCTACTTATTTCTGGGTAGTATAATAGGAGCTAGAATTTATTCCTAAATTTAACCCAGCCCTGGGCCTCATAACAAAGAAAATACTACCTAGCTTCTCTTCCTATTTTCATTTTCCCCTGATAAGCACTAGCAGTACTGAGTCCTCTGTTCTACTATCAATGAAACCACTAAACAAACAAATATGCCGGCACGAACACAGTTGGGGAGAGAGGAAAGGAGAGAGGGAAGACCAGGGATCTAAAGGTGAGAAAAAGGCAAGACTTCTTTTTTTGGTTGTACTGTTGAAAATATAAGAAGGCTGTAGTTAAGAAAATAGAAATTGTACTCACAGTTACAGTTTAAAAATTGAGAGGACAGTATGAGGCATAGATAGGAGAATCTGCCAGAGAACATACTATTGCACTATAAATGATACTGGTTCCATGAATATGTCTGGGGGCTACTAGACATATCTTACTAAGAGTGGCCTGTCTTTTCAGTAAGAAACCCTACTAAGAGGCACAGTGGGCTGTGAAATGAGCTCAAGACTAGACGTGCAAGTTGCACTGTAGAGGCAGTCACATTGCCTCAGTTAGCTAAGGCTTAACAAGAAAAAGGGGTAAGCAATGTCCTGTAAGAGACAAACCACATCATCAAGGTTATTTACGAAGCCACAGATCTCCAGAGAACTTTAAGTGTCTGGTCACCATGTATTTAAACATTGCTGCACATAATAGCTTCCTAAATATCTAAGAGAGTCTGATCCAATCCCCTGCTTTTCATCCTTTCATCCTTCAGTTTCATCCTTTTAAAAGTATTACTCAAAGTAAAAGAACAGATTAGTTTTCAATACTGCAAGGCAACAGAATAATAGGGCCTTAGAGATTCTTTGGGAGATGTCTGGTTACAAATATGCCTCCAACAGCAAAGGAAATAATGATAAAAAAGATTAGCTTGTGACTGTGAAGACTGTCTAGATTACTTTACTTAGAGGTCAAGGATAGCGCCTAGGTTTTTTTTCTTTTTCCTTTCCTGGAAACATCCATGTACATCCTCTTAYTCTTATGCAGGAAAGGACGTTGCTGCCAATAACACAGCAATGTCATTCAAATGATCAGGGTTGTTTAGGAGAACCACACTACCCCACAGCACACTGGAATCTAATTCCTATTGACCAGACCATCCATCTCCATCACTGAGGGATTGCTCTGAACTCCTGAATGAGTCCAGATGCTCTCTGGATCAAGCGTCTCCAGCATGGCCCTTAGCCAGGCCCAGTCCAGMTGCTGCCTGGATCAAACTCCTCCAGCATGGCTCCCTGCCCAGTCCTGCTGCTCTCTGGATGAACTAATGGCTCCTGGTCAGTCCRGTCCAGCAGCTCTCTCTCCTTTCTCATTAGCCACACATGCACCACAAACCCCTGTCAGGCCAGCTTACTGAGCATAGTCAGTCAGGTGAGAAAGMACATCCACTCTCGGATTCAGCTGGCAAGACATCTCTCCAAAGACACTACAGTTACAGGAGCTTGAGTATATTGAAACTTTCTTTGATGAATTATTTACTTGACACACTTTTGCAGACACTTAGCCATGAAGAAATACAATTTCAAGCTGACAAAAACTAGCTTCAAATTGGTGTCAAAATCCTCCAAGTAGAAGAAGGAAAAATACATATTTAAAATCACAATCTCACTTGCCCTATTACAAAGGATTTTCAGACCTCTTTGGTATGTGTTGTTTCTACTTTCATTGCTCCAGTTGAGTGTACTAACAGCATATGGGAAATAGTTAGACTGTTCTCTGAAGTGCTCTCTGTCAGCATTTCTAGTCAATTCAATTCCATGGTATAACACAGAGAGCTGAATGAAAGGAGATGCAACTCAGAAACTAGTCGGGAAGAGCGTGAGGAGATGCGCCAGGGGGAAGCCACAGACACAGCCTAAAACAGAGTGAAAAGAAGAATGGACTAATGGCTACAAAAAAAAAGCAAGGAGAACAGTACATACTGCAAAAACCAATATCAAGAGGGGGAAAGACAGGAAAAAAAAGCAGAAAGGGAAAAAATGAGAACAAGAAAGAAAAGCAGGCTAGAAGCTCATAGCAGGTAGGAACATTTGGAGAATTCTGTTCTTTTTCTTTCACTCTAACTTTGAAAGATGCTATAAACTTACAGCTTGGGAAAGTTTTAAATATTGAGGGAAAGAGCACAAGAGTTTCTCATCAGAAACACATAAGAAATGCACTGTTAGGGTACACTGCAATCATTACTGCAACTAACATCACTTGCATTCACTTAGGGAAAGCATAGGCTGTCAAATTCAGCTAGACTGAGYGAGATGGTGGCCTCAGTAAGGTTAACTGCATTGTCACTATTGTCTTCAACACAACCAGGACATCATCGTTTCTGCGAAAGACCCAATTGCTAAGTTCTAATTTTTATAATGTGTTTTTGACCGTAATATATATTAACATATAATAGTCATGGTAACTGCAAAGGTAATAATGCCATATAAAGTAAAAGAAGAAAGCAAAAARTATTTCAAAACTACTTCTTACATAGTATTGATCTCATGTGTGGATTACACCACCATCTTCTGCACTCTTAGTTTTCCGACAGTGTTTGGGGACCCAAGAGCATAAATACAATAGTCATTAGTATTGGAGTCTGCACAACATTTCACAGCTGATTTTACTAAGTACCTTCATATTAAACTTCACAGTATAAAACAACAGGCTGTAAAGCAAAAATCTACACTGATCTAGAAGGTCAAGACACAGGGTCAAATGAATGGGCTCCCACACAGTACAATGCCAATTCAAAACTAAACAGGCTTCATATGTCTTGCCTTCATTGTAAATGGATTGTAAATGACAAATCTGTATTTTTAACTAAATACAGATTACAAAAACAGTAACAGCATTACCCAGCTCCAGCTCCACCTTCATTGAAAGAAGAATAAAAAGATACCTGGAACGTGTCATTCAGCAGGCACTTTTGCATCGTACACTAACAAAATTGCTCTACGCAGTATTTTATTGGGCTCGAAACCAACGGCAGAGTGACAGCCGCCAATAAGAGGGCCCATGAGCAAATAATTCATTATAGTTAAAAGAAAGTGCCATTTGCCCTAATAAGCTCTAAAGCTCTCTCTGCTCAAGCTACCGAAACAAAAGCAAGAATGCACCGGAGCGAAGGCGAATTTCTGCTTCTGCAGACCCGACCTCACAGACCCACCTGCGGGCGTCCAGCCCGTACCTGTTCTCGGTCTGAGGAAGGGGCGTCAGGGGAGACCTGAGGGCTCGCACCACTTTCGGCGTGACAGCCGCTACTCCTGCGTCCTCCTCCCAGCCCCTGGCAAGCGAGACGGGAAAACAAAGTTGTCAGGACCAGTGATTGAACATCACCCGGCGAGAGCGGTGCCGCTCTCCTGCCCACGACCCGCGCCGAGCCCAGACCGAGCCGGGGGCACCGCCAGGCTCCGCCGCGCCCCGCGGGGCTCGTCCCGCTCCTCCCGCCCTCCCCAGCCGGCTCCGGACCACGGCCGAGGCCGCCCGGCCGCCCTACCTGGCGCGGAGGGGCTGCTGGCCGCCCAGGCGCAGGAGGCAGCCTCCCAGCAGCAGGCTTCCCAGCGCCGCGGCCAAGGCGATGACAGCCCGCATGGTGCGCTCGGCAACAGCGCCCGTCGCAGCTACGGCCCCATAGTATTTAAGGGAGGCTGCGGGGAGGGGGAGGCGGCCATGGCAGCCACAGGGTCTCTGCGCTCCGCCCCTCGCCCGCAGCCCTGCGCCGCCGCCGCCATCGGCCCCCCCCCCCTCCGCGGCTGCCGCGCGGGCCCGGCCCGCCGGTGCTRGCGGGGAGCGGTCGTCGTGAGGGCGGCACCCGGGCGGCCTCTGCTAGYGGCCTGTGCCAGCGGCCTGTGCCGGCCGCCGCTCGGGCCGCTTCCTGCAGCTCTTCCCCGTGTTGAGGGCGGCGGAGCGAGGGAGTCGAAACTGCCCAAACTTTAATGGGGGAGAGGGGCGCCTGCGGGACGGCGGCGGGAGCAGGGTGTGGGGCTTGCCCGGCGAGGACAGGCAGCCCTGCCCCGTGGCTGGTGTGGTAAAGCCGCTGCTACTTCAATAGCTCTTTCTCTGAATTAAAATATGTTAGACAATGTGTCCTGTGTTTTGTCTTATAAAAGATGTATTATAAAACTATGTATATTATAGATAAAAATGATCCCTCGTGGAACACCGTGTGTGTGCAGCTCTGGGGCCCCCCAGCATAGGAAGGCTGTGACCGTGTTCAGAGGAGGGCTATGAACCTGGTCTGAGGGATGGAACACCTGTGCTGTGGAGACAGCCTGAGAGCTGGGGTGCTTCAGCCTGGAGAAGGCTCTGGGGGGACCTCATTACAGCTTTCTGGTATCTGAAGGAGGCCTACAAGAAAGCTGGGGAGGAACTTTTTAACAAGGGCATGTAGTGATAGGACAAACAGGATGGCTTTAAACTGAAAGAAGACAGGTTTAGATGGAATATTAGGAAGATATTCTTTACTGTGAGCATGATGRGGCACTAGAACAGATTGCCCAGAGAAGCCGTGGATGCCCCATCCCTGGAAGTGTTCCAGGCCAGCTTGGATCAACCTGACCTAGTGGAAGGTGTCCCTGCTTATGGCAAGGGGTGGTTGGAACTAGATGTTCTGTAAGGTCACTAGTAAGGTGACAAGGTGCTAATAACTAGGTCCCCTTTATAAAAAGTGGGTAGCAGAGGTACTGTGACTTACAGTAGCCTTTCAGTTGTGAGCTGACACCTTGTTTTTGCGAATTCTTCCCTATCTTTCATGTTTTCTGTATCTGTAAGCATTTCCTAAGCCTTAGAGCTGCTGCTCATCAAACAATGGCTAGAAAGTCTCAAAGTAGGAGCTCTGCTGCTCTATATTAATGAAGYAACACAGACTTGATATTGTGAGGGGTTAGATATGACAATAAGAAGCAGCAAGCCTCTAGGAAGTGCACCAGAGGAACAGCACAGCACCGTCTGTGATTGTGGTGGAGTATGCAGGGAAACATCTAATGATGGTTTTGGGGCATTTGTTTGCTTGCTGGTGAGCAGGGCTGTGGGTGCTGGTGGGAGGGAGCTAGAAGCAGTTGGCTGGTGTCCCAAGGGGTTGCAGGTATCTGACTGGCTCATTGCACAGTCCCCTGGGAGCACAGCTCAGTTGTCTTCTTGGCTTTGAGCTACTTAATTGTAATAGCAGAACAAAGCCAGTGTGAAGACTTCTGAAATCCTGAAGAAGTTTGCTGGTTCAAGATTGTTGTGAATCTCTAACCAGCAAACTTCTGAATTGTTGTGATTGAATGTAAATGTCTGGAACGTGAAGGTGATTCATCACCATTTCCCAAAAGCTTGCTATGGGCCTATGCTATAAAAYCAGTTGACACTGTATACAAATAAGTAGGGGGGCAACTGTCAAGCTTTTCAAGGTATGTGTATATTGATCAGCAGATRTTAGAAATATCAATCCCCCATCACCTCTGTAAAACATGAAGGCTCCTGCTTATGTTAGTGGATATTATCAGCTATTTTGTAATACCCATTAAATACCCTATGTAAAACAATAAGTSTTTCATCTTAAATGCCTTAAAAGTAGTATTCAATTCCAGCTCTGAATCAAAGACAACTAAGAATTGCAGTCCAGAAAAAGCTTTGGCTTTTGCCCTCACTGTTRTTTCCCTCTGCAATACAGTTTTCCTGTGAGTCCTGAGGTATCACTGTCAGCTAATCCATGGGAAATTTAGTGATGTCAGTGAGGACATAATATTTCAAGTTAGAGGTCTGCTGCCTATGCTAGTCTATAGTACAGTAAAGATTTCTTTTTYCGAGATCAGAAGGTTAATCTTTGTGTCATGTTAAAGTTCTTGCAAAGAAAATGGGAAGATTATAAACTGAATGTGTTTAGATTAGACTTGGCACTTGGTGCTTGTTGTTTACTAACAAGTTTACAAACAGGTATTGATTGATTGTCACAGTATCTTTAAATGTTACCAGCCTTAATTTCCTGGCACAGCAGCTTAGTAGAAAGGTTAAGTGACCTTACTAAATGGTGAGACAAGAATCAATGGTGAATCAGAATTCAAATTTAGGAATATTGGATTCAAAAGACCAAGTTTTTCTTCTGTGGTGTTGCCATATCAGAAGTGATGATGTCAGGTAATGTAATGCAGAGGGTCAAAATGATAAAGGTGTGGGTGCCAAAGATGCCACACAGGAAAAGACAGAGACTTAACAGTGCACATAGAGTCTGTGTCCCATCTCATCATCCTCCTCACAGCTGGAAGCAGCTGCATTTTGGCAGCATCCCTCATCCTCTGATTCCCATTAGCTTCTGAAGTCAGCAGGAATTGATAATTGCTGGCTTGCACAGAAGGAAGAGATCACTAATCAGCCAGGTGGTATCATCATGACTTTGTTACTGAGCTCCTACAGCCCTACTTAGCTGCTAATTTCGAAAAGCAAAATGCAGCCTTGGTTATCATCCATGAAAGGCTGCTGTCCCCCAGGTCAGCAGGATTGCATCTCGAAAGGAGTCTGGTGGAGGTGCCTGTAGGGCTGCTGGTCACATGGAGCCAGCTTAGCCTTCTTATTTCCAGCAGCTAAATCATATTAAGAAGCAATTAATGTTCATTAAATGCTTTCCTAGTGCTGCCTTCTCATCTAAGCAATGGCAGTCATAGGGATATTAGTTATTGCAAATAGGAGGAGAAATGACTGTTACAGTTAATAAGAAGGGAAAGGTACTAAAGATGTTCAGTGAAATTGGAGTCCCATGTTCTGGGGAAGTATGAGAGGCCCCAGAGTGAGGTGTTGGTGCGAGACAACTATTTAGGTATTTTTAGTGCACTCACAGTATGCTTYTAGCAAAAAGAAACTTCCAGCAAATTCACAAAACAGACATATGTGTTTCAAACAGGGAAAAAGTCATTGGTTCATTGCATTTCACAGCTTAATTTTTTTCCACCCACGGTTTTGGGCAACGTGGTTTTGCATAATGATAAACTGTGAGAACTAAGGTGCCGTCTGCCAGACTCCAGGACATCAAATGGCCTCAATCATTCCACTAAAGGAAAATCACAAAAAGCAATGCATTCCTATTCCCCCTTAAAATTAAAAAAAAATCCAGAATAAATAATCACCTTATGTGCCTGTTGCTGCTATGCTTTTTATCTTGCCTTAATATTTTTTCCTCTAGTTTTTCTCTATTATTTTGTGTCCTGTAACTTAAAAATTAAGCTTTATTAAAATAATAATTTAATAACTAAATTCAGCCAGCAAACAGTCTGTTGGGATCAACCTAAAGCTAGCTAAATTATTAGGTGTTTAAAAGCAGTTACATGTACCATCACTTTGAGATGTTCATCAAATTGCCAATGATGACTCATCCAGTCAAGCACCATTCACTCTTTGGAGAAGGTCAAGGTGAAAAAAAATCAGGGCACCTGGAGAAGTCTTCAGGACTCTGAGTGTCTCATAAGATGTCATTCTTACAGAATCACAGAATATTCTGAGTTGGAAGGGACAGACAAGGATCATCGAGTCCAACTCTTAAGTGAATGATCTGTATGGGGATTGAACCCATGACCTGGTATTATTAGCTCCCTCTTCTTACCAACAGCAGGACTTGCTTCTTGTGCACAAAATTAATGATTTTTCACTGTTGTAAGCTATGTTTTTATATCCATCAGAGTAAGATATTGTGTACACTTCACCAGATTCCTTTATTTAGTTTAACTGAGAAACCAGCTTCTCCTCTTTAGCAATGATGGTCCAGCCCAATGGCAGATAAACACTCGTTGCCAAAAATGCATCTTGTAGAATAAGCAGACTTGAGGCCGGTAACTACTGAAAATGAGTGCTCTACTGCCAGCCTCTGTGTGAGCCTTCATCCAATTAAGGGCATTGCAGGCATGTGCCCATGGCTGTGGTTCAGTCYGGTGTGTATGCTTTTCCAAAGGAAGCTGATGGGCCAAGAGGATCTGAATTACAATGAGGTACAAAGGAGGATTTTAATTCAGAAAGCTAAAAACTTGCAAGTTGTTAACCTGAAGGAAGATAATTTTTTTCCCATTCTCTTTTCTTCCTCAAGGCTCTCTGCAYGGCATCTTAACATGACACTGTGCAAAAGGCCGTACTGGGTCAGGCTAGAACAGTGTGTTCTTCAGGCAATGCTCAGTAGCACAATCCCTGGGAAGAACTGTGCAGTGATCCATCCCTAGGACCCTTTCTCAGCTTTCAGCAATCAATGGCTCAGGGAATTTCTGAACTAGAGMTAGCTATGTGTTTAGTTGCCTTTCATGGATTTTTCTTCCATAATTATGTCTAATTGCTTTTTGAAACCATGTAAACTTCTGGCATCAACAGTAGCTTGTGCCAGTGATTTCCATCCAAGATGAATCCTTCTATTACAATTAGCCCAGGAACAATTTGCRAGTCTCTGTTGTTATTTGGAACTCTGATCTCCTTCGCTGAAGGAGATGATGTGCTAAGTATTCTTTTGCAGAGAATTTTACTACAGTTGCACAAAACAGTGCTGCTGTTAATACAAATTCACAGCATCCATTGCTAGAATTCAGTGGGAGTTATTACAGAGCATACTGTGAATGCAAATTAAAAATAATGCACAACACTCAACCAAATCCTAATGGACCAATGGCACAATGTCAAATACATCAGGAGCAAAGTCTTCTAATAAAATTATTAAAACCCCAAGCAAACAAACAAAGCGAGTAAATTAGCACTGACAAAAACTGTTGGAGCAACATTTACTCATCATAGATCAGCATGCAGAGTGACTGTACAGCTCCCAGAGGCTTTTAAAATGCCTGCATGGCTGAAGGGGGAATATGCCCCAGGGATGTCGTATAATGGAAGAGCTCTCATTGGGCACTATGGTCAATGGTTAAGGTAATTAAGTCAAACTAAACATTTCTTTCCATCACTGAGTGTGACACAGTGTGTCCAGCTGCCCATCTGTAGAAAAATCCTATTTGGGATCACATGTTTGTTGACGTGTGCATGTAAAATACACAGTGATTGAAATGAGAGGCCATAGTGGAGTCCAGAATCATCCTTTATGATACAAGTGATGGGGTGTGATTTTCAGTCAGCATCATTTATGTTTATGAAAAATCAGAGCAACAATTCAGGGAAAAAAATGCATGATATGAGCAAATAACAGGGATCACTTGGAAGAAGAAAAAAAAAATGGGGCAGGTGTATGAAGGCCTAATCTTGGGATGGGAAGATTATCCAATGAGTTTCACCTAGGAGGGTGGCCTGACTGATTGGCTCCAAATGTCTTTTTGGGATCACAATGCACTGAAAAAGCTGGAGCCCTTTTTCTATTTTTTCTTTTTTAAAGGTTTTTTTGGCATTCCTGTATTTCCTTTGTTGAAATTCATGGTGTACAATAAATGGAAAAATAARCAAAAATCCTGTGCCAAAGTATGAGGACTGACTACTTCATTGCTATGGAAGAACACCACAGAAGTTATATAGAGCACCATGAACTCGTGGATTTAAGGAGTTTGGAGGAAGAAAGACAGGACCTCTGTCTTTAAATCGGGAAAAAGCCATTAACCTCATCAAACAGAGTTAAAAATATAACTGCCCAGATTGTAGCCTAAACATATTCTTACATAATAGTGATTTTCACAGTCTATTCTGCAGTAAAAATTGTTGAATGCTCCATAGAAACATAGAAGCTGCAAATCCTAGATKTTCCTTCTTCTATCATCAGGTACTTCTTAGGCTATTTGCAGTGGTGAAGTTAATGCTGATAAGCCTGTGATACAAGGAGGGTGCCAAAGGGGTGCAGGTGAGGGATGTGGGTGTTCACAGTGGGATCAGCCAGACGGGGCTTGTGACTGGGATACCTTGCTGTGAAAAGGAGATCACCTGGACGAGAATCCATAACTCATGGAGCTGTGCAGGAAAGTAATTGTGAGGGTGCTTGAGAGTCAGGGTTTGACAAGGTCCCTTAGCTCAGATGCAACTTTAAGCACATGTTAACCTGGGGCCAGACTTGAGCTTCTGGTGAGACGCCTGCCAGAGTGCTCTGAAAGCTCAGTGTGTCTCTGAAGTGAAACATCAGTGTTTACATGGTGCAGGGGGCATATCCGTGCAGTGGTGAGGAAAATCAAGACAGTCATTGAACCWTCAGCACATCTTGGAAAGAGAAATAGTATAGGAAAATAAGCCATTAGAAAGAATCTACCTCTTAGTCTTAGGGTGGCTTCCTGTTTCAGAATCATTAGTGAAAGCAAGGGGGGAAAAAACTCTACATAATTCTTTATTTCTGTTTGCCTAGTAACATCTTGAGCTATTTACAAACTAGAACTGAAAGCCTTCACCTCCAAACAGAAATAAATCCAGGTTACTTTAAGAGCTAGCAACATATAGAGATATTTGGGAATGCTTGCTACAAACTGGAGTTGTCTCAGATGTCTTTTTTCCCCCATTCTGAAGTAATTATCTTTCTGAATGATGTTGGTTGTAGACCAGAGTCCAAAATGGGCCAAAACATGATGGGATTCGTGCCAACATATGAGAGAGCCATCTCAGGCAGTGCATGGCTGTTGCTGTCCTACAGGGGAGAGGACTGGCAGTGGGGCAGCTGGATTGGTGCTGTCCAGCAGCACAGCCCCTCTCTGGCAAAGAGAGAAAGTGGGAAACCTTGGCTGTGCCATGGCCAGGGACATGGAAGGTGGCAGGCAGAGGCCAAGGGAGAGAGTTAGGACATTTTCCTTCTCATGGCAGATCAGCATCAATTGGGCTCCACTCTCTCCCTCTCTCTCTGTCTCTCTCCTCTAAACATGTAGTCCTAGGTGTGGGGCTTTAGTAAATACGCTGATATCCCTTACCTCAGTGACAGGCCTTGCTGATTGTATTGCAATCACTTTCATTAGGCTCTGCAAATATACTGCCATTCCTGCAAAATCTGTCTGCTAGGTAAGCCAGAATCTCTCCTATGGTTCTCAGATAGTCRCTTATCTATTTGTCTCTCTCTCAATTACTGTACTTCCAGGGAGACCACATTTTAGTTTATTATATCCAGTGCCTTTGATGGCCTGGCAGAAAATAATTAAGATCTAGCAGAGGAGAAAACCAAATGTAGCTTAGGAAGAGTGAGTGTCATCTGAACAGAAGGGATCAATAACAGCTCTTATGTTTAGCATTACTTTCAGAACAGGCATTTAGTACCTAGCTTCCAGGTAAGACTTTCTGCAGCATATTGTCTGTTTCTTGTTACAGATTGACCAATCTCATTGTTAACCGTGAGAGCTTTAACATCATACCACTTATCTGGACATCCCCTACAGTAAACAAGTCCATCTAAATAGACTAAGTTTATAAGTATATGGTTTGCATACACCATTTCTGAGTCTTCTATATTGAACAGTCTTGGCATCACCAGTAGATCTGAAGAAATCTGAAAATGTATCAGCATTTGGGAAGAGGACCCAAAAGGGAGAGCATGGAGCAAGGRGAGGAGGACAGAGGCTCCAGGACAGTGAAGAGGTGCATGAGGAGCATAGGGGCTCAGTGTGGGGGACAGGATAGCGTGTGAAGTGTGCAGAGCCTGAGCACTAAGGGCAGAGGGGAGGGAGGATGAAGGCATTTTCAGCTGAGAGGAATGCTGATGCYTAAAGTACCATTATCATGTGCTGGGAGATGTGCATTTTAAATACCAGCATTTAAAATCCTTTGCCTTTAATGTTGTGTTTGCATATTGCATGAGTATGCATTTGACCGAATAGCTGAGTGTGTGTAAAAGTCAATTCTAAAGCAGGAATCATCACTTGGAACCTGCAGCTGGAGAAAATTTATTCAGGCTCCCCAGAAGAGCTCACGCTCAGCTTGGCTGTCCTCAAGAGCAAACTGAGAATTTAACAAGTAAGCAATATGTGAAATTTTTTTGATAACTCTTGAGTAAAGTCATGAAAAACTGAATGAGCCCCCTGCTGACAGCTGACCAGAGAGTACCACAGAGAGCAGCAAGCAGATGCAGCAGCACTTCCCTGAACTGCTCCAAACCACATTACTTGGATCTTCTTCAAGGAGAGACAGTGCTTCAGCCTTTGCACCACCTTTTTCCATCTTCTGTGACTCAGTCTTCAGTAATGTGTATAATGGAGTAATTTTTCTTTTTGGAGGAAAAAAAAAAAACCCAACAACCAACAATCTTTTCACCAGGGATGAGATTGAGACCACAAATTCAGTCCACATTGGAGGAGTTGGAACTAGGTCCCTTTCTCAACAACAGTGAACCAGATTTTCAGCCCTGAATTGCACATTTGCATTTCTGAGGCACRTTAGCATCTAGCTGAGGATGATGTGTAGGGGCAGGTATCTGAAAGATCTGCTGCACAGGATATTTACATGTAGCCTACTGAGCCCTGTAAGACAGGAACCAGTCATGGGGCCCATTTCCTGTCTGGCCCAGTGAYGCGTGTCAAGATCTGAAGCAAGATGATCTCTGAAAATTAAAAGGTGCCAAGTAATTCAGAATTGCGGCATATTGATTTCTCYGTTCAGACACCCTGTAATTCATAAAGCTGCAACATGGCACTATAACTCAATGTTTGGTCTTTAGTGACTGGCCCAGTTATAAATACTGTCCTACCATTTACTGACTTTTGCATTTATTGAGCATGTATTTTATCTAGACTTATAAACAGTGCCGACTATTTTTAACAAACACAAAAATATTTCAGGCCAAACAAAAGCAAGAACGCATTACTACGTGAGTGCACTTCCAATGCACGATGAGAAGGTGTTGCCAGATGTTCTGTAGGAAACTAGGGACAGAGGTGTGGGCCAGGAAGATGTGAGCAGAACAGGGATTGGTAGAGCTCCAGTAGGGACCCATGCCCTGGGTACAAGTTGGTTGAGATCCTAAGCTGCCTGAGACATGAGTGGCATTGCTTTGAGCTGCACACTCATTTTCCACAGACAAAGCATCATCCTAACCACAAACTGCAGCAGCTGCGTGAGGGGACAGCAGGGAAGGGAGAAGTGTTTCCCCTGGGCTCTGGATGAAGAAACACTGAAGGAGCTCTGTGGTGGGCACATGAAGATCAGATCTCTCCTGAGTTTTTTTCCTGGTTATAGCAAACAGGCATTATTTTCTGTAGACTATAGCATGTGTGCTTCTGTGTTCAGGTAAGATAACAGAAAAAGTGACAGAGCTCCCCCTCTGACCTTTGACTGTACTGATCTATTCTGTAATCAAAAGGGTAAAATAGTATGAAATTTGGAAACTTGGGTTAGATTCCTGAGTCCATAGGTAGTTACTTTTATTTCAGTAAAGAGAACATTTTTAGGAAATTAGGTAAGTTATGAAATATAAACTTACCTTGCCATTCACAATTTGTTTTTAAATAGCCTATAGATACAGTGTTTACTAGACAGGAAGCAAAAAGAATAAATTATGTACAAACAAGCTGGTTTTGCCAGTTATAGATACAAAACCTTGTACAGGCTTCTGGTTTTAAAAGGAAGCTGAAAAGATACATTTTTCATTGAAAGCATCAACCTCGTTAGATTTATTTCTGTAAAAGATCTTTAAAAAACAAAGACACAAAATTTTACTTTTATAGGACGCAGATGGCACCTCATGGCTGGGTTTCATATTATCAGATATAGTCATATGAAATATATACGTCCATATCTGAACCATTCACTCTGGCTCCATTTAAACTTAAATGAAAGACACTCGCTTCTGGAGAGAAATTTATCTCATCCAAAAGTGAACATATTTAAGCTGCTATTTGTTATCATGTGTGTAAAAAGCCCAGAGAGACTGTTTTAGCTACAGGTGAGGTAAAGCCATCTTCTCCTGAGAAGTATTTAGGGGAATTAAAAGCATTCATATCCTCATCTAAAACCACTGATTTTTTTCATGTATTCAGACGTTATTTTATGAGGTGACAGCAAGCTTTTAAATGAGTATTACTTAAATAGCCTGGCATACAGCTTCTACTAGAGATACAAGGCTGAATCAAGTCACATTTGACATGGACTAAGCTTGATAGATATAGGGTTTAATTACGCTTGCATGTTTAATTATGTGGGAAAAACAATTTAGAGACTTGATATAATGCATGTTCCAATGCAACCAACTTCCTGAAAGGTGGTTGTGGTCAGGTGGGGGTTGCTCTGTTTCTCCAGGCAGCAACTGGCAGAATGAGAGGACACAGTCTTAAGCTGTGCCAAGGGAAATATAGGTTGGATATTAGGAAAAAAGTTTTTTACAGAAAGAATGATCAAGTACTGGAATGGCCTGCCTGGTGAAGTGGTGGACTCATCATCCCTGGAGATGTTTAAAAAAAGACTGGATATGGCACTCAGCGCCATAGTTTAGTTCAGGTGTTAGGGCTGGGTTGGACTCAATGATCTTGAAGGTCTCTTCTAACCTAGTGATTCTGTGATTCTGTGATGTTCTCACGGCCTTATTGACATGAGTTTTCCTATCCATGGACACCCTGCTATATTCACACTATCTACTTCAATTTCTCCTGAATTTAGAGCCAAAATTAACCTTTATTCTTTTTGTGYGGAAGATGTCTGCCACACTCACCTTATAGGAGATGGAATTTTTCAAGCACTTACCACAGAAATCAAAGCTGGTTTTGCTGTTAAATTCCCCAGAGAGCAGAATTAGTTGGTAGGAACTATGCAGAGAAATCCTGCATCCACCAAAATAACTCATCCATCATCTGAAGGGCTCTGGTACTCAGACTGGATGGCACTGGTGTGCAGAGCACTACCAGGGTTGTGGCTCATGCTGTTCATATTGAGAAAGTCACAAAGTGTGCACTTGCTTTGGGAATTCAACTATCAGAAGTTCTTTCTTCTCAAATTTATAAGAGACTTTAAAAGAATATTGGGTTGATTTTTTRTTTGCATTCATGAGAAAAACAATAATTGACAAAAGTCTAGGTTCAAGTCAGTGAACCATAGGGTCATTTAAGGTGGAAGACCTCTAAGATCATAGAGTCCAACTCTTAACCCAGCGCTGCCAAGTCCATCGCTGAACCATGTCCCTCAGTGGCACCCCTACGTGTCTCTACAGCTCATATTCTGTCAGGCTGAGCATACTTCTTCAAGAAAAGCAGCTGCCACAGGATTTAATGTACTACTGAGCCATAAATGTGCCTGCTGAATGGGCCTGGGCACAAAGAACCCTGAGAGCCTCCAAACATGGTGAATAGAGACACAGCCCAGCCATGCARGAGGCCTTTCTGGCCAACAGTACAGCTGAAGTGTCTTAGTGAACAAAGAGAAACCAAACTCCTTAAAAAAAGAAAGGTTTGGCAAGAGTGTTAAAAAAGCTCTTAATCTGTAAAAAAAAAAAAAAAAAGAAAAAAAAAAAAGACTCACGCTCCAGTTCCTGAGTTCCTGGAAAATTACAGTAAAATTAAAATAGAGCAATAAATCTGCTCCTAAACATCTCCTGTGAACATGGTCTAAGACATTTTGTCTGTTGCTTTTAAGCCATTGCAGAAGTTGAAATATTAAAGGAATTTCCCATGCAAAACATCCTGCTATTCAATAAAAAGCTATTCTAATTTTGTAAATTCCTCCTGAAGAAGTGACTGTTATGGAGAACAGAAAGTAGTAGTTAATGYAGATGGTACTGCCTCAGAAGCATAGTGAGTTGGGCTACACAAAKAACTTGTTTTATGATTATTCAGCTATTGCCTTTTCTCAAAAAATATTTAATGACGWGTCCTGTTAGTTTGAAATAATAGTTTTCATAGGATTTCTTCAATGAACCTGCTATTCTTAATTTGACCCAAACARACATTCTTTGAGTAGCTGTTTCATACCATAGCCTAGCTTTATGTAAATAACTTTTTTATATATATTCATGAGCTGGGATAAGTAATTTGTCCAGGATATAGCAKTGTATTATACTGCCATGGAATTAAAAAGCAAACAGTTTGTTCATGAGTTAGCTTCATTGTAAACTCTAAATTAGATTAGACTAGRTTAGATTAGRTTAGWTGTGGTTGCCTTTCTCTGGCCAGGATTAAAATGTTAGCCACTTTGAAGATCGGGAAATATTCTCAGGACAAAATCTCAAAAAACTGAAGTATACCTGTGATTTAATTAGGCGTCTTGTGTCATTTAGTGTTTCCATCACTGCTTAGACACTGGAGTGATGAGATTCTGAAAAGACAAGCTTTTCCTTTAAAAACTAAATTATTAGTCCTTAAAATTGCTGAGAAGAMGAAAAGTAGAAAGAAAACTCCTCAGTGCTTAAGAAACCAAAAAGAAAAAAAAAAACCAAGGTCTTTTGCAAGAACTGGTGTGTTCCTATGCAGGTTTTTTAAAGCTGTGTTTGATAATATCAGCCAATAGTAACCAACTAATGTGGAAAAGAGACTGTATAGTTCACAGGGAAATTTTTAAAACCATTTTGCGCCTCTTGGTCCTTAGAAGAAAGTCACAAGCAATTAATGACGAGGCAGAAGAGCTGCAGCCTCTGTTGGAGCACAGTCTGGAGCCTCCTCCACCCCAGTGCAGCAGACGGCGAGCGGCACWCGGCCAGATTGCTCCTGTCTGGCACAGCTGGATCTGCTGCCTCTTCCTGGCACTCACTGACATTCACGGTGCTAACAATTCAATGGCAACGACCCTCAATCAGCCTCAACATCAACAGCTTTCTACAGATCTCACAGCCCCGCTCAGCTGTGGGGCTCGGTGCCCGTGCCAGTGTCCTAAAGGCGAGGGGAGGGATGCGGGAAGGGGCCCCAGGGCTGATGCGCGCACCTCCCGTACYGGGTGGCGCCGGGTCTTTGCCTCCAGAGAGCAGCCTGGGCAACCCCTGAGACATTTAAGGTCATAACAACCACTGTGAGTGTTAGGGCAGCCTCAATGCCTCTCTCCAGCCGTGCCCGAGAGGAAAAAAGCAAAAGGAGAAGGATGCAAACAGTAAGCTTTCCCTTAGTGTAAACCCTCAGCTCTGTGAAATCTCCAAGTCACTGGTTATCTCTGGACTGTCTCATTAAAAAAACCTAAGGCTTTTTTCTTTCAAGAATKTGTCTAAATTCCTCTTGAGCTTCCTTGTTACATGGAATTGAATTTCACAGTTTGGTTGGGAATTGTGTGGAAAAAGAAGGAAATAATTCTGTTATTTCATTTGCATAGGATATCTGATAATTTCACAACTTGATCATTATGATGTACAAATAGTGGCTARCATTTTCTCATGAACCTCGTGCCAGACATTGATTTAATTAGCCTTGTCTTAATCCTTCTCTGTTTATTAGTTCTTCCCAATTTTTTTGCATTTGGAAGCGATTCTCAAAAGGTTTGAAAAAATTTAGGAGCAGAACTTATGAAAAATCCACGTTTTCCAGGATCTGTCTTTAAGACAGATAATTTGGCATTGTCCTTGGTAATTAATTTGCCATTACCACATGCCATATTTCTTACAAGGTCTTTCTTGCTCAAATTCAAAACACAGGAACAACGAACTGGCCATCTTTTACCTKTTCAGGATCAAAGCATTGAAAAATATACAAAATCAGAAAAACAACATTAATGTTTTATAAAGGAAAAAATGTGAGGAAAAAGATTGTATCTTTTACCAGCAGTAGGAAAAAAAAAAGAAGAAATATTACTTCAAGGTTTTGTAGAAGCCTAATTTGAAGTAACTATTTATAGATACTGAATATTATGTTAATTTGGCTTCTCCTGACACACAAAAGCTTCCTTTGAGAGCTTTTGTAGTAAAAGAAGGAAGAAAGCGAGGGGCCCTCACAAATAGAGGTATGATAAAAGCTGCTGTCATTATAACAGATCATCAGAGAGAGGGAAGGAAATGCTGAGACACCATTCATCACTTTGAGAAATGCTCACATTTCAGCTCAGATTTCACAAACAGCTCCTGGTTAAGTAGGACTAGCTGCAATTTTTATGAAGAGGGATATGTTATCAGAAAAGTGCAATTTTCCTTTTTTGCAGGTTGTTTACAAACTCGTCCCAATTTCTGCCAGTGTTATTTGCAAGAATTCACTCAAATACCTCACTCAAAACAGGAAGAAGTAATTTCTATTTGAAAATAAATTTTGTTTCCATTGAATGTTGTTGGGTTGGGTTTTTTTCAGAAATGGGATGTGAAGTTTTCAGCTTCTAGACTGTATGCAAACAGATAACTTTAAATGGGTTRTTTTCATTGTATTGAGGTCATTGATCACTATTTTTTCTATTGCATGACTGTAGGCATGAAAAACAAGATTTTTGACATGGGAAAACAGACCAGAACTAATGAACTATTGACAGTGCATATGAATAATAGATAACAGCCAGAAATGAGCTGTCCTTTGTATTATTTCACCTTATGTTTTATTTTTGATAATTTAAAGGGGATATTGGCACCATGGCCACCTTCACTGAGTGTTTTACCCATAAAAATGCAATTTTTCCAGGAAGAAAAAAATAAAATCTTTACAAATGAATGTCTGCAAACACAATATGTTTAGAGAACAAATATCATGTTGGAAATTACATGTCCATGGATGCTTCTTGGTGGCCAAGTTCTTTCCATTCTCCTGCAGACAGACATCAGTGGAGTGAGAAAGTCCACTTGCAATGTATACATCTTCTAGAAATGTGGTSTTGGATTTATTTAAAATATTAACAAAACACGGGAAATCATTCATTTGGAGATTATTACAACTCATTTGTATCAAGATGGTTTTCCATCAGCCTGTACTAGTGCCATTAAGCAGACACTAAATCCCAGTCACTTGTGCAGGGTTCAATGAGAAGCTTCTGTCCMGTCGATGGCACAGCAGCACCAGCCCCCCTCAGCTGCTCTGGGTGCTGCCTGTGGGGAAGGGGACCAGGCAGGAGGTGGCAGGCCAGCTGCTCGCCCGTGTGAAAAGTCCATCCACCAGCTGCTGGGGGTGGCCTGGGAGCACCCTGGAGGATTTGTCTGGTGTGAGCAGGCATGCAGTGCTGTCCCAGGGAGGGCACAAACCACAGAGGAGCTGACAAGGTWTTAAAAATTAGTTGTCTGCACTCCAAAATCATCAAGCAAATCAAATTTTGTATTTTGCCCACAAAACATGGACACATAATTTAAGCGTTGAGGCTCAGAAAATCTGATGCCTGTGCGGGTGCTGCTGGCCACAGGGGTTCTGCCAGCTTGTGCAGGGATTTTGCTGTGGTGTGCGCTACATGGTGTTGACTTAACCTCATCCCAGATATTCCTTGAATGARCCCACACCATGAAATAACATCTTGGCCTAGGAAATCTGTGTCTTTACCAGATATAAAGATGTAATTTAAGCAGTCTCACYATCTCTTATAATTCTCTCTCCTAACAGTAGTCTGTAGTGAGGCTGGAAACATGTAGAATCAGGAATCTTGTCATTTTTCAGATCMGGGATAGCAGGTAATCAGTAGCCTAGAAACATCACCATCACACTCATCTCCTTTGAGGTAGCAGCTGATACCAAGACTACAGAATCAAAATTAATCCTTCTGGACATATGGKTAAGTCAACACAATTTCTCATCACCCCATTCCTCAGGGATAGAGGCAGAGAGCATCCAGACCTCCTCCATCCTTTTATTATGGATGTTATTATCATTAGTTGCTGAAAAAAAATGTAGACTAAAGAAGGAACACTTCCTTCCTGCTAAAGGACCTACCTTTAAGTTTTATTCTAGCACTGTTCAGGGTAGGGGGCAGTGCTATTAAAATTAGCTTAATTCTGCTGGGATAATGAATTCATTTATATCCTTCTATGCAACTGTCTTTCCCACTCTAAGTCACTGAGCCACTCTGAGTTTTCAGTTGATGCAACCAGAGAGAATTCATTTGGAAAAAGCTGACATTTCCAAACGTGCCCAAGTAGGAAATGATTCAGTGGTTCCAAGGAGTAGAGCCAACTGTAAAAGACCATTTGTAAAATGATACATCTGGAACCCTAAGCCACCCTTTTGTTTTACGAGCTTCTAATCCTGCTATTTTAATGTGTGGTACTTTCCTTTTCCATAGGAGGATTTTGATCCCATACTGGTTTCTTTTGCATCTGCTGTGAAKAATTTACAGTGTAGCTGTCTAGGGAAACTCATCATAGGGAAAACCAGTGGTCCCTATCCTCTGTAAACCCCACTGGGTCCCAGTCAGCTCAGGACATGCTGTTTATGTAGGGTGAAGAGTACATCTAAAGAAATTAGTGACTGAGCCTTTGCCATTTCGATGATTAAACTTTGACCTTGGATTCAAAATATTCATTTGCATTTGTCACAAAAGTGGTCGCTGAGGTATGCAGGTCATGCTGGCTCATTTCTAAAAGCCTATTTTGCAGCATATTGAGGTATTATATGCCCTTGGAGAACAATCAAAAGCTTGTTTTACCTAATAAGGAAACTGCTGAGGCATATGAATTACCGTTCTGTTTTCCAATACATTTCACACTGATTAATTTTCCAGTTTTATGAAACAAGCTGCAGTTATCTTTGAGTCAGGTTCAGTGAACCAGTGCTTGACTTTAAATGGAAAACTACTGATGTTGCTGGACAGATGTGCACAGGCTTTCAAAAGACCAAGGCTCCCATCAACACCGAATGACCATCCTCTTCAATCTCCCACTTGCTTGCTTCTGGCTGTAGCAACACTGACTTCCCTTGTAA
This sequence comes from Cardinalis cardinalis, assembly GCA_014549065.1. NCBI lineage: Eukaryota > Metazoa > Chordata > Aves > Passeriformes > Cardinalidae > Cardinalis > Cardinalis cardinalis. The sequence continues at coordinate 2,485,814 of JACDOX010000009.1, read as the reverse complement.
CTGAAGTATATTTTTATGTGATACTTGCAATATTGTCTTGTAAGAACTAGCAGAAGTTCAAGTTTCATAAAAGAAAAAATGAAGTTCAATTTTACTTTTCTAATTCCTTTTTTATAGTTTACAGGTTTTTTCTGAATCAGCTACTTTGTGGTAGAGAAGCTGAAGATGTTTTGGCCTGGATGAAGGAGCAGCTGAGCTGTTTGCTCCTGAGATGCTTTTGTGTTGCAATTCTGTCCATGAAGAGTATTCCATGAAATACCAATATTAAATACTTAGTCTTCTTTCTAACATTAATGCTGCTAGGCACCACATCCCTGCGAAATTATTTCATGCTTCTAGRGCAGACAGTCAAGTCTTGCTTATGTTAAGCCAGTAGGAACAGAATAAACATAAAGCTCATGTCACTTACCTCTTCATGCTTAACTGCCTGGACCTCTGCAGCACGCTGGAGATCACTGGTGTGCTAGAGGATCAAGCTGTTGGCACATCAGGAGGGATGAGAAGGGGTGCCTTTGACATGGCTGCAGGAACCTTACCAGAGGACTTGCACAGTTCCCTTCCATTGCTGTTCCYTGCAACATGGCCTAGGAGCACCACGACTCCCTGTGTAATACTTGAGCCTGCCAGCCATGTCAGAGCCTCACACACAGATCCTTTCCAAGGCAGGGTGCTGAATCCTCGCACTGAGACCTCCTGGTCTGTGCGTGYAGAAAGGCTCTGGCACAGTATTGACAGCACAGCCAGCAGCCAGGGAAGGATTCCACACATGGGTTTAAACATTCCTAGCATGAAAGGTGCCATTTAAGCGTCAGTCATCATGTTCGCTGTTGGCAGGGGGCTAGGTGACTCATTTTATCAGCAAGGCTATTCCTAGAAAAAGAAAATGTAAGYGCCTTGGAAAGGCAGAAGGGCTCCAAGTACATGAAATCTTATAGTCTTTATAGGAGTGCCCAAAGTATGGCCATTAAGCACCAATGAAATCCTGAGTGATTGATGATCAGAGGAAATAGAAACGGGTTTGTGTTACTGGCCATGCAGCATCACCCCAGGTCCCACAGCAGCATCAGAGGGCTGTGGTGTCAGAGACCAGCGACCAAGGCACAGGTGATCAGCGTTTGCTGGGGTTGTGRGTCTGTGGTATTTTACAAACTGTTAACAGCTGTGTGAGAAATACTTCAAGATCCTAAACAGAGAACTCTGGAACAAGCACTGCTTTGTTTCCCATGAGTATTAGCTCATCTCTTAACCAACCTTTTTCCTGCCCGTGGGAATGATTTCTACTCAGGTAATTGTTATATATTGTTAGAGAAATGGAGAGGATATTACACTCAAGATATGTTTTTCGCGTCTGTCACCCTATCAATCCTCTTTTTGTTTGCTTTGTGGAGTTGTCTCAGGGTACACAAGATGACTTGCTTTCAGATTAGATTAAACCAGAAGACAGGCTTCTGGGCTGGGTTGTATCTAGTGGGCTCCAGCCACTAATGGCATTAACAGCCTCCTCCATCCCCCTCCACATCCTCACCCTGGATAGTGTGGCCAGTGGATCCCCAGTGGCAGCTGTTTCATCCCACAGACCCACTCCTATTGCAAGCCACTACYCAGCAGTATGAGCACCCATTCAGATGCTCCAGCCAAGTTCCTGCTGATTCACACCTTTTCTGATCTGGACAGCAGCATGGAGCCTCTTAACCTTCCAATTCAATTGGAGCATGTCAACTGCCACATCTTCAGCCTTGCAGGTTGTAAATTTCAAAATCTGTAGACTAAATTCACTGATTGTATGTCAGGGTGTGCATGCCCTATCTATGTCCTCCTCACAGAACTCCTTAGCCTCCAGTTCCTTACTTAATGATTCCTCATAACCTTTCCTTATCACTTCTTTACACAGGTGGATGCACCAGCTCTGTTCCTTCCCTGAAATATAATTTGTAGTCATGCAATGTAGCAAAGCACAGAGAAGCTAAAATCCATTGAGCTAGCAGGCTTGAGAGAGGGTATTCTGGAAGAATGCATTCTGGATATCACTTAACAACTATTTTACCTATCTCAGTGTCCTGGTTTCAGCTAGAAAAAAGTTAATTTACCTATCTCAGTGTCCTGGTTTCAGCTAGAATAGAGTTAATTTCTTCCCAGTAGCTGTTACAGTGCCGTGTTTTGGATTCAGAATGAGAGATGTGTTGATAACACACTGATGCATATTTTTTGCAAAGTCATTTCATTCTAAGTCAAGGACTTTTGTTTTTCCTTGTCTCAGTGAAGACATGCCAAAAAAAMMCCCCAAAAAACACCAAAAAAACCCCCCAAAAACCAGGGAGGGAGCATAGAAGGGAGGGGTGACCCAAACTGGGCAAAAAGATATCCCACACCACAGATCATTCCCAATATACAAACTGGGGGGAGTTACCTGGARGCATGGCCAGTCTGGGTTTGGGATGGGAGGTCTGGTATTGGTCAGCAGATGATGAGCAATTGTACTGYGCATCAATGGTTCGTTTCYTTTTTATCATCATTATTTACCATTATTATTGTATTTTACGCTATTCTCAATTATTAAGCAGTTCTTGTGCTTAATAATTGACCAATTCTCCTCCCCATTCCACCAGGCAGAGGGGGATTGAGTGAGCAGCTGAGATACTATTTTCTGTCCAGCTGGGCTTAAACAATGACAKTCCTTTTTTGGCACCTGAACAGAACCAAAGGTTGAGATAAGGACCAGAGTGTGTTAAAAGAAAATTGCTACAAACATTCAATGTATTGGTTTAACAATAGTTGCTACTTAAAATGTGGACTTATTTGCCATCATATTTGTGGTGTTTTGTCTGAGTTATACTTGTAATACTTCACTTGTAGTACATGCTCTCTGTGGTGTATTTCATAGGATGGGTTTATGATATGACAGTGCTGCTTATCYGGACACAAACCTAGTGGATGTATTCAGTACTGCAGGCACCTCTGTGCTTTGGGAGTCATCTACTGGAACAACTGAAAATCACACCTTTGGCTTTTTCTGTTTCTCAGAGGAGCAACCTATGGGGAAAAYACCTTCATATTTTTTTTCTCCCCTCCTTTATTCTTCCCTTGAACTCCAGGCTGATTACAATAGTCAAGAATTTTAAAGATTTTGAGTATCCTGTGTCTACCCTTGAAACCAAACTGGTCTTTTTACTAGGAGCCAGCATGTTGTTGCATATGCTTCAGACCTTCTTTAAGGCCAGACAAATAATTAAGAACATTACTCAGAGATCTGTCCAAAAACTGGATAGTTCAGAGTGATGGGGTGGGTGGGATTGTWTGAGTAAGGCCCTAGGGCAGTGGGCACCTCCAATGTGTTTGTACCTTATCCCTCAATATGTGCAGAATCCAGGAAAGAAGCAAAATATTCTTTAAGTCTCTTATCACCCTGGTACCCCACAGAAGACCCAAATTTCAACAATGTGCTGGRGCCTGGCCCGGACCTATCAAGCCATGTTCAACAGTGCTCAATGTCCTCAGGAGGAAAAGGTCTTTAAATCTGACAAAGTGACAACAGCTCCTGCAGCTGCTCCAACCCCAGCAACCAACMCGAGCAACAGGCACTGTCACTACTCCACCCCTGAAAATTACTCTGCATACTGCAGATCTTGTTTCTATCTTCTCTGCATTTTTGTTTTCCCCAGAATGAATCAGTTCAGGAGTAGATTGCTTCCTGAAATCTGAGGACTGGCCAAAAGTCCATACTCAAAAATTACTCTATTTCAAAAAGAAAAAACCCATCAAGGTAATATATGGACTTGACAACTCAGCTATAAGCACCTGTTCATCTCTTCATAGATGAAGTTCAGTTGAGTGTATCTTGCTTCTAAAATTGTCCTGACGCTACTGGGAATCTTGGCTCAGAGTGAAGGAAATGAGCAAATCCAGCAGCTCTGCCAAACTCAGTGCTATGAACACTGAATGTACTGGGGAGCAGAGAGAAGASTTATCAGTCACCTCACAGTCACTGGCAAGTTCTACTGTCACATTTAATTTTCCATGAAATTGAATTCAGACATAGGAGGGAAGTATGAGAAAGACTATTCATKTCTTGGCCAGGGTCTACACAGAGAGGGGCTATCAGTGATAGCAGGTCTTAGTTAGAGGGTTTATTTTTTTCATGAATGAAGACAAGGTTTTCAGATGTGTGTGAGCTGTGGTCATTACCATGAGAAGGGAGTTTTGCTGTCAGGTGAGATGTCATACTGCTGCCAGTTTCTTTGCAGCAGCTGCCCCTCAAAATAGTCTCCTGTTGAGGAGGTGSTAAAACAACATAATGATATGAAGACAAAACAGGGAACATTGTGAAACTACATACATTGAGTCAGAACAAAATTCCCTGACCTACAGTGGTTTGACTCAAGCTTCTTCTGAGACTCCCAGTGGCAGAAAAAAGGGCAAGAACCCATCCTTGGCTAAGAAAGTTGTTTGTAGGCACTTCACAAGGCACCCAGCATATTATTTTCCTTGACAAAACCCAGTTCTAAAAATGAAGCGACTAAACAAGCAGGACAATACATATGTGAAGCTGTTTATCCAAGGGGAGAAAGCTTATGACTCAAATCCAGGTCTATTTGGAAAGTCTGTCTATTCAGACATCACCAAAAGTTGTTGCCAACTTCATAGAATTGTGGCACCTGCTTTTCACTGAACTCTTTGGTTGATGGAAAAAGTTTTTATTCCTCATACTCAAMAACTAAACATTGTTTCCATTACCAAGTTCACTTCTGAAGTGAGTTGCTAGAGACTCTCCAATGGAAGTTGGTGTCAATGTCAAGGGAAGACCGAACCTTCTGCTTCAGTAGACTGGAGAATGGTACATGAGAAGAGTCCTGATTGAAAAAGGTGGCTTCAGTAGAAGGCTGCTAAACAAAACCTGTTTGTTCAGGTTTTATTATAGAACAGCAGCCACATGAAAGATTCAGCACGTCGTTGCYTCTGCATTGATCTATAAGTTGAGAAAGGGTTCAGATGCGGCCAGGAGGAAGAGCACATTCATGTTTTCTATCAAAGTACACTCTTGCTTTTGTTGTCCCAATTCACTATTCTTAGAGCCACTAGGGGCCCAGAGCCTTTTCAAGTCACTTTTCTTCTTTTCTGCCATTTGCCACTCATCCTGGCTCCTTCACTGTCACTCACTCTCAGGTACTTCCAGCTGCCATTGTTATTGTTGTCAGCTATTGGAAAAAATAAATAATTTTTTAAAAAGGGAAGCATCCCTTCTCCCAGACCTGTTATCTTCCATATTTCACCTATAGAAACTGCCTTTCACATCACTAAATTGCTTCACCTCCTGTTGTTAGTTATGCCTGCAGAGCTTTAGGTAAGTCCTTGTCTCTGTTGCTGAATGAGGTGCGCCTTTCAAAGAGCTGTGACTTTTACCTGAGACCAGCAACCTTTGTCTCTTTCATCTCTGTTGTCTCAAGGCTTTCAACAACAACCATCCCAAAGATATTTATTGCTGCTGACAACACACTAGTCACTATTATGGTTCATCCTGAAAATGCAAAACAGCACATCTTGGGATCAGCTTTTAGGATRGCAGTGCAATTTTCCTTCAATAATGTGATTCTTGGGGTTTAACTGTGTCTTTCAGACACGTGTTAACCCTCCATAACTTAAGAAACATCAATCTCCAGAAGCACAGATCCTCTTCACAGTCACAGCTCAATGTTATCCTTTTATCTTTTCTTTCATCCAACTAGTTTTTTTACAAACAGCTGAGAAAGGTTTCATATTTTAAAGCTATCTGTAACTCTGTCAATAGCTGAAATAATTACCTACACCATCTCTTGCACAGAGGACATAGCTCTTCTTCAGTGTCCAGAATATTTCTTTAACATGTTTCTGACTTTCTGACCAAGTGAGTATTTTTTCTCAAGGGCAAGGGACTATAGCTTGAATGCATGTGAGGACAAGGGGTCGTGACAGAGACTGAAATGTGCTGGTTTGGAGCAATCCTGTCAGAGTTTGCTGTCTGTAGGCAGGCTCAGAGAGGGCTACATAGATTAATCTCCCTCCCTAATGTACTATTTCTTCACATTGTCTTTCTTTTTACCTTTTGTTGTAGTAATGACTYACTGTGCTTAAAAGCTGTAATTCTGAATTCTGAAAAAGTTCCCAAGCCAAAGAATACTCCTTGATGCAAGGAGCAAGAGAATAAGAAAAAGTAGATTTAAAAACAGAGAAAAGGTTTTAGAAGTAGAAAGAAGTAGTGAATATAGTGCTTCATGGAGAGGCGTGAGGTTAAAACTGCAAGAAATATGACATTTTCCAGAAATGTACCAGGCAAGGGGAAAAAGTTCAAGTGACCATTATGTTTTCTGGGGAGACAGTATGAAAGAAAGATGGCCCTGAAGTGGGTATTTTTAAAAATATTGCTAGGAGACAGGCTTTAGATTTTCATGTAATCAGGTTTGCATAGGGAAGTGTTGAAGTTTGAGCCAGTGATCAGGCAGCACAAAAGGTACTGAAGAGGTGTATCACTTCTAGGAGAAAAAAGTATTCTTGAGAGGTATCAGCTTTACAGGAGAAAGTGATCAGAGGGGAAGAAATTCTGAGCCATGTATAGCAGTTCTATAACTTGTCTTAAAATATGCCACATACTGGTATTATAATCACTGTGTCAGAGCAAATTGTAGTGGGGATCAGGTGTCAAAATCAAGGGGAAAAATCCAATCAACAGTCTGGATTTAAACCTGTGAAAAGGCAGAGATTATTTAGTACTAGCAAAAGAGAACTAGATCTGATTGCAAGAGTTAAAAGGAACAGAAACCAGTTTTACAGAATAGAGAGTAGCTAAACTTTTAGCCAATGAAGGACAGAGAAAAATTAAGGAATTAGTGGATTTCTGAGGAAAATCCTAGTTGGAATCAGTGTACTCCTGCAGCCCTCTGAACCACCATGCAAGATGTGTGTATTTTCAGCGATCAGACTTTGGCCAGAACTGTTATATTCCTAGGGGAAAACATTTTCTAAGAGCTTGCAGAGTGGGATTTAATGTACCTATTTAAAAACAAGGACTCAGTCTACACAGTRAAAAAGAATTTCTCAAAAGGGAATGATGTGAGCAGAACATCACTATTAAATTTTTGTCAGCTTGATACTGTCTTTTGAAGTCATTTGAGATCTCAAAAATGAAACCTTATACTGCTGAGCACAGGCACAGAATGGCTGCCRTGGTGGGTGTTCTAGAGCTCCACACAAAAGGGCAATAACATCTTGAACATTCACTTCTAGGGAATAGACTACTGCATCTGTTCTAAGGTGGAAAACAGGTCAAATATTCAGGCTCATTAAAAAGTAAAAGAGTTCATAAAGACAGAAAGCTTATGCACAGATAAAAGGAATGATGGACACAGTAAAGGTCTAGAAAGGGCAGACAAAATGTTTAGTTCTGAGGAAGCAAACAAAGGATGAAAAATAACAAAGCATACCATTACCATTAAAAGCTTAAAAAAAAGTCTTGTGTTTTATCCACAGTGTTCAATACAGCATGAAATTAACTTATTTATGCCAACTCCTGGGTGATGGAGTCTCAAGCTGAAGGGCCAAGAAGTTGGTCAATAGGACAGGCCAGAGAATCAGGACTGAGCAGAGCAGCACAGGGAACACCCCAAGGCCCAGGAGATGCTCTGAATACCCAAGACAAACTCAAAGGCTGAGAAGGTCTAAGTCATAAGATGCAATAGAGTGTCAGYGGCACATGATGATTTTAAGCAGTTTTTTGGGTTGGTTATAACCGGCCTGACAAGTGAGGGGGCACAGCTTTTTTTCCTTTCTTACGGATGTTTCAGCCTGGATTCACTWCCACACTGAATTTGTGTTTTCTGGCTTGCAGAATTTCCACTGTCGAGCTTTCCCTTATTTTGTGATAAATTGCTCAAAGGAACTGCCTTTCTATACCTTTTGCTCTCATTAAGGTGTTTAAGTGAACTCATTAAGTATAACATTTGGACAATAMCCAGGCAGCAGAGATTACCTCTTTTATGATAGCTAAATAGAAGCRCAGACAGAGTGCAATTTTCTTTACACTTGTGTTTCAGAGGGATGCTAAGAGGATTTCATAGCAGGGAATGGGGGATTACAGGAAGTGATGCTGCAGGTGAAGGCAAGTCAGCTGTTGGCTCCAGTTTCTGAAGAGAATGTACATTCCATTCCCTCAAATTCTTCTAATCCTTCTTTGACCTCTAGAAGTGAACAGTATTTACAATGTTACAAGTGATTAGAAATGACATGTGCGGAACAATCAGTTTAAGCCTGGATTCCTATAGATTTTTTTCTACTCAGCATTTCATCACAGACCCAGCAGCTTCCTAATGCCYTTCCCTCTCAGCAACCCGAGATTCTGCTCTTAAGTTTCTGAAGTCCTTGCTCTCTATTGCATCCCCAGGCACCAGCTAGAGAAAGAGCAGAGTGCAGTGGTTTGTCCAGAGCCTGCTGGTGCTGGCTCTGCCCCAGAGACTCCACCCCAGTTTAACCAGGGGCAAGTCCGTGACCAGCTGATGGTGCTACCTTTCTTTTATGGTAACAATCACGAGGCTTTTTCTTCTGTATTTAAGCACAAATTTTCTAAAAAAGATTTAGGAATACAGTGTCTTTGAAACATTATTGTCTCTTTTTCATGTGGGTGAAATTCACAACTCGATTGAAAAGCTGTTGGAGAGAGGACATGAGCAAGCATGAACTGAACTGAAAGTACATGTCACTCATTAGGAAGCCTCTAAGAGGCGCAGAATTTTAGATAGATAAGATCCTGAAAAATATAGGATGGATTTTTTCCTTTAGAGATAGTCTGCAATGTTTTCCTTCATTTGCTCCAAGCTGCACTTACAAACCCTGGAGAATGATCAGTTTTGGAGAGTGATCTGTTTTGGAGAGTTTCTCAAATGAAAGCTGGCATGCACAAGGGATACAACAAGTCTCCTCCTGATGAGGCAGCCTATGAGCAGTGTGGAGTCCTTTATCTGTGTGCCTCTAGGAATGCTGTATGCAGAGCCAGGTACAGGATGGTATCTATAGGCAAAGAGGCTGGAGTAGGGTTCATCTCAGTTAAAATTTGATGTCTACAAAAGGTTAAATCAACCACCATTTCTCTCCCCTGATTCTAAAGGGAAGGTTGTGTTCCTGCCCTGGATGCAAACATCTGCAGCATAGAAAGTTACTTGAGAGCAATCTCACTTTAATGTCCAGCCAATAGCTTCCCCTTTGTTTTACTTCCAAGTAACAATATTCTCAAACAGAAAAATGCAGGTAGTCATAAAGCAACATGAAAAAACATTTTTAAAGTCCAATTTTGCTATAAAATGCATGGGTGCAAATAAATCTGTCCTCTTGGTGACAAAGTCATCAACATCAACTTGACAGGATGCTATCATTCAGCTTGCAGATGCTGAGGTTCCAGTGCAGTAAGTGGACTGCACTTCATAAAAACCCATTTCTCAGTACAACCACTGCCAACACCACAATCTCTCTCTGCAATTAAGAAAATGTAAAGTGATCCCCTGCAGAGAAGAGTACAGTAGCAGTGAAGGGAACAGAGTTAAGTCCAAACCTAAGCCAGCAAATAATTTTCTTTTTACAGCTTCCTGGAAAGGACTTGGCAAGGGATATGAATAGACAACAGAGCACAGTAAATTGAAGGTTTTATCATGATCCCACTTCTCTGTCATGTTTGAAATGCATTTCACCAAACTGCATTAAAAAAAAAAGGTTTTATATATGAATGGATGTATATTTATATATTAATATGACTATGAATCAATACATGTATTTACTTCAAAAATGAGTACTTTGTTACTAACTCCAAGGTTGCAGCAGTCACTGACTGCTTCTGCCTTTTTGCCTTGTAGAAGGAGCGTGACCAGCTCTGACACCATTTACCCAGGGAAACTCTGCAGTTCAGTTCCATGATGTGTTTTTCTGCTGGATTCTCATTATCACACATTCTGATTTGCCTCAGGCAGCTATTAAGCCCCTTGTCAAGTCACAGTTACATATCGACTGTGAATCATATCTTCTTTTAGCCCAAATTACCTCTACATTTCATGAGTCTGAAATAGATACTGTACAATTAAAGCATCTTAAAAGCATTAATTGACACTTAGAGCACAAACTAATTTTGTTGTTTTTTGTCAGAAAAGCCATTTGTCTGCAGATACTGTATTATTATAATTGTTTTTAGTGTCCCCTTTAGTTGTATGTCCAATAAACAGCATCAATCCTTTGTGAAGACAATATAATGTTCTCAGTGTCAGAAGGGACCCACATATAACAGAGAGGAAAAATTGTATTTTCTATAGCCTTAAACCAAGTAAGGCCAAGTACAATAAAATGAGGGAGTCACTGATTTCTTTCAGCTTTCCAAAGAATGATCTAGAGAGATACAGTGTGGAAAACTTAAAGTGACAGAGAAAAGAGACATACACGTGATGTGGGTTATAGACACAAAAGGCCATATATCATTTGCTGTAAACCAGAAACTTCACTTTCTTGGCACTACATGAATTCCCACCAAATGACCATCTTGTCCACTTCAAGTGTCAGAAAAAAAAATCTGGGAAACATGGAAAACTTCTCTGTTTACTTCAGACATGCAAGATCARCATTTATACTTTGGAACTAGCTTGTTTTTACTGTATACTGCTGTTAAATCCCAAGTTCCTACTTTCTAAACCGCTCTTGTTGTCACTTCATCCTTCGTTTTCTTAGGAAGTTTCTTGTCTGTCACAGCATTAAGCCTCTTTCTAAGCTTCTGAGAACAAAATATGGTTCTTTCAGTCAATCATCCTTACCAGAGGGCATAGTGGTGAAAATGAGATGAGTGAACTGTTAGAACAGGGATTATTTTAACTCCATCTACACTCCAGACTGAAAGCATGAACCACTGCAAGAGTCACATTTATGGCAGGGGTTGGTTCCTTTCGAAGATCCATCCCTGCATCAGAAAGTATTGGAAGCTCCCAGAGACTGAAGCCAAATCCTTGGCAGAGGTGAAACTCAAATAGCTGGATTCTAATGAAACTCTCCTTCAGGGATACCAAAAGCCCTCAGGGGAGTGGCTGTGTAGGTGTTTCAGATGGACTCTAGAGAATTTCTCAGTACAGAGCTAAGGTGAATCAGGGTTAATCTCCTGATGCCAGAACAATTCAAACATTCCTTTAGAAATCTGCAGTGAAAACACAGGAAGGAGTTGGATGCTTCCCTGTTCAAGTTCCTGCCATTGTTCTCCAAATACCAAGTTRAAAGCACCAGGAAAGAGAACAGATCCATGAAAAGATAAAAGAAGTTTCTATCACATTGCTTTTTATAGGAAGGAAACWGATTAATTCACAACAAAATATTAGTTGGTCAGTGACAGAATAAGGTAAAATTAGAACATTGAAATCTTATTGAATGAGACTGTATTCTTCTCAAGTTGGGGATTAATTAATCCTTCACCCCCTCATCCTCCAGCAGCATTGCCTTGTTTTGTTTCACAGGCAGAAGACTCAGGAAGTCTTTTTTCTTGATTTTATGACCACTGTTACAAATGTCCTTGCCCACTCTGGCCACTCTCTGCTTCCCTGGTTGTTTCTGTGTTGGAGCCTCCATTGGCTGCTCACAGCTGGGAAGGCAATGTAGCTTTTCATTCACCTTCTTTCACCCTCCTCCCTGTACCCCCATCCCCAGTCTCAGGACTTGGATGTTGTGCTAGCCAAGAATTTTCTAGGAAAATAATGCAATTTTCTGTCAAAAATGCATTTTCACATTATTAGAATATTCAGAGAAATGTTTATTCTAAAACTGCTTCAGAAGAAAATCCCTCACTGTTTCCAGTTGTATTAAAGAAACTTGTTCAATAAATTAAAATTCTTCCAAATTAAAAAAAGAAAAACGCCACCATTTCACACATACTACCTATTCAAATTYTGAACTATTCTAAGAAAAGCTCTTTTAAAAGTCAAGTCTTGAAAATTGTTTAAGTCAGCACGATCCCCCTGAGGCATGTCAGCAAAGGATCTGGCCCCAGGATCTGTATCTCCAAACCTACTGTGAACTGCAAACCTACCCAGCTGTGACATTTCAAATTGCAATCTCTTAAGGGCTTTTGTRAATTATCACATCCTGCCTGCTCACATTCTCAAGAGGTATTATTTGCAGATGAAACCTCYTGGTAAGTAGTGTACCTAAAGAATAACAGCTATTTAGAGCACAGGTTAATTCCATGGTAATTATTTCTCAGCTTCTCACAGAAGAGGAGCTGTACAGGATGACACTGGTTAGTGCTTGGGGCAGCGACCATCATCATGAGACAAGTAATTCTCTACTTGTGGTTTCTCAGAGAGACCTAGTGAAATAATAGCTTGTCTGCAGCTGACTTTAAATATGTCTCATTATCTCTTCCAATATGCACCTGTAACAGTCTCAGAGGTTCTAGTAAATAATGAAGTAATTTAACCCCTTCCTCCAATTTAAGATTTGTTGTACATCTCACAGCTTTGAAACTAAGCATGGCTTGATCAAGAAAGCTCCATGCCTAYAATCACCAAATGCAGGGTAATAACCTTCTTAACCAGAGGAAATACTAGATAATTCTAATTGGGCTGTGAATATTGTTAGATACATCAGTCTCAGGAAAACACAAAATACACAATGAAGAAAGATCATCACTGGAGAGATGCTATGGACCTGTAATGGGAATATAACTGAATCACAGAAAATTTAAAGCCCTTGAAAGGTAGAAATTTTAGCACTAGCACTAGATACCTTGAAGYTTTAAGCATCACCTCTGAAGTGGAGTACACACAATCATCATAAAGGAAAAAGACTGCCTTGGGAAAAAGGGCTTGTGACTGAAATTCTCAGCAAGCACCTGCAAGAAACACATCCCTGAGCAGACTCCCCTCAAACAGTTTCAGTCAGGAAACTCTTAGACCATTTTTGTGACCAACAGTTTTGTTGTTCCTCAAAATTGTTGGTCTGACATTCCTTCCGCAATTGTCACAAAAGACTCCAGTAAGGAAGGAGAGGTCCCAAATTTTCAATATGCTGGCTCACCTCCATATCTCCTATTTCTCTTTCATACATATTTTATTTTGTGTAATGAGATTTCATAGTGCAGAAAGAATTAGAAGATACAGATTATGCTGGAGAAGATGACATCAGAAAGATGGGAGACTAGAATGAATGAGCTGCCAGAGCTATTTATGGAGGGCACCCAAAACCCTAAATAGATTTACTTTTGCTCCTTGAAACATTTGTGCTCTCAAGATGGAATCAGATCAGTCCAAGGTGTTATTTCTTCCAAGAAATTCTTGACATCTTAGAATTAAACTACATTAAAACACTGGCAGAAGGTGTTAATTCTTTTAACATGTAGAACCATGCAAATTGCAGGCACATAGTGTGCCCAGAACTGAAAACCAAGAGCAGATATATAAATGGTACCTCTCATCAGTGAAGCACGTCTCATGTGTCTTCTCAATACCAAAGGCTAAACAGCAAGTTTGTTCCAGTCACAAGCACAGCAGCCTCCCAGGAGTTAGTGACTCAGAAACAGTCTCCTTTTCAGTTCCCTAAACATACATCCTACATACTACACATGGCACATGGCTAAAGCCACTCAATCTTCACCCAGCACACAGTGTTAGTTCCATTGCTCCCTGCTGGCTTTCTGCCCTCTGTGTGGTCTAACCCTGAATGCTTTACAGACCAGAGGAAGGTGATTGAGTTACCTCCAATTTAGAGCTGTCTAGCAGCTCAAGGATGGTAGCAAGTTTTCAAACGAGCCAGGGGAGTGAAAAGAGAACAGCCAGACATTATTTACAGGAGATGTTATGATTGTTCCCTCTCTGTCAGCATCCTGCACAGATCAGAAGGAAGTATAACAAAAGAGAACCATGTTTAAACAYTGAATGCCTTCAGAAAGATATTCTGAAGTATAATGCTCACTTCAGAAGCTGAAATCATTGTCTCTTTCCCACAAATATTTTCAGCTAAGTGTTGAAGCTAATGATCAAGGAAGTTTACTACAGACTTGCCATAAACTCAAGGAACTCTCCTATCTGAAACCACCACAGTCCACTGACTTCATATTCAGTAGGCAAGAGTGTAATTAGTTTTTAAGTAATTATACTGGTGGAGACAAAAAATCAAAAAGTAAACAAAAAACACACAGACCCATTCACACATAATAGACATTTATAGGAGGCAAGAACATTCATAAAAAATATTAGTATAGAATATTTTATCTTCATCCTGCAACTTTTGGGAGGATAAAGTTATTCCTAAAAACTGAAGCCATTGCACTAATTTAGGAATATCACAATGAAGTGTTCTTCCAGTTGTGGACTACTGYTGACCAGTGAAATAGCAGGACCCTGAGACAACTGAGAAAATCATCAAGACCATAGACTTATTTTTACACAGCAAAGAAATTGTGGGAAAATAATACCCTAAAATGTAGCTTATATTTGGTTTTATGGCAAAATAAAAATATGTTGGCAACACTGCCTAATATGGCTCTTAAGACAATCTTTCAATTTAAAAGTGTTGAGAAATGGAAATACCATGCCCTCTTYTTTCTTTTTTCTGATTCAAGTTGCACATAACAATAACACATTTCTACCACCAGTAACTACTTATGTCTATTGATTTWAAAAAAATCCAAAAACTTCTGTAGCAAGTATGAACACAGTGACATTTATAAAAGTCATCAGTGGACACTGCCTGTGGGTCAAACAGAGCTGTGTTATTTCAGCTACTCTTTTCACTTTAGCAGACTTAGTTTGTGCCTCTGCTTTCTTTCTGGTAACCCTGAGCTATGATCATCTTTTTAAAGATCCAATACCAGCATATTTAGTATATAGGCATTGTTCTTTACATTTCMAACACCTTTTCAAGCATTCTATTATTGTAGTGAGAACAAAATAAATAATTAAATGAATAATAAATMTTCAAATTATTTAAAGAAACATTTCTCAAGCATATGAAAATGTTCAAAAATGTTTATATCTCATGAAGTCTAAAGAACATTTTCTATTTAAGAAACTTTAGCAGAATTGTTCTCAGGTTTGTTTTTTTCTAGAGACAGAACTCTTTCGTTAAGAGTTGGCTGGATATAATGTAGAGATTGGAAAGTTAAATTAATTGAGACCTGWTCAGAGATAACCATTGTAAAAAAACTCCTTTTGGCAAGAATTCAATTTTTTAATCTCAGTAATATCATCTCACTTTGAACAGAAACAGAAGTAATGTTAAATACTTGCTTTCAGTTGGCAGCAAGTGTTGGCTGCAAGATCCCCAATACTGTCCTGGTTTATCACTAAATGAGTCTCAATCTTAATGGTCTTCCCAGACTTAATTTAGAGAATAAAATGCAATTCACTTGTAATGTAATGTAGTGTCTTTGGTAACAAAATGCAATTCACTTGTAATGTAATGTAGTGTCTTTGGTAACAAAATTTGTTTCCTTTCTTCATGAGTTGAAGGTCTATATTATATTATTGAGCCTAATACATGATTGATTAAAAGGCTTGCAAATGTTACTACACACCCAGGATTTGGAATTCACTTCCGAGCACAGGAGGGTGCTTTGTGTGTGGAGCAGGACACCCCTCTGAGTCTTTTCTTGCTTGTCATTTGCAATTTGTTCTATGAAATCTGGAACAGCCACTTAAGGGCAGGCAGAGTGCCATCTTATAAAAGCGGTATGAGCACAAACCACCAAGAGATTATATATGAAAATCAAAGTTGTTCAGTGACGGCAGCCTTTCAAGCTAGGAATGTCCAAGCAGCTGTGAGGGATGATCTACCCTGCCTATTTTTAATGGGATRTCTCACTGGGCCTAGATTAATTTCAGAAATTAAAGACACTTACATAGATATGTGAAGGGAGTTCCTACAACTCTGCTGAATTCAAATCAGTATAATGCAGTAGTGGTGTACTACTGGAGATTTCTAGGTGTTCTGGAGTGTTCTGCAGGGAGCAGTGCTGGGCACCCTACAAAGCTGGGAGGAGGTGTGCCACCATGCAACAGCTGATKCACAAGCACAGGCTCTCTCTCAGACAGTACTAACAGGAAGGCTACAGCTCACTCTTTCCCTGGTAAATCCAGAATTACACAGAACAGAATACACAAATGTCTTTGTCCTATCACACTCCTGTGGAGATCAGTGGATGTTCTTCCACTAGCTTCTATAGAAATCTTGGTAGAGGGCCTGGACACGTAAATCCTGTCCTGTAAATTTAGATCAGAAGACCATTTCTGTGACTTCCAGATTAGGAGATCTACATCTCCATTATAATACATCTGACTAATAAGATTTAAGCTTTATATGCAGTTAAGCTCCTTGGGGTTCCAACTACTTGATTCCTAATTCAAAAGAAGTAGGTGCAAATGCTCACAAACTGCTTTCTCATACTGTCATGGCAACGAAATCCTCATAGCTGCAATGTCATTGTTAGTCACATGGCAAAGGACAGACAGAGGATGTTCTCTGCCTCCACCCCTCTCAAAGGTTAGTACCACAAAAAAGTCCTGTTCCAAAACACTGAAACATCTACTACTGGAACATCTATTTCAGGATCACAGTAATGCATTTTTTTCATACATATTGGTATTCTCTTGAATGCCCTGTGTTTTCTGCTCTTCTTTGACAAACCAGTATTATTACTACTCAAACCTACCTGGTTTTTATGGAATATATTTTAAGAAATATGAAAAGACTGTCTGGGTAAGAATAAATAGGGGACCTCAAGATTAATTTGTTACAGGGGACCTTACAATTAATTTGTGAAATAATTCTAAATAAAAAAGTATAGTATTGGTAAACAGTACCAGTCTGGTGTAATATGCTGAATGCTTACAGGAACTGACTTCTACATGC
This sequence comes from Cardinalis cardinalis, assembly GCA_014549065.1. Classification (NCBI taxonomy): domain Eukaryota; kingdom Metazoa; phylum Chordata; class Aves; order Passeriformes; family Cardinalidae; genus Cardinalis; species Cardinalis cardinalis. The sequence continues at coordinate 2,468,930 of JACDOX010000009.1, read as the reverse complement.
TAAAAAAAAATAATTAAAAAATCAACTAGAACAAAGTTTAAAATACGTCTTTTAATAGATTATTAATTTCTACAGTGCTACAGTATTAACAGTCACTAAAACAAATATCTGAATCTATAGATCAAAAAAATATTATATTTTTTGCAAATAAATAAGTTATTAGAAGTATCATATTGCGTTGCTTTCCTGTCCGTGTAAACTTCTAATGATAACGCATTTTAGAAGAAATAACAATAATAAGCAGTTGCAGTGCATTTACATTATTAAGAAACTTGCTGTACAATTCTATACATATACTTTCTATACACTTAGATAAATTTTTCTGCACTTACACTTTTACAAAGCCATAAACTGAAAGGACATTCAAATACATTCAAGACCAAACAGAGAGGCAGGAGAGTATGAATAAAAGGACAGCATTTTTCAGGTGGTACAACATGACACAGAAAGTACTGTACATCACCAGCCACTGCCAGCTGCAGGGCCTGAACCTGACAGCAACTTCCTTGAGAGGGCTGGAGTCACCCAACATTCAGTTCTCTGCAGTTCTCTTGGGACAGCTCTCAGTTCACTTGTCAGATTTGCTTTTGTGACCTAAGGGTTGTCTGCATCTGGGAAGTCACGGGGATGAATCAGCTGGGGACATCTGCAGAGCTGGCACTCCTGAAGGCGCTCAAGACCCCAAAACGGCGCTGGTGACACAGCAGTGCCTGACACCGACCCGAGAGTGCCACCCACTGTGGAGCTGTGCCCTCCTGCAAGGAGGCCCGTGGAGCTGCCCTTGGCACACTGAAATCTGCCCTTCAGCAGCCTGGCAAAGCATGGCACGCAGTAACAATACTGAAACTCACTTGAGCAAGAGAACACAGAGCTCTGCAGAAAAATGGGGAGTTTGTTCTTTAAACAGCCATTGTAACAAACACAGAATGAAACATTTTAATGGGCTACAGTTAATCATCTATAAAAACTGCAGGTTCAGCATGAATTTAAATTGTAAACTGGTAATAAATAATACAGTAAGTTTCAGCACATTTTAAAATATACATTATGAAATAAACTTTGATTTTCAGAAAAGCTTTCACCTTTTTTGTTAAATCCACTTAAAAAATTCTGTATGAAATGCAGCCAGTTTGCCTGCCTGAAAATTTTGATTTATGAGGCCCTACTGCCTRGTGCAGAACATTTATTTGTATTAACTTTCCTTTCTTTTTTTTCTTTCTGAGGCAGATTAAGCAAGAGTTCAATTCAAAAACTGTTAATGTCATTTAAACTAATTTGAAATTATAAATGATTGTAATGATTGTGAATTGGTTTCATTCTGATTTATTTAGTAACCATACACATATCCTAATAACAACTGAAGTAAGCCACTGTGAAGACCAAGAGTACAACAATCAGAGCAGTAGCTAGACCTAGATTTAAAATGTACATATTTCCATCTGGTCACAGAAAAGGTCTCCATGCTTCTCTCTGTTAACTAGACTTGCAATCTATCCATGAACATGAACCTGGCTAAATGTTATGTTCAATGGGAATGAGAAACAGCACCCTGCACCATTTCTCCAAGTCAGTTKATGCTGAACTGAGCTGTTGAGATTGGTGTGCCATGCCCATCCTGGCAGACCTGTATATCTCAAGACATGGAGGCTGACAGATAGCAAACCACAGCTGAGTGGAGTGGGAAAGCCTCTCTGTAACACACCTTTTGTGCACAGAAATCCTCCAGCTGATCCCCTGAGCTCCCTCAGCAGACAGTCATGACAGCGCACTGAGCTTTCCCTCATCTCACATCCTGCAGGGTGGGAGAAATTACATCTATCAGCTACTGCTCACCATGGCCTCAGTGACCCCTTGCCAGATAATGCAGAAGATGCAATACCTCAGCACCACATTCCTTGCTGCTGCCCATGCCCTGAAGCTGGAATCTGACCTCCAAGCATTCTGGGMTGAGCTGTGAAACAACCCAGTCTGTCCCAAAACAGCTTTTCACAGTATGTGAGCCCTGGGGAGAACCTCAAGAAATCCAGCTGCTTTCAGGTAGAGTTTATACAAAAGATGGTTTCTGTTTCTACCAATAGTAGGAAAAGTCACCTGATTAAAAGGAACCTCCCTATTTCTATATACTGCTATTCAAAAAGTTTCATAAAGCCATGCTCTATATAAATTCATTTCAGAAGGCCTATATAGAACAAGTAAGAAAATACCTTGGACAATTTGTTAAGGACTACATGAAAACATTAGAGATGCTGATGTTTTAACACATTCCTAATCTTATATAAGCAGAAGGATTTAAATGCTTTAGAAAACTAGAAATATTGCAGAGAGGAAAACAAAAAGATAGATGTAAAAAAGAAGTTGGAAAGAGAGCACCATATGAAAATCATACTTAAGTTTTAATRTCMATTTGACAGGTTAATTAAATGTTTCAAGATGGTACATTGAAATTAAAATATAGCTACCTAGGATAAAATCCTAGTGCATCTGAAGTCAATAGCAAGAARATTTTACTTGCAATTCTCACTATGTTTCAGAAGATATGTTAACAGAACCAGCAACCAGACAAGAGGAAAAGGCCTCAAGCTGTGTCAGGGAGGTTCAGGTTGGACATCAGGAAGAATTTCTCCATGGAAAGGCTGGTCAGGCATTGGAACAGGCTCCCCAGGGAGGTGGTGGAGGCACCACCCCGGAAGCATTCAAGAAGCAGCTGGACAGGGCACTTAGTGCTATAGTCTAGTTGATGTGGTGGTGGTCAGGCTGGACTTGGTGACCTTGGAAGTCTTTTCCAACCTTACTGATTCAGTGAAAAGGAGGCTTCAGTGAAAGGTTTCAGTCAAAAAACAGGAGGAAGAAAAGAACATGTTGCTTACTTTTTTTAGGTAAATGTCATGTAAACTAATCTACATGGCAATCTCTCTGGTCAATGAAACATTGAATGTGATACTGTGAGTAAATTTTAGCTTTACTTTTATTAATTCATTATTTAGCAAGACTGTTTTGTAGCTGTAAATCCAGTTTTAATTTGTATCATTACCTTGGACATTGTTGCTTTATGGAAGCGCAACCCAAGACTGCAGCAAACAGCGTTGGTTTTTTTTTCATTTCATATGTACAAAAGGATATAAAAATAGATCCTTGATTAACATATGATAGTATCCTTAGGCCACAATGAAAACAAATATAATACACTTTTATATTGCAAATATTTCCTTTAGTGAGAATATTATCTACAGGATACACTCATCTGATCAAGGATTTCAAAATCACATCCTTAGGTATCCAATGCATTTTCAATGAACTCATAGCTATGGTCTTCAGTGAGCTGCCCTGACAGTAAAAAGAGATACAGAACTTAATCCAATCTTAGTTTTTCATATTTCATCACACTCTTCTGTTTGCTAATGGAGATATATTTCCCAAAACTGCCGATATGTTCCTCATAGTTTATAAAACAGTACTGAAAGAATGTTGGACACATACAACTGCTAGTCTGAACACATAGTAACACAACTATTTTGTGATTCAGTGCTGTAAATGTAATTTATATTTTAAACTTTTAATAATTTTAGCTGCATATAAAACAGAAGTAGTAAGTTAAATTAGAGCACCTTGTGTGAAATTTAAGGAATATAAAGATTACACCTTTTAAATCTTAAAGAAATACAACTGTTCTGTCTCAAGTCCACTATGCACCTGTCACATAAAAGGAAACTCATCTACGTGTAATGAAGACATACATAAATATCACAAATCCAAGGCACAACATGGAATTTAAAAGTTAGGGATATAGAAAATCCTTGTTTTTTTATTAAATTACTTGATACACCTTATTCTGGCTATCTAGAAATTTCAAAAAGCTGTATTATCATAGTATCATTGAAGCTAAAAATGGAAACTGCCTATTCAAATATGTAGTTCAATCTCTTGCTAACTTTAACTGAAACCCTTCCAAGACACTGCATGCATTGATAAGCATTACTGTCATTCCATAATTGATCTAATCAGTAGGACCTTTCTTCTGATATTCATTGGCTCTTTACCTTGTTCCAAATTCATCATAGCTACACCTACATACTTTTTAAAGTTCTTCCATATTTATCACAGAATTACACATATTAGCAACTCAATCTTTCTGACTTCTTTCTCACTTCAACTAGTTTTGTTATGGTTCTCTGAGCTTTCAGAAGATTATCCAATTCTTCACCCCTGAGGTAGCCAAAACATAAGACTGTACTCCAGAAATTACCTCAGCAACCACAAGTATTCTGATTTACAGCTGCCTGATGCAGCTCTTCCACATATGCATACACTTCTTTTGACATSAGTGAAGCCAGAAACAAGACAGGTTTGCTGCCTACATTTCCAAGACTTCGCACCACATTACTACATTTCAATCTTCTCTCTCTCACTAAGTATCCAAGTTTCCTCAAAYGCATCACCTTTTCTCTTAATCTGCTAGGCTGTTAGATCAAAATCTTCCAATTTGTTGGACCTCTCCCACTCATGTACCATATGGTATAATATAATCTGTAACTTATATCAATATACTGTAGATCCTCCCTGCAGATTCTTGAAGACATGAAATAGAATTAGGTCAACACAGTATAAACAATTAATGGGGAGGGAGCAATTAGAATTGCCCAGTGGGATGAATCAAAGCACAATTTATATTTTAAGATTATATTTTAAATATATTTTATCCCACCGAGCTATTGAAAAGAAGTCAAATATCTCATCATAGCTACAGATTTTCAATGCAATACTGATTTTTCTGCATACATACTTTAAATGTAGAATAGGAAACACGCTGACAATCAGCTTTGCTCTGCAAAGGAGTCCCATTCCAGCCACTGATTAGAGAAAGGAAGGCACAACCTGTCTTCTCCTCAGTACAAACTTTTAACCAGTTAATATTATATCTATTATCCTAAACATCTTTAAAATTACAAAGGAAAATACAGGGAGGTCTATATTTGTGCTGACAATCAAGAATTCAACTCTTTTCAAAAGTCCTTCTGGAATTCTGCATGTGATACTGTAATTCAAAAAATGTTAAACAACGTGCTACAGTACTTATAATTGGAAAGGTATTACTTAATATAAAGCTTAAATACCATTCAATTCACCTAGTCTATGAAAAACATCATTAGCTAATTTACACTCTGATTTCCAGAAGACTCACTTTCAGTACAACTTATCAACTCTTCTTCTGTTCTTGATAGTGACTACAGGTCATAATAGAACTTTCAGAACAGAAGGCACAGCAGCCAACTATTCTAATTCTTAAAGCTACTCGTCAACCTATTGAAAATAAGAAAATGTTTCTTTGAAGAAATGAACAATTAAAAACCAAAGTGAATCTGAGGATGAAAAGGTAGGTCTCAAAATATATTAATTGCAAAAATAATACAGTCCACAGGCACAGGCACAGTTGTTTATTCTTGTTCCATGTTTTAAAACTTGGACTCAGAAAAATCAGAGGAAGTTTTGGGTCTTTACCCTCTCTTCTTTTCCTTTCCACTGAAAGCACCATGGGTACACAGCTTGATTCAATCGTCCTTTTCCACAATCACTTCTCCATGAAGCACCCTTCTTCTCTGCCGCAGCATGTGGAAGTAGAGTTGTGGAAATACTTGATCAAAGCGTAAAAGAAAGCAAATTAGGTGGAAAAATTCAACAGATCACATAATGGAAAACCACTATTTTACAGAATGATGAACTGAGTAAAAATTATGGCACACAGTGGTTGAGTTGATTAAGGTGAATAATAACAAATCATGAACATTGCAGWGATTTAAAAAACAATAATTACTCAAAGCTCATTTATCCCTGAATAAATACCCTGTGTTCAAGGAACTTCATCAGTTTCCTTGCAGAAATAGGATTTAACCACATTCTGGTAGAGCTTGAAGACTTCAAATCTGTCCTAAGCATTTTTGAAGACATGGAGGAGGATACAAATTTACCCTATTTGTTCAAGTCTGAAATAAGGAGATCCCCCTTTGCTGTCCCTCTGCCATCTATTATAATACTATCCTACTGACAGAGTTGATCCTTATATTTAATGGCTAGAAAACTGGGTTATTCCTGAAGTGTTGTTACATAAACAGATGTAAAACTGTTAGCAAGTTACCACACCTTAGAATATTTTTTGTTGATATAAATCTCCCTTGTTGGCCTTCATGACTTCTTGGAACCAAAAATTTAACTGTGTGTTCAAAGTGTAAAAGTCCATATTGAATGCTGTCTTCTCAAATGAATACCTTTCATGAATGCAGATCACAGACCCTTTGAMTTCAGTTTTCCTGCCTTTCAATTTCTCTCTAATCTCCTGCCTTAATGTACTTAAAATGTATTTTAAAATATTATATATTCTATCATTAATATTATCTAAAATATTACATTTGCCTAGTTTGGTCTAGCCCTATTCATGGTGGAATATCTGGTATATCAGGTTGCTTTCTCCTTGTCTTCACTGCTTAGGTAGCAGTGGAGATAACACTGGAAGTGAAAGACAGATAAGATACTCTCTCTGCTGTTACCTCCATGGTTTTGGCGTGCATAAGTACAAGGACAAACTGATTAAACCAGGGACTGCAGATGTTCAGAGAGGTTTGGAGGGGGAGGGCAGTTTATTTCTGTGAAAATGAAATCTTAGAGAATACTGCTTCAAGTTTTTCCTGAGCATGCTTGAATGATGGTTTTTTCAAGGTACATGGTTATTAGTAGTAAAAAGCCACAGCAAATCTCCGGCACAACTTGCAGAACCATTTTAAAGTCATTACTTCAAAGTGGGAGAGCCCCTACAAAGTCCCAGCAACAGAGTTACAGACATATCTGTGYGTAAGCAGCAACTTCTCTCACTTTGTCCAAGTCTGAGAAATAATTTTAGCATATTCATTGAAATTTTTAAGACAGATTATGTTTCTAAGCAGATAACAGGATAGAAAATTTCAGCCTAACCAGTTAAAGCATAGTAAAGCTTGGAACAACAGAAAGCAGGCTCTTACAGTAGAAAGTGTTCAGCAAATTTTAATACAGGTAGTTTTTATAGCATCACTGAAGATTTATTTTTATGATGTTAAAATATTTCTACAGTTGAACAGTACTTACATGGCACATAGGAGAACATGACAATAATAAGGAAGTAATAGTAGTCAAAGGAGACATTGTATTTGTTGGGAAGTCTCAGTGAAAACATTCCTGTTTTTTTCACGTAGGGTAAAGCAGCATATATGGTTAGCAGTTCACCTGCAACTCCAGCAGGATACAAAACGATAAAGAAGTTGTATCTGTATTGAAAAAAAATAATAATAATAAAAAACCATGTGAGAAACACTCAATAAACTTAAAATCTTCACTTGTTATTGTTAGTGGCACAGAAAYGTATTAAAGTGGTTCCTGCACCAGAATCAGGGATCACATGCTGACTTGACACAAAATATCATTTTTAGTTACTTTCAGTASAGTTGCTTAGATTGACAAAAGAATGCATTCCTCAGTGCTTTGTTTAAAAACAGTGAAGTATCAGAATGTTTTTATCTTTTTCTAACAGAACAACCTTCAAATTTTTAGTCTCCAATAATGAATTTTTTTTAAGGTACTATTCTCACTCCTGTTGTCACTGACAGGATTCAGACCAGGACTGAATCTCAGATGATCCTACATATTTTCATCACAGTGCACGCACACTGGGTCAGTTGTATGTACTACAAATTGTTTGAAGATAATGACAAAGTTGAATAGCATCAGGAGCCCGTTTTACTCACTACAACATGGGAATACTACATTTACCACTAATGGAAATTGGAATAAAAAGAGAAAAGAAAATTACTGTGCCAGAAACTCATCAGATCCATTTCAAAGTGAGATGATGTTCAAATAAAAGACAAAACATCCAGTTGAAAGATAATGTGGTTTGAATGCCAAAAGCCACATAGGCAGTGACAAAATGAAAATTGTAATCAATAGGCTATGTGCTGTCCTTTCACACAGTGCACCACACATATGCAGGTTCTCCTATGGAACAATTCTCCAGTTCATATAGGGAACAGCAATGAGAGCTGTCACACAGAGACAAAGGTACAATGTGCACTCCCCGACCAAAAGAAATGAGATCCAAAACAGCAGCAACTAAGCATGAAATTCTCCTAGAAGAGAAAGGCTTAGAAGACTCAGAGACGAGGGGAATCACAGAACAGTTCAGGTTGGAAGGGACCACAATGGCCCAATCTGGCCCAGCCTCCCCACTCAAGCAGGGTTATCCTAAGGCACATGGAACAGGATTGTGTCCAGATGGGTTTTGAATATCTCCAGTGAGGGAGACACTGGATTATCTCTCTGGACAATCTGTCCCAGTGCTCAGTCACCTGCACAGTAAAGAAGTTCTTCCTAATGGTCAGGTGGCACTTCCTGTGCATCAGTCTCTGCCCTTTGCCTCCTGTCCTMTTGCTTGGCAGCACTGAGAAGAACGCAGATTAGATAAGAAGGAACTAATACCTTACATATTGTTTGTTTCTATGCAGTTATAAGCTAAAGATCAGAAATTCCATCTCTCTTGGTATTGAATTCATGCCCAGTTGTGCTGTTTGTTTATCCATAAATCTTGAAGGGATATTTTAGACTCTATGAAAAAATAATATATTTTCAAATGTTTTSTTTATAATGATATTTCACCATGTCTTTTCAGTGAGAATGTTGGTTTTCCCTACTGTCTATATTAAGGAAACAGAAAAATTCTGTTATTCAAGGCACACTGACCTGATGGCAAAAATTATTACCTGTCAATGTAATTTGTTCTGAGTGCATTTCTCTTTCTGAAGTCTGTATGAAAAGCTACTGATGATAGGCAGTCTGAGTATCTTTAAGTTTGTCATTTAGTGCTTAAACAAGTCTCTCACTKAGGCACTAGCAAAAAGGAAACGTTTTACAAGAATGGACATAAATATCAGACATATCAGAGAAGCTCATTAGAAGCATCAAACTTGGATTATCTATTAAAAAAAATAAAGGAAAATAACAAACTCTTTCAAATTGGAGTCACCTGTACTGAATGTAGGTTAGATATTCTTCTTCTAACATAACAAGTCTGCCTCACATGTATTTTTCAAATAATGACTACATAAAATACTATTCCAGTAAAGTCTCCTGATAAACACACACAGTCTCTAGTGTATGTGATCTAGTGGCCAACCTTAAGAATGCTTCAAAATCAAGAAGTTTTAATTTGGAACTTAATTTTTGTGGCCTAAACTAAGTCAGTATTTAACTTCACTACATGGATATAATCTTACAAAAGATCTGATAAAGCAGAACTTCTTATAAAGTAATAATGCAGATTGAGTGACAACAACTCCCACATTTTCAAAAAACTAACTTCCACGAAGACTAGCACAGGTGCTTAATTTTGGGCACTCTATTCAGAGCATCGTAAAGAGTCATACTGCAAATTAAAACATGAGATAAAATTAAAAAGATAGAGGAAAAAAATTAGAGTAAATGAAAAAAAAAATTAGAGTAAGTGAAAGCAGAGTTCAAACTGTGAGACACAGGAAGCAAAGAAAAAACCATACTCCAAAAACCTCAGCTAAAATATTTTTAACATATTAAACCAAGCAACAGTGATCCCAAATACAGACAGCAACTGACTTGCACTTGCTGACACATAACCAAAGCTCAAACTTCTGCTCTCGTGTGTGTTAGTTCATCATGCGTGAAACCAACATGCACAGAATCATGGGAAACTCAAGTGCAAGACATCTCCACCTGGCCCATTTAATGAAGTATGGCAAATGGTTGAGCAGGTTGAATGTGTAGAAGGAATATCGAGTAATCTCTGTCACAGTCCATACGACCAGAAAAAGAATAACGCTCTCCTCATTCTGGATCTGCAGAAGTATAAAGAACCAACATTTTCTTCAYCCTTAGGCTTCTTTTCTGTGCAAACTGCAACAGACTTCTCTTTAAGATATATAGAACAGAACTAATACCTTGTAAAGAAAGAAAACTTTGGCACAAAAGTATTATGCTGAAACCATTACCATGTACAGTTCATTATCATATGTGATTACTAACATACAGACATTTGTCAACTGAGCAATCTTCATCCATTATGCAAATATCAAAATATAAAACTCTCTAATTATGCTTTTTCTTCCTCTTTRTTCTCTACCTACATTCCAGTAGACTATCTAACTAGTTCTATTTTTGGTTTATCTACTTGTTTATGTTTTTCCTCCTCAAAASAGCAAGAACAAAAAAATGCTGCAGAAGGTGTATGTTCTTCTCATAATCACTTTTTAATCATTCTGCATTTCACTACTTCATTTCCTAGATTTTCTCTTTTTATCTTGCTTCTTCTTCAATATATAATGCACATCTCCATGAAACTTTAGACAAAAGGAATTGCTTTATATAACCTACTAACTGGAACTTGGTCACAGAAGATCAAGTTTGGCAGACTTCAGGGAGATCTAAGATAGTTAAGGAGCTGGAGCACAGATGGCTTTCTAAATGAAGAATAGTTGGTAGATCAGGAGCTTTGGGTAAACTCACTCACAAACCCATGTAAGATTTAAGTTCTGAGTCATTAAACTGCCTTATCAGTAAGTAGCATATCTCTGCTGTTTCAAAACACCAGTTCCTTTTCAGTCTGAGTGAACAAATAAACAAAAGTCCCAAATACAAAGAAGGCACCTGGGGATCTATTACAAACACTACCTYCTGTGAGGAAGAATTACACAGAAGTAATTTTTTTTCCTTTAAGAGGGGAGGAATTTTGTAATACACTTCTATGCCTGAAGGCTGAAAAGCTCCAGGGACGTCTGTGAAATAGAATAAAGCAACACAAGTTTTGTTAAAATTATAAAAAAGGGAAAATATTTTTCAAAATAAAATGCAACTTGGTGACAAAGCTTAATATATCTCCAAGATGGTGAAAATCCACAACTCTGATAAAAGTCAAAAAGAATTATGAGTGCTCATAAAATCACATCCTCAATGTGTCAGTCAAAGAAGGTGCAATTTTAGCAGAAGGATCTCACCAACATCATAAAGAAAATGGAGACATAAAAATAGCACCAAAATCACAAACAAAKAGCAACTGAAGTGCAAAGACACCCAAACAAATATGGAAAGGTAAAGACAGAATTAGGCTGTTCTTTGCCTCATGCAATTAGAGACAAACATTGATAACTCAAACTTGGATTCATGTTACAGTGCTAAATCCAAGCAGAAGAGCTTTAAATAAGTATGCAGAGAATTCCTATCTGCTGCCTTGCAAATCTGCAGTCAAGTGGGGAGGGCTGGCTCTGGCTATTATCACTGATGTGCCTCTCACCACCTAAAGTGACCCTGAACATTCATGCCTGCCAAGCAATAACAGCGTGAGATACAATCAGACATACATTCAAATGCATTTCTTCTTGGACACAGCTTGCCCTGCAGTAGTGTAGATAGAGGAAATAAAAGAAATTGCTGGATATGCTTAAGATTTAGTCCACTGCAGATAATAAAAAAGGCAAAATGCAGTGCTATAGTCCAGCTCATGTAGATATTCAATATAAGAATCTTGTTAATCTTTGAGACATTCTGCCTTACAGAAAAATATAAAAAGTTAGCTTACAAGGAAAAAAGAAACAACAAACCAAATTAAACAAAAAAAACCCCAAAACAAACTGAAAAAACAAACAAGAAAAAAGAACAAAAAAAAATTCACCCTATTTAATTCACCCTAAAAGCCTATTTAATTTATTCCATGTTAAAGGAAAAGATGCAGTGTAGAAAACAAGTCCYCTTGTGAAATGAAATGAAGATTTGATAACTGAGGCAGGTGCTAGGATAATTCATCTGCAGAAAGGCCTATGCCATCTGCTGGTGAGACAGTTTAATGGCTCAGCTTTTCAAGTTCTGAACAAATTCAGGAGCACAAATCCTGCCACTTAATTTTTTATACGCCTTTCATAGAAAGCACACCTCACAAACTGAACTGCTGAAGTTCAGTGAGGTTCACACTGAAGTTGTGAACTRCTTGCTACATTTTACTAATGGATCACTAACCTTACAACAGCCACCCAAAGCCAGGCAAATAAACCGTTGTCATTTACACGGGTCCTTGAGTGCCATTGTTAATTTGATGTYATTCAGTGTGTCACAATCTTAACAGATTACCATAACATTTAAATTTTGAGCAGGTTTCTAAAAAAATAGCAAAATCACAACCATGTTTATCCATGTGAATTCAAGACATAAATTTAAAGACATAAATTTACCTTTTATTTAGATGGATTCAGCAAGTGCTAATTAAARTTTTTTAAAGGGGACTGTTAACACTAGGGTAGTTTTGCTTGTAAATAATTGGAGTAGTCATTGATACATTTAGGCAGACCACAGAGGGCTCAATGTTGAAAACACTGCTGATTCACAGCTACAACCCAGACTCTGTCTCCTGGCAAGAATCACATAAATTCTATTTTGTAACCCTAACTTCCAAAATTGCAGTCAAATATGTAAGCATTCTCTACAGGARTAGAATTAATTTTTAGCTTGGTCTTCCATGTGAAATGAGAATTGTAGTAACAGCTTCTTYTTAAAAGCAATCAAAACATAATTTGCTCAGACACATACCTGTTTTATACTGTGTGCAATGAACCACACCATGAAGATTCTTGAACTCACTTGGACCCCAGTCACAAGCACAGATGTGCGAACTATTCCTTAAAAAGAGAAACCTGTTATCTCTGCTCCGCTATTCRTGTTTTAATTAGCTAAAGGAGAAACTAAAACAAAGAACTCACCAACTGCACAGTGGATTACCTGTAAATAAAAATGTCAGAGGTTACTGATGTGTGGCATGTTACTAGCTACCCTACAAACATGGCCTTTTGATGTTAACATAAACCTAGGCTCAATTCTGGTTTTTGTCTCCCAYTAACTGTCTTAAAAAGAAATACATGGCAGAGCCCTGGCAGTAAGTGTTGGGACAGTCTCAATATCTGAGCTGTGCAAATACATGAAAGACATTTGTTTTTCAATTTAATTGTAAATATTAGACATTTAGATACTTACAAAGCATTTTATTCAACTAGTAAGCTTCTCTTCCTTTACCTTATTCAAAGAAGAATTTTACAGGACAGTGTAGAGGAAGTCACATAAGGAACACTAAACACACAGAAATTTAAAAATGTTCTGCATTTATTACAGATTAATAACATTATTATACTTTTGTCAATGACAGCTATGAATCTTTAGATACAATGTATTTTCTGGTCAGTAATGTTTAGCAAATGAAGTGCTTTTCATAACTTTGGCAGGTTTGAATAGAATTACAGTGAAAGTTTAACAGCACGAAAGCTTATATGCAGCTGGTGACATGATTTTAACAGTTGTTTGAACTAGAGATGTTGTAGACAGATTGAGAAAAAAAAATGAAATTAAAATGTAGATAGACATTCTTTGCTGTGCCTGGGAAAGAACTGCAAGTGCTCCATAAACCCAACAATAAAGCTTCGTTCCACAGATGTACCAGAACTGAGACCACWAGTGCACAGTTTGCAAAAGTATTACTTAAAGAATACTTTGCAAATCTTGCACAGACCCCRTTGCAATGGATTATATGGGGTGCGTGAATCCCATCTTGAAATAAGCAGAAGCAGGAAAGGCAGAGAAGGATAGTAAGTCCAGTATAAAGAATATATTCTTTATATATATTCAATCTCTGAGATGGTGATATCTACTACACTAGAGGGCTGATCTGCTGGCTGTAATGCCTTCAAGATTTTGCCTTTTGCATTAAAGATTCTCAAATCAAAGCAGTTCCCAGGCACTGATTTAAAGAAATATTAGAATTAAGTCTGAAAAACACATGCTGATTTGTTTCAAGTAATTACCTTGTCCCACCCCCAAAACTTCATTAAAYAATAAAGTAAAAAGGACTTTTAGAACTAATATAATATTCTTTATTTTAAATTCAGGATAATAATGTGTTTTGCCTATGATATGCAGCATTCAGTAAAGCAAACTAATGTTTAAAATTTACCTCAAGCAAAGCAAATGTCTGGAAAAATTTAAGCGTCTTTTGAACGCTTCTGAATAAGCCTCTATGTGTTCCTTTCTGTATATAAAACCGCACCATGGCAATACCTAATACCAGCCACCTATAAAAGAAAGAGAATGGATACATTTCAAATTAGAATTCTAAAAATATCCATCCATCATAAATAATTTAGTAGAGTATTTTTCTTCACAGGTTAACTTTGACTCCTCACTTGTCAGTGCTCTTAGATCATCAAAAAATATCTTTAGACATAAATAGTATATAATATTATGTAAATATTACACTCATCTCTTTACTTGGAAAATAATGGAGAATAACTTGCTGCCTTCCAAGGACTGACTAAATTGAGGGAACTCCCCAAAACCACTCATCCATCAGACTTTTCTCCAGCAGTGACTACATATTTTTATGTAAATTTTTATGTATCTATTAAATCTGCATGCATCTTGACTATTAAATACTGTTACTTGAAACCACATGATGAGCTTGACACAGAAGTCACTGTTTGAGTTGCAAGTTTGTCAAAGTAAAGGACTGGAATTTATGCACATCAGTTTTACATTTTTMATGGCCTCTCAACTCACTGATTCCAGGACTGACTAGTGATCTTAATGCTCCTGTTTGTGATTGTCCAAACAAAGGTACCACTATAATTATGTTTACCAAAGTGTTGAGAAGTGTTTTAAAAGTTGACTTAAAAATCAGACTCCAAAGTGCTGAAAGATGGATGTTCTATACTTCTGACCTCAAGAAACATATTTAACTAGCACATTTGAGGGTGTTGGATAAATTTATTTTGGKTTTTTTTAGGAAACTGAACAATGATGCCAACTAATAACCCTTCCAATGTAAAGAAAGAAAAAGTAACCGTATCTTTTAATCATAGTAGAATTTGACATAAAATATAAATTGAGATTTAGAATGGAAATTGAGATAAAAAAATAAACATCTAAATTGTGGGTTGATCCCACCACATGCCCAGACTCTGTAAAATAATCCAAGGCATGAGGAATTCCTTCCATGTAATAAACCCATTTTTATATAATAAGGATTTTCAAAACAGTGTACTGTATCTTCCTTAATCATGGGACTGATTGGGTAGGAACAGACCTTAGAGATCATCTAGTTCCAACCCCTCTGCCATAAGCAGGGACACCTTCTACTAGACAAGGTCACTCAGGGCCTCGCCCAACCTGGCTTTGAACCCTTCCAGGAATGGGGCATCCAGGGCTTCTTTGGGTAACCTCTGCAAGTGCCTCACTACCCTCTGAGGAAATAATTTCTGCCCAATATCTAATCTAAACYGGCCTTCTTTCAGTTCAAACCCATTATACCTAATTCTAGTGATGGTCTGTATCACTACAGGCGCTTGTGAAAAGTCCCTCTCCCAGTTCTTTTGTGGGCTCCCTTCARGAACTGAAATTATGTCACCCTGGAGCCTTCCATTCTCCAGACTCAAAAAACCCAACTCTCCCAGCCTTTTAGACCTATACCTCATTCTTAAAACATCACATTAGCAAGAAGACTGAAAACTTCAGATTTCAATCCAAAAAAACTAAGAAAGTACAAAAATTCTTTAACATAGACATAAGCATAGCAAAAGCTATGGATGGCTATTTGAAGGGGTAAAAATAAAAATCAAAAATGACAAAAATTTTAGTTTAAGGTCTTCTCTGAAATTGCTGGGAACAATTACTCAGTCCTTTCATTCTCCATAAAGCCATGGCAAGTATATTCTGCAGCAACATAAACTCTGGCTAAGGAAGGGCCCAAGTGACAAAGCAGAAGGCTTCAGAAATACTCAGAGACAGATTCAGAGAGATTATAAACATTCAGAGAAATATTTACATAAACATTTGGACAAATATTTAAATCATCCTCCTATAGTCCTCCCTGAGCATAAGGTATAGGCTAGCACTGGAACCAGGGCACCTGGAAAGAGCAATGTTGGGTCAGAGCCACTGTGCCCGGATCCTGGCAGCTCCTGGCTCACCTCGCATGGCACGGACAGCAGCGTCAGCCCCTCAACAGCTCCCTACGCACGGCAGCCTCTGCTATGCAGTCACTTGGTGTGCCCCATTCCAGCACTTCATGACAGCATTTCAAACTCACATAGAGTTAGTCAGGCTTCCCCACACAGCAGGAATGATTCCCCTCTTTGATCCCTTCTACTTTAAGCCCGTGAATCCGATCTGTCAGCGCTCCAAAATTTTCCCCTGCAAGTGTTACTTAGATTTTATAATGGATTTTRAATATGAGTGCATTTATTTCAGGTTGTCTCCAACCACTGTGGAAATAAAGAACTACTGGAATATCACTRGTAGTCTGTCACAGTGGAGCTGCCTCGTTTTACAGTGAGGTGTTTGACAAGAGGAAGGTGATGGTGAGTTTACATYCAGCTGGCAGCACAAATGTGGCAGCATCAGCTCTGTATGCTATTTAGTCTGAGAAGTCATAATATATTTAACCAACAAGGCATTTTCTGCATCTCATTCCACAACCAAAGCATAAGCATTGCAGAGAGAAGTAATCTTGGACTACACTCAGAATCAAAGACGGCAAGTGTAGTTTTCTTAAGGGATTTTTTATGTGGACATAAATTTCTGTAGATAGATTTATTCAGATGTCAATGGCTTTGACTTTGGATCTCAGGAAAGCCCTCGTACTGATTRTTACAAATCACCAGGAAATGGAAAACACCTTATGTAATAAAGGCAGCATCTCCAGTTGGGACTTTCAGAAAACTGAGTATTGATCTGTCATTTTAATCCCCTAAATCTGTTTAGAAACAAAGATAAGYTGCAGGTTGTTTTATTAGTATGGTTGTTAACATGTAGTTATGCATTAGTTTGTTAGAACTCCAGAAACATTTTGCTGTATCGCACTACCAGCACAACTGGACAAATACACTGTTCTASTTAAATATTTATCCTGTGTACTGTCTCTGTTAAGTATACCTGTATTTCAAATATGWATTTTTCTCTTAAATTGTAGCCATAAATGATTATAAGAATTTATTCCAACCTCTTTTTTTTCTGTTTCCACATAAAAAATCCAATCTTGTGTGTCCTAATTTCTTTTGATTCTAATGGAAAATGAGAGAGAAGGAAGTGGGAGACACTAATGCAGCACCTAAGGTCAAAACAAATATGGTTCGATAATCTTTTAGAGACATATAAAAGTCAGCGGCAAGAGTCAGTGTTCATTAGCAAATTCACACATGGAGCACAAGACTGGTAATTCAATGAGGTAACATTAACCTCACGTAAAAGCTCTTTTCAAAAAGTGCTGCAGTAATATATGAACAGACTTTAATATATAATCAAGATTCCCAGTTGCTAGTGAGAAGAAAGCCATTACGATCACATTCCTGGCTTTCTCCAGCAGTGCTTGAGCTCCTGCCTCAACTGCGGCGTGTTAGTTTTACTCTRCGGGATTCAAAGGGCAGTGAGACCACCCATTAGTAACCAAAGGAAAACTGTTCTCATGATGAATATCACACTAGAACTTGTAGATTTTTTCATTGTTGGCTTTCTTTTAAACAGGTGGAAAAGAATAGGTTGCGGTTTTTTTCCCCTAAGAGTTATTGAACAGTGAAAATTTTCAAGAAGTGAGAATACGTGCTTTGAGCATTAACAACATAAACCTGACTGCCCTTATTGTCTGTTATTCAAGATAAATACCCTCTTTCTTCACAGCAAAGCCTCGCAGCACGGAGCACAAGCTCAAAGGGAACCTCTTGGGCTACTCTTCTGCCTCCCCCGGTCCCCGCTCATCGCTCCTGCCCGCGGGCCGGGCTGGCTTTGGACAGCTCTGCCTGCCGGGAGCCGGGGCGGGCTCTGCTCGCTCACAGCCAGGGCGCACCGACCCGTCCCTCTCGGGACCCCGGCCCCGGAGCCCCCGGGGCACCGCGGAGCGCTGTCGGCTCCCCGCGGGCGCCCAGCAGCCCCGTCCGCATCCGGGAGGCCGCGCCGCGGGACGCGGCTCCCCCGCCCGGCATTCCGGTCCCGGCTATACTTAACCCCCGCGGCGGGCGCGGGGTGACGCGCCGGCGGCCGGCAGCGCTGCACCGTATTAGGCAATGCTCGGCTGGCGAGGAGAGCCCCGCTGCCGGCGGCTCCACCGCGTCCCGGCTCCCCCGCCCGGCCCCGCCGGGCCCCCGCCTTGCCCCGGCCCGCCGCCCCCGCTCCGCCGCTCCGCGCCCGCGGAGGCTCCGCGCCGCCCGCGCCCGCTCACCCCGCGGTCATGGCGACGTTGTAGAAGATGAGCCATGTCGTGGCCAGGACGCCCAGCTTCTTCTTCTTCTTGCCGTTCTCCTTCTCCTCCACCGCGCCGTTGCCGCCTCCGTCCTCCTCGCTGGACGCCATGGTTCCCCGGCCGGGAGCGCGGCGCGCACGGCGGGGAGGAGGGGCTCCCTCCGCGGCGGGGCTGGGGCCGCGCTGACAGCCGGACCCGGCGCTGTCTCTCACCCCATCTGTCTTCCCCGAGGGCCGCTGCCGCCGCCAGCGGCTCACATGGCCCTGCGCGCTCCTCCCTCCGCGCCGCGGGTCTCCCCGGGTCAGCCGGAGCCTGCGGGGGCGGATGAGCCTCCATCGGCGGGGAGATCCTGGTGGGATGGTACCTGGCGTCAGGCAGCAGCAGCGGGCACAGCCCACCTCAGAAAAAGTGACAGAAAATAGCGCAGTTCTTGGAAACACAGAAATAGGTGTCTGAGACTGGGAACACCTGGGAGTCTGGCCAGAGACCGACTGGTGGGAATATGCCCGGGGCCCCATCTCAGAGGCCAAACATCCACCTGCCAGGGTGACCAGGGTGACAGTCTGGTAGGTGTCCATAAATACCACCCTCAATACATGAGGAAGACTAAGGTTCCCACCTGAGAAGGGGAAATTTCTTCCAAGGGCCTGAAGAGCACCCAGGTGGCAGACAAGGATGAGATTTGAGTATGCAGGTTACCTTGTAAACGTCTGCTCTCTGTGCAAGTGCAAAGGTAGCATTTGCTACCTGTGCAAAGCCAGCATAGGTAGCATTGCTGGGACTGGCTCTGGAAGGGAGACAACCTTAGCCTGAGCTAATGTGRCACGATGCTTCACAAGTGTGGGCTGCACCCACTATCCTGACACCTGGCACTGTCTCTGCTAGTTTGGGGATGCAGGCTCCTCTTTTCCACAGCTAAGCATGGTGACCATGACCTCTCAGCCCAAATACCTCAGACACAGGCCTATACAGACAGAAGAATTCCAAAACTGGGTCAGGATATCTTTRAAATGCTACTTGTTCAGCAGAATTGAAAGAGTCCAAGTCTATCTACTTTAGAATGGGGTGGGTATTTCAATGCTGAAGATACCTGGATGTCTCAGGTCGAGGGCCTGCATGTAAAGATAAGCAGATGTGCCAAACAAAACTTAAGTCTCCCCCTCCTCACCAAAGCACACAAGCAGATAGATGTTCATCTTTCAGCCTCAAAACACACACCCACTGGCAACAGCAAATGTATAATGTACAAAATGAGTAGTTGGCAAAAGAGCACACTATATATGTTCTTAGATTACATTAGGTACCGATATTACACATACACAGATGCTTTTTGTGTTCAAGTGATAAATATAACACAGTTTGAGAATCCTATAGTTAAAAAAACAAGACAAAGAATTTACACCCAGGACTGAATGACCCAACTCAGAAGTTTTTTGCCAATACAGGTTAATCTGAACCTACATGTCACCTCAATGAGACAGCTATAGGTTGGTTTAAACTTTAGTTTTCAAAAATATTTTCAATATTTATTATTTTAATTCTGGATATTCCTGCTATCTTACTGACATGTTTTCTCCACTTGAATTCTTCTTCTCTCTTCAAACTATTCTAATTTTTTTGCTTTGACAATGTAGTGTTGAAGGAGGCATCAAAAATTAACCACATATTATGAGTAAGGTTTTTTTTCTCATTTGATTTTGTCAATTTATGAATTCATTAACTAATGAAGACTTTCTTAAATTATGATACGTGGAGAAAGGCATGACTCAAACCCAATTTTTAATATTAGTTTTTATTTTTTACTACATTTAGCTGTTCTTTGCAGCGCTTCTTTTGAAATTTTTCCACAGCAGATTTGAGGCAACAAATCCTATTTTCTTTTGGAAGTACAAATTTTCCATTTTTAAATCCCTTGGATGTTTTCCACATTTTTGATCAGAATCTTTTGAAATTTGGTAAGCAGTTCGTCTAATTCTCATCAGAATTCTATATAGCTTTCCMTCCCCTATTTATTTGCTCAGATTTATTGATTTTGGATGCACACATTATCTGCTATGATGACTGGGTTTGTCTTCAGTTAATTTACTCAATTCAGAACTCAGTGGTGAGGATAAGTGTCTCTATATGTTTGCTCTAATATTGTGGTTACTATTTATTAAGCTTACAGTTTCTATTGCTATCACACCACTCATTCACCCAATTGATGAAAACTTTCTGAATATCCCCATAATCTTTTCTTGGATTGAAATTTTTGTTCCATTTGCAAGATTTGTCATCCCCATTTGGYTATGTTTCCCAAACATTAAAGTACTAAGCACAAAACATATCACAGAACTTTCAGAAACACCCCACTGCTGTAATTTTGCTCTAATAAAGTTGCTTCTTGTTTCTATTTCCCATGTTTTAATCCATGAAGATATTTTTATTCCGTAATCAGTAACTACTTTATATCCTGGGTAGTTCCCGTGTGAAATTTTTTCAGCATCATTTTCAAAACATATTTGTTGTGTTAATCCTGTTTTTTTTTTTTACAAATCTGTTTTTATAATTGCATGTTCCAGGAATTGCAATATATTAGTTGAAATGTAATTTCTTTTTCATAAATTTCCTACAGTTATTCTTTAAACCATGATATCTGTCAATTACAATTTATATCTTTGTGGTTACTAGTCTGTATTTTCTGAATCCTTTATTTAAATTTGATAAAGTGTCAGCTATTTTCAAAGCATTAAGTACAGTATCTTTACTCAATTAGAAATAATGTTTTTATAGTAGCAAAATTATTTCATCTAATATTTCAACTTTGGCTAGCACCTTTCGCTCCCCAAAATCTCAAAATGATTAATAAGATAGATTTTCTTTACATACAGAAATTTAATCAATAGAAGTGAATAAGCTTATATATTAATTACACTATCTAAATTAGCTGTTAAAATCAGTTATGACTGGCTTATCAATTGAGGTGAACTTTGTTGTTATTCAAACACAAACCAATCTTTCCAATAAATTTCAAGACAGTCAGATCAAGGTCTTTTATGTTGTAGAGCATCATTGTGTTTCATATTCATTCTCAACTTTCCCTGGAAGTTCACCTTTATTTACTATTGCTCCAAATCATCAACACTGCTATACTGTTACTACRAAAATAAGTGGTTTTCTTGGTCTTCTTCATGATTTATATTACCAATATATATTTTACTTCTAGATTCCTATTGCACACACAGATACTCAAAACCTTACAGAGCTGAATAAACCTTATAATGTTTTTACTTCCAATCTATTTCCAGAAATACAAAGTGAAGCTTATATGAGATTATTTTCTAATGAAATGTTCTACAGTGTTCTGGGGTTTTTGTTACAAAATTTATCTATTCAATATGGAAACACTTCCATGGAGTGAAAAACTGTAGTGCTCTGAAAAAATCATAATAACTTATCAACTCMACTATCACCGGGGAAAGTCATCTACTATTGAACGCTTCAAGAACTACTTGATATGAATCCTGCAGATTTACCTTTATACTTCAGACTAGTTAAATGTTAGACAGTAACTTAAAATCCTGGCAAGAGGAATTTGTTAAAAAACTTAACAGCTTCAATTCTGCTTGTCCTTCTGCCCTGTCTTCAGTTAAGGTTCCCAACACACTGCAAGAACAATGTGTTTAGACAACAGACTTTATATATACTACTTGTACACTACTCTAGGTTTATGGTATGTAGCACTCAATGAGATATTCAAGGATAAATGCAAGTAAAAAAAATTTTGTCTAAATTAAACAACTCTGTGAGTCTTTCAGTGTATTCATCCAGATGTGTATATCTAGTTTTTAATTTACTATGCTAGGAATTTGATAGAAGATACTTTCAAAAGATGTGGTGCATAATGGATTGCACAAATCTTGTGGGAAGAACTAGAAGATCTCATATTTGGCACTTCTAAGGCAGTTGGAGTTTTGCACTGCCACTGCAAAATAAATGATTCATAATAAGCCTCTGACTGTACAGCTAAGTAGTCAGCAAAGGAAAAGAAGTGTGATGAACATAGGCTGAAGTGGAATTTTATAAATCTGTTATACAAAAATTTTGATGTGAACATTTAAATTTTTTTGTATGGAAGTTATTGATATCTGAAACCTACTGGCTTATTAAATGTTCTGAAAAGCACATTAAGTCTGGGATGCCCTTGTGTATTCTATTTAATCCTCTCCAGGAACAAAACCATAATGCAAACTGCAGTGCTGAAGAACAAACACATGTTAAAGGGAGATGGCTATACTGCTCATTTGACTTTGGTTTATCTGAGTTTTTGATTTATCCAAACTCAGTGTACTTTTTGCTATAATAGACTAATTGAACTCTGTACAACAATTATTTTCTTTATGGGATATTTTAGAATTTTAGATATGATGTGATCTGCACAGTTGGAATCTTTGCACACTGTAGACTGGCTGTATCAAGAAGCTATCTCCACTTTAATATGCTAATTTTGTGTGTGTGTGTGTGTATATATATATAATGATTAAAACTGAAATTAGTACTATTAACTTCAATTGTACAGTTCCTGTGAGTAAAATAAAATACACTTTGGAAATTAACTGGTAGCATAAATATATCCTTAAATTCCCTTCTCTATATTAGGCAATAAAAGTAATATTCTTCCTCTAAAGAAGCTTTTCTACCTTGCCCAACAGATATCAGACAAATTTTTCACAGAGTTTCACAAAACACATTTCAATAATATTAAAAATCCCTTCTGATTTTCTGTATATTTCAATGGTAGCTTGCTTGTGTGAGAGCTACAATCTCTGTGGAGGAGACCACTTCCATTATTAGTTTCAGAGCAGGCACAATTTAAGCTTGTTATTTAGTTTCATTTCAAAAGCTTGAGTCAAAAAGGGCTCTTTATCAAGTGAGTAGTGTTCCAATCTGATCCTGCTGTGGTCAGTAGAAGTATTTCTATTTTCTTCTTCAAAGATTAGCAAAGAACAAAAATTTTAACTTCATCATTGGTTGAAAACTGGCCTGAGTTATCAGCATGAAAAAGTGACCATATTGGGTGTAGTCAGTTTGGCCACACTGAGAACAGGTGCTTGTGCCAAAAAAAGCACTGGGACAAGTGGTTCCCTAGAGCAGTGTCAGGAAGCTGGCACAGAGTGATGCTCTGGCCAGCATCCCCAGGGAAGCCCAGGCACCCAGAGATCCCAGCAGCCAGCACCTCACCTGTGAAAGGTTATCTGCCTTTCACAGGTTTATCACAACACATTACCATAAGAGTACTCAAGCAAATAGCATAGACACATTTTTGTGTTTGACTTCAGTGAACTTGCTATTCAAAATCATTTAACAAAACTTCAGTGTAAATATGTGAAGTACTACTTCATGTGAGTTGCTTTGAAGTTACTGCTTTGAATTCAGAAAGACTGGGGAAGATATAGACCCTTGTTTCTGGCATCTGTGYGCAAAGGTTAACTAGAAGGTTGCACATCGCAATTTTTAATGTGRACAGGGGAAATTGAATTATTTTATAAAATTTATTAGTAGAATCTTTGCCTAGTTCTAAGATTACATGGGTTTGAAGGAATTCCACTTATATTCTTCATACAATCCTACTTGCATACTTCATAAATATTAAGACAAAAAGGGACAATTAAATAATTTTAGCCTGATTTCCTAACAGCAGACAACAGACTTACTGTACTGATGTGTTTCATATATTTTCTCTATACATAATTAAATAGATAAGAATTCTGTAAGCCATGCTGCTTGGACACTTGCAAAATATTAGAACATATAGAATAAGATTATAGATGGGAAATAAATCACTGTGGTCCAGTAGCTAAAGCATTCACATGTGCCCTGTAGCTGGGAGACATTTTGTCTTCGTCATATCATCATATCATTATGCAGTACAGCATCTTGTATGCCATCCAAAACATTTTGTACTTGCCCTGTCAAAGACAAAAGCTGTGATTAAATGGACGGCTGGCACTTGCTCTATTCTGAGCCTTTCTGTTTTCCTTTGATTATCCTTTCTTCACAGCTTCCAGTTCCAAAACCAATGTACACAGCAGACTATAATGAAAATGCAGTTAAAATAAAGGTGGTCAGTGGGACTGATTTGTGAGACAATCATTGTTCTTCATATCTGTCTCCTTGCTAGAAGTGTACTGGCCTGACTTTTTCCTGGCATCATACACCTTATTTTTACAATGCAGCAGCTACAAAAGTAAGATATGCTAAAATAAATGGGCATGACAAATAAAATACTACTCCAGCAAACTGGAGCTGCAGTGGGCCTCCATGGCTATAATGRCACTGTCTYATTTTAAGAAAATGCTTGTCTAATGCAGATRGGTGTCAACTGAGTGATGGTAAAGAACATTAGAACTTCCCYAGCAGATTGTTATTTACAATTTGCTCCTCTTAGGTATTCTTTCCTTCTGAAGATTATAGAGAAATGAATAATTGTATATCATCAGAATCCATAATTTCCCTTTATATGGATAAACTCTTGTCACAATTTAAAAAATAAGTAATAAATTACATAAAAAACCAACATAAATAAAACATTTAATCAAATTTAGATGTATGTCCCATCTTTAAAAYCCAGGAAGTGTGTTATGCTGGAAATTACCTGAATACTGGAAATTAACTAAATATCTGCCTTTATGACACTCCACCTGGAGTTCTGGATTCAGCTCTGGGTACCCCAACATAAGAAGGATGTCAACCTGCTGGAGTGAGTGCAGAGGAGGCCATGAATATGATCAGAGGGCTGGAGCAGCTCTGCTGTGGAGATGGGCTGAGAGAGTTGGGACTGTGCAGACTGGAAGGAGAAGGCTCAGGGAGACCTCATTGCAGCCTTCTGGTATCTGAAGGGCGCCARCAAGWAAGGTGGAGAGGGACTTTTTAACAAGGACATTGTAAAGACACAGCAATAAGACAAGGGCTTTAAAGTGAAACAGGGTGGATTTAGAGGAGGTATTGGGAAGAAATTATTTACTGTCAGGGTGGTGAGGCTCTGGAACATGTTGCCCAGAGAAGTTGTGGGTGCCCCAAACCTGGCAGCAGTTCAAAGATTGAACAGGGATATGACCAGCCTGGTGTAGTGGAAAGTGCATGGGGGATTGTCCATGGGAAATAGGAAAGTCCRTGGGCAGGGGGATTGGAACTAGATTAGCTCTAAGGTCCATTCCAATCCAAGGCATTCTATGATCTCTGTATCTGTGTATCTCTGTATCTATGATCAGCTGTATTTGAACAACAGTACTATATAAAAAGAGAAGTGTGCAAAGAAAAAATAAATGTCTGCACCAGTTGTCTGAGACTGCTTACTTCAGACAAAAGTAGCACACATTTAAAAAAAAAACCCCACCCTACCAAAACTTGCTATAAGGCTGTCTAGAGACAAGCCCTAAGTCAGAGAACCGTTGGGCAGATAGGCTCCTCTGTGAAATCAAGTCACTGCTGCAGAGGCCATCTTCAGAATGAGGTCCAAAATAGAACAGATGAATAATCCCCTGGACATGCCTGTTTTTCCTGACCCAGACTGCTGCAGTACTGTCCCCAGCCATGCCTTCCCACCTCTTCACATGCCTGATCTAATTCCAAGGTGAGTCAGAAGTGTGACATGATCCAACAGGGAACTTCTCTGCAGTGAGGTAGTTTTCAGCTGGATCAGCTGATTGTGCAACCACAAAAGAAATGGATCAAATTCCAAATCTAATACAAGAAATGTGGTGGCAGCACATAGTTGTGGGCACAGGGCAGTGTTGCTACATTCTCTTTCAGCTGTAGATCCCCCAAAATTAGATGCAATTTGAGACTGTACCTTTGATCTATACGCCTTACTTTTAGATGGCTAACTTGGGCAGCAGTAGGAAATAATACAAGCATTTTGAACTACATCCAGTAAAGATGTAGTTCACACCTGCTTATTAATAGCACCTGTTTTCACAGCATATTCATTATACTACTCACACATAAGGTGGAAAAGCTGGTTTCTATAGCCATTTATGTCTGAGAGGGCAAACTCCACACTTCTGGGAGAGTGCTCTACCTACCACCCATTGCTGTGCCATGGAAAAAATATAGAGCCATAAGACAGGGAAAAGAGAGAGATACAATAGGGAGTTTTGGAAGGATTTCACACTGTGTCTAGAGTAAAAAAATATMATTACAGAATCAAAATATGAGCCATGATTACAGACCCTTAAGATGCTTMCTGGTATAGACTGCCTTTTTTCAGAATGTTGAGAAGGGTACTGGGAAGGAAAATTGGGTTGGAATGCTTTCAGGCTGAAGGCAGTCTAAAACCCCAGTTCCCTATGAGTGTTGTGTTAGCTCTTCCTCTAGGACTACTGAATAAAATCTCTGCTTGTTTTGAAAGGTTTCCTACAACTAGTTTTGAACCCATCAGAAAGAAGGGATGAGAAAGGAGGGGATAAAAYAGGCTCAGAGACCATCTACCATATGTCTTTTGTGAACACAACGGGGGATGAGGAGGTAAAGCATCCTCAGGATATCTAGTMATTGAATTGAGGTAGAATCCAAAGAAAACATGCAATTCCTTACAAGCAGTCAGTTCTAAACAGTAGATCAATGCTGACCTGCACTAGCTGCTGAAAACAGTCGCTTTGGGTAGAGAAGCAGAACTGGAGGTCTGGGGAAAGAAACCCAGTAAAATAACAAAGTGCCTAGTGACTGTAAATCCTTGCGGGAAGAGGCTTGGTGTGCAGTTTTCATTTGATGTGTCAGAAGTCTGCCTAATGCACGYAATCACATTCATTATTGAGCACGGTGAGTGCTATTGATTGCATCTAGTGTTTCTGCTCTGCAAACAGCTATAGTACCTTTTTCATTTCTTGTTTGCACGCCTGTGATATGCCCCTATTGCTCTGTGTCTGACTCTTTCCCCAGGTGTATACATGAGCCKAGTTTTACTTAATTTGCAATCTGACTAGATCAGAGCAATCGAACAGTACTAAAAGGCCTTAAGGTTAATGACTTAGAGTTTTATGTGACAGCAAGAATAGGCAGAACGTGTCTTATCCTATGAGTCATATTGTTAACGTGAGACACACCCCACTGAAGCCAGCGACAGAGGCTTACAAAGTGGAGCACCAAGATAGGCAAGCAGAGGCCACGGGAKACTCCAGGCCCTGTGACTAGCTGATAGCGGCTGCTCTCCGTGGGACGTGACCGCGCAGAACTGGTCAGGCTCCCGTGCGATGCTCTGAGGGATGCCGGCATAAGCACCAGCCTGCCCTTTGCCGTCAGGCTAACCCATGTCACAAGCACCATGGCATTACCAATGAAAAGGTTCAGTCAGGGAAAGCTCCAAAACTCTTCCATAGAAAGCAGATGTGTCTGGATACAAAACCGTCTCGCCTCCCAAGCAGCGGGGGGAAGAAAGAGGTCCACATAACTAAATAATATAAACCTCCGCCTAGGGTAGCCGTGCCGACCTGGGGTGGTGGGGCGGGCCGGGCCCGGGTGTCGCCGCCAGGCCCGGGCGTCGCTGCCGGACCCCGCGCTGCCCGCGGGCCCAGCCCCGGTTCCCGGCGTGCTGCGCGGGAGGCGGCGCCTGGCCCTGGGAGGAGGCGGCGGCGGAGCTGCCCGGGGCGGGAGGAGGAGCTGTCGCCGCCGCCGCTGCTGCCGCTGAGGGCTGCTCTCTCTCGCCGCCGCCGCCGCTGCCGCCGCGCCGCCGGGAGGGGCGGCCGCCCCCCGCCCCGCCATGCCGCTTTTCGCCACCAACCCCTTCGACCAGGATGTGGGTGAGTGGCTCCCGCGGACCGGCCTCTCCCCGAGGTAACCCCGCGGGCGGCCGGCCGGMCGGCCCTCCGAGCCGCTCTGGCTCCATCCCCCGCGGGCGGCCGGCCCGCTGTCCTGCCCTGCGCTGCTGGGCTCGCTGGCGCCCGGCCGGGCTGCAGGAGCAGCGGCGACGGGCGCGGTGCGGCGGGAGCGGCTGGGCCGGGCCGGGCCGGGCCGGGCTGGGCCGGGCTGGGGCCGCGTCCTGGGGGCTGGGCTGGGCTGGGCCGGGCCGGGCCGGGCCGGGCTGGGCCGGGCTGGGGCCGCGTCCTGGCGGGGGCCGGCCGGGGACAGCGCCGGGGCCCTCTGGCCTTGCGGGCCGCGGGGCTGAGCGAGGGGATGCTCCTGGGGGACGGGCTGGCCTGCTCAGGACGAGAAACGCTGCAGCACAGCAAAACAAGTAGTACGAAAGGTCCGCGCTGGAGTGTTTTTGAAAGGATGAACAGTAAAAAGCACCATCTACAGTTGCTTCACAGACAGGCATGAGAAAAATCATTAAAGCGTTTTGTATTTAGTTCTCTAAAGGGGATTCCTGTGGGAGCTTTCTCTTTTCTTTTCAAGTAAAGCTTGACGTGCTGAGCTCAGGTGTTATTC
Organism: Cardinalis cardinalis; assembly: GCA_014549065.1. Lineage (NCBI taxonomy): Eukaryota > Metazoa > Chordata > Aves > Passeriformes > Cardinalidae > Cardinalis > Cardinalis cardinalis. Next base: position 2,440,219 of record JACDOX010000009.1, on the reverse strand, counting down.
CCCACCTTGCTTGTTCCAAGGCCAGACTGGATGGAAAGGAAGYATCTTGCTTTTACTTGAAAAAAATTGTACTTAATGCTGATGTGTTGAAACTGAATAACATATAGATAGTTAATAATTAGTTTTGTGTGTTTTATTTGAGATTGTGTAATATGGTTTGTTTTTGACCTGCTGCTGACATCTCTTTTGCTTTGAGCCATAAAGGCTTTGTCTGGGGAATCCCATAATATAAAGGGATTTTTTCTCCTGTACGGATAAGTACACCTCTTGGTTRTTTTCTTACTGAAGTGTAACATTGTATAAGTCTCTTGAAACTAACTTCTTTAATAGTATTAAACCAGCTGTAACTTTCAACTACAGATACATTGTTTCTAAATGTTTGTCAGACTTCTGGCGTTTAGGCTCCTATTCAATTCTTCCAACTCTTCAAAGAAATACCGAGTCAAAACTGTTTGAAAAGTATTTAACCKTTCAGGAGAAAGGATTAGCGCCTAAACAAAGTACTGAGATAAAAAGTCTGTATGTATGTTATCAGAAATTCTTAGTCTATTTTGTCAAAATATGACATAGCTTGTTCTTCTCATTTTGAACTGTTAACACTTTTAAACTGAAACTGCGCTCCAATTAACGATTTTGTTGGTAGCAAACTTGACTGACTTATTTTGGAAAGCAGTAAATAATTCTTCTTAGTTGTTCTGCTGTCTTCTAGTGTAATTTGACAGCTGAAAGTGAGGAAGAGATTGTACTGCTTGCCAGTTTTCCATGGACTATTAGAGAATTATTTGAACTAATAAGATTAAAAAGTGATAGGCTCGGGTTCTGGCAGGTGTTCACTTTTTTCTTCGTAGTGCCTCTGGCTGGCAGGGAAGCTCAGACTGCTTGAAGGGGTGTCTCTAGAGCTCAGTGCACTGGATGTGCTCCTCAGCACTGCCAGTCTCAAGGCAGGGCAGTAGCACCCGTCAGTTGCTTCAGTGGCTCATTTGCTCTTTTTCAGGTTCAGAGGATGCCAACCCCTTACCTACTGCGCTTGCCTAATATGATCAACAGTGAAGAATTTTYAAAAGTGTTATTCTGTAAACTGTATGAGGAGATAGAAATAACCACTCAGTACCAAACCATTCTTGGAAAAGCAGAGAGTGGGCAATGAGCTGATTTTCACTGGTGGACAGCCTCTTTCTTTTGACCCCTTTCATGGTGTCCTGAGGGACACTGAAGGAGCAGCAGCTTGTTCAGTTGGTGAAGCCTACTTTCAGGAGCCTGCTGCCTTTATCCATCACTTAACTGGATTTGTGCCAGGGAAACGGGAATGATGAAGTCTCCCGGAAAGTGTCCCTGGGCTCTTCTTCTCTGGGGCCCTTTGGGAATTTGCTATTATCTGGATGAATTTTTTGGCAGGCTTCATAAGACAGCATCAGCTGTAGAGTAAGCTGTCATGTTCTCAGGAAACTTCCAAAAGTTGTCAAGACATAGTGCTATTTTTCATTTGTTTTCTGTGAGTGAAAGTTGAGTGCTCTGCTTTTGTTCTTAACCAGCAAGAAAGTTGTCTTTTTAAAATCAGATTCTTGAAGCAGAARGGCAGTCAGCAGCTATTCTTAATTTCATATGAATTTGGACATGGGTGTAGTTGAGAGTATTGCAATAGTTGTGCATTCTTGTCTACTGAACAACTTATCAGCACTGTGGAGTAGTTGGAAATTATCTTGGAATGATTTAGGATAATGCATTGCAGAGAACATATCTGGAACTAAATTATTTTCCATCATTTTGAGGAGCATAAGTATGTCTTACATTCAGAACAAATTTTTCAGTTTGTCTGGCCAGCTAGCAACACTTGGCTTGTCCTGTTACTATGCTGCTGCAGTGGAACCTGGTCGTCCATAATAGTTTACCATTTGTGCCAACTTTGTACACCTGTTTTTTGGTTTTTTTGTGTAGCCGGCTAAAGAATGTAGTTTAAGACTGCTATTAAATTAATAATARTAAAGAATGCACAGAGATTTGACACAGGTCAACTGTTGTCATCCTCAAGAGTCCAAATCTCTGGATGAAGCCCAAATACCTTTCATTTTCTGAAGTTTCTTTTTTACCATATTTAGGAGTATTTTAGCAGGAAGGGATGCTAATCAGTGGTGACACAAGTTTTCACAATCTGGTTGGGGAACCTTTGATGATGTGCCCAAGTAAGAAGTGTAATAATGGAATTTAAAAAAAGAAGAAAAATCATCAAGAWCTGGGCCTATTGAGATTATAATTAAGAAACTCTAATTTTCCATTTAAGGAGCTAGAATTAAAAATATTCTTATTAAGTTTGTGAGTTTCCTGTTTCTGCTGTATTTTTCAATCTTAATAATAAAATTATTCCTAGTRAGTTGTTCCTGAGAAATGAAGATTTATCTGTAAGTTTGACTCAGGTAAAATAATGGTGACATTTGCTTTAAGAACCAAAAAACTGTCTCTAATCTGTCATGACAGGCTCATTAGTAATGTAGTGGTGCTTAGGCTAGGTTTGATGAAGAACTTACTGCTAGAGCAGTTCTCAAGTGTCATTTAGATGTTATGTCAAGAATAAAATCTGTAACTCAGATAACCTATACAGGTTCTGGTATAAGGTGTCATAGAAATCACACGTGATATTAGGAGAAGCTGTTAAAAAACATGGGGGATTGGGCTGTTTTTCTTTTTTCCTTACAYGCAGTAAAGGATGAAGGTATTTGCACTTGCTCTGGGTGTTACTCTGGATGGTTTGAGGCAGCACAGGATTGAGGAGAAATTCAGGCTTGTTATTTACAGTAATAGGAAATTAAGCAGGTGGTTTAACAAGATAGTAGAACTTGATGTGACTTGTAATCATTTTCCCCATGTTTTATTAACTCTAGCAGTTCTTGATTATTTTATGCTATCAACTCTTCAAATATTTAATTATATGCTTGAATTACATATGATCAGCCTATAGTTTGATGCTCATAGAATGTAAGAAATGGTTTGACCGTGATTCCCATGGTGCAATTTCTTGAAATAAAATCCTCTTGCTATTTAAGCTCATTGTTCTTTAGATTTATCCCCTTGCTAAGTCAACATTTTCAAAACGTCCAATTACATGTCTCTCTGAGCTGAATTTTTTGTTGGGCCAGGTTTGCCAAAAGAAGGGAAATTTTTCATAGATGAGTTCCTTGACCCCAGATCATTATGGAGACTGCAGACTGTAAGTTAACATCTGGCTGCAAAGAGAGATGAATTCCAAAGATTGGTTCAGCTTGTCATGAGACTGGCACTTTTTTGCCTGTGTTGGCCTAGTGTTTTTCTCAGCTTTGTTTTACAAAGGACATTAACTGTGATTTAACAGGGTGGCCAAGTAGAAAATGTGTGGGTAGTTTATAAATATTTATGAATAACAGGAACTTCTTACTTAAAGATACCTTTGGTGATAGGTCCTCAGTGAAAAATGGCAATGCTGACAGGATAAGACTAAGTGGAATACCCCTTCAGTGTATCAGCCAACAAAAAAATTCTTTTYCACTGTCAATTAGCAGGTTGTCAGTTCAGGTGGGCACTTTGAAGCCAACATAGTATGTTCCATAGTGAAGGACTGTACTTTTCTGGTAATTCTCTTTCTTTCCTCCCAGGGAAGAACTGTCACTTAAGTGGTTCTCCTTTCAGCTGTGACAGKGTGTGTTATAATACCAAAATTTAGAAGAATCAAAGTAGATCTTCAAYATGTAAAATCTGTTCCTCTAACAGATAAAAATAACACTGCATACCTGATGTGGAAAATTACGTTTCTTGCTGATCTTCCTTCTGAAATGCTTGTTTTGTGGCTTGGCTTGTGGGCTTCTGCAAGTATATCCTGGCACCTTTTTTTCACATGACATGCCTGTGATACACCTTGTTTACAGACTATTCATCCTTCTGATGTATCTCTAATGTGCTCACYTTCCTGTTGTGTTGTAATATTTCTGGGTGAAAGGTAGTTTGRGTTCTGTGGATTTGTTTGGGTTTGCTTGATAGAGCTAAACATCTAAATTATTTTTTCTCAGCTAGTCTTACAATTTCGGCCTTTTTTAACCAGGTTGTGAGTCCTTTTGTCTACATTCTGCTCRGTTCACTAAGCTGAGGGATGTTCATTTTTGCTGGGCCACTGTAAGCATGGTGAGATTCTACACGGTTTTCTGAAAGAATGGGCTGAGGTTGCCTCAGTCACTGCTGCTTGCTTTGCCTTGGATCAGCTGCAGGGCTTTCACCTTCTACAATTGCTCCCAGAAGGACTTGGGAACGCTGCACATGTACAGTTAAACTGCAGAAGTTGGTTAATAGCTTTATCAAAGTTAATGGTACATGGAATTCAAGTTTCTCTCTATGGTGTCATTGCCTKTTAGGGGTTATTTTCAATCTTGTCTAGATGGAATCTGGTTGGACTTATTCTTCTTGTGCAGTTCTGAGCATGTTAGTGAAATGCAGTGTGGTTAATATTCAAGTGGTGGCTTCTGTAGAATGGACCAATGAATGTATTTGTTCTCTTTATTTCACAGACAAAAAGAGCAAAACTTAAGTGCATTTAACTTCAGTGACGTGGAGTGGCTTGTAATCATAAGTTCTCAGCAAATGCCTGCAAAAAAAAAGAAAAATTTGCAGTCACTTTCAGTCTTTAAGGGCTATTTAAACTATATTGCTTTGGAATTTTAGTGTTTGCAATTTCATAGGGAAGGGGAAATTCTTTATTAAGCCATGTGAAAAAARGAAAACTTTGAGCAGAAGAGGAAAGAAGGCTTAGGGGAGTGTTGAATTTTACATTAAATCTGTTATTAAATGTGTTATTTATAATGATAGAAGAGATTTTTTGAGGATTTTTTATCATGCTAGAAAGTGGTTCCAATATGAGTCTGAGTTGAAGACTTTCTTTAGCTATTCTTTTGAAGACTTTCTATTGCCATTTGTCTCTTTGTAATTGAAGTAACAACTTCAGTATTTCATTTTAATGATGTCCAACTGTGAAAATGATGTTACATCCATGAATAGAGTAATAGCAAAAATAAGTAGGATGGTTGAAAACCTTATATTGGTAGAATTTTCTGACAGCTTTTACTGCTACTTGTTTTAACTGCTTCAAATAATGTACATTTAAAGTGTTGGGTTTGAAGSTATTTTGACCTAGATTTGTTATTTCTGTAAATTCTACTAGTTTTAACATCTTTGAGACTTCATTGCAGAAAAATAGCTCAGTTGGGGTTTTTCTTTCAAAATAAACTTCAGTAAAAACTGAAGCTTGAGAAACTCAGCCTGCCAAGAACTCCCTCTGAAAATGATGTTAGCAATGGATAGTCACTGAGTTTTCTGCCCTAAGAAATGCATCATCTGGTTCACTGCAGTATCTGAACAGTCATGAGCATATTTACTCTTACAAATTCTGTTAAGGCAGTAAAATGATATTAAGATGCAGAACTAAGGCAGAGAAATCAAGTGACTAGTACATATTTCCATGTCAAATCTGCAGCAATATTTATATTCCTTTTACCAGCACCTAAAGCATCAACCACTAAATCWGGCAATGGATTTTTTTCAACATGCACTACCTTTCTTCTGTCTTAYAGTACTTTGTAAATCTGATGATAAATTTCTTTTAGGACAAGCATGTATTTTAGGTAATTTTTATTTTTATTTCTGAGAAAAGGGTTTTGGTTTTTTTTTCTTCTGTCCTAAAATAATCAACTGCAATTGTGTTTTGAATGTAATAGAGAACTTCAAATAGAATCAGAATGCAAATATTTTTTGCTTTGCCTATAATTTATAAATAATGCATAAAACCAGAGGAGCAAACAGAATTTTATCAATGCTCCAAGCATTCAGGTTTGTGTAAATTAGAGGAAAATGGGGCCTCAACACACTTAATGAACCTTAGGACACAAGGAGAGGCAGAGTGATTTAAGTATCCCAAAAGAGCCCATGTAATAGCCTGTGTACTTTCAACTAATGCATAAGTAATTAAACTCATATATTTAGATCTTTTTGGCCTGGCTTCTCATTCAATAGGTGTAACTCTGTCTTCTGGATTTTAGGTACAGTATTTCAGTGAGAGTCTATGGCATTTGTAGTGAGGAGTTATGTTTTCCTTAGAAGCCAGTTGCTGTTCAGTGCCATGAAAAAAGATGCAATATATGTTTGGATGAATGATTTCAGCATGTTGGTGCTTTATTTAAAGGACATTATATTCTGCAAATTATTGAGAAGCTAAAGATACAAACACAGCTGAGATTTCCATCAAATTAGGTGCATTTTGCTTCAGAATGTTTTATTTGTTCTGTATGTGATTTATGACAATGTGTGGTTGGAGCACCAATTCTGACTCAGGAGTTACRAGGCTGCAAATTGTTGGTCACTGAAAGGTGTGTTGGTAGGAAAGTACAATTAATGCTTACCTTGCTCTCCTTTATGTTTTCCTAGGTGTCTGGTTTAGGCATAATATATATTTTAGAGACTGAATGTTGGGCAAGATGGARCTGGTCTGGCTCAGTATGCTTAGTGCACTGAATGCAGAAGTGTAAGGAGAGAGGCCTAGTGATTCCAAGGTCCGTGCCTTGCAAAATGGCCAAAAAATTATATAAGTTTTTTGTCTCTTTTGTGTTTGTTTTAGGAACTAAATAAATTGTTGAAATAATTTAGAAATATATTCTTATATTGTGCCCGATCATTGTTGGTTTTGACCTAAGAACCAATAGATACAATTATTGTTTTCCTCTGAAATTGTGGCTCTTACGAATATGTGTGTGTGTCTTTATGGAATTACTGGTAAGAAAAGAATATTAAATAACTCCCGAAAAAATACAGGTGAGCAGCAAAGACAAGTAATGAAAAAAAAAACCAAGGAAAAAACAGTTTAAAAAATTTAAAACCACTATTTTACTAACTACTATTAATAGTAATTAGGATTAATAATAACTATTAATTACTACAAATTAACTTGACACAACGTATGATTGTACAGTCTTGCACTGCTTAAAATTACTATTGTAGGCCTYGCTTGTGCTCTGAAAACAATGCTTTGAATTTGAGTGATGCAGCCTCATGGAAGAGAGCTTTGATGTCCTTTTTCCTTTGTGTTTGGCATAGCATTAGTAAGAGGCCTTTTTTTGTGGACAGTCAGCTCAGTGTGCTGCTTAGTGTGCTGCTAATATTCTCAGTATGTTCTTAACTTTTAACTTCCCTTGTTTGAGGCAGAATTTAAGTAGAACTCTAGAGGCAATTTTTTTTCTCTTGTCTTATCATTAATTTTATTATCTGATGATTTATTAGATGATTGTTACTACAGAAGACTGAAAGTATAYAGTAAAACTTGGTTTCAGGCTGAAATTTACTAAGAAACTATCTAGTGTTTGTTGGTGGAGGAAATATCCTAGGGGAAGGCATTACAAGCAAATGGCACTTTTTATATAGGACTAACTTTGACTGCCAAGGAAGAATATCAACACAGCAGAAATCTTGTAATTGTACTCATGGATAGATTTGCAAAATGTTCTCATTGAGAATTAAAATAAAAGCTATAATCAGTGTGATTAATGTGGATCGGGGATTTCATCAATCACTGTCTTATTTGGAGTTTTAGCCAAAGTATTTGAATTAGCATAAAGCACCATTTGCTGTTATATTAAAACATTAAACATGCATTAGTTTACTCCTTGGTTTGTAGAAGACGTAACTGATTGCTGTGTCATTTCTCTTTGCTGACATGGTGAGGAAAGAAGGATCAATTGTTGTCAAAAGTACAGACAACTATCTGTTATGTAGAACAATGGAAAAGACCAAGGTTGCAGTTCCATTGGATTGCTCGTCTCTCTGCTGAAGGATGTGCCAGCTGAAGTGCAGCATTAGGCAAGAGTGACCAGGTGGGTTTGTGAGCTCCTTGTRCGAGCTCGGAGCCTGGCAGAAGCTGAAGGCTTTGGAGAGAACTGTGCAGGCACTCYTTGACTGGAGCTGGTCCAGCTCCGGTAGAGCAGGCAATGAACTGAAGCAGTGGAGTCCTGGAAGTAAACTGCCTCCATGTGGTCTGTTTTGTGTGTCTCTGGACTGTGCTTATCAGCTGCTTTCAGTCTGAGGAATGCAGTGTAGGAAACTCAGGCTCTGTGTTTTAAAAAAGCAGTTCTGGTGTTGCAGAGTTGAGGCTGTCTTTGGAGCAGAACAGCTGCTGTGTGCATAGACTGCAATTTCAGAGGACTGCCTTGGTCTGTGGTAGTTCATGCAAGGCATTGAGTTCAAGTGTCTTACCTGAAAATCACAAATCTCTATGGYGGTTAGTCATAGGATGAATTGGAACCAAGAGCAGTCTGAAAGGAAAATGAAGCGRTTGGTTGATCAGCTGGTATATCTTAGTGCTAGATGTTAGCATGATGTCTACCCATYATTTTTGATATTTCTGTTGATTATGAATGCTTTTTCTAATCGAACAAGTTTTCTAATAGGGTTTAGAGAGAAGAGGTAATGTCCCTCTACTTTATCTGAGAGAACATACAGAATAGTAACTAACTTCCATTTAGGATTTCCGTGTGCTGTTTTGCTCTTTACTTGCATCAGGCCATAGAGCTGATGTGTTATCATTTCAGTTGTATACATGTCAGTGTTGAATTTTTCCTCAGAAATACTTTGGGAGCACATAACCATAGAGTTTTGCTTTTCTGCATTTTTGTTTGAATTAAGAAATGAATTAACTGTAACCTACATCAATTTATAGGACTTAGAAACTTATTCATAAGAAAAGCCATCCACTTTGATATTAATAATCCTTGTAATTTTTGGAGATTAGATGTTTACTTTGTCTTTGTCTTTGCAGTTTTGCCAGTGCTAATCTAGATAACGAATCTTTCCTGGCTAATCTAGATAACGAATCTTTCCTGGCAGAGAAGTTTTTATAGGAAATCTTTGGTTCCTTTCATAAAACTAAGTAGTCTGAGACATTCCCTGAAGGATGATACTTACTGCTGAGGCATATTTTGTGTTTTGTAGATGAAGCTGTAAACATTAGATGAAGAGCAGGGATGGGAAACAAGGTTTCTGTATTATTCTATGCCCATTCTCCTACTTTTTGGTTAGTAATTAAAATGTGGGTGCATTCCTTTATGCTCTGCAGTCCTGAGCTGATGTATCAGTGTTTMGGTAATCTTCTATTGAGCTGCAGTCTAAGGCTCAGTTTCCTTTAATGCTTTTATTTATTGTTATCCTTACTGTAACTAAGCTTTTGTGGGGACAAATAGAGAGGGAGTCTATTTTTTCTTCTGACATTGAATCTATTTCTTCTCTACATCCTCTCTCTATTTCTTTAGTTTTTACCAGGGACTCTTGTCCTATTCAAAAAATTTGGAAGGAAGAGTCACAGTGGCTTCTTTGAAATTAACTTTGGTTTAGCAGTCTTTATAGCTGAAAAGAAACAGTGGAATATATCATCCAAAGCAGAAGTWAAAATGGGAATATAGAAGTTTAGTGATTATGATGACTTTTTTAGTCCTTCTTGTTGAGATGTAATACATGAAAGGAAATGCAAGACACAGCACTTTAGTGTCTGAGAAGGTGATAAATTCAGCTGTATCTGACTCTGCAAACAGTGAACCAATACTTTGGGTATTCATATCCTATTAAACTTTATAGTGCAAATGGAAAAAAAATCTGTTGATAGCCATACTGCTTGTTAATGTTTTGTGTGCATCTTTATGATGTGGTAAAACAACCCCAAAATATATTTACTTATTAATTAAAATTAATGGTCACAMGTGAACATTAGAAAATTAAAAAGACTTAGATACAACATTGTTAATATGTAAGTTTTATTAAGTATAGGGGTTTTTCATACATTTAGAAATATTCAAAGAGGTAATGTATCAATGTCTTTTTTAACAATTTAGATTTTTTTTAAAATTTGTATTTTGATTTACTTATACTTTTATTTATCAGAGAAAGCAACGAGTGAGATGAACACTGCAGAGGACTGGGGCCTCATCTTAGACATCTGTGATAAAGTTGGACAGTCACGCACAGGGTAAGTAACTTCAGGAATTTCCTCCCCAAACGTTTTTAATTCTGTTACTTCACTCTCATACCCAGGTGAGAGGATTGAATTTTTTTGTTATCTTTTACAAACTTCTACAACAGCTGAATTTAACTTATATTGATTACAAGTAAAAGGAAAATGTGTGGGGTTTCTGCTGAAATATTTTGCAATCCTTACTTTGGAGGTACTGGCTGATGCGTTRAAGTTAGGACTTGTGTACAGCAGCTTTTCGCCAGTGTAACAGATAAAATAAATTGATATGTTTAAGCAGTATCCCTGTAAACCCAGGAAGCTTCATGAGGCATTTTTCTTACAGAATCATAATCTAAGTTGGAAGTGACCTCCAGAGGACGTCTAGTCCAACCCCTTCAGCTTCAAACAGGTCTAATTAGATCAGGTTGCTCAAGACCGTGTCGAGTCTTGAATGCCTCCAAGGTCAAAGGTTCTGCAACTTCTGTGGGCAACATGTTTCAGTATTTAACTAGTTCTACTTACTAAGTAAGGAAATAAAAAAATAATTCTGCAATCTGTTTGCAATTTTTACTGTTCCGACTTGTCTGTTGCATCTTGTCCTGTGACTGCAGCTCTTAGAAGGAATCTGGCTGCATCTTCTGTGTATACTCTGATTAATTGCTTGTTGAAAGCAGTAAGCCCCACTTTTTGGCTGCTCTTCTCAAAGCTGAAAGCACCTCTCTCATCTTTTCCTTGTATGTGACCCTCCCTGACCATCCTGGCAGCTGTCTATTTGACTTAGGGCAGTGTGTAAATAGCCTTCTTGCACTGGGGAGCACCAAAGTGGACAAAATGCTCCAGATGCAATCTTACAAGTGCAGAATGTAGGGAAAGGGTCACTTTCCTGTCCTTGTTGGTTGTGCTGACCTGTAGTTCAAGCCAGGATGTGGTTGGTTGTCTTAGCTGCAGGCTGCACTGCTGACACCTCTCACCCAATAGGACCTGCAGATAATTTCCTGCTTTTCATGTGGTCAGCTCCTGGCTTCATTTRAAATGCAATATCCTTGTTCTTATTGAACTTCCAGTGTGCCCATTTCTCCAGGTCCCTCTGAACATTAGCCACGGCCTCTAGTGTACTGATATGTTCCCCTTCAAMTTGCTCTGGTCAGTAACTTACTGAGAGCACTGTTGTTCCCAGCAGAAGTCCCTGAAGGATACTGCCTGCTAGCTGGAATTTGCACTACAAGTGACAGCTCTTTGAGCCTAGGAGACCAGTTTTCCACCCACCTTTATCCAGCCCATATTTCACTAGCTATGTGATAAGGACACTACAAGGGGCTCAGCTGTATGTCAAAAATTTGCTAAAACCAAGGTATAAAGCATCTGCTGCCCTCCGTTGTTCTCACCATCAGACCACCAGTGTCTTTGTCACAGAAAACAACAAGGCTTTGTGATTCTTCTCCTTGTTTTCAGAAGCTATTCTCTGTCAGAAGGGCTTTGGAAAACGTTCATTTTGGAGATGTGATACTAAGATAAACACATCTTAATATGGGCTGTTAATGTTTCCATGTTTGATTATTTACTGAGCTCTTTAATAGAATTTATGCATGAACTTACTTTTTGGACAAGAAAAGATAAAGTATAATTTGAACTAGCAACTAAAAAATACAGTTTAAAGACMTAATTTCAGAGTATTTATTGTGCTTTCAGTCAGTGTGGTATTAGGACTGGGAAATGTTTTAAATACACCTTTTTGAAACATTTCTCATAAAAATTTAGGAATGGAACAAACTCAAGAAGAAGGTTTTTCCTCTGATGCTGTGGAAGGCTTCCCTGAGAATGACTTGGATTGCCTTGTAGAACTGCTAGAAACAGTATGAGATGCCAGACAGCCAAGTCCCACCTGGGACTTTTGTTCTTAAGGATGGGTTTGCAAATAATCTTATTCCTTGGGATTAGAGATGCTCTCTGGAGGAGTACATAAAAATAGCACTGCATATTGAGATGTCTGTGCTGTTGTGTATAACTGTAGTTAAGATAACAGCTGGCAACCTGTTAATAATGTTTCATATGAGTCTTTATATGTAAAACTGCATTTCTATTCCTTGAGCATGTTGATGCCAAGCTTGTAATAGTAACTATATTATTGAATRTTTCAATACTCTATTTAATCACTGAAAGCCTTTCCACAGATGAAATTTAGTTTCACAGCAACATAGCCTGAAAAGTGCTCGAATGTGTGTAGCTGCAACAGACATCTGTACAGATAAAGCTAGAGATATGATAATATGGAGATAAATTCCTGTTAGGATTTCTGAGGTTTGTTTGTGTTGGTTTTGGTCTTTTTCTTTTGTGTATTTGTATTTTAATATTTTTCTTAATAAAATTGTTTTAGAAAAGAAAAGCGGGATTTTAACCTTTGTAATATTTATCCTGCTTGTAATAGGCTGCCAACTGACTTGTTGCTTAAATTCAGATTCTGTTAAAACTTGCTGAGAGTGGGTTTTCTTTGTTTTTAGTGGATTATGTTGTGCAGTAGCAAGGTAAAGCAACACARTGTTTCCCATTAAGAAGTTTAAATGAGATATGCTTAGCTGTTTGAAACTCCTGCAGTTTAAGGTCCTCTGACAAGGATGCAAGTCCTCTTAACTGGGACCAGCTTTAATTTTTTAACCAATTCTGCTCCAGTACAAGCTGCTTGTTACTGTTCTTTGCAGAAGTTTAGATTACAAAAATCTCTCATTTGTGGATTTTCTTTGTACTAGTCTACAAGCCCCATTGCATCCTGCAGCATTGTAGATGTGAGTTGCCTTATACCTGAAGCCACAGCAGCCTAGAAAAACATTTATTCATTAAGTAGCACTTCTGGTATAGCACATTGTCTGCAAACTTGTTGGTATCCAGAWTAATTGTTGGAAACCTGTTATGCTACAAAGGTGTTGCATTTTCTCATAAAATAAATTARTTCCAGTTCCATAACATAATTGCTACTGTTATTTTTTATGTTGTAATACTCTCCATACCAAGAATTACAAATTGCTGAAAATGTTATCTTGCTTCCTTTAATCCAAACAACTAAAACAGATTTTTAGCAAGTTAGAATTCCACTGAATCCCTCTCTTTGACTACTTTCTCTGGTTTTTTGTGAATTTAAAATCAGAGTTGCTATTAGAATTTTTATAGAAAACACAGGAAAGACAGAAAATATGTCAATATTTTAAACAACATGACTTGTTTACGATAGCTTATATGAAATAGTACTCTATGTAGTACAGAATTAACATTTTCTGCATGCTTCGCATGTGAGGTACTTAGATGATCTAAAATTTGTCTAATGATGAGACAACACTTTTTTTTAATCTCTGAATTTYCATTAGGAGCTCATACAGCTCAGCAGTTGCACATCACATTGTTTGCATCCTGGTTTTTTTGCCAATATTAGCTCAATGAGCAAGTTGCCTTTTCAGCATAGAAACATGATTAAAACAAAGGTTTTACTGTTAGAGGCAATCCTTTCTGTCTCCTGGTTTTGTACAACATTCTTGAAAACTTGTTAAAGATTTTTAAAATTTTAATCACATGGAGTGATTCTTGAGGCTGTACTTTGCAGGGCCAGGAGCTGGGCTTCAAAGGTCTTTGGGGGTCCCTTCCTACTTAGRATGTTCTATGATTGTATATTTGACTGGCATTTTAAATCTGACTACAGGAAAGGTATCGATTTTTGCATAGTGTTGCTTTTCTACAATGAAAATGCTTACAAAACTGAATCTATAGTTTATCATCTCAGAATAAAATAACATTATAAAATTTGAAATGGTTCATTAAACAGAATAAAAGGAAAAATTAATGGACAGGTATGGTATATTTTAACAAAGATGTCCCCTCTTCTTCARTCATTTGCTAGCCAGTTCCTAACTCCAGTTGGGTTTGCATTTGAGACACTTCTACTGTTTATTTCATGAGACATATCAGTCTACACTGAAACTTTCACTGAAACTTTCACAACTTCAGGTTTTTTTCCAGAAAATTTACTTAATAAAAAAAAAAAGAGGGCTGAAAAAAATTGAGTCAGTGGCTGAGAGGCTGCACCAAGGGTTGAGAAAATAGAAATGTACATTGCAGCGCTCTGTGTTGGGGGTGGGTATTGGCAAATTGTCATTGAGAAATGGTTTGTCCATATTGCTGCTTGCCTAACTTTGTGTTGATTCCTTAAGGATTAATCACTGCCTCAGCAAGTCAGTGTTCTGCTTAGCTGTTTCTTCTTTGGTTGTTTTAGTGCCTGTTCATGCAAGAGAGAACAGCAAACTTGCTTACTTGATAGTTTTCCAATGTATCTTCCATTTTCCCCCCCTCACATTACACAATCTCAGTAGCATTTTGCATTGTAATTGCAGTGTAAGTCTCACAGGCTGACCAGGAAGCTTAATGACCAGCCTGTTTCTGAAGGAGCAAGGAGGAAAGCTGGGTCCCACAGAGTTACCTTAGATTGTAAATGAACAATAAATGCCTGAACATATCTGAAATGTTTTGTGCAGAGTAGTATTTTAGATTGCAAATGCTGCTAATTGTGTCCTTGTTAAGTAAAATAAAATCAGAATTTTTTTCTACTTTCTAAAACTAAACCTGAAATTCATTGTATTTTCTATATGAATTGGTTTATGATACCATATGATGCCACATATGATACATAGCTTCTATTGTATCTTACCAKATTTTTACCCCACTTATTTGTTATTACTACTCATTGTGGTGCCTCTGAAATTATGATCAAAGCATCATTGGAGCAGAGCAGTGGCTGAACATTTGTATAGTACAATTTGGAGAGATGCCTAATAAGCAGGCAGAATTCTACACTCATAGAATGYGTGCTTCCCTCTGGTTTCTGCATAGTGCTTCTCATAATTTACGCACTAAATTGTATGATGAATTAATTAGAAGTAAAAATAAGAAYTACAGACCTGTCTAGAATAGGTCTTCTTACTCTGTGTGACTAAAGATTGGTACACCTGGATTGTTTTCCTATCTACATGTTATCAAAATTTTTCTCATTTTAAACATTTGAGTATTTAAAAGCATTTAACACTCAAGCATTGATCATTTCTTTTAAATATAGGAACAAGTAGATTGTACTTGAGACATGTGGATGATCATTTGGCTTTGAGACTTTYTTATTACTTTTAATAAGACTTTGGATTCCTTTGTAAAAAAAATCATAGGCTAATGATCCTGTTCCTGAACTGCTAAACTCTTGATCCTGCACCCTGCCTTAATAAATACTGGCTTCACAGTGGGCAAGYACTTTTTTGAGCTTGCAATCCTATCACATTGTTAATCCTACTCATAAACGAATGGTTAAAGAAAGCAGTTATTTCTAACAATTTTAGCTTGTATTCTTTTTAAACTAAAGTGAAYGTATGAGAAGTCTTGGATAATTAACAGATAAAAGGTAGTACTTGCCTTAAAGCCTTCATCTGTAATAATTGATATATGAAGATATACACTGAATGATATGTACTTGTACTGTGTGACAGCACTTTCTATAATTAGTGCCACTAAGTATGAGGTGGACAGTTCTGTAAAATGTAGACACTGCCAAATATAGTATAGCCAASCAGTGCTGTAACTTATACCTGAGTTTCATGTTAGTTTTTGGATATCAGTTCAACAGAAAAATACTTCTGCTTCCAAAGAYRACCATGCTATAAATGTGTAAACTCCATAAATGTGTAAAATCTCTTAGTTTAGATTTACCTTCTCTTTTCCTCCTTTTCTTCTTACCCTCTTCCAGGGTTATCTTTCCAGGGCTATTCAACAGATAATGATTGTATGCCCTTGAAAATTCCTACCTCAGCCTGGCTCAGCTTTCCACTACTTTATAGATGGAACAAAGTATCAGAAAGTCACATAGATTTTAATATGCTAAACTTTCTGAAGTCCCCTTTCAAATTCTTTATTGAAGTTGCTTTTCATGTTATTTCTATCTACCACAACATAGGTAAGACTTGAATTCTGTATTTAATTGTTTTGAAACTTTGATGTAGATTGTGTAACAGGTTTTTTAGAAATTATTGGTTCATTATGTCTTCTTTATTAATGTTATTCTGTAAATTAAAAGAGACTCTGAGGAATATGGTGGTAATTCAAAATAAAAGGGTGTTGGTAGATCAGTATGTAAGGAAATGTTCTTACATATATATGTGAAATATAGAGGAGTAGGTGCATGGACTACAGAGAATTCCGGTTCTCTAATTGTAAGGGGTTTTATGCATTTCTGGACTATTTACACTAATTCACTCTAAGTACAAGAAGTACTAGAAATTACTGAGAGGTTTTGATAATTAAGAGAGATACAAATCCTACAGATAGAAATGGCTATAACTGTTTATGGTGTTTAATTTATTTTTTAAATGTTCTTGTTTTAAATTATAAGCTACTAAATAATTTACTCACGATGTTCAGGAGATCTTGCTATCTGTTAMTGTTGTCAGCATTGTCGCGTGTGCAGTAGGAAAGGTTCATTCCATTCCATATTTTTAAAGCTGGATTGTGTTTTTCAGGCCTAAGGACTGCCTCCGCTCTATTATGAAGAGAGTGAACCATAAAGATCCACACGTCGCTATGCAAGCATTAACAGTAGGTTCTTTTTCATGTAGTTAATTTTCTTCCTGAAAAGTTATATTGCAAAAAAAGTCTAAGTTTTAATCTTTCTTTCATTAGCTTCTAGGAGCATGTGTATCAAACTGTGGCAAAATCTTTCATTTAGAAGTCTGTTCAAGAGATTTTGCCAGTGAAGTAAGCAATGTGTTGAATAAGGTAATGTATTGCATTGACTTTTATGTTTCACCTGTAAGTGAAATTGGATAGAGAATTGGGATAATCTGAAAGTGGAATGGAATCTACTTTTAGAGGACTGGAAAGACGGAGGAGGGGAAGGAGAGAAGATTACTGTAAAGACTGTGGCTTTTATGCATAAATGCGTTGCATTTATGTATATGTGTTAACTTCCTCAATGCCACTTCATATAATTAACATAGATATTCGATTTGGGGGAGGTGTGGTGTGTTAATTCATAAATAAGCTACTATATTTTCACTTTAAATAACATCAGTAAAACATTAAATACAAATATGATTAAATGGAAATGGAACAGGGGGTTCTATGTAATCTTATTTTACTTTATTTTGGGCCTAGCATGTGCTGTACTGGCACAAACACAATGCTGATGTATTATTCTCCCTTTCTAATAATGACTGAGTGCTAAACTTGATCACAAAGTAAGGTATCTATATGTTTTATATTGACAATAACAGGCAATTACTTGAAATTAAGGCCAGATTCTTACATTATTTGACTAGTTTCTACTGTCCATGCAGGGTCATCCAAAAGTTTGTGAAAAGCTGAAAGCCCTTATGGTGGAATGGACTGATGAATTCAAGAATGACCCGCAGCTTAGTTTAATATCTGCTATGATAAAAAATCTTAAGGAGCAAGGAGTTACTTTCCCAGCTATTGGTTCACAGGTATATTAGATTTTTGTCGTTGTTCTCAAAGTGTGTCACAAATTCTTTTTATCGTCAGCTCTGCGTTTTACTGTTTGTAGTCTTGAATTCTAGAATGTTTGGCAAACAAAATGAAAGCTATCTTGTCTTAATAACACTTTCTTTGAGTAGTGGAATGCTCTAAATCATTTTAGATTTTTATATAGCAGGTGAATACAAAGCAAAAGGGTGAAATTAATGCACTGTCAATTTTTTGTTGGATTCATTTTTCCATCTTTTACTTTTGGCTAGGCTGCTGAACAGGCAAAAGCAAGTCCAGCTCTAGTTGCCAAAGATCCTGGTACAGTAGCCACCAAAAAGGAAGAGGAGGATTTAGCTAAAGGTGAGTGCATTTATTTGCTGACATGATGCATATTGATTTATTTAAATGAACAATAGCCAATCTGTATGTGTTACTAATGGTTTCTTCAATAGCCAACCCACCAAAGTCTACTTTTAAAGAGATCTGTGTCTCAAAAGCATATCTACATGTGTTTCATAATGTCTGTGTCCATGCTGCCTCTTCTTAAATATGATCCATTTTTTTCTGCAAAGTTGAGCTGAGTTTAATATGAGTGAAACTTCTCTGCTCAGTCAAGCTTACTTGAAAATGACCCAGAAATATGAAATTATTCAAGGAATGATAGGGATGAAAATAAAAGAAGGGGCGTATTTTTGCTTGTTTAAGCAAAAATCATTTTGTCAATTATGAATTAAGGAGGGACTTTACTGTGAAGGTGGCCAAGCACTAGCACAGGTTTCCCAGGGRTGTCATGGTGTCTTTATTCTTGGAGATATTAAAAAGTTGTCATTGGCATTTAGCTSTGGTGACCCTGCATAAACAGGGGATTGGACCAGACGACTTCCAGAGGTACTTTCCAGCCTCAGCCAATCTGTGTAAATCTAAATCTGTGAATCCAGGCTAAGGACTTCTGTCTAACAGAGAACAAGTGTGCACTGGAACAGATTATCTTTTTAATGTTTCAAGCAATCTGGAAAAGTTCAACATGTTGTAAGATGTAAAATAAGAATGTAAATATTTTACATCAGTTCAAGGTTGTAACAATAATATAATAATAAAAATTGGATTACTTTGGGGAGTTATTCTATTTGTTCTTATATGCTGTTTATTYATCCTGTCCATGTTGGAAGCCACAGTAAGTCCACAGGCAGAATTCTGTTCTCTTGATTATTTACCATTAATTCTAAGAGAAAGACACAAAGTCATTAAAATGCAATAGGAATAGACTTATACTAAAAGTTTTCACAGAATTAAATTTTCATATCCATCAACCCATTTTTATAGGGAATTTTCATCTGAGTAACTCTTCTTTTGTAGCTATTGAGCTGTCACTAAAAGAACAAAGGCAACAGCAGACAGCACTTTCCAGTTTGTATCCAAGCACCTCAAGCCTTTTAACAAACCACAAACACGAGGGCCGAAAGGTTCGTGCGATCTATGATTTCGAGGCTGCTGAAGATAATGAACTAACCTTTAAAGCTGGAGAACTTATAACTATACTTGATGACAGGTAAGTTATATAGAAAGCCGACTAGAATTATGTTAAACTGTAAAAATTAATTAGAAATAATTCTATCTTCTATGTAGAAGCATACCTTGAAATACAATGAATGGAAGCGTATTTTTGTATTAATACTTTATTTTGTTATCTACTCAATTTTTTACATATAAATATATTTGCATAAAAATTCCTGTGTAAAGATTTCTGCATATATGCAAGTTAAATTTATGTGCTAGTGATATAAAAGCCTTTACTGTGCAATTCCTAGGAAAGTTCCATGTGAGTATGGGATTTCTGATGTATGGGGACTTTACTTTTTTTTTTTATCTTTAGTGATCCAAATTGGTGGAAAGGTGAAACTCATCAGGGTATAGGATTGTTTCCATCTAATTTTGTAACAGCTGATCTTTCTGCCGAGCCTGAAATGAGTAAGTAACATTGCATTTATGTATATATGTTTAGCTCTGCCATGGCTCATGGGTGATTCCCTTCCCCTTATGATAGAGTTCAGTTGCAAATTAATGTGATAATTGACGTAAAACTGAGGAGCCCTTGCTATGCTATCACAAAAGACAGTCAGACCAAGGTTGCCCAAATTGTCTTCTGCTGAATAATGCTGCTGTCTGCTGCTGCCTTTGTCAGCAGCTTCTTTGACACGCATGGAATCACTCCATTGACACCTAGACAGACATGGACAACAGCAACTTTTTTTCCAAACTGCCTTTTTGTCCAGTTGCAATGGTGCATATCTAATTGAGATGAAACTGAAGGCCCCATGGCAGATAGGACTTGGAGACAGACTACCAGTGTTCAAATAGTTCAAGAAGCCTACGTACTGTAGGTATGTACATGTGCATAGGTACATGTGCATAGTGGACAGAGGGATTTTCTGCATGCAGCTTATTTATATCCATCCAATCTACTTTAACTATTTAATAAAAATATTAAATCTGAGATAGGTCTTCAAATTCTAGAGCTGATTAATGTAAATCTCATGGGTTTGCAAGGTTAATCATCTGTGATCTCAGTTTGAGGGTGCTAGAAGTATGAGCAGGTAAGCAGAATTACATGCTGTACCAGTCATTTGTGCTATGCTATGACTATCTGATAAGAGTAATATTTGGCTTTTTTGCTAAATATAGAGCTTTTTTGTGCTAGTCTCCACTACAGAGGAATGAGATGCTTTGCATATAGGATTTGGTGAAGATGGAATAGAAAAACTTAAGACCTTTCAGTTGTGGACTTGGCTTTGGAGAAAAGAAGGCTCAGTTTGTCATCTATGATTTTATCAGTTTTATCTTAAACTTGACTTGGTAGCCCTATTGTTTCCAATCACTCTTTCTCAGTCTTTTATACTGATGACCTTTTAATATATGTTATGTGTAGGGAGCTTATGATAAAGCTATTTACTTGCTAAAACATTTTTCTGCTGAGCTTGTGTGAACTGATCTATTTTTTTATAATGTGATTTACAGATAAGAAAATTATTTAGGGCTGTGGCTTTCAAATGTCAATAAAATACTAATTTAAAAAATTTTCACAGTAGAGGTTTCAAATGCAAGGAACCCATAACCTATACTAGTTGTATAATATTTATGTCATTGTTTATTTTTTCTTTTGTAAAATTAAATCTGGATGTTTATCTTGCAGTGAAAGCTGAGAAGAAAACGGTGCAGTTCAGTGATGAAGTTCAAGTAGAGACAATAGAACCTGAGCCAGAACCAGTTTATATTGATGAAGTAAGCATGGCAAAAATCCTGATTGGTATAAAATGCACTGCTGGGACGTTTAAATATATGATGTTTAACCCTTTCATCATGTAYTTCAAAAATATGATAAAAAGAGCATGGAAAGAGAGTTTCCTTTAGAGTAATAAATAAAATCTTCAGTATTCTTCTTTTTTTAAGAGTCTTGAAGTTCTTGGGAATTTCTGAAACTGAATTTGGAACTGCATTCCGTTTAGGGCCTTACTTGAGGGTACATCTGTTTACCTCCAAGCTAGAATCTTAGTGCTGAGTGGTACATCTACTTTCAAATTTTGCTAAAAGTACTTCAGGATACCATAGAGATGCTCATCTTGACTGCTCACTTAGATTTATTTCCAGTGTAACCACCACTGTCTACCCTCAAACTGAAAGATCTTTCTGTCCCTGAAAAGTCTGAAATACTGTTCCTGTGTAAGTAATATTTAGTAAGATATTTACAATCTCACCACGGTGATCCTGTAGGGTTTCCAGGAACATTCAGTCCAGGAAATTTCCCTAACCTCAACCTGGGTTCTGTCATTGTTTTTTTGAAATGAGAAATCAATTACTGCCTTCCTGAAGTACTTTCTCAATGTATTCTGTCAAAACATTTCCACTGATTCCACTAGGTGGTGGTATTGCATATGTAATATCTAGGCTGGAAAAATAGGAACTGCTCAGAAAATAGTACATGGTTAGAAGGACTGCTAGGAATAAAGGAGTATTGAGCACACTCCTTGTTACAACTATTTTTTCTCATTTAGCATTTCCTTGTTCAAGCATCTTCATTCCTGTAAAGTAGCATGTATAATTTGCATTTTTTTAAAGTTAATCTAGTTGATTCTCAAGTGCCAAGAGATCAAAATGGCTGTTGTGATCAGCTGCTTTAATTTACTATCCWGAAAACGCTAATTCCCTTGCTGCCACATTTGCCCTAATAATACAATTTGTGTTCCAGGATAAAATGGACCAACTCTTGCAGATGTTACAAAGTGCAGATCCATCTGATGACCAGCCAGACCTCCCAGAACTGCTTCATCTTGAGGGTAACAAAAAAGAATGAGTTTTTTCATGGTTGTTTTCCTCACTGGTAATTTTCTGTATCCACACAGATTGAAACTGAGCTGAAACTTCTTCAGCTTCGTGTACATGTGAGAAGCATGCCTGAGAAAAGTGTCTGAGCCATAATTATCTTCTCACTTCTTGTTCCCCACATCTACGAGACCAAAGTCAAAAATGTTTACTTAAATCTACTTTTCTCTAAATAAAACTGTTTTCTAAATTATTTTCCCTTTTCAAGACACATAAATACTTAATTTGGTCATATTCATTCATAATTTTTTTCCTTCACAGGGTAGTACAGCATGAGTGGCAAAAGGAATGTCAGGAAGATTCCATGAGAGGAAGCAGAAACACTAGAGAGATTTAGAATAGACCTGTGGATGTCCCACATGCTTTTCACTTGCATGTGTATTTCTGGAGGAGTTGCATATTAACAAATAACTCATAGAGTGCTACGAATTATCCTACTCTTTGAGTCATTGTTCAGACTACCTCTTCATAGAGACATTATAGATCATTTTACCTTGGCTAATAAATGCACCAAAATTTTTAAAGTGGAATTTGGAAAAGGAAGAAGAGAAACTTCCTGATTACGAGACAGAACATAGGCTTAAACTGACAATCCAGATGATACCAAATTTGTTAAGAAAATGGCAGTTTCTACRTCTATCTAGAAGTTAAGAATTAAAAAATGCATAGGTTTCTAAACTTTTAGATATCTCCCATCTTTCCACGCCTATCTGGTTCATCATGTCTGTAAATGAATCCTGTTTTAGAAACTCACATCAGTAACATGTCTGCACATATTCTAGTTCCACTAAAGAGAGGTAAAAAGAAACATGACTGGTTTTATTCTTTCAAGTCCCAAATATAGCTATAGAGGCTGTTGTCTAAGAAGCAGATTGCCTGTATCTGATCCAGGACAGAGGCAGAGAAATTAAAGGTATGCTTGTCAACCTGCCTACAGATATGGCTTACTTTAGGAATTGTTTCAAAATGCATTGTGAGATCATTGAAGCAATGCTGAATTTTATATTAAACAGTGGGACTGCTTCTGGAATCTGAAGGCAGTAGTGGGGTCAGATGATTATTCCCCAGCTACCTGCAACAGCACTTGCCAAACATATGGCCACATATAGTTCTACAATGCTAATTCAAAATTACTTGCTCTACACTTATTTAGGCTTTGGTGAGCTACTGTTTTTGACATAGGTTCTGAAAATTTTACTATAGATGTGTTTTGAGTCCTTGGTTCCTACCAGTGGTGGCAGATGCTGATCAACATTTGAAGGAAAAACCACTTCATTTTCTTCTGYCATCCACATGCCAGTCACAAAAGTCTGAGTGGGAGAGCTCATCCACATGTATGTGTTCAGGAGCCCAGAGTTTGTGTTTGGCAGCAGAGCAGTCATCATGTTAACAGACATCTAAACAATCCTTGTCATGTCCTTTGCCACACTTTGTGCTATACATAAAAGCAGCCAGAACTTTGACAGCTTTTACATCTTTGCCTGGTATTTCTGCCAATGTATTACTGATCCCAGGTTCAAAGAAGCAGATGGGTACCTCTCATACAACTCCTCTTGCACCTGGAGTTGCCTTCAAGGAACTCAATAATGATGTCCTTTCACTTGTCACGGCTCAGATGTTTTCAGAACCTTCTGCATTTCTAATATTCTAAATTTCCCTTTCAGCTTTTGTGTCTGTTTATTTGACATTTGACAAACTCTGCCTTTCTGCTAATTAGCCATGGTTTCCTTGGCAGGTAGATGAGCCCCATGTTCTTGTGCTGTAAGGAGACATGGGGTGTATTTTTGTTTATTTTAATGCTTTTTCATTCTGATTCTGGTAAGATTTTGTGTTGTTTTTTGCACGTGTCACTGGTTTAAAAGACCTCCTTCCCCCAGTTAGAATTCTAGTGAGACTAATGTGCTATAAGTGTCTTTGATGTGCAGATGATTGAATCATTGCAATTTTCTCCTTCATTGTTTTCATAGTCTTCTTGTAGTAAAATTGCGTGAGCATATGTCCTAGGCTGCAGTGCCAAATCTTCTTCCTTTAAGAAGAGATTTCAATTCACATGAACCTTTCATGCAAAATAGTTTCAGTTTTATACTTCCTGGATATTAAATGTGTTTTGTTTCATTTTACTTTTATTTTAAAATCTATTTTTTAAATTGTACCAGTACTGAAAACTTTAGCTGGGTCTCATTCTTAAATTGTTCTTGACACTACCTCTGTTATTAAAATTTTTTTACATACAGRTTATAGGAATGAACTAAAAGAGAATTGGACTAGCATCTATTTCTATCTAATTTTTTTGCTGCTTTCTGACTTTGCAGTATGGAAATGTTTATTRCTCTGATATATTTTAATGTCTTTCTATTCTAGCAATGTGCCACCAGATGGGACCTCTTATAGATGAAAAATTGGAGGATATAGACAGGTAAAAGCAAATGTCTTGTCCTTTGACTGAAATTAAAATTCATTCTTAGAAACCAGAGTTGTTACTCAATACCATCTTAATTTCTGTGAACAYTGGCAAGAAAATATATGTATTTATTAGTAGTTTCTCTGAGAAGAGGTCTGAAGATTTTTTTCTCATAGTCACATAATAATTTATAGTGTTGTACCATTTGACTTTCTGGCACTTGTCAAGCATCACTTCACAGTAAAAAAAAGTTACTTAACACACTTAATGAAATTACTCTGTGTTGTCTGTCCTATAATAAAGTTACCTAAATTGTAAAATGAACTGTCATATATATTTTCTAGGAAACATTCAGAACTTTCAGAGCTCAATGTTAAAGCAATGGAGGCTCTTTCTTTGTATAACAAATTGATGAATGAGGACCCAATGTATTCCATGTATGCAAAACTACAAAACCAGCAGTATTACATGCAGTCATCTGGTGTTTCTGGCTCTCAGGTATGGATGTAGCCTTTAATRGCCGTTGACCTTATCAAGTTCGCACTGACTGGGCAGTGTTTTCTCTTARTTTTTTTGCACAGTATGTAAAAAAATAAAAATAAAAGTGTTTGTTTTCAGCTACAAGCTTTAGATGCTCTTCTTTTGTGGGTTCTAATGCTTTTAGTGTTTTTCTGTTMAATTCCTTTTGATCAAGGAAAAAGCCCATCCTGGGCTTTAAGTTGTATAAAATTAAAAAATAAAACTGCCAGGGCTTTGCATAGTGGGTCAAAGAAAATAAGCAACCAAAGGAGCACAATTTCTCCCTGTCTACTCAGAGATAATTCAACATGAATATGATGCTATGGAAGAATTACCATTTTTAACTTCAGTAATTTAAATGCTAAATGCTCTTCAGTGGTATTTAAAAAAAAGGAAACKGAAAGATTTGAGTAGTCTTTAAGTTCTAAAGTCAGATATTAAATAGCAAATTTTCTTCTATTTTATTTCTAATACTGCTTTATTTAACTTCCTAGGTTTATCCAGGGCAAACTCAAGGTAATGCATATTTGGTGGCAGGGAGTGCACAGATGGGCCCCATTCAAGGTTACAATCTTCCTCCAGAACAGCTCCCTTCTCTCAGCCAAGGCACAGTTACTCCATCTGCCAGCTCAGTAATTCCTGGTCAGCCTGCACAGACGTCTTACACAAAGTAATTTTAAATATTTTTCTATTCAAGTTTAAATCAATTTAAACTGAGACTCTTTTTTAAATTACAGGAGTATAATAAACACAACTGAATCACACTTTAGTGCAATCATTTCCAGAGTGCTTTTTATTGGTGTCTTGTATTTGGTAACAATTCCTGACAAACTTAAATTTTTTATTGTTTTTTTAAATTTTATATAGTTTTAAATTTTCTGTATACAAAATATGTAATTTATATAGCTCTGTGCTTTTTTATATAAAACAGAGAAAATGATACAGACATGATTTAGTAGAATTAGTAGTAACTTTTAATATAGTTTTAATGATGAAGATTTTATGCTGCTCTGGCTGGCTCTGCATAATTTCTGAGTGTAAATTCTACTGCTCATTTGTCAAATATCTTACTACAGAAGAATGGGGAGAATTTTGCTCATTTTGGGAAAGTGAATGGGCTATGAATACTGATAAAGCTTATATGGCTTGCCTGAATAAGGAAGCTGAAAGAGGCTTTTTACATTGGCTGGATGGCCAAAGATGCTACGGTTTGGTTAAGTTACCTATGTTGTGGAAATGTTTGTGAGTTTTTGTTAATTGGTTTTTGTTTGTTTGGGTTTTGTGCCTTTGTTCACTCTCTGTGGAAAGTAATTTTATTCTAAAAAATTGGGAGACACATCCATCTGAGTCATTAAAGTATTTATTAATCTTTGTCCCTAGAGGTATTTATTTGGGATAGCAAAGCATACAATGATAAAGTGAGTTTCTGCATATTCATCTGACTTGTTTTGCTATTTAAAACAGTTTGTTGGGTTTTGGTTTTTTTTTTTATGAACAGAATGGGAGATAGATGGTATTCCATGTTGCACCTTAAAATAAATCAGAAGTACAGATACATAGTCTAATTTTAAATCCATGGGAGTGTCTTCTGTATGTTTAAATCTGAGGCATGTGTTTGAGTTTTAATGGGAATACTCATTGGCTACAGTTTTAAATATGCAATGTGTCCAGAGTTAAAAGATTTTTGTATGTATAAATAGAACAACTGAAGRAGCAATAAAATTTTGCTGTTCTGTTGATAAATTGTTTGTTAATTCTAYTTTAAATATGTTTTCTCTCATTTTTGTTGTTGTTTGGTTTTTTTTTCAGTGCAATGGTTGGTTCTGTTGCTGGAAGTACCTTCTCTAACCAGCCTTCAGTGTATAGTCCACCACCTGGTACTGTTGATGTTGCTGCTTATCAGAATGCTGGAACTAATATGTCCCAGGTGCCAAACTATAACTTAGCATCTACAGCTCTGCCACAGACAGCAGGCAGTCAGCAAGCACCTCCACAACAACCACAGCCTCCACCACCTCAACAAGCACAGCACAGTTACTCACAGAAGGCTCTGCTATAGGATCCAGGACTTGTGATTCCTAATCTTCTTTAACCTCTGCTAAAGGCGGTTGGCGATTCTATGAGTTCCTTCATTTAATCTCTTAAACTTTGTTTATCCTCAGCTTAATAAGAATCTCTCTTGGTGAACAAGTTCAATTTGCACTGACTTTTTAGGATTTTTTTTTAATTTTGCGGAAGAACTGATATATTTAGGAAATTTAATTCCTTTTAAAATGCCTAAAATTGGTACAAGATTATTTATRTATGGTTAAATTGGCTAGTTTGTGAAAACTCAACCATTGCAAACTGTTGTGGCATATATGTTATGTACATATAGTGTGTGATTGCAGTAGTGCCCATTTTGTATAACTATGGTGGTCATGTGAATATATTTAACACAATGTTTAAAAATAATTTGCTTTACTATTTTATTTTAATCATGAACTGACAACCATATTTCATAGTTTTGTCTAGTTTTAAGACAGATGCAATGTCTTTTTCCAGTGCAGGAAAAACAGTAATTCTGCATATCATGGTTACAATTACAAGCTAAGGTCTATATAGAATTTATAAACTTATCTAAGTTTCACTACTTCTTGAATTGAACACAAGTGTATCATGACTATTAGATAGCTTATCTACCAAAGTAAACTTGTTAACTAGTAAATAATTTGGGGGGATAACAGCAAATTATGATTCTGCTTTGGACATAATTACTAACTTAAAACTACTATTCAGAGGCTGCTAAACATGTCATGGGACCATGAAACAGAACAGCATTTTATCATGAGAAGCATGTAATTTATTTTTCCAAGTTGTTTTTTAAAATGAGAACCAGAACTGTATTCTATGTGTGTTGGTAGAGATTACACCAAAGAAAGACAGAGGAATTGATTTGAAAGAGAAACCATGGGGTTTTAAACTGGAACACACAAAGTGAATTACACTATTTTATTCAAGTCTTCTTAATTAGAACATGGAGAATTATGGACATGTAAATCACTTTGCTGAAGAAACCTTCAGGGCTTCATTATATCTCTTGTGGCCTTGCTTAACAATTTGTTCTGTTTACTGTTCTAACACAAACACTTCTGCCTTAAATGTCTGTTTCAATTTCCAGTTGTACCATTTGAGTTTATTAGCCCTTCTATAATTTGAATAGTTCATGAGGCATCTCATCGAAATCCACTTTTAGGTTACTTTAAATTCTCTTCTGCAGCAACATGCATTAGCCTGTTTTAAACCTTTGTGTTCTCAGTAACCTAGCCACATGGCTTTGTAAAGCATGTTATTTTCTTTCTGTGGATGAGGTGCTGCAAAAGAAATGTGGTAATGGAAGGCAGCATTTCATGTGTGATTGAGCAGAGTTTCTTGTACCAAGACTGTTGTTTGTGTTTGTATTCCATCTTGTAATGCATCCTGGTTTCATCTTTTCCAGCAGCTCTAATTTCCACTAGAGCAATACTGGGTGGCTTCAACATCAGATCTGGTTTTAGTCCTGTGCGTATGTCAGAAGTTGTTTGTTATGTGTACTATATTTTCTGGAATTAAATGTTGCAGTTGTACGTTATACTATAAAATGAGCTCTGTTATCCCATGTACTCCTGCATCTGTTCACAGTTACCTAACATGCCTTTGTTTCACTATTTTAATTTACATCAGTGTTTTGCCAGATACTTTCAGTTGACTGCTTTGCATAACTTCTGACTGGAATGGTTACAAAATGTTCCCATGGTTGATCTATTCCAGTTGGGGATGTTCTAGCCAGCTGCTTGATCTAATGCTAGGATTTTCACATATTTGTTTTCTCTAACATTTTTAAGCATCCTTGCAAACTGTCATTAGTTATTTCAGTGCTTGGTGTCATCAGAAAAGGCTGTGAATTTTGAAAGGAAATACTAAAGAAAAAAATAAAAATCTGACATGCTGTGTCATGGATGACTTTTTATGGATTAAAGAAGTGATGTCTTTAGAAAGAATTTGTAGTATAATTTAGATAGTGTTCTCTGTGTGCGTTAGGTATCTTATTCCAAAATCAGATAGTCAATGTATAGAAATGTATAATTTATACACAAAAGTGAAAATAATTTTTTATTCCATTGTTCTTAGTCCCTGATTCAAGGAAAAGCTTGAGGCATCAAGGTAGTCTTTTTGATATTAACAATTGTGTTCTTAGGTTTTCATATGTTGTTACATGTTCCCTAATAAGGGTATGTGGGACTTCCATACAGAAATGACCCAGAAAAAATACATTTTGTTAGTAATTTSTCATTGTTTTTAAAACTTTTGAAGTTTTTCCTTGATTTACAGAAATGCTGGATCCTGGTTTCTCATTTGAACACTGAACTCTTATGAGCATCACAGTTTTTCTGCTCTCCAACTTGCTTATTTTGGTCATTCATCCATTTTTATGAAAATTAAAATCACCTTTCATGTTCATAATGACGAAAAAAGCCACTTGCTAAAATTCAGTGCCCCTTAAAATTCAATATAATGATAGTTGTGAAAAAAAGATAGACATTTTCTATTTTCCTTCATACTTTTATTAAAGTCACTGCTCTAAGGTATCTCCTGTAGCAGGCTGGGAATTTTAGTTGACTTTGAATCAGAGTTCATTGTCTATAACTGCTGGAGTAGGTAACTAGAATTTTAGGTTCCGAGTCTTAGTGTTTCTGTTGCAACCTACATTTTCCATTTCACGTGCAATTTTTGGATTAAATTGAATTTGGAGCTGTATTACTTCATGTTGATTTTTTTAATCAGAGAATGTGTTTCTGCTTGATTTTGCCCTATATGCTTGATACTCTGAAGTGATGCCTTCTCCTACTTTGCTAGATGCTGTCACTGYATGAATTCCTGCAGTCATCCTCTCATATTCTCTCTTACAGCTTAGAAATGATACTTTGGTTCACCTCCTCTCTGCTGGTTTGTAAACATGAACCTGGAGATGACATTGCTGGTGCTTCTCTGCCATGATTTATTCTCAGATTCCTTGTTCATGCATTGTTTTGACCAAGTTCACTTAGAWTCTACCTTATTATGGTGTTGAACACTGAAATAATAGTGAGCAGGGGAAAGAACACGTACAGCTACTGTGTGGAAAAGCTTTTTAGCAATTAAATAAAGTGTCAGAATGTAAACTGTTTGAAAGTAAGGAATCGTTGGAAATGTTATTCATGTTCCAACAGAAGACCTGATTTTTGAATGTCTTGTTTCTTTACATATAAATTGTCAGTTTAAGGCTAAAATGTCTTCCAGATAGTTTGTATAACCCTTTTTTACTTAACCCATTCTTTAAGGAATACAAAAATGCTAATTGACTTCAGAAGGGGCATTTCCGTGTCCTGGTTGTCATGAATTGGAGCAAACTCTGGAAAGTGCCTTCTGTGCATTTCACTTTTATGAGCAAAATTTTTATAGCCATGTGTATCATCTCAATTTATGTGGGCACAACAAACGTGTCAAGATTTACTGTAAAACCTCCCAAGAAAAATACTGGGGTATTATGTTAAAATTTTCTGTATTGACATCATGGCAGTGTGTTCCAGAGTGTGCAGCTGCAGGTACAGTCATAATATACTTGCCCAACTCTGTTTAGTAACTGGTGCTGTGTGGATGTGTCTGTAATGTTATTGGCCAAAGCACATAGCAGTAAAAAGGAGCAAAATGTAAGAATTCCTGCATGTTTATCAACAGGTGTGGAGCAGCATACTGCCTTCATGTCACGGTATTTATGTCAAAATGCTGTTCATGAATTTTGAGGCAGGGAGAATAAATAAATAAATTTGAGCTTCAGAAAATTCTGCCAGCTTGCAAATGGTTAGATGTAGCAGAGATGGATTTGCTTTTAATACCATATACATATTTTGCTGATCAACTCTAGGCTGCTACTATAGTTCTCTGATTTCCTCTAGATAACAGGAGCATCAGATTTACACTGGAGAACTGCTTAATACCTCCTTCTCCAATTTTTTTAGTGTTTTCTCTAATATCACTTTATTTTTCACTCATATTTTAAAGATATCTGTGCAGTCTTTATATACAAAGGTCTTGTCTTATTCCTTTTCTGCTGGGGTTCACAGAATGAAAAAGGCATCTCTAGTTAGAGCAGCTACACTGGCACTTTGAATTACACAACTGCACCTTCCTTTGGAGAACATGTATGTATCCCTTTTGAGGAACGAGGAAGCATAATTTTTCCAGTTAAGAACTGGAAGAGTTATTTTTAAAGATAAAGGTAGAATAAAAGTTACAAAAACCTTCATTGCCAACAGCAGGCAGAATCATTTTTTACTCTGTTATTCAACCTTAGTAAAGCTGATCAACTCCACACTACAGCTACTCCTTTCTCATTTTCAGCTGCAGTGAATTCACTKTCATTCATACATACACTGTCCAACACCATAGGTAAACATGGAGAAAGCCTTGACATTGGAACTCTTGCTTCAGTATGTAAAAACCACTACTTACATCTTTGAAGCCTTGTTTCTTAAATTAGGATGGTTGTGTTTAAAAACATTCCATTTGCTACTATGTAAATTGCAGATCTAAAATTCCCTTTTCGTGCTGCTTCCTTGGAAGAAAGGTGGTAGCAGTTTTTGTTCTATCCTGCATGTTCTTCTGGAATCCAAATATTTTTTGTCTATGTCATGAAAAATAAAAACCTGCTGCAGTCTGCTTTGGTTTTAATAAAGTGTACACAGTAGCAAAGTGCATTTTTGTTTGGCTTTGTTTGTTTTGATGCTCCCTCTGATGTTGGCATATGTATATATTTAGATATACTGCACTGTTGTACAAGAATTGATTTAGTAAATAACACTATTTGTAAAAACTGTTAATTGTTTTTGGTATGAATGCAAAATATTAAAGTTGGAGTATTTAGTTCATTATGTTGCAAAGTCAATTTATAAATTTTATAGAAGAATATTCTGAAAAGGACTTCTTTTGCTGGAAAGACTTAGAGATACAATAAGCAAGAAGTACTTACAGTTTCTAGTTTCAGATGGGGTGGAGGTGGGTCTTTCTTTGTTCTGGTCGGGGAGGATTTGTAGGTCTTTTGTTCTTGTTTGGTGTTTACACATAAATTACATTCTTTTTAAACACAACCTCTCATTGATTTCCTTCAGCTAACCCAGATAATCCATTGTAGATCTTATTTCAAGTATGCTGCATGTCCTCTATCTTTTGGTAATACTGTTCAGTATTTTAAAGGGATTTTAAAGAGCAGATGGAAACAATTGTGTCTGTACTGTCTGATGTGTATATTTGGTTACAGATGAATAAGCTGATCGTATGGTAGCTTGACAGTTCATTCCATTTCTGATGACAGCAACACGAAGTAGTGTAGAACCTGGTGTTTTGATCAATGTGAAATGTCTTGAAGATCAGGCTAAAACCTGGTTTATGAATCTTTAAGTGCTGTCAGAATTGAARCTTAATAGACTTGACAGCTGTATGCTGTGTTCTTAAAACAATGATAAGCATAAATTTCTTGCTTCAATTGATGYAGACACCATGCATAGGACTTAGGGAGCAGTGGGCAGCAGTATCAGTTTGCCTGTTCTTGGGGTGCCTTCCTAAAAATGTGAGCCAAACCCCTTAGAATAAGAGGTTATGTGGATTGTGGGTTAGTTCAATAGGATAATTCATGTCTTTCAAGAGAATGTCTGTTCAGTTGACAGAATTAAAAGTTCTGCAGATTGTGTAGAAATGAACTTGTTCTGTTTTGGATCAAGGAGAGGCAATTAATATTGAGTTTACTGCCTATCTCTTTTAGGTAGAAAGCATTTCTGTTGGGATGCCTATGATGAAAACAGATTTTGGGAGTTTGTTTCATAGTATTTCAAGTTTATTGTAAAATCTGTTGCCATGAACCTGGGCAAGAGATAATATAAGCATGAAGTCTGTATTTAAGGAGAAGGAACCAACTCTTAAACTTTTGAAGAACTGGTTAATATATAATTGTGACAGTGATCACAGGGGTTTTCAGGTGAAGGAAGAGACATGGATGTTGACTTCATGATCAGAAGGTTGATTTATTATTTTATTATATATWTATTACAACTATRCTAAAAAGAAAAGGAAGGAAAAGGTTTCCTCAGAAGCTAGCTAAGCTAAGAATAGAATAGAAAAGAATGATAACAAAGGCAGCTGTCTCAGACTCTGTCCRAGATAGCTCYGTCTTGATTGGCCATTAATTGTAAACATTCAAGATGGGCCAATCAAAAATCCACCTGTYGCACTCCACAGCAGCAGACAAMCATCGTTTACATTCTTTTTCTGGGGCCTCAGCTTCCCAGAAGGGAAAATCCTAAAGAAAGGATTTTTAGTGAAAAAGATATCTGCGACATATAATCTCTCTTCATAGCACTCACTTCATATCGTATTTATGAAGCTGGAGAACTTAATGAATTGTCTTATTACTCTAACTTTTGATATCTTATTTTACTATGTTGCAGGAKAAAGACTTTTCTCTCTCACAATGTTTTTAAATTTAAATTTCTAGATTATTTTAAGTCAAGACTGTTTTTGTTGATATTGAATGTGATCTATGTTTTAAGYGAGAAATGAGAATTAAGCCATTATGAGAGAACCTTTAGGAGAACTTTCACTGATTAAGGCTGATTTGTACTTTTTGAAATTCTCATCAACCCTGGGAGTGTACATGGGCAACACACACTAATGCAGATAATCATATAGGGCTAAAAAAACCCATGTATTTTTAGCATACTATCTTCTGTTATAATATATATGGAATGTGATGGTTGTGTCACCTAATATTTTGCTTTGGCTTTGCTTCACCCTGTTCAGCATGAGTTTGAGTCCTTCTGCATGCAGCTTTGATTGSTAACAAACAGTGCAGCTTGGTGCCTATGCCCCATGTTCCCATGCTGGTGACATCCCCAGCCTTAGCAGCTGTGCTTCAGAGCCCTGTAGAGGAGCAGAGCACTGCAGCAAGGTGGAGGGTGCTTGGCAGAGCCTGTTGTCGTTGGGGCACTGCTCAGTACCACAAACAGTGTCTCTATCAMTTTCTGGCTACAGGAAGCATACATAGCAAGGAATGGAAGCCTTCAATACATACATACCTGGACCACTCAGAGTTCTGAAGCTTCATTTACTAATGACACTGACTGCTACTGAAATCACACTGGAATCTATTTCTGGYCCATTGTGATGGCTCACCCCTATTGACTCATGCATCCTCAGGTATTTGTGGATTATGCAGATGTGGTTTATTTTGCACTCTGTGTGTCAGACTGTCCCAAATTACTGTGCTTTTTAAAGAAGTGTAAACATTTAGTTCCCTTGGCTTTAATGGCTTTTAGACTTGTGAAAATTTCCCCAGATTAGTTTTTTTCTTTGCCTTGTGAAACACTGTCATAGCTGATGCTGAAGAATGGTTAGGCAAATCCTTCAGCAAAAATCATATGGCCTGAGGATTTATAGGTAATACAATGATTTTCATTAAAAAGGGAAGTCTCCAGAGAATAGCAGAGAAGTCGTGGTTCTCTGAACCTGAGTTTGAACACAGGGTCAGGAGCAAGCATCTCACTGAAATGTGATATTGAAACTTCCAGATAAGTTGGTTGGGTTCTTTTTCAGAAAAATCATGGGTAGAATCTAAAAAACTTGTTAGGGGTGTGTTTGTTCAGAGAACTCCCTTTCTTCCTGGTGGGRTGAGGCAAAACAATTAGTGAAGAATTTTTTGTTTTATTCAAGTCCACAATCTAACATTTTAGCCAGTTTCTTGCAGCTTCTCTGGAGTCATGATTTATATTATCTGATTGTCTGGCTAATGACACTCCACTACATCCACTGGGATATTGCACTAGTAAATTTTAAACCTCTTCCTGCCCACTTAAGTATAAAGTAGGTGATTTTAATTTAGTAGTTTTTTTTAGTAAGCTAGTTCTCTCAAAACAGACATGCTTTCTACTCAAGCACTTCATATCTTCAGGATAATCAAGGCCTTTTGTAAATGTTAGCTGTTCCTTCCAAGGTTTCAGAGTCCCACTGATCAGTTCAGGGGGCAACTATGTGTCCTAGTTGCTCAGACCAGTTCCTGATTACCTCTTCCAAGWGCTAGACTCCTTGAATTTGTACATCCATGGGGCTCATTTTGACACCAGATTTGTTCCAAGGCTTTCTTTATTCAAGACAGACAGTAGGTAGCATGAAACAATTTTGTWTATCTGTGAACAGCACTGAGATGAGCAGCATTCAGTGGACTCCTGTACTGCAGCAGCAATGCAGAAAGTCCAAATTCCAGCTCTGCTCTATATATGTATTCATTTTCATGTAGTCTATGTATTTCCTAATGGTTTTCTCCTTTCAAATGCTTTCCATACTTGATSCTTACAGCAAGCATGCCCAGAAATACTAATGGTTAATCATAAATCTAATTTATTTCGTATATACCCATACATGCAATCTCTCTCTCTCTCTGGAWATTTCTAGTCTGCAGATTGTCCTTCCACATAATGCAGATGTCTTATGGAGCCTTTTACCTTGTTTTCTGAAATGCAGACAGTCCTGATCTTTAACCTCCGAAGCAGTGTCGCTCATCACTGGTTCAGTCACAGTTTCTGGAACTGGGCTTTGTATTTTTCATGTTTCTGCAATATCCCTTTGGCCTGTCGGGTATTCTTTTCACAGCACCTTGCCATTAACTTGGAATTATTGCTTTCTTACTTTATTTTCTCTTTATCAGTGGTGCAGTTTCATCAAGGGAATTGGCCAGATTTCAACCCAGGAAGGAAGMACCTCTATTCTTGGGGATTGAAGTTTGGTTCCAAGTTGTTTAATGATACATTSTGGCAGTTCCATCCTACTTGCTAATTTTATTCATTGCAGGATTCAGAAACACAAATACTGTAGTATGTGTGGCAAGTCCATCATAAAATTTTATGAGTAATTTTCTGTGAGAACACACAGAGGAACTATGTGTTCCTTTCAAGATYCACAAAATCATAGAATGGTCTGGGTGGAGAGGGACCTTAAAGATTACCTAGTTCCATACCTCCTGTCATGGACAGAGACATCTTCCACTTTCTCAGAATCACATTCAGCCTGGCCTTGAACACTTCCAGGGATGGGGCATTCACAACTTCCCTGGACGTGCTCTTAACTGTTTTTAAGAACTGTTATTGCATTGCAGTACAGTTTCACATGTAGGCAGCAGTCAGGTAAAACCAGTGTTGATCTCCTACAYGTTCAATTTCATTTTTATAATGTTCTACTGCTGCATTAAGGAATACAATCTCCTGGCTCATCACTGACAGACCAGTTTTTATCAGCAACCCTACTGCATGATCCATAACAGTAAACCCTGTAGGYTTAAAAATCTTTCCTGTCAACAAAGTCAGAAAGAAGTCTCCCTTTCATGATTCCTTCTTAAACTCTGGGATCCTTCAGGACAGATGTAGCATTGTCTACATATTCACAGAATATTTAAGCTTGCCTTGTACTCAGAGTTTACTAGAATATCAAAAATTGTCTCTATTTTTTTTTTTCCACTGGTGTTACAAAGTCCTTCGGAAAATAAAGAACTCGGCCCCTGAGGCATAATAGTCTTGGGTTAATTTCTCTTAAAAAAAATAATCAGTTTTGCATAAGATCAGTATCTGCAGCGCAAGACTAAAGAGATTGTATTTCATTTGAGRAAGTTGGTAAGAAAGGATCTTTGTCTTCTTTGGTAGGAGAATGCTGTTTTCAGGTATTGATACAGATCTCACCTTTTGGCATRTGTTTTGCATGGATAGTAATCTTTCCCTCACAGATTTTTCAATCTTTCAGTGATTGTGACTCCCAGGGCAAAGCTGTAAGGGGTGTTGTGCTGTTAAATGGATCTTGACTACAGATTCAGTCTCTATTAATTACCCAGAAATACTTTGAATTTCTCAGSTGAACTCAACTTGACAGGCTATCCATAGCTTGTTACAGGTTTTAAGTCTCTTCTTTTCTTTATAAYATTTGTCTGTCTTGCAGAAAGAAGAGGCAGCTGTTGAAGGTAACTGGCAAAACATAGATTGTACTAGTCAATGTTTTTGGGTAATGTTCTACTTTGGAATAGCAATGACGAGCAAGAGACCGTAATGAAATTGTTTTAGTCCCTATTCTTACTGATTTCCTGTCAAATGTGGCATCACTGTGAGCATGACAAATGGGGCAGGGTATCTAKGAACTGAGAAAGGTGGAGAGGTTGAAAGAAAAAAAGCAAGAGAGAACTTGAGGTGAATGATGCAATTAGGAGAGACAGTGAAGGATGAAGACTTTGTGCAAACAAATGAGTCTTTAGCAATAAAGCTTGGTTTGTCGGACAACACACATGCTTTGTACAGAGAGGATTCATCCAGGATTCATCATAGAAACCCTCAGTTTCTGTAATCCAAGCAGTATTTTAAGTCTGTATCAAAAGTAAATCAGGTCTCTGAGTAAAATCAAAGTTCTGATTAACATGTTCTGTAATTTCAAGAGATATACAGAAGTTTTCTATTTTAGGTGCATTAGTTAAACATCTCACCCAGAAGAATTATTAAAACAAACAAAATTTAAGGATGTTTAGGGCAAGATTTTTGGACCATGTTTTGACTCCAATGGCATGTGATATCTTGAGCATTTGATGTTCACCTTCAGTTGTTTATATTTGCACTGAGTAGCTTGTAGAGAGAATCAGATTTTATGATTTATGAAGCTCTTCAKCTTTCTTCCCCCCCATACCTATGTTTTCTGTTTGCTACTTGGGTCTCAGCTTTAAAAGTGTAAAGGAATCTCAGGATGCATATGTGGAGCATGGTTTACTATATCCTGCTYTGCTTTGCTGATTTGGTTTCCTGTGAAAACTGATGGATCAGCTCACTTCTGGTCACAGATAACAGGCAGGAAGAGCTGCCAGGACTCCTAAGAAGAATAGTCCATTAAAATCCTGCATGCAGAACAGAGCWGAAGGGAGTACTTTTATTTTAGGATGAAAAAGCAAATGTCATGTTTTGATACTGTAGAAGGAAGCTGTTCTCAGAAAATACAGATATTTTGAGTTGTTCATGATTTCAAACCCATTACTCTACAGAAAGCTTAGATAAGGTGACAATGTCAGAATGAAACAGAGAGGATGAAGCTCTTGTCTCGTGGCTGTCTGGGTTGTTGGGCAGGCTGCCACAGTGGGGCTGCCTGAGCAGCTACACACTGCACTGGGGGAAGCAACAAAYGGCACAGTTGCTGCTGTACCTTCAGAAACAGACTCTGAGATTCCCTGGTACTGGACTGAATGCTGCAGATATCTAATTTCTGGTGGAGGTAACCTAGCTTGGGTTTAAATGCAGATGGCATAGCTGGCTACTAATCAGTGAAAATTTGGTTTGTTTTATTTAGGAGCTCTCACAGTGCTTGAAATAACAAAATTAATTTCAAATATTTAAAAGTTTCTTGTATGAAATAGTGGAGATGGAAAATTGTAGAAAAGATATTGACAAAATAAGTTTYGAAAAAGTCAAATACCTACCCTATCAGGAAACTATTCTTAACCTACCAGAGTAATTATTTTCATTTGATATTTTTCTTTTTTAACTGCTATTTAATCAGTCTTGCAACTTCACATTCAGGATTAAACTAACATCTAGGTTTCATATTTTCAAAGTTATTATACCTCACTCCCACTGACATGAGGCATCAAAATAAATTTGCCACAACTGTTGCTGATCTCTYGCTATTAGCCAAGGCACTAGGAAAGGCAGATACCAAATCCAAGCCCAAGCTCTGTCTGGTTTGGGATTCTTTCTATGGAAATACCAACAGGAGTTGGAGTCTAGCCCACCCACAGACAACCTGTATCTGCACGAAAACAGGAGATGAAGCTCTCCTGGTAACAGAACTGCTGCTATTTGGTCAAGGAGGAGGTACAGGRCTATTTTGTAGGAGAGATGGGGAGATTGTATGAGGCTCCTCAGCCCTGTAGTGCTGTCAATACCCCCATGTGTGAGGGCTGGTCTCCACCGCTGGTGCAAAAAAGGATACAATAATCACAGAAAATACTGTGAAAGTATTGTATCCTGAAGAGTTTTATTTTCCAAGTAGGACCCACGTGCTGCTGCCTTCTGTTTTGGTCTTTGATGTGGTTTTCAGACCCACCTGGCTCCCTGCTCTTCAGAAGGAAACTTTCATGATTGTATTTAATTGCTCCATCTGCCAACAAGTTTTATCATGACGGAACCATCTCACCCAGGAGTTGCCATCATCCTGCAACTATTGATAGACCTTCAGAGGACACTACACCAGCATGTCTTAAACTGGAGAAATGAGGCATGTGGTGACTGCCATGTACCATGAACATGTAGGAAAATGGAATCTGAGTCCCTTACTCAGGTGCTTCTGGCCTGAGTAATTTCAGTACTGGCTCACCCAGCACTTTTCAGGTGGCAGGTGTTTCAGGGTGGTGTAGTGCCTACATATTTTATTAACTGTAACATTTTTTCTTAACTTTGGAGCTAAAAAAATAAATTCAAGGCAAGACTGATGATTTTCACAGGAATTTATCTACAGACTTAGACTCACCCCTTCTATGTCACCAAAACTTCATAAGAGGAAGAGAGCAACTTAAACTTCTCTTTTCTCTCTATCTTGTCCCACTAAGCCTTGTGCAGGAGACGCTACATCAAGAAGTGCTAAACTCTTGATCTCTAGGAGCCACGCTGCCCTGAAGTTCAGTTACAGAGGAGTGGAYGGAGGAAAAGTTGAAAAGGTTCATTATTGCAACTCCAGCAGGCTCCTGAGATCCAGGGAAGGATTAAGCCCCAAAACAGGCTTTACACCAGCCCCAGCTTTGTGTTTCAGCATGTRCCTTCTCACAGCAGCACTCAGCAGCACCACAGCTCCTCCTCACCTCCAGCAGCTCTGCTCCCTCTGCCCGAGCTTCTCCCACATGCCAGGTGTACCAGCCTCCCTCCCTCTAGCCCTGTCTCACAGGTCACCTCCTTCACACACAGCTCTTTAGGCTGCAATCTACAGGTTTTTTACATGGCCTTTATTTCACTAGAAGTCGGCTGGGAGAGAACAGTTTTGAGATTCTCATCCACTTTTTGGCTCATAAGTTTCATTATATGGAGTATTCAATATATATTTCACCCCATATACTTCTCTAGTAAGGGGAAGGAGGTAGTAACTGTGTCATTTGAAGGAAGAGTTCAGCATGGGATTATGAGTCTGGGGAGCTGGACTGGGCTTTGTGCTCAGCTGTGGGTGCTCATGGGGCTGGTGTTGTTCCTGGGTGATGCTGCAGTGACAGGACTCATGCTGCAGGTCTGAAATGCTCTGTGGGAGGCACCTCTGGCTCTGCACACACCTGGTGCAGCCTGCTGTGCCCTAAGGATCACCCTGCTTGTGAAGCCAGCATGACAATCACTCTCCAAACAAATCCRATGAGCTGCATCTGAGTGCAGAAACAATTTTGGACTAAACCAAGTGGCATTATTTGGTGACTAAACAATGTCAAATAAAAAACATGATTGTCAATCTGGGCCATAGGAGAGACAAAACCCAGCACGTTTATGAGTAAAGCCGAAGGTGAGCTATAGTGGGACAGGGGCCATCTCATGGTGTTGGAGCTGGCCAAAGGGGAAGTCACTAAGGCATGGAAATTCTATTCTGTTCTGCAGGAGATATTGCCAAAATAAAAATCCTGTTGTTGAAATTAGAATGAAATATAAACTTGATCTGTGAAATCAAATTTAATTTCCCTTCCTACTATGCTGAAGCTTCAATAATGTATACTCAGTGGCCATTTAGTTTATGTAATAATTCATAAAATTTCAGTCTTTGCTAACTTTCTGAAAAAAAATTAATTCTACAAAAAATCATAAAATGCAGACAGCGTAAACATAAAGAATTCTTGGATCAGACATGTTTGAACATTAAATCATATACAAAACTGCAATTCTCAGTGCCTTTACTGAAATTAGGTAAATTTCCATTAAAAAATGTGATATTCTGATTATGGGTAAATCCCATACCATGGGTAATATTTCATAAATTTGGGGCTAGCAGCAATTTGTAAAAATTATCTGACATTAGGGATAGTATAATCTGTTTGAAAAATACATGCTTTTAAAAATTCATATTATTGTTTAATTTCATAGTTCTTTGGGAAATTGCATTGAAACCTGTTTCCTTTATTGTAAATCAGGTGTGTGATATTTTGTTATTGTAACTATCCTGAATGAGTATCCTGGCATAGACTTACTGGCATACTGATCATAGTTGTAGACTATTATTTACAGTACGGGGTATTAAAATATTGCTCAACAACAGCTCAATAGAAGATTTGTCAAAATAATGATTTAAAAATTTCTTGGTATCCTCTTAATACTTACAAGGATGCCAGAGTATTCCTATTCTAGTGAGACAGGATCAAATCTGTGGTTAAGGAATGTAGTCCATAATTTAATCCAAAATTTGATTATTTGAAGTTAAAAAGCCCAAGCAAACAAAGCCCTAATTCTCCTCTCTGCAAAGAAAGCCCGGACTCCACCTGTTGATCCTTTAACCTCCCACTTGGATGCTTCTTCTTAAATGCTTTCTCCTACTGCTCTATCTCTCTCCTAAAGGTTCTTGAAGGACCTCTGTGCTCATGTCATGGCTCTATTTTGAGTTGATAATGACAGTGGATATGAAGATTGTTGTTTCTGAATTAAACTGGATTTTCTTTGGCATGTTTTCTTTGTGATATGGCAAATAGAACATACAAATCGGTCCTGGGTCTTTTCCTATCATCTGATACTTTTTCTATCATGTATCATCTTTTGCGATTCATTTCTAAAATACCTATTCCTCTTCATGCTTTAGAAAACACTGTTTCATATATTTACTGCAACAATTCTCCTTTTAACACATCTCCTTTTAACCATGGTAAATCACTGGAAATGAACATACAACTCAAGGCAGTAACTGTTATAAGTAGGTTATGGCATTATTTTAATTTCAAGTGTGTCCTGCTCTACTCTCGCTGAGTTCCAAATTTTAGATATTAGAATTATTTTTTCCCCTGGAAGAGTGGTTAGACATTGGTATAATTGGCCAAGGATGTGATGGACTCTTCCACTGTCTCTGGAAGAATTCAAGAGATGTCTGGATTTGGAGATTTGGTTTAGGGGAGATTGTAGTGATGTTACTTTGATGGCTGGACTTGATGATTCTCTGTGATTATTATGCTTGGAGAAATCTTATAGACCCCTGGTGCACTCACAAAGTTGTGACCMGGATTAAAGATATGTTTTCATTTTGTTTAGAGAAGTAGTCTTATCAAAAGKCTTATTGTACCTAGACAAAAAAGACATGGCAGTCCAGTATTTATCTCGTGTGTAGGTAACAGAGCCATGGATCCCCCTGTTCTAATATGTAGAACACTGTAATTAAAGAAAAATTCCCACARTGATAGTTAGGAGTTGCTTATTACTACAGAGTGAGAAAGAAAGTGGAATAGGCTGTGATGATCAAAAAATACTTGTACAGTAGAACTCCCTTTCTACCTTCTCGCTRCAGGAAATTTATAGTATGGATTTAATGTAATTTAAAAAAGGTATTTTTTTAAAAGGAAGACATGTAGGGCTTCACAATAAAGGCTTGAGGTGTTGTCTTGAGGAAAAAAAAAAAAAGTCATTCTGATTTAATATTTAT
The DNA here is from genome assembly GCA_014549065.1 of Cardinalis cardinalis. Classification (NCBI taxonomy): domain Eukaryota; kingdom Metazoa; phylum Chordata; class Aves; order Passeriformes; family Cardinalidae; genus Cardinalis; species Cardinalis cardinalis. Next base: position 2,397,716 of record JACDOX010000009.1, on the reverse strand, counting down.
TCTTTTGTACTACTTAACACAATGATGTATATATCCTGTTCAGGAATACAGGCTCAGACTCAAGTTAGGTAAGACCAAGCATAAGAGTAGGACATCTAAATTGGTCCTCTATTTATTGCTTCTCCTTTGCTCCATCCACTGACAGCAAAGAGAGGTTACGATGACTGTACTGCTGCTTTAGGACATGTAGGAGCTGAATATATTTCTCTATTTTTTTTTCTTTTGGTTTTTCTTTTGGTGGGATTTAAAGTGATTATGGATGAATTTGATTTCTTGGCAGTGTGTTACTGCATTATTTTTTCTTTTTTTTTTCCTCACCCGTGGTCACTATTTGTTGTTAAGATAATGGTATTGTAAAACCAGTGMTAGACTGGATCCTACTTACAGGTTGTTTTGTTCTTTGTTCCCATTAACTGTGTTGTGTTTTTACAGAAGTTAACAAGATGAGCTTAAGCCTTGCAAAAGCAAGAAATTAGATAGAAAAATTCTCAAAGTGTTCATAACTCTTCCTTCTACTGGCTCCTTGTGTCTGATTCAGCTTTAGCTGCACTTGGAATCAACCGTGGTGGCTGTTGATCCACACTCAGCATTCACAGATTTGTGTCCTGGCTCTGTTAGCTTATACACAACACTGTAAGAGCTAAACAATTTTGCCTCAGGTTGAGAGGTACATTTAGTTTGATTGCCATTGAAAATTCTTTGAAAAAATTTAAGATTTCTGTCCRTTTTTCTGGGATTTTCCTCTTAGCTTTTAATTCCTTTTGATCCTGAAAGATTCTGCTTTAAATAAAAAACAAAATCTCTCCCTCCTAAATACTAATTAGAATGTATAGAATAGTAAAGTTATTGAAACCATCTTAATAAACAATGTTTTAATCTGTGTCTCTTGTCGTTTTACCCCAGTTGGCAGCTCAACCCCACACAGCTGCTCACTCACTCTCCTGCAGCAGGATGGGGGAGAGAACAGAAGGGTGAAAGTGAGAAAACTTGTAGGCTGAGATAAAGATATTTTAATAGGGAAAGTAAAAGGCTACATGAACAAAACAATAAAAAAGGATTTTTTTCCACCACATTCCAGTGGCAGACAGGTGTCCAGCTACTTCCCAAGGAAATCACGGCCTTGGGATGACAGACACCGTAACTCTGAATGTCCCCCCTTGTGKCGGGTTTGGTGTTGGTTAATCACTAATACACTCCCTGTTGTGAGACAGGATTAGGAGAAAGATAGGCTCAAAAATTTAAAAGGCTATAAAGAAAAATGTTATTAAAAGTAACTAAAAGAAAAGAAAAGAATCAAAACAAACTCCTCAGAACATTTCTCCTCCCCCTACAACCTTTTCTTTCCTATTGACAATGTAAAGAAACTAAACCCAGTTGGTTTACTACTTCTAAAATAGTCTTTTTTCAGCTCACTTAGGGAGAGAAGTTCCTCTTGTTAAGGTTATGGAAACTTCTCCAGCAGAGGAAAGAAAACAGTTCTCTTGGAACTCTCTATTTCGTCATGAATAACAGCCACCCAAGGAACCCTATTATTGCAAAGGCCTTCCCATTTCCACAAGCCTTCCCACAAYTTATCAATAAACTAGTCACCTTATAAAATATTATTTTAAAGATAAGTTATTTAAAAGTAAAAATTCTCAYTATCTATTTCTAAAATCATATTCATCCCTAAAAACAGGAATCTTCTCCTAAAAACACAAAACTACTCTTCTCTCTTTGTCTATTCAAACTTCTCATAAAATCACAACTATTTCAGCATCTACTTAAAATAAAAACCTTTATTCAATATAAATTGGAACACTTTAGTCTCCCCATAATATCATACATTATAAGAAAAAAAGAGTCTTTTCCCCATAACTTACAAAAAAATTTCAACCCCAAAATCTAGATATCTCCTCATTCCCTCCCATCTAAGATTTCTTCCTCACTAACCTCGATATCTTCATATTATTCCTTTACATACTTACATCTTATTCCTTTCTCTCACTCAAAAAAAATTAAAATACTAAAAATATTAACATTACACCTAAAGCATACCTAACCCACCAATAATTTATAACAAAAAGCTACAAYTAGACTATATCAAAATAAACCTCATAATTAATCTTTACTTTTCTACACAAACTACAAGTCTCTAGTCTCAACCACACTAAAAAAAGGGCCTGATGACAGAGTCTTCACCACCACAACCTGCCCTACTCCCACYAAGACTCCACATCCTCCCCATCTTCTTACCCAACAACTACTAAGACCCAACCCACAACAAAACAAAACCAATAAAAAGAACCGATGAACAACCTGAAAAGAAAAAGAGGAACCTGACCCACAACAAAACCACCCAACCCAACCTAACCAAAACAAAGAAGTCAAAACCGAAACCAGGCACATCCTCACCAACCAAAAAAACAAAGAAAGAAAATACCCGAAGTTTTTCATCTTTAACATGTATATTTCACAAAAACATATCCAACTTCCAACATATCCAATAATTCAACAAACTATCAATTACACAAAAAACTTTACATCACTTCCCTAAGTTTCCTCCAATTCCAAACCATAACACCCCTTCCTTCTCCCYAGSTTTTATGGCTGAGCATGACATTACAGAGTGTGGAATATCTCTTTGGTCCACTGGGACCAACTGTCCTGGCTGTGTCCTCTCCCAGCTTCTGCCCGCCTTAGCCTGCTCACTGATGGGTTGCATGAGAAGCAGAAAATGSCTTCAGGCTGTGCAAAACTGTTCAGTAATAGCTAAAACATCYCTGTGTTATCAGCCCTGTTTTGGTCACAAACACATAACATATCACCACCTGAGCTGCTACAAAGAAAATTAACTCCATCCCAGTCAAAACCAGTATAGTACCTAATTTGAATTATCTTCTTACAATAGTAAAATCTTCTAGAAAACTCTCTCTCCCAAATCATTCAGTAGTGTGAGAATGTTGTTTAAATACTCTAAGATGACTAATGAAACACAAAAATGGTTTTAGGCTTCCATTGCAGGWAACCCACTGCAGCACCCATGCAAATATTAGTAATGTGTAGATTGAATACTATCTGAGAGTTACAGGTTCCCACACGAAACATCAAAAAACATCTTGGATGCAAATGTAAAAGCATGGATAGTAATCCACTTGACTTCCTTCCACACATACAATTATTCCACACATATTATATTTCAAGTCTGGCTATAATTTCATTTAGCACTGAACTTTTCATTTTCCAGTCTGCTATAAAAGTCAAGGGCCACTGTGGCTTCAGGATTTTAATGTATTTTGCCAGGARGAATGACCTGGAACTGGATGTGCCACAAGAACAGAGGGTCTGCCCTGCCTCTGAGGAATTCAAGCCTTTCTGTTCTGTGTGAATGTCAGCTGGCTTCCTACCCACGGGAAAGATGAAAACATATGTCTATCTAGGACATGTACCCCACCATTAGTTATTTAGCAGATTGAGCTTTTGGTAGCTTTTTGCCTTCAAGTCACTACAGCCTGAGACTTGGCTGRATACTTCTGTCTCAGAAGAGAGAAAATCTTTCCCTTTGACTATATTAGATCAGAATACATGATTCATGATAAAAGAGGGAGCCAGATCCAGATATGATTACTGATGAGTGTGCTGCAGATGAGACACAGAGGCTGGGTGGAGAAGCTCATCAAGACCTGTGCTGCTCTACACAGGGGCTATGTGAAGGCATATGTATACACACATAGACATGTAGGTGTGTATCACACRTGTCTGTGTCAAAATGGCTTTGAACTGGTAATATCTGCAGTATAGATACCCAGTGAGTGTAAGGGACAATGAGAAAAAGGCAGTTTTAAGATCAGGAAGGGAGGCTGCAATACTTCACTTGGGAGTAGTTCTTCTGAAGTCTCATTTTGGTTGGAAGAGACCTTGGGAAGTCATCTAGAATGAACTCCTCTCAAAGAGGGCAGACTTGGATCAGGTTGCTCAGTATCATGTCCAGTTCAGTTTTGAGAAACTCCAAGAATAACCTAAAACAGTTTCTTCTGTCATTTAGAGGAATAGCTCATTCCTCATAAAGCCACTTTTGTGGCCTCATAAAGCCAATGAGGTATCACTTCTCATTTACTTAGTGCCCTTTTTTGCCTATGTGTGCAACACATTTATTTATTTAAGTTACATGCAGCCTTTGTTGCATGTAATCATCATATAATCAGTCTTACATAACTATGTAAAGACTTTGGTGGCAGTTTTATTTTTTTACATTGGGACTGAACCTCACACAGCATCTCCCTTCTCTGTTTATCTTGAGCCAAAAGAATACMACAAATACCCAAACTTTCAGTGATTGTCTTAGAAATAGAAGTGTTCTATTAGGGCAGCAGCATTTTTCTGAGTCTTCTGACTTGTTCCTTTTAACACTAGATGTTTTCCTGGGCTTTTGGGTTTTGCAAATAATTAGGGAAAAATAAATTTCTCCCATACACTACAGCAAGAGATTAAGTTTTCCACATGACAATTCATCAACACAACAATACAGAACATTGCTGATTATGGCTGAAATACTTCCCACCTCCTGTCTCTGGGCCAGGCTGCTCCTGACCTTTTTGTGGTTCTACAGATGTTGAGAGGAATTATGAAGCACTTCCTCTTTACTCCCCTGAYGCAGCCCCCAAGGCGACCCAGCACAGCTGAAGTGCCTGGCTGGAATCCTTTCCAATGTTAACAGGAGTTYCATTGACTTCAAATGAGCTTGTTTTTCATCTCCATTATTTCTTTTTCTCTTATAATAGTGTCAAAGTACCTTCTTATTCTGTTCTGCTTCCTTCCATGCTAATCTCATATTGGTGTTTCCTGGATGTGCTGTACTTTCCCACCCAGAACTTCCATCAGGGAGGATTTGGATGATTATTTAATACTTATCAGAGATTTCCAAGTGCATGACAACACAGGGGTACAGCCTGCTGCACAACAGGCTTTATAGCCATTGTAGTTTTGAGCCTTACCAGTTCATAGAATCATAAAACTTTTAAGGTTGGAAAAGACCTTGAARATCAATGAGTCCAACTATTAATCCAGCTCTTCCAAGCCCGCCAATAAATCATACCTCTAAGCTCCACATCTTCACATTTTTAAACACTTCCAGGGATGGTTATTCCACCATTTCCCTGGGCAGCCTGTTGCAGTGCTTGACCACTCTTTCAGCAAATAAATTTTTCCTAATCTCCAGTCAAAATCTCCCCTGGTGCAACTTCGGGCCATTTCCTGTTGTCCTGTCCMTTGTCACCTGGGAGAGAGACCAACCCCCACCTCACTAAGCCCTTCTTTCAGGGAGCTGTAAAGTGCAGGAAGGTGCTCCCTGAGCCTCATGTATAACCCATCAAAACACCCAGTAAGTCCCATGTGTTACAAAAGCCTCTCTATGTAAAACAGCAGTAGGACTGATGTTTTCAATCCGCTTGGGACTCTTSAGACTGTACATTGATAGTGATCCCAAAGAAGCAGCATGCTGCTCCGTATCCAGCACAGCAAGAAGCTGGAAMATCACCAAGGCTGGCTGTGCTCTATAGGCACCTTTTCAGAAAGATCATTTAATTCCAGGCAGGTGCTTCAGCTTGAGAAGCCCAGCTAGCCGGCAAGGTTCTGCCTTTCCYGCACTGATTCACGAGCAAGATTTGAGTTCTGCTAACAGCAGATAGTGCCATCACTGTCGGTAGAATAAACAAACAAACAAATCGGCTGAAGTTCACTTATTGGGCTACAGAGAATGCCTCCTAGGGTCCTTAAAGCCCCTCGTCCCCTCCCCGGCAGCCGCGCCCCGCTCCCGCTGGCGCCCGGGGGAGGAGTGATGGGCACGGGGGCGCAGCCCAGATCCCGGGCTCCCAAAAGTAGGTCTCTGCTCCTTCTGCAGTCCTCTCTGAGCAGCAGCCCGAGCAGGGGTTTTCTTGAGACTTGAGTTTCTTCCCCTTATCTTTCTCCTTTCCTTACCCCAGAAGAAAAGGAGAGGGATATCCTCCTCCCTCCGAGCGGGGTTGGCTAATTTTCTTGGAAGACAAACCACTGCCTCAGATGCAACGCTGTCAGTGTCGCAAAGGGGATAAAAGAAAAAAAAAAAACAAACGCCGCGCACAACAGCAATAACAATAAAAGCAGCGCTCCTCTCAGTTATCACCGCTCTATCACCTACACATGCCTGGAAGAAGGCTCTTTCCTCCGCTAAGGGAAAAAAATCAGCTTAGGAAAGCAAAGTTTGAACAGCGAATTCCTGTTATTTCAAAACGCCCCATGTGACAGGATATTTCCTTATCATTTGGAGCCCAGAGTTTTCCCCTGATCCCCCGGCCCTCCAGAGGCGCGGCGGAGCTGCCCGCGGGACGCGCTCTGCTCTCCGTCCGGCCATGGCTCCGTCCCTGCTCCCGCTGCTGCTGCTGCTCGGACTGCTCCCGCGGGCTGCTCCGCTGCTGGGTGAGTGCCCGCAGGGGCTGCGCGGGCGAGGCCAGCCGAAAAGCGAGGGGTCACRCAGAGCCGAACCTGCTCTGGGGCTGGCGGGGGGCGTGGGGAAGGAGCGTCCGCGCAGGTGAAGCCCACGACCATTTAAAGCCTCTCTGCGGCGGGCGGGCGGCTGATGGAGGGACGGAGGCGGCCTCCCCTCGGGAGCCCTTCCTCGCTTGCATCCAGGGGTGCCGGCGGGCAGAGCTGCCCTGCAGGGCRGCCTTTTGGGTGCCCCTGGCTCTGGGGACGCTGAACAGGGCTGTCACCGGCGCGGCCCCAGTTTCCCCCACGGCTCCGATCAGCGCCTGATTGATTTAACAGCATCACCAGCTCTCCCTCACAGACCTGCTCACCACAGAGGCTGGCAGAAGTGCCCGGTACTGGGGCTCTGGCTGTCCTCCAGCCCTCTTGGATGGGCCCTGCATTTGACAGATGGCTTTCATGGGGGAATGTTAGGGTAGCTGAGGTGCTGGGATGGATAGAGGCGTGAGAACTGGGGGAAGTTGTGTTGCTTGGTGATACCTGGAGCTTGAACCCACTTACTCTGAGATTTCCCACGATTTCCAGTTCGCAGCTATGTTTAAGTGAAAGTTTTGCACTTGCACTTTCTGAAAACCTTTCAGCGTCCTCTGCTCTCTGGATTGAGATCTAGCAACGCAAATCTTTGTAACACTGCCTGGTAACCTTTCTTTGTGTAACTAGCAGCAATCAGTTTGGGCCATCTGGCAAGCAAGAGCCTGTGAAGGGAGAACAGTCATCCTACCTGTGTCTGCCACCTTGCTCTTTCCTCTTTTGCTTCTGTCTTTGGGTCTGTTCTTCTGGTGCTCTGCATTAGTGTTTAACACTGGTAGCACTTCACTGGCTGCTCAGATTACATCCTTATTTATGCTCACATAATCTGTGATGGTTTGGAAATGCTGCAGAGTGTGAAGTCAGTTTGGCATTCTGAAAGTCTCTACCATGGAAATGATACTGTCCAGTGAGATTCTACAGTACTTGGCACAATTCTTAAATACAACTTGGGGCCAGAGATAGATGGCAAATAGTCACAGTGGGGTGAGTAAAGAAAAATGAAAGTCTGTGAGAAAAATTCTTTGGGATCTACTTGGGACATTTGAGGGAAAAGATGCTAGATCTCTTTGAATGGCTGCTTGTGCACTGAAAGTGGTGAAGTTGTTTCCTAAGCCTGGCATGTTCTTGTGCATTTTAAAAACCTTCCTTCCAGGGGTAAGTTTCAAAATATGAATTACTGTTAGAAATAGGTTTAATTCAAAGTACTAACATTATGGTACTCATGAGCACACTGTGGTGGACCCTAAAGTGTTCCACCCACAGTTCATCTGTGGTGAAGKACGGCGCCTGTTACAGAGCTCTATAACAAATGTTGCTGCACAACAGTGAAACACAGCKAATGGTGCTGTGTGTGATTCTGCTCAGCCCATCTCCCAGATACAGCTCATCATGTTGGCAAGAGTTGTGTCAAGTGTTTACAGAGAGGACTTGGCCGGGCAGAGGAATTGCTGCACAAATACCTGGCTTGTTTCTTCTAGACTATCTAATTACTCACACAGATACTTTCATATGGGAATCCCCTTTGGTGAGCAGGATGGCAGAATAAACAGAAATAAAGCTGAAAACTTGAGCAATACAGCACTAAATTATGAGTCTGTTTGATGGCCATGGATTAGAGAGGAGCAACACTGGGGGAAAGGAAATTCTGCAGTTACAGCCTCAGCCACAGTTGCTCCAGCATCCTGCTCCCTCTTGTTCTATTCTCCTGTTTTGGTGTCAGCTTATTTTCTATGCCTCTTTGGCTGAGCTGGCCTTTTAGCAGCTTGCACATGCACTACTGCCTGCATTGGGAATATGCTCTTGTATAAGCAGGTGGGTTGGGTTTACGCACTTCTAATCCTTTGTAAAGGCACTGTTGGAACAGCAGAGAGCCTAATTTTTGTGCCCCCCTCCATGCCCAGTGGCCAGACTACTTTGTTCAGCTTTTTAACTTCATTTTTGAAGCCAAAACTCTGCACCCTCTCATGCTTGGATGCAATAATCCAGGCTTTTGACTTAGGGATACTCTTTTCATGTGAAATAGCATCTTCTCTTTAACATCACAAGAACCAGAAAATAAGGACTTTTATTTTAGGCCACAGATACAAATTTAGAAGTTTGAAAAATCAGGTGGTGTTTTCTATACATGTGAAATTGTTTGACATCTCTTTTATCCAGAAACTTTGAACATGATTTCAGGAAAAGGAGAGTTGCAAGCACTGCATATATCAGTTTACAATAACATTGTGCTAAATGCTAGTAGAAAAACAGAATAAAAAGAAGTTGTCACCAGCAGTGATAATTATACATTTCCTTGTATTGTCTGTGAGTAAAACAGATTGGCAAAAGACAATAATTTCTGCCTCCAGTGCTCATCAGTTCTACATTACTTCCCAGTGAGTTGGAAGCCAAAGGACAAGAGGAGGAAGCTGAACTATAGATGAGATACGTCTAGGTCAGCTCTTTCTCTGAGAGAGAGGTTATTTGTTCCCAGATTGTTCTTCTGCAGAAAAAGATGATCATTTCCACATTAGAGCCTCAGCASAGAAGGGAAGACTTTCTGTAGTTAACCTGTTTTCCCCTTAACTATTTCTACATTATAGAATTTATTTGATTTGGTAATCATATACTAAAATAAATAGTATTTAAATCAGCTTCCATCTCCAGAGTCACATARATTAATATTTCTCCTTCCTATCTCATAGTCCAGTTAAAATACAGCTTTAAAATATTGTACATCCTGTTACCTTATGTGAAAGAGCATGATAAAGTTACTGTGCCAAAAGGTATCTCAGGTGGATCAGAGGAGAAATTTTCAGTCTTTCAGCAAGACTGGCTCAGAAATGTTACACTCATAGCACATCCACGTGCAAAAAATGCTAAAACTTTTGAAGTGGCTACAATTTTGAAACCAGCCTTGAATACGTGAAAATGCATGCTGTAAGCACTGTTTACTAAGAGGGAGAAATAACCTGGGAAGCTAGGAAGMGCTTTGTATATTTTCATAAATCAGGAAGAGGCATAACTGGTGATGGCAAATCCATTGCTGTTGGTATTTCATTCATAATGGAGAGATGCAAGAAAGAAGTCACTGATGACTGAATTGAAAAATAAACATGTTCTACAAGAAGCTTGAGTTTAAAGCTTAAAAACATACCCTTCTCCTCAGTTAATACCGTAAAGATTTTAGCAGGGCTTTTGGGAGCAGAGCTCCCCACTGTGAGGGAAAGGAGCCAGATGAACTTAGTGGCTGTTGTCATCTCCCCAYGCCTGGGAGCCAATGCTGCTGGACAGTTCAGTGTCAGGATCTGCTCTCTACAGTGTCCATGCTCCCTCATTTCAGTAATTCCCATGGGTGCAGCTTGGATTAACACCATGAGTGTGTTTTCTCTCTTCACTTTAACCCATGCTTTAAACCTACAGGAGACACTAGGTCTACACCTCTGCTGCCTTGTGCTTTTGTACGTAGATGCTTTCACAGACACAAAATAGTTGAAATGTCCTCACATCTGAGCTAGCTGCATCATACAGCCACTTCAACAGCTGTAGTCCACACCTACTTTTGCTGAACAGATGATGAGATTTTCACATCAAGAGGAGTGTCCAGATTCATATTTCATCTAAATAGCAGGTAAGATTACTTCAAACCAAATAATTCCAGTGTTTTGGTTTTTTTTTTTTTTACAGATACTAGCATCTTCTTAATATATAATGAAGATCACAAGCGCTGTGTACTGGCTCAAAGTTCTAATTCAGTGACTACTGCTCCTTGTGTTCAAGAAAATGAGGCACAAAAATTCAGGTGGGTCTCAGATCACCAGCTTATGAGCATAGCATTCAAATTGTGCTTGGGAGTGCCTTCGAAGAAAGACTGGGTTCCCATCACTCTGTACCCTTGTGACAAGGCTAGTGAACTTCAGCGATGGGAATGCAGAAATGAGACTCTCTTTGCAATCCAAGGGGAAGATTTGTTTTTCAACTATGGAAACAAACAGGAAAGGAATATTATGCTGTACAAGGGATCTGGTTTGTGGAGTAGGTGGAAAGTCTACGGAACCACAGACGATCTGTGTTCTCGAGGCTATGAAGGTAAAGTTCTGTAAATTAATTTCTGTATTTCAAACTCATTTTTATGTGTAGATAATTAAAATATGTTATATATGTAGAAGAATTTCCTTACTCTTATTAATGATCAGTGAGTGTGAATTCAGGTGAAATAAACAATACTTGAGTGGATGTGCCTTTCRTTTTTTGAGTACTTCAGTTTGGTTTTTGTCAAATTTGTCAAAGTGCTGATAGATGATTAACCATGCATGGTAGTGATTCATTTGGAGAGAATAAAAAATTCTARGGTTATTCAAAACATGTGTATAACTATTACACAGCAGTTGATGATAGCTTTTACTATTTACTACATGCRTACATAAAGACAGAGTGTAAGTGTTTAGTTTGTTGGTTATATTTTTTTCCTTGGGGTGCAAATATTAACTGGCAGTAAGATATTAGTTAACTCTTGATAATCTTAATTTCCAGTGTATTGCAGATGTCTTCCTAGGTGTTTGAAGGGAGTTTCATAGTTGGTGCTAAAATGTTAGACAACAAAATGAGATATTTAAAATAATTAAATTTGAAAAGATGTTTTAAATAGTTAAATTTGAAAAAGTTACGTATAATGCATCTCTATATATATTCATTCATCTCCATATATAGATTAACGATAAGTATCTGTAAATACATTTAACTTCCCATTTAGTATTCTTTGATAAACAGAAATGGTCACAGAGGGAGGTATGGATGCAATTTCTGTGGTTTACACTATGGCTGATTACAGTACTGGTCCTTGGCCAGAAKCCAGAACCCTAGAAGAACCCTAGTAAAGCAAATTATATGAAAGAAGGCAGGGGGGAGATGTRATGATGTCCTACTATTCCTTCCTCCTCCGTTTTCTAGCAGCTCTGTGAGACAGTGACCCTGGCACGTCACCTTGCCAAAAATCCTTGTCAAGTCCAGTTCCCCTGTATGTCCTTCCATCAGTGAATATACATTACATGTGCACACACAGAAATCTGCTTTAGTTTCTCTCATAAGTTCCATTGAGTCATTTTTTTCTGATAAAACAGAAAGTATCTTTACATGCAAATATAAAACTTATTTGGGCATAATATATTGGAGTCACTCTAAGGCGTATATCTTTCAAGTTTACATGGGCATGCTCTTCCATGTCCAAAATGATCAGCGGTTGACTGAGTTATTGACAGAATATTCAACAGTTTTGCACTTTAAAAAATGGCATAAGTGTGTGTGTTTTGTATTTTTGATTGTTATGCATGGGAAATTTAGCATGGCAATGTACTTGCCTTAACTCAGTCAGTTGTGGTCTGTTGTCTCCCTTAGCAACAAGAATTTGTCTCGCTGTGAAYGTGGGTATCAGCTTAGACCTAGAGTAAAATGAGCAATGTTCCAGTTCTAGTACAGCTGTATASTAAGCTATCAAGCTTTCCTTGCTATAATATTTTTAATAGGATCATAAAGACGAACTCCTATATATCTCATGCTTATTAATTTTTATACATTTTTGAATTGTTTTATCTCCTTAGATACCTACACAGTGAAAGGAAATGACAATGGAGCCCCTTGTGTGTTTCCTTTTAAGTTTGGTGGTAAATGGTATGCTGACTGCACAGATGCTGGCAGATCAGATGGCTGGTTCTGGTGTGGAACCACCTCGGACTATGATGTTGACAGGAAGTATGGATTTTGCCCAATGAAATGTAAGATTTTTACATTCACAGTTCTGCTGTGCTGTTACTCAGCTGCCTGGAAATATGTCCATAACGTGTGCTTTAAAGTTTGAAATGCCTCTGTTTYACCTGCTTTCCTTTTAAGAGCAACATAAATATCCAAATATAGGACCCAGCATAAAAAAACTTGCCCAATTATTTTTGGGTGAAAGTATTTTAATTGTATTCTGGAATCTCTATGTACACCATTTACTTAAATAGAAAGTAAATTAGATGCTTACATTGGCGTAAGTAGTGTATATAAAAGGTCAAAAAGTAGAAATCTATGAAGTGGAACTGAAAGCTAGAATACAGTTTAATTGAAAATTAAAATTACTTTGGAGAATGAGTTGCCTTTTAGACATGAAGGAACTTTCATTAACTCTTTAGTACATCCCWGTGTTTCCCAAACCTGTGTACTATATTTGACTTTTATCTTTTAACTCACTTAGATRTATTTGTATTCTAAATTCCCAGGTTTGCATATACTTGGTGTTTAAAATGCAGTATTATCAAAATGCAGAACTTTATTTAGAAATGTTGATCTTACTTTAAGTAAATGGGAGTAATTTATGCCTGTATGTATTTGAATTCTTTTAAATTTTAATGAATTTTCTCTGGACCTCTGTAAAATTTGTAGTAAACATTTTTTCTGCAAGCTGCTTCTTCTGTCATGCTGAGAAGGGTAGCACTTTTCCCTCCTTTCTTTTTTATTATTGTGTTTGCTGTAAAGCTCCAGCTGACTGCAAGCAGAGATAAGGAGAAAAATATGCCTTTCCTTTGATGTGAAGAAAACTGTTTGGGTTGATCTTAACTGATTTGATGACAAAATACTGATGTCCTTTCCTGATTTCCATGAATGTTGCATTCAGTATTTCAGAAAATAAAAACTGCACTTTTTCTTTTTTTTCTTCTATGCCAGTATAATYTTCAGGACAATAAAGACATGCTGGGAATATCAATCCCATTAATAAAGCACATGCAAAGCTGACTTTAGAATACTCCCTGCTTAGTATTATTTGAGTACAACAAATAGGAGGCATCATTACAATTTTGTTTAATTCTTTGGCATAATTCAAGGAAATCCATTCAGATGGCAGTGATTGTTTTTGAAAAAAGCTGTTTTATGCTGACTGCCTGCATGTTTCCTTCCTGATTCTTCAGTACTAGCTATAAAATATTCAGGCTTGGGTCATATATTTTAGYGAGAGACAGGCCACAGTAACAGAAGTTTAGTCATCTCTATGAAAGAGAAATGAATGAGATATGAGAGTGTGATAAGTTAACAAACTTCAGCAACACCTTTGAAAATAGGATGTTTAAGTTTGTGTGTGTTAAAGTTTATTTACTAAGAATAAAATGCTGTTTCCTAAACTGTCTTCTTAAACAGACCAAGGGTGCAAACATGAAAATATGTGATGCAAACTTGCAGCTGCTCATACTGGGGCCAGGACATTCAGTGAAATGTCTGTGGCTGACCCAGTCACTTCCAATTGTGACCAAAACCACCTCAGATGTTCTCCAAAATGAAGAGGGCATGAGGCTGCACCTGCAACAGTTATTAAAATCAATAGAAGTGGAGAAATTTTATCAGTGGAAGTGCCATAATTGTGATTATGACCCTTTATTTGGTGATTTAGAAAGAGATGCTGAGACAGTAACAGCAGAAGCTTAAACCCCAAGTAAAGGAACTGAGCAGGAGCAGAGCAAACAATTTTTAGTAGGCTAGGAAATGYTACTTGTTTATAGGTTACAGCATGTCTTCTGAACTCTGTGCTGCACTTCAAAGGTGTTGGGAAGAAAACAAATTGTACAGTGTAAGACCATCAGGAGAGTGACTCTAGCTATAGCTCTAGTCCAGTGTGAAAAGGTCCATTGAGGCCTCTCTTGACAGATGAAGGATTCAGAAACCCTTCTGAAGGGTTTTTTATGCATTAAGCAATGCATAAGAATGCAAGTGACTAGGACAGAAAGAAAACCTGCAGAAAATAAATGCATGCTGAATTGATCTGTGTAGGGATAAAGTTCAGATTTTTATTAATTTTCTACTTATGTACTGAGGACAGGTGGGATTTAACATTAATTTTGCTTAGGCACTAAAATATATTTTTCCAGGAAAATGTTTTATCTTGTTTCTCTGGGGARCTAAGCTTTAAACAATAGCATGCAGGTTTTCCAAAATCCTGCTCTACAATCCTGCATTTGAACTCTCAAAACTCAGGCATCTTAAAAGAAAATTTTCCAAGACTCAGAAATGAGTTTGATTTTTATGAAAGGCCAAAATTCTACAAGAGAGCACCATATGGAAGTCAGCTATAAATTATGAGACAGGGGAACTGAGGTGGAAGGTTGGATGAATGCCCAAGACTTGTTTACCTCTTCTCTGTAATAATTACACAAGATTTATAAACCCCTTACTATTAAGTCAGAGTCACTTTTCTTTACTGAATTATAGATTTTACTGTTTTTGCAATATTAATTTTATCCCAGGATTGTACACTGGGATTTATGGTCTTTTAGAACATAGTGTAGTAAAAAAGTTTTGATTCTGATAGTTATAAAATATTTTGGAGAGAAGTTGATTTGTGGATAACGATAATCACATGAAAGTTACCATTTTTACTGAAATGTCATTACAGTAGGTTATATTTAACTTATTTTAAAAATAAAGATATTGTGAAAAGAAGCACTTTATATTACCTATAGATAATCAGATTTAATACAGGAAAAAGTGGAACTGGTAAGTGACCTCCTGATATTTAACATGTATCATGCTTTGTTTTGAGTTTTGTTTATTGTCCCATTTCCCTCTATTTGCAGACTGAAGTATTCTGAGCATTCTGAATTTAGATAAGACCTCTTTCTCTCAGTTTTTCAGATTGCAGCTTGAGAATCTGATAAAKGCTTCAGGAATTCAGGTTTTTTTTCCTTGTTGGCAGACATGCACTGATCTCTGCTGTGTTCTGCTTTAGTCATGCAACTTTATTCCCTTTATGTGATGTTTAGCTCAGTGCTGGGACCTCAGGTAGGTTCCATTTTTGTCAGATCAAGATCACACTGTTTTATGTTGTTTGTTTTGGAGAAACAATTGAGATGAGGCAGGAGAGAGTGCAGCAGTGTAAAGAGTGTGGTACCTTCTGGGGCAGCTTCTGCTGTTGGGCCCTTTTGGTTGATGCTCTCATTGGCATTGCCTGAAAGTGCCAATTCAGATATTCAAGGAGTTCAGTCAGGCTTTGTGGCAGAGGAGAAAGTCAAGCCATGTCARACACATGCTTAAGGAATCAGGAATTGCAGGGGAGTGTGAGATGGATACTGATGATGTCAGCTTTGCTTTCAGCACTTGATTGATTCTTACTCTGATTACCACAATCAGAGTAAGAAAATCCACAGCCACTTTATATAATGACCCAAATTAGTAAAAAAAAATTGGATTTTATCTCAGAAAAAAGGTCAGCTTGATATACACCTTAGCTAGCATCAGCCTGAAAGTTTTTAGTCTTTTTCYCCACATTCACAAATCAACTCTTTTAGCATGTTTTTAGTCCCTTATTTTTTAACTCAAACAGCAGATTCTTTTGTACCAGAGAAAACGGTGACATTGTTTAATTCCCTGTCTTCTGTCCTGGATTTATGATTACTTAGAGAACCTCAGAATTCGTTTTAAACCATTTGTCTATAGCAGTGTTCAGGCATTTTTTGTCTTTTGCTGTGCAACTTTTTTGGTATATTTTATCTGGCTCTGTCTTTATGATAAGTTACAGCATTTTTGTTTCTCCCTGTAGTTACTAGTAATGATTTGTGGAACACAGACCCTTTAACAAATGTCCAGTACCAGATAAACTCTGAGACAGCTCTGAAGTGGCATCAGGCAAGAAAAAGCTGTCAGCAGCAGAAGGCAGAGCTATTAAGCATCACAGAGTTGCATGAACAAACATACCTGACAGGTAGGTTAATATTATCCATCCTTTCCTTAAAAAAGTGTATTATTGCAACATTGACACTTACATGGCATGTTCCATCTTGAAAATTATATTTGTTCAATTCTGGTAATTAGTAAATTGAAATAGTTATATTGAATGATTCATCTGGAAATATAGGGCAGATAATATTTATTTTATCATGATTAGATATTGCCATAAACTAATAGTGACATAAAAAATACAACAATTAAGTAATGTAGGCAATAAAGAATGAGTGTTGGAATACAGAAAAATGCAAAGCAGTTTGTAAATTGAAGATGTAGATATCAAGATTGCATCCTTTTTGCACTCTTCTTATAATGTGTACTAGTCAGCAGTTTTGCCTATTTCAGTAAGGCCATTGCATCTTCATTATATCCTAAAATATGAAAAGAAAAAGAACTAATAAACAAAAAAGGACTTATAAACATTCTCTTTTTGTTTCAATCTCCTTCAATGTTATCGGTTGGATTTTCAACTCTTCTCCTATGAGAAAATTCTTAAMTTTTACTTGAATATATTTACATTCTACATTGAAAAAAATCCTCTTTATTACCTTCTCAGCCTGTGTACAAACATGAAATAGTTCACTGATTCATCTATTAAATAAATTAGAAAATATTTTGAATATGGTTCATCTGTTGAAATATAAAATATTGTATACCATAACCTATATGTTGTACTCTCTAATTTTGTAGAATAAGAGGATTAGAGAATGGTTTGGGTAGAAAGCTGAACATTTTAAGATCATCTAGTCCAACCTCTCTGCCATGGTATGGGACAACATGGATTCAAACAGGTTGCTCCCATCTAACCTTASCTTGAACACTTTCAATGATGATGATCAACAATTTCTCAAGGCAACCTGTTCCATCAACATTGTAAAAAATGCCTTCTTTATATCCAATCTATATCTGCCCTCTTTCATTTTTAAACTTTTACCCTTGTCCTGTCATTACAAGCTCTGGTAAAAAGTCTTCCTTCAAATTTCTTAGAAGTCCTTTTCATTTATCGAAAAGCCGTGATAAGGTCTCCTCAGACTCTTCTCCTCTCCRGGCTAAACACCGCCAGCTCTCTCAGCCATTCTTCACAGGAGGGATKTTTCAGTCCTCTGATGAATTTTCTAGCCTCCTCTGGGCTTGGTCCATGCCTTTCTTGTACTGGGGACCCCACAGTTGAACACAGCACTCTGAGTGGATCCCCCCAGAGAAGGGTGAGGATCAGAATCCCTTCCCTTGCCTTGCTGCCCACGCTGCTTTGGAGGCAGCCCTGAGCACRTTTGGCTTTCTGGGCTGTGAGTGCCCATGGCCAGGTCATGTCCAGCTTTTCATCCATGAACTCCTTCTCTGCTCTCAACCCATTCATCCCCTAGTCCATATTGATATTGTGAATTTCCATGACCCRGGGATAGGACCTGGTGCTTGGCCTTGTTGAACTTCAATGGGCCCRCTCCTCAAGCCTGTCAGAGGCCTCTGGTTGCCATTGCTTCCCTCCATGAGCCCAACACACCACTCAGCTGGGTGTCACCTTCAAACTTKCTGAGGGGGCACCCAATCCCACTGCTGCGTGAGTGATGTAGATATTGATAATATTGGTCCCAATACAGACCCCAGAGGGACACCACTTGTTACTGGTTTCCATTTGCATTCTAAGCCATTGACTGTAGCTCTTCAGATRAGCCAACCAGCCAGTTCCTTATCCATCTAGTAGACCTTCAATCAAATCCATATTTCTCCACTTTAGAGGAATGAGAAATGTATTTTTAATGCTATAAACAATTTGTTCTGTCTAAACTTCCATTTTCAATTTAAAGATTTGGTCAAAACATGGGTTGTTTTTTAAATGACTGTGAGAAAACTGCTGTTGAAATTAGTGCTCGAGGGAGCAAACTGGTGTTGGCACAGAAGATATTTATTAGTTGAGGTGTTTTAATTGCAAACTGATAGATATGGCTGCTAAATGTATGTGAAGATCAGTTTTTCATTATACAACTGTCCTGGCAGTACTAGGATTTCCTGTCATGCTCAGTTCTCAGTTCTCCTAATTACAAATTGTTTGTCTAGAAGAAGTAATAGAGCATGTTAGTGTGTTGATGCAAAACCAGGTCTGAGATTCCAATTCTTTCCAGTCAACTACCTCTCCTTTAAAGTTTGCCATGCTTGAGGTGCTGCCCATCACTGTGGTGTCAAAGAGAGCAAACTGCAACATCTTGGCATGATGCCATCAGAAGAGGCAGAAATGAATGATACATATTGCACAATGATTTTCTGTGAACTATGCAGAAACACACTTAAATTTAARAAATCAGCAGGCATCCAGCTGCTCTTCCAAGCCTTATACTAAGGGGAGAGATAGACAATTGATTAGTACTGACTATGAATAATGTTCAGCAGGGCCATACATAAGCATGCTTTTTCTAAGTGCTTTTCAGAGCTAGAGGAATAAATTTGAGCTGGTTTTTTCAAAAACTTAACATTGGCTAACTGACTTAACATTGGCTAAAGAACTGAAATCAGACCAGTCTGAAAAACACACAAGATATGCTGTTAAAAAAAAAAGGTGTTTGCAATGATTGCATTTTAATGTATTTTGGTAAATGAGAACAGGTTTTTACACTGTGAAATTCACACTTGTTAATTTTATGGAATACAAAATGGGAAACTTTATCTTTCATTTTAGAAAACTAATTTTTGGTTTTGTGATCTTTACTGCAACTTTATCAATTTAATATTTTATAGGTCTGAAAAAACCAAATTTTGTGTTTGTTATCAATGGTAGCAGAGTAATTWTGTTTTCTGCTGTAATAAAATTCTCAAAACCTAAATACATCAAAACTCTAAAACTAAACTGACCAATGTAGGATGACATGTTTATCAGGTTTAGCATAGCCACCTCAACTAGAATGTTAAAAATTRTTAAAACTTGTACTATGAAAAAGGAGAAGGCTTAACAAGAATTCAGCTCTCAAGTTTTGAGGAGTGTTTTCTCTTGCAGTGAATTTCCAGTGTCTCTCTCTGTCTCTGTTACCCAGGTCTGACTCGYACACTGAGTTCAGCTCTCTGGTTTGGCCTCAACAGTTTGAATTTCAACAGTGGATGGCAATGGGTTGGTGGTGCTCCTTTTCGGTACTTAAACTGGGTTCCAGGTAGGTTAAATGCATTGTTTCTCAGTTCAAAAGGTAAAAAATTTGGTCATTGTGTAACAAATATCTTTTCTAGCACTCTATTCTCCTGCAATTATTAAACTTGTTTTGATCCTGAAAGATTCTGATTGTGATTTGAACACTGTGAGTAATGGCCCTTATGCTAGGRATATGCCCCAGGCTTAATTTATTATTCTTCATGGAAATGGTAGGCTCAAAATCCATAGGAAAGTTTTAAGCCATTCGTTGACACTTSATTTGCTTATATCCCTAATTTATTTTATTTTTGAATGCAGAAGAAATCAAGTKCTGTAGAAGTCTTMATTTGTGAGATTAGARTGATCAGTGGTGGGGTGGTTTTGTTTGTTTGTTTTTTCCTTTTCTTCAAATTCYTTTCCAATTTGTTTTCRTTCATTTTTATTTACTTCAAGAATAGCTTTTCATTTTTATTTGGGATTAACATACCCTCAACAGTAACACATATCAAGCTGAACATTTCAGGCTAGACTACTTTGACAGAAGCACAGCTACTCCACAGCTGTGGCTGCAGTGTTGAACTCTGGTGCCATCATTAAAAAGTTTCTGTGCYATCTGTGCACATAGTGAAGGGCTGCATCTCTGGTTGACTACTCAGAGTGCCTATRTAATAGTGGTTTTTGCAGGACCCTTGCCTTGTTCCTTTGCACTGGCTATTCAGGGAGCTTTTGGAGACTAATTTAAAGTAGATGTCTGAAGTTCTGCAGCGTAAATGCTCTTTACCTTCACTGAACATTTAATCACCARTAACTAAAAGTGCCCGGTCCAGTGTATCACCCAGGGCCTTCCTTGTGTAGATAAGGCCAAAAGCACGTTTTAGGTGGACCAAATTCTTGAGTAGGCAAGCTCTGAAGAGTGAATTGAACTACTTTATAAATACTTCTCCAGTGGAGTGAGCACAGAGGCAAACAGATGAACTGCAAGTTGCTGTGGAGGTATTTTCAGGTCTGCAGTCTGAGTGCACTGATGAGAATCTGCACACAAGGWGGAGTGGGGGAAACAGTAGTGAGATGGAGCCAAAGCAGCAAGAGGAGCTGCTCATGGTTGTAAAAACTGCAGACAACTCTCAGTTGTACTGTAAAGAATTAAATAGTTAAGATTGGGTTTGATGTAACAAAAATGAACTCTATTTATCCTTAACTCCTTACAGTGCTTAACTTCATCCAAAGGTAATACACTACTCTTATGTCCATACAACATATTTTATTTTTGTGCTATCTCCATCATGACTTTATGTTGGCTCTGCCTCCCTGTCTCATCCCCMTTACACTGAATGCTTAAGAACTGGCTATTTTTTCATTAACACATTTTAAGGAAATTTATAGAAACTTCAGATTTTTCCATCRCACTAGCCTTAAAGTAATAGAAAAAAAAAATGAACTTTTATCAGTGTTTAAACAAAACTGATCTTGCTTAGGCATTTTGGGGATCTAGCTGCCGATAGCTGTACTTCTTTGTGCAATAAAACAATTTAAAATTGTATTTTTGAAGTGAGCATATTTTTTATCCTATGGGAAGAAGATAGAACATGACTGCAAATACAWGACTATATTTAATCTAAACTAATGAAATCATAATGATATAAGAAAATTTCAGTGAATAATCTTGGACTCTAAAAAATATTGTTCTGTTTTGTTTATTCTGTGTAGCACCAATGTTTGTTATGTAGTATAGTGGCGTATGGTCAGAAATTAAAGAAAAAACATGCTAAGTTTAATAACAAATATGTCAGATCTTGAAAAGTTCACCTGGTTAATTGCTGAAATTTCTTCTGTTCTACAGCTTCTACTTCTCTTCTAGRTGTTTTTATTAGTATTAATGCTAACCAACTATAACAAAAATATACCAATATCCTGATATTGTCATGTTGTTTAGACAAATGAAGTTCACTGCAGCAAAATAATTAYTTATTATTTTTCTTATACTGAGTACAGAATTCGACTAGCTTATGGAACAGGTTTTTTTTAACCTGAAGACTGTCCTCTGGAGCTTAGACATTCTCTATTTAGAAAAGGAAAAAATCCCAAAGAAAATAAACACATACACTGTAACACCTTCTACCAGGACTTTGAACACATAAAGAGGCTGCAAATTTGCAACTTGTGGCTGCTGTGGAAAAATTTTCTCTTAAGAGAATGAACTTCCCCCTTCAGGTTAAAGGACTGTCGTGTACCACAGTTGTCTATATGTTAATGCAATTTATGGTTGAAGTGTGGACCAGGAGGAAATGGGAGAGTTGGGGCATGGTGTGCTTATACTCTGTTGTTGATGAGAATTATGGTGGTAGTTTTTTGTTTGGTTTGTTTTTTTTGTTTTTAAGGCCATCCTTCYCCAGAACCTGGAAAAATCTGTGGGGCATTGAATCCTGGCAAAGGTGCTAAGTGGGAGAACTGGGAATGTGATAAGAAACTTGGCTATATTTGTAAACGAGGAAATGCTACTTTAGAATCTTTCATTATTCCTAGAGGTAGGTTTGGTAATAAACCCTCAACAAATTCTTTGTGACCAATGTTTTGTATCTGTAACTGGAATAGGTGTTATTGCATGTGGTAAAACCAAGCCAAGAACTCTGTAGGCTGTGGTTTGACCAAGATTCCCTCTAAAAGTAAACAGTGAGTACTTCCTTTTTGCTCTGGTCTCCCTATTTCCTGTGTAATAATCTTCAATCGTCTTGAGAACTCCACAATTTTGCARTCTAGAACTCTTTTCCAAAACCAAGCAGAACTGTCTGATTCTGATTATAAAATTATAAAAAAATTAATTTAATGTTTTAAAAATTATGTAATTGTCTGAAAACCCATGTACACAATCAAACKAATCCATTTCCTGTAATTTTTACTACTTATGAGTTGGTGCAAGTCAGTAGTGGAGTAGAACAATGTTTTTAAATTCTTTTGAATTAGATATTTTTAATGTATCTATATGTCTTATAAAGAGAGAGATCTTTATATAGAAATATAAAAATATTCATTTGTATACATATAAAAGCATATAMAATTCTTTAAGAAATTATTTAAATATATATTTATATACACTTTTTCAGAAGAAATGTAACTCTGAAACTTGCCTCACATACTTAAGAAAGACARAAGAGTGATAGGATTTACTTTGACMTCTTTCCTCATTATCTCTCTGTGTACTATAAATATCTTTAACTTACTCCTTTGTTTCATCACTCCTTTCTGTTCTTTCCAAGTTSCTTTCATTTTCTGGGTCATACCTGTACGTCTTAAATCCACTGATATTGTTTTGTATAGACTTTGGAAGCAGAAGGCTGAACTGAAATTAGATTTCCAGTTCATTTTTTAATATGCATCACTACTTGCAAAGCAGATGGTTTGGAAAATCAGAGTTTGATATTTAGTTCAAAGAACAGTTAATGTGTTTTTTTTTTTTTGCTTTTGTCAATGTAGAATCAGTCCTGTTAAAAACAGTTAGGAMAGAGAATTCTGCATCATTTTTTTGCTTTGTTGCTAAGAAAAAAAGGCACAAGGATGAGCTGGGTGTCTCATTAATTAGACATTTAAATACATACATAATAATTATTCGATTAATTAATTAATTGATGATTTGGTATTGAAATCAAGTGCAYTCGTTGCCTTAGCTGAGAAAGATTTGAATGCATGTTAAAATTGTTTCCTAATTTAAGATGTAAAGTTTCATTAGTATTTGTATACAGGTGATACCCAAATAGTTTCATTTATAGAGGTTGTTTTAGCTTGTTTGGCTGGCTACTGCTCAGCTTTTCTGGGTTTCATACACCAGTTCTGAAACACTGATGCCTACAAATATAGCATAAGAATGGCTGCTATATTATTTATATTTAAATTCAGGGGTTTTTTTTGAAGAGAGGTGTGTGTCTAATGGTCATTACTCTCTTTTGCATTCAGCTTTTTTTCCTAACCCCCACCTCCACCCTCCAGTTTACCAGCAATTTGAAGGAAGAAAAAAACGTTTTCAATTAAACAGAAATTGCTGAGTAAACACTATGACAGATAAACCAGAGATTGGCAGTAGTTCAATTTAATAAAATATTTCCCAAAATGTCCCATGGCCGGAAGTAATAAAAGGAGTAAGTATGGAAACATGCAAGGTGTTAGATGCCCTCAAATTCTAAAGGTGTAAAGGAAAACTCATGGCAGATTTTGTTTTCCTGAGTTAAGAAATAAATTAATTGCAAATTCATACATGCACTTAAACACAAAGAAAAGCCTTTGAAATTTTAACCCTTGAAGTTATAATTATGTCTAACAGGTCAGTATGTGGGACAGAGGAACGTTTACAACAGAATGTAATCATGCTTGTGTTCAAAACAAAGTCGGGAAAAATCTTCAYAGAATATTTGTTTTCATTACAGATGGATTTTCATAAAGCAAACACCTGCAGGATTGTTTTGTTTTTTGCTTCTTGTAAGAAAATATTTTTTCCAGCAGGGGGCCACATCATRTTGTACATCAAAGTATCTTTGGGCTATAGAGCATTTGCTCTGTAACCCAGCAAAGTATATTAATAGAAATGTATTAATTTCAAATTCAAAATGCTGAAAGGGAAGGCTGTCTATCTACCTCCACGAAGTGACTGCCAACGTAGATTTCATCCCAAGCCAACAAAGTGTGGTGATCCTAAAGCACTGTTTACAAATGTTTCTTTAAATATTTGGTTAGAAGAAATAAATGCTCTTACTGTTATTGTTGAGATGCTGTGCATCTCTGTCTTATCAGACCACATAGGATGGGTTTAAGAGATAAATTTGAATTTCAGAATCATGAGACTGACTTCAGCTAGTGCTTTCACCCTTTTAGACACACAAGTCAAGCACTGTGAGAGTTTTCAGATTTCAGAAAGTCAAGTTTACAAGAAAGTCAGCTTYACAAGAGTACTTGCTCTATATTTAAGTAATAACTACTCTTCAGTTACAGTAACAGGCCAATACATTTATCAGCATGAAATTTGGAATAATATTGTTTGAATGTTAAAGTAACATTATCTTTTACCTTTTATTTATGACAATTTGCATTGCTTCTTTTGTTTAAGTGAAACGATGTCCAGGGAGTAGTCCTTGTTTCCATTAGGATGAAAAATTGAACTGGATGGCTTTCAGTGTCTCGTAGTCTCTTTAAAAGTAGAATGGGGAAGCACAGAGTTAATTTTTGCTGAGTAGTTGAAATGAAGAACTGAAGAGTTTCTTGTACTAAGAAATCCCCAGCAATGTAATTCAATAAGACTTACAACAAATAAACTAGACCATCAACATTTTTTTTTCTTTTTTGTGGCCTGCAACAAGTTCCCTTTTGCTACTGGATCTACAAGCAAAAGTTTTGCTGTCCTGCTGCAGCTGCTTTAGTGTTTAGTGGGTAATATTGTCACAGTCTGCATCCAGTTGAAAGAGAGATGCTCATGGACTCACTGAGACATAAATACCTTTGTGACTCTCTCTGGCTATGTATGAACTGCTGATTTCTGTTCTATGCAGTGTTTGTAGTTTGCAGAAGGGTATGTTGTGTGTTCTCTGATTTATGGCAAAGCACTGTACAATGCACATGCTCAGAGCTGAGAGCAGGTATAAAATGGATTAGGCGGCTGTCTGAAGCATCAGACAAATTTCTACAACAGCGTTTGTCACCTCTGTGCTCGCTTGTTTCTCCCAACTTCACCAAGTACATTCAGTTTGTCRTCCTGGGGTTCCCCCACCCTCTATTTCACCTTTTTCCTCTCCTTTGGCAGACTTGAGAAGTCTCTGACCAAGCACTGAGCCCCTTGTCCTGGGGAAAAAAGTTTAGTTTTACTTGAACTTTGTGAGAAYGTCCTGGCACTTTTTAGTCGCAGGTCTGAAAGAAGAGGTACTGTTTATAACAGAAATGAGTGTTATGACACTAAGTATCTATTAATCATCAGTATCRTCCAGCTGAAACAGGATATGTGCCTGAAACAAGAGCCTGGCTGGTCATGAGTTTGGGTGCCTATTTAAACATTTCTACAGGATGCATCACTGTTAAATAAACACATTGCTCCTTCTTCTGATATATACAAAGTTTTTTTGCCAGCAGAATTTCTGAAATCCTGCTGTCCTTGTTCTACTCTGTATATTATATTGGTGTTTGCTAAACCCATCTGCTGATTATAAATAAAGAGCTGCAAGAATCATAATTTGTTTCTACAACAGCAATACTCTGTTTGTTACATGTTCAGGTGGCACTCCTTCTGAGGTTGAATTGTTTGCTGAACAATAATGGGTTTGTTGGCAATACCCTGGTGCTCTTCTACTGAACTTCTGAAAGCAAGTTTTAAGCATAAATTGTTTACTTTGACAACATAATTTTCTCAGTTAAGCTTCTGAAAAGGATTCCTAAATGCAGTGGTTTTATTTGGGTTCTCTTAGGATTATGTATGATCAGTTATTTCTTTCAGTTGTCTAGCAGATGGACTAATCCATAAAGCGCCTAAATTTTTGGAAAAATAATTACTCTCATAAATATGAATTTAAAGTCATGTTCTTAACATACAGCATGGGGGTTAAAGAGAGGTGCTGACATCGGTGTAGAAAAATTATGAAGTACCATTCTGCAGACCTTAATTTTAGTATGCATATATGCATGTGTATAAAAGAAAAAACCGTCTTTAATGGTTTTTTCTCAAATTGCAAACACTTGTTTGCACCTGTATTATTCTTTAAGTGTGGAAGTTTCAGCTTTCAATTACTCATGCAGATTTTTATCACTGTACATATTTTTCATCTTTGCTGTTCTTTGTGAAGAAACTATATGTTTAAATTTTTTTGTTAAATATTTTCTGCTCTGATGTTTAGTCTTTAGTTAAGAACAGAATTCTGAAACTCTTCATGACAATTTTTCTTTTCAGAGACTAATGTGCCTATTAGGTGTCCTCACCAATGGATGTCATATGCTGGTCACTGTTACATAATTCACAGGGACCCCAAAATATGGAAAGATGCCCTAACATCTTGCAGGAAAGAGGATGGAGATCTGGCGAGCATCCATAATGTTGAAGAATACAGCTTTGTTATTTCTCAACTTGGGTACCGTGAGTATTTTTGCACAGTAATATGTATCTATACATACTGAGTAAAGAAGGTGTTTTGAATATGTGTTACCAGTTAATTAAATGAGGAGACTGTTTAAAAATACTAATTGTCCTGATCACAGGGTGCAGAAGGAGTTAAATTTTTTATTTAAAAAATCAGAGGAAGAAAAAGCACAGAATAGGATATAATAATAACCTGAAATTGTCCTGACCACAGAGTACAAAAGGACTTCAGTTTTAAACTAAAAAATCAGAGAAAACAAGAACACAGAATAGGAGCACAAAACCAAACAGGCTTTACTACCACAAAAAAGTTGTGGTCAGTGATGCAAATTTCATTATCTTCAAACTCCTGTTTCTTAGAGTCCGCTTCTCCTTCCTTTGTCCTTCTATGTAGGTTAAAGCAATTTAAAACTTTTTCATTAGACAAAAGGATTTTACAATCAATGTTCAAAAATTAATGGGGGGAAGCGAGGTCTGCTGGTCCAAGACAGTTTGGGGAGATCTGTCTCCTATTATTAACACTGCCACATCCTTAATCTTTCAAGTCATGCTGGTTGTGTTTCTCCTGAAACACAAATCCATCTGTCCCAGTACATGGATTCAGATCCATATCTGAATACAAATCAAATGTGTCCCATATAAAATACAGTATTTATGTGCTTGGTTTGTGAGCACATATTTGAGCTGTTAGAAGGCAAGTTAGTCTGCAGGTGCAAGATGTGTTCTTTAGGAGAATGCAGCCATGCTGACTCTGAGGCAATTTCATGGTTGCTATTGCTTCATATGAACCTGCATGAAGGAACACTTTACTGCTTTTGGATGGAAGAAGCAGGTTCACACCTACATGTGCTTCTTGGCAGTGACTGATCCTATGTGTGCTTTCAATGCCAGGTAAAGATGAATTAGTTTATCCTTCACTAAAGTGTAGCCATGTGCTTTGAGCTGCAGCATAGCAGCAGTCCTGGAGTGGAAATCCCAAAACGGCTGATATGATTTGCTTTTGTATCCTAGCTACCTCCACTGCAACTTGTGCTTATCTTCACATTCCTGAAAGAGTGCCTTGGTCTCTCATGAAACTTTTACTCTTTCAAAAGATATTCCTAGGAAAGATGGGACCTCTTGATGAGACATTAGGACATTTGAAGAAGTTAGATTCTAAAGGAAACTAGTTACATTTTCACCTTACATATATAAAGTAGATTATTTCATAGTTTGATACCACCTCCAAAGACCTTTCCTGAACTGATTGCCGTTCTGTTTTTGTAAAACTGAGTGTTTTTGAAAGACAAATAATCCTGAAAGAAACCAGGCTTCTCACAAATGACGCACGAGTTGCAACAGACTATTTTGAAAGCGTTCTTTTCGGAGGAGTAAAATTGGAACAACTAAAGAAGCCTTTTACGACAATTTATGACTGTGTCAGATTACCCTTGTTCACCACTGAGAGGAGAGCATCATGTACTGCAATGCCTAGAAAAATCTTGTTTGCATCAGAGCACTGCTGTACAGAAAGAGCAAAAGTCTATCTTTGTGCCAAACAATTCACAGTCCCATGATAAAACAAAGGAAGAAGGGGTGCAATGAGATGAATATTGTCATGGTAGCTGAGCTTTTGTTGGCATCACCCACAAAGGAGAACTTTAGAGAGGAACATGAAGAATAAAGAAGKGCATTCTGGATGTTTACACGGAAGTCCAGCATGTGACACGGCACAAATGTGGCCCACTGCATGACTGAGAATGGGAAGCAGCTTTACAAACTGCTGGAAAAAGCCTCTCTTGGTGTTTAGTCATAGAGCTGTAGAGATGATTGCAAAAAAGAAGCAGTTCTTCTAGTGAGGAAAAAGATGTTATGTAGGAAGAGACTCCATAGATTTACATGGCTTATTTAGGTGGATTTGATATAGTTATTTTGTTGAAGAATGTTATTTATTGATCATATTACCATGGTGTGAGCTCGCCATTGTAGGAGCTCTGAGCATGGACAATGCCTCTGCTATGCTAAATGCTCAGTAAACACAGACAGAAAGATTTTAAAAGGCAACTGAACAAAAAATAAAGAGCATGGATGGCAGTGGGCAAGGAGGGAATGAGAGCATGATGGGCAGTAGAATTGGATCAGCTTTCTATGTGTTAGCAGAAGTGTTTCAACAAGGGTACTGAAACGTAGTTTTGGGAGACTTCTGAACATAAAATGCAGTCTGCAAGAAAGGGTAAAGGTGTGTGTTTGAAAATGGAGCCTGAGAATTTGAAGTCTTAGGGGTGGAGAAATGGTAAGAAATTATGGATGAGCTATGAGGACTGATCACACTTAGGTGTAATAAAGGCAAGAGAGTCAAAGGAGGAAAGGAGAAAGGACAGAGAACCGACTCTCTCTGTCATTCAAGTGACTGGCTGGGAGGGTGATATTTGAAGTATCTCAGTTGGCCAGAATGGGAATTCCCTCAGAAACAGTGCAAAGTAAATTCCTTGACCAATCCTGCAGTTTCCTTCAAGCCAAAAGCCAACAGCTAATTCCTTTAACTGTAAAGTGGATAAAAAATCCAACGACCACATTAATTTCACTTTACTCTGAAATGAAATAAAATATAGGAACACATATAATGGAAAAACTTGCAAGTACTCTGGTTTTCAGCTCTAAAAGACATCACTGGGTGTCTTAGAAAATAGGACATTTCTTTCTTCACTATACTAAAAGTAGGAGGAAAAGGGGAGCTAATATCTTATTTAGGTGTTTATTCATATCTTGTTAAAAGAGTTTTGAATCAGAAAAAAACATGAACCTTGTTGTGTTGCAAAATAATTCAGAAAAGGGAGTATTTTGGTTGTTTTCCATGAAGTTGAACACCCTTTCTTTCCTGATGACTGAGGTGGGTATATGAGAATCAGTCTGATCTCTATGAGGCTGAGAACCCTAATTTTCTGTCTGCCTTTTCAGCTTCCTGAGAAAAAGTTTTTCTCTTTTCCACAAAGAAGAAATTTCACATTATGTGACAGGACTGTTAATTGTATGTTTCAGAGCCATCTGATGAGCTGTGGATTGGGTTGAATGACCTCAAGGTTCAGATGTATTTTGAATGGAGTGATGGAACACCTGTCACCTACACTAGGTGGCTTCGTGGAGAACCCACCCACGCAAACAACAGGCAAGAGGATTGTGTCGTTATGAAGGGAAAGGTAAAGTCACATAGCTATTGACAAAATTGTCTTAAGACTTCCTTTTTATTTTGAGTTTTTTCTATGCAAGAGCTAATAAAAAACAATTTTAAAAATGGGAATATTACTGCTTGAAGGAGCCTATTTTGGAGTCAGAAATTAATTTTTTGAGGAAGGATCTCTGTTTGAGTTTTCAAAAAATTTCACTGTCTTCCCTGAGAAGCAGAAAAATAGTGGCAACTGCCCCTCAAGATCCATAGTTCTGGATTTCACGTTGTGAATGTGGACTTCTAAAAGAATCTTATAATTACACCGAGAAGCAGATGAACATGTAAATGTGTTTCTTCAGGAAGCTAAAAAGACATTTTGGATATATTTGGCTTTTTTTTATGTTTTGACTGAATATGGGATTCACCTTAAAAAAATTGCACTAGCAAATTTTTATTGTTGCTAGAGAGAAGTAATCTCTTCAGAAGAAAATAAAAAATCTTAATTTTATTTTTCTAGGCGAAGTTATAAATCTTGGATCCAGGTGGTTTAATTGCTATGCATGTATCTGCACTGCACATGAAGAGCTGTGAGAAAAGTAGTAAAGTATTTAGCAGTGGCATTAGTGAAAGCCTTTCCTGAAGTGTCTCTATACCTACAATTTAAAGGCTGCTGTGAAAGGGCTGTCTGCCTGAATCTAGCAATGATCAGTGACCTAGGAATATTACAGGCTCATATTATTATAGAGATAATACTGGGCATCAAAGTCAGTCTGTGTTGATGTTGTATTTTTCCTTTTTATGAGAGTCAAAAAGACTAAACTTACCACCTCCTTTAGAGTTTACCTATTTTATCAGGAGGGAAAGAAGCATGTACACATACTAAAGGTATTTTCTTATTTTGTAAAATTAACAATGCATAACTACAGTTTGACCTTCTTGGTTTGCTGACATTTACCTACCTAAGTATGTTTATGATTCCATTGCTGATATTTTTGGGTTGATCAGTCCTTGGTGGAAGCCATCTGAATCTATCACTTATTTTTATGAAACAAAGCCTGACCCTGTCTGTAACACCACCTTTTTCAAGGAAGTGTTTGGGTTTAGTTAATGAGAAAGTAAGAGAACAGAGATCTTAGTCACAGAAGGCAGCTCAGAAGTCATAGTAAGTAGCTAGAAATTACTGCATGAATTTCCCACTGAAAACATATTTATGGAAAGGCAGCAAGTGATCTTCCTGCAACTAGAGACGTGTCACAGCATATGCCACAGTTGAGATGGCCATGATAAACAGAGTATCACATACACTATCAGAAGCCTTCAACCCACAGAGTAACATCACTCCTTATCAGAAGGCTCCAGGCATCTGCCCATACAGAGTAACACCACACCACATCAAAAGGCTTCAAGCATCTGCCCTTGTTGTTCTTTAGCCCAGCCTTTTATATCCCTCATGTTGATGCATTGCACCTGTGTGCCCTCTGTTCCCTTTGGTGGTTGGTCAGTGCCCCTGGGCGCTCCATGTCCCATTGCTGCTCACCTGCTTCTCATTGCCTTCAATGCTGCTCACCTGCTTCTCACAGCTGTACCCACTGGGGATGAGGCTCCACTGCAGCCCCACTCCCAATTACCACAAACTGTGTGCCTACAGAGACGCACAGCTTCAGAGCAGGTTCTCCTGTGTTGAGGAAGTCTGAAGGTTTTGCAAAGCTGATTTCTCCCAGTCTGAGAAGGTCAGAGATTCAAGTGATAATTTGGAGGGTCTACCAAACTTATGAGAAAGACGTGGTAGGGAGTGGGTAGGGAGTGATGTGACAGCCACCAATGGACTTTCCTTGCAGGAAGCACAGGACAGACACAAGCACCAGGTGATATCCAAGACTGTGTTGTTGTAAGCAGAAGTGTTGAGCTTTGAGAGAGTTTTTACTGGAAGCAGGGTTTTTGAGTGTCTTTGGAACTTAGAATATTGTGGCATAAGTGTCTGTGTATTAATATGATGATTATTTTACATTTTTGGTGGGGAGAGGGGTTTGGAAGAATAAAACAAATGAAAAAAAAAAAAGAAATTGCCATCAACTGCTATGAAATTACAGTTGTAAAAGTGTAGTCTTCAAGGCACAGGTGAATGGTGCACAACTTTCCCTTTGTCTCCTAATATCTTAGTTCATCTGTTCAGCCAAAATGTACATAAAATATTCTGGGAACATGGTGTGATGTTCCTTACTTTCAGTACAACTCCCACTGAATGTCATTGTTTCTTCTGAGACCCTGCAGTATGAGGAATAAGAATATTAATTCTAACTTTGACAAAGAAATTGTCACATCTTCAAAATTTTGTGTAAAGAATGCAGTGGTTTTTTGCTGTTAGAACTGTATTTCTCTGGGGATACCTGATATCTCCCTTTCCTCCAACATGATTACTAAATCAGCGCTCTTTGTAAAGATGGTATACTGCAGTCACTCTCAAGGGATTGCTTTTCAGAAGGGCAGATAATCAAAGAAAGTGTAAGTCAATGGTAAATCATCTCCAGAAGAAGTGAGATAGGAATAAGATGTTGCAATTAAGTATTGAACTTAGGTGAAAGATTTTCTCCATTGAAAGCTAGCAAAAAATTATTAAATACCTAGAAGCATAAACCAGCTTTCTTTGACAATTAAAGCCCAGTTGACTGAGGTTCTGTTTGTATGTTCAGGATGGATTTTGGGCAGACCATTCTTGTGAAAAGAAAATTGGCTACATCTGTAAAAGGAAACCTATGTCAGATGCTCCTACAGAAGAGGAAAATATTGATATGGGCTGCCAGAGAGTAAGTGAAGAAAAGCTGTCTGATCTGAATAGGCTGCTAAGAATGATAAAAAAGAGAAACCATTGCCTAGGTGGCAGAAAAAACATTAAAAATAGGTTCTGTTTTATCGTAATCAGAAGAGTTTTCCTTCTCATTTCTATGGCAGAATGACTGAGTATGACTAAATCTATGACTGTCATTTGGCTCTTAATACTCACTTTTTGCAGAACTTAAACCAAATCTCAAACTTGTTATCCCTGCAGCAAACCATTTATCCTTGATTGGCATTCAAGCTTCCCTAAAGAGTTTGCCTGTGCCATCAGCTGCGCTTCAGCTCTGGCTACAGTTTTCTACAAAATTGTTCATAGCAGGAACGGTGTCCCTGTCTAAATACTGTTCTCAGGGCTTTGCTGTGGTTTCTGGCAGTGCTCTCTACTTTGAAGAACTTATTACCACTAAATAAAATGAATCTATTGTTCTTCTTCTGAATTGTCAGCAGATCTATTTTTTACTTGCTTGCTTTCTATGACATAACACTCAGTAATTACAAAAACCTACTGAAATTTATTTTGTCATAGGAAATCTTATTGAGTATTTGTTTTCCTTGAAGAAATTGACTTTTCTTCCAAGACTGCTTTACACAATTTCAGAAAAAGTCTTTTATAATTATTCCCAGTATTTGTAAAGAGTACTTGGAATCCTTACAAGTGTTGGAAGAAATAAAGAGTTCCTTGTATTACAGATGTTGTCATTGCCTACAGGAGGAAGTGCATGCTTCTAGGAAAAAATGTCTCTCAAAAGTGAGAAATTAAAAACCATTAGAAGAAATTTTTTGTGAACTATGGCTGATCACAGCAACCTTCTCTGAGGGCATATTTCTGAGTAAATGATATTTGAATGACAAAATTTTGGGAGTGAGTTTTAATGTTAGCTAAGAATTAACAAACTTGTTTGAGGTGTCATTCTCTTTCTGAAAATTCAAGCTGGAGTTTGCTTTTCAAGATTGTCCTTGTGATTTCATGCCTATATGTTGGTTATAATCCTGTTCTGAGCACAAAAGATGCACAGCAAAGCCTCTCATCCCTTTGTGAGTGGAATTCATTGATTGAAAATTAATTAGATATGAAAAATTATTTTATA
The DNA here is from genome assembly GCA_014549065.1 of Cardinalis cardinalis. Taxonomy (NCBI): domain Eukaryota; kingdom Metazoa; phylum Chordata; class Aves; order Passeriformes; family Cardinalidae; genus Cardinalis; species Cardinalis cardinalis. The sequence goes on along the minus strand of JACDOX010000009.1, from coordinate 2,364,177 downwards.
AAACAAAATTCCAAAAAACTTTGATCCTGCCTGCTTCCACTCTGACTTTTTCAGTTACGTTGTCCCTTTGACTAGTGGTTAGGTAATGGTGGTATAAATCAGTTTTCTTTTTTGTTGGTTCCCTTTCCCTTTCCTTTTCCCTTTCCCTTTGTGATCACTTAATATTTATTTTGATAGGGCTGGAAAAGACATGGTTTTTATTGTTACTTCATTGGAAATACATTTGTAACATTTCCTCAAGCAAATCAAACCTGTGGAAGGCATCAGGCTTTTTTAGCAACAGTTGAAGACAGGTATGTAAACGTCTAATTGTCTGGGGGGTTCACATGAGAATTCAGCTTCTAGCATCTGCACCTGCATATCAGAATAAAGACTCTGATCGGGCAAAAATCTACTTCAGAGGACAGCTATCTGTTAATACAGAACTTCTCACAGTTTTTACATGTAAATTCAAACCCAGGAATCTGGTTTATACTGAAAGTAGGTCATGGCTGTGAAATCAGTATTGATATAGATGGTTTTCTCAAATAAAAAGTAGAACTGTATCTTCTACTTAATTGTGGTGGCTTACTTGAATAGGGAATACAGAATCCAATTTTGAGTATTAAATGAAGAGATATGGCTCTGACTTCCTTACAAAAGGTAGTACAAATGAGCAAGGGGATATATTTTCAACTATCTGGTCTTTTAATTGGGGGACTTTAAAAAAATTAAGTGAGAAATCAAATGGTGTAAAGTGCTTGGTACCTGAAAATCAGTCACAATGCAGCCAGCATTCAGTGAATGCAAAATTTCTGGAGAAGTGGTGCACATTACTCTATGTGAAATATAGGAAAAATAGAAAATTTAAGAAACAAAATACTTGTCTTGCAGATGACTTGATGCTTTACGCAATCTCTTATTTTTTTCTGTGTAATCAAAATTGGTATATTCTACTGTGAAAGCTCCAGCTGTCACGAATGGAAGCTCTATAAACGTAGCATCGCAGCTGCCATAAAAATGTTTTAACATTAATGTGGCCTTCTGACTACACCTTGTTAGGAGGAGACTCTTTTTATTTGCTCTGATTGCTTAAGAATTGTTTGTTTAAACACCATAGTGAACTCTTACAGGCTTTACCTTTACATAGGTTTCTTTGCTAAATATAACTTGTCTTGCCCAATCATTGGATTTAATTTACAGTGTTCCTTGGTTCTATAGTTTATTATCATACTACTTTAGCCTCTACTTTTTGTAACTTCAGTAATGCTGAGATTCCTTTTTCAGTTTTGGATTTGTCTGAAGCAAGAAGTAATAAAATACAAGAGTACTAGAAACTCACAAAACAAGTGATATAAAGCATTCAGCATGTCGGGTTTCTTCTTTACCATCAATTTCCTGTCAGTCCAATATTTGGCCATCTTATTCACTGGGCATCTGAGAAAAAGGAAAATACTCTGATATCAAAGCTTAAAAAATACATAATATTTAATAGTTTTGTTATATTCTTTGCTAAAGAAAATCCATTCAAGCTATGCTTTCAAGAAGATGCAGGTCTAATTCTGAGAAAATAAAAAGCCTTTTGCAACTTAAAAAAAAATAATTTAACATTATTAATTTATTGACTGATTTCTTTTTAACAGATATGAACAAGCCTATCTGACCAGCCTGGTTGGGCTGAAAACAGAAAGACACTTTTGGATTGGACTTTCAGATGTAGAAGACAAGGGAACGTTCAAGTGGTCTAATGGTGAATCTGTCTTATTTACACACTGGAATTCTGAAATGCCTGGTAGGTATGACTCTGTGCTCTTTAATTGGTCCAAGGCCCGAAATAAGTCGCTCACTGCTTGAAGATTTTTCCTTAGCTCTCTCTTGATGACATAACAGCCAATGGCTTTCAAATGCATCAGGCTGCTCTCCCCAAGCAACTGGTAAGTTCCTGCCTAGTGCTGAAATGAGTTTTTAGTATGAGTTTGGGAAGAAACTTTTCATTGAGATCAAGTTCCTGATTTACATCTGTTCTGGGGAAGTCTGTGCCTGTACTGCTCTGGAGGAGCAATCTCTGCAGGCCCGGTTACCTTCCTTGCAAGCCCTGCCTGTTCAGCCATATCTCAGCACACTTGTTCACTGCATGTTCTGAGTGTGTGGGACATCCGCATGCATGAGGCATCTCTGAGTCCTAGACAAAATGGGATTGTAAGGCCAAAGAGGACCAAAATATAACAATGGGAGGTCATTTAATCTGACATGATCACATCAGAAAGTGGGTGTTATTGGTGTTCAAAGTTCTGGTATGTTGTATATGCCTTTCAGGAGATCCCCTGATTCTGTTTAATTTCAGTACCTAATTGCTGATTTGAATATGTCAGGTGAAGTGGTAAGGTTATGTAGGTGTATATATACCTAGTTAGTTCTTGAAAATTTTAAGTCAAATTAGAAAAAAATTGAGAAACTAGCTCTGACTACATTCAGTTTTTGGGGAGAATTTCTTGGATCTAAGGTTATGATCTAGCTAGAGTCAGTCACTGCTGGTGATTTGGTGTGAGGCATAATTCAGTATTTCAGAGTGGATGAACTACAGGATTTTTTGCCTTTTTTTTCTTCATGAATTAGAATCAGAGAATCACTGAATGGTATCACCTAGTCCCCACCCACTGCCATAGACACCTTTCACTAGACCAGGGTGTTCAAATTCAAGTCCAACCTGACCTTGATATCTTTCGTGAATGGGGCATCTAAAACTTCTCCAGGGAACCTGTTCCACTTACTCACTACATTCATAATTAAAAAAAAAAAAAAGTCATTCCTTATGCCCAATTTGAATATACCGTCTTTCATTTTAAAATGATTGTCTCTTCTTCTGTCACTATAAGCTCTGGTAAAAAGTCTTTCTTCACCCTATAAGCACTCTTTAGATATTGAGTAGTCAAGGTAATGCTTCCCTGGAGTCTTCTGTTCTCCAGGCTGAACAGCCCCACTCCCTAAGCCTCTCTCTGTAGGAGAGGTGTTCCAGCCTTCTGATCATTTTTGTGATCTGCTCTAACATTAGAAACATTTTTGACTCTGTACAACAACTTTATTTCTGCCAGGATAGAATATGAAATTTTCTAACTTCTTATAACATCCTAAATAGCATTTTTGTGCATTCCTGTTTACAATCAGGAAGAAAGCCAGGCTGTGTTGCCATGAGGACTGGAATAGCAGGTGGATTATGGGATGTAATAAAATGTGAAGAAAAGGCAAAGTTCATATGCAAAGTGTGGGCAGAAGGAGTGACACTTCCACCTGTTCCCACAACAACTCCTATTCCCCGGTGTCCAGAAGGCTGGGACTCAAGCAATCGTATTAGTTTCTGTTTCAAAGTAAGTATGTTGGTTATTTTTAATGTTGTCATTAAGGTAGTTTCTGTTTGTTTCACCTACATGTGATTGATTAGCTCAGTTTGCCAGAGCATACTGCTCATAATGCCAAGGTTGCAGGTTTGATCCAATTATGGGCCATTCACTTAAGAGTTGGACTTAATGATCCCTGTGGGTCTCTTACAACTCAGAATATTCTGTGATTCAAATAAAAATTGGCATATGTGTGTCCTATTGTTTCACAAACTTTTTTCCAGATTATATGTAGAAGTCTTCTTCCTTTCTACTGAAATGCTCATGGTTTTGTTTATTCTGTTAAAGACTAATCTACAGGTTTGATCTTCTGTTCTTAAATTCCAGTTCTGGTAAGTTTGTGGTCTGGTTGTTGTCTTGCAGTAGACACTCTTACCAGCAATGCAGTATGCTAAGTTGACTTAAAGAGCTCATTCCAAGCCTGTGTTTCACAGAGAACACTCCTAAGCCCTGTACTCAGAGTTTCTGTAACCTCCACAGAGTAGTATTGTAAATCAACTGCTTTTGGATAGCTAATATTTCTTGATCTTTTGCTCTATGTGGTCTGTTTTGTCTGATGGCACAATGGTCTCTGTAGCCTTTTTCCAGAGCAGAGCACAGGAGGACGTGGCTGGAATCGCAGGCGTTTTGCCGCTCCATCGGGGGGGATCTGGCTTCCATTAACGGCAAGGAGGAGCAGTTCGTGATCTGGCGCTCCATCGCGTGAGTGTCCGCGGGGACAGCGCCTCACCCCAGCCACCTCCGGGGCTTCCTGAAACAGTTCTTCTTAGCTGTTGTTGTGTTTGCATCTCTATGAGCCAGGCTGCAGTCCTTATCTGTGTCAAACACACAGCAAAAGCGTAGGGCTGATGAAGCAGTTGTATGACTAGCAGCAATAACCTCAAAAGGTAGTGATGAAATGGCATTGGCCGGATATCTAGTGAAGGCAGCACTTATCATCTGAAGTAAAGCTATTTACTGTGGAGGTGTTGATATTATAAAATTACTACAGATGCCAGTCATTTTCACGTAAATGTGAAAATGAGTATCCAGTATAATAAATCTGGATAATATGTTGAGTTTTTCTCACTTTTATGAACTGATAAAAAAGCAGAGGCAACTTCAGATTAATTTTTTTTTACATAAGGAAGGTAAATAAGGTTAGTAAGTCCCTGAACTGCAAAAAACAGGTGTGAGATTTCTAAATAAGATGAAAAGCTAACACTTGCAATACGACCAGACCAAACCGGACTCAAGGATCTTGTACATCCCTGGCTAACCAAGAAGCAAGACTGAAGCATCATGGCACTGCAAAATGCTATGACCATACTAGAATCCCAGTTGTGTATTTACAGTAAGGAAGAAGTCTTAGATGCGTCTTTGCTACAAATTAACTGAATATATTCAGATTAATCAGTAAAGTGTGTCTGCTTGCAAGCAAGGATTAGTTGAAGGTGATATTTTAAAAATGTGATTCAACTGCAGAAAGTAACTCTCTGTCTGAAAACTGTAAGTGCCTTTACAGAGAAACTGAGGAGTTGAGAAATGGAGCAACAGTAGCCAGTGAAACATTAGGCAAAGGTATTAAGCCTCTCAATGTACAAGAGTTGTATCTGGTAATTTTCTTGATCTGTGTTTCAATCTGAATTAATGCATAATGATAACAGCTAGAAGCAGCTGCATTTTAATTTATTTCCACCTTGGTTTTTTATTGTTTTTAACAGCATTATGTTATCCTTAGAGAACTCTTAACTGTAGTAAATGATAGATTGTTAAAAATATTGTAATGCCCTTATTAGTACTGGTACTTTTTTTTTTTTTTAGAAACAATGGCTATTACCACCAAAATTTCTGGATAGGTTTATATTACTTGAATCCTGATGATGGCTTTGCTTGGAGTGATGGATCTCCAGTGAGTAATTTAATTTTCTGCAGCTGTTATTTTGCATTCCCTGTGCTTCTTATTTATGTGTAGTGTATGTGTTTCTGTGTATTTTTATGCTTAATCATAACCCTCTGTATTGTGCACTCTTTAGGAAAGCTAATGAATAGCAATTTCATGGTTTGATGTTTTTGGCTAAAATATCCTGATTTTTGATGAGAAGATACACATTGAATCAACAAGGAAACTAAATACATGCAGGCTGCAAGTATATTCTTATGAATGCAAGGATTTTTTGTGTAAAATATTCTTTCTTTAGTGGTTCTTTGGTTATTATCTGCAATGGCTTACATTCCATGGAGATGACGACACTTTTTTAATGCCAGTTTGACTTACTGCATTTTAAACTAAGGTATAAAACTGTAGAAATGAGAGTGATTTTGGAGATGTAGATGTACTTGATACAAAGTTGGTCAAGATATATTGATAGGGATTAACAATACAGAAATCTGAAACTAGATTTTATGCAGGAAAGTTAGAATAGCAGTAATACTTCTTCTGAAGCAAATGCCAACATTTTTGTTGCATCTGAATAATATCCTATTCTACTCATATTGTATATTTAACTAGTTTAATATCAAGATGTAGCATGCCCCAACATTGTTATTAAATGTATTTTAAAGAATTTAGGTCCCATAAAAAATATTTATATTCTTCCAAGTGTTTACAAAAACAACTGTTTCCTAAACAGCAATCCATTTGCAATCTGAAAAAAGTTTGAAGTGTCAGCATTTGCACAGGAGGATCCTTGTTTCCTTCTCAGTTTTTAACTTGACAATAGGAACAATTTGTAGGTCTGTGCTTTGCTGCTGTCTCCTCCCTCTCTCCCTTACTTTATTTCCACATAACAGGATCTTCACAAAACTTCTTCTGTCTCAGGTGAGGTATGAAAACTGGGGCTTTGGAGAACCAAATAATTATCAAGGAGTTGAACTTTGTACAGAGATCAGTGGTGAATCCAGCATGCTTTGGAATGACAGGCACTGTGATTATATGTATGGATGGATTTGCCAAATAAGAAAAGGTATTGCTCACTCCTGTGTATTAGTGTAATGAGAAGATATTCTTGGTTGACTTTTACCTTGTAAGAAACAAAAATTTTCAAAACATCTTTATAAGAATAGTTCCCTCCTTCACTTGCCTCAGGTGCTGTTTTTTTTGATAAGAATATGTAGTTTAAGGATGGAGCCTGGTTTCAAGATACTTTATTTCTATATTCACTTGTTGATTACTTGCTAAATTCTCATTAAAAATTTGTTTGGATGCTTTTTATTTACTGAAGATATCAAGACAATATTCATAGTTTAGAGAACACTTGAGTTTCACTAGCAGCGCATCTATCTAAATTTGAGCTTTCTAGAAGGTGCAGCACATTTAAGTGATTTACTGCATTCTTGTAGTGGGACAGAGAGGAGCAAAATAAAGATGTTGCATTAGATTATTGACAATAAATATCAGCTCTGCCTTTTATTGGTAAGAGAATTTCTTAAGGCATAGATTTTCTTGATAAATATCATTACTAGTGAGATTTTTAGTACAAAACTAATTGGTAAGCCTAAACTGACAGAGTTTTTCTGTATAATAAATTCCTTTCCTGGGATACTAATGATGACATCCAAGATCCTATCTCCATGATGCCATAGCAAAAAAAAAAAAAAAAAAAGGAAAATTTCCAGTGAGGTTTTATCTGGGGAAATTTGTAAGATCAAGGTAGAAGTTACTCTCAACTAGAGAAAGATGTAAAGAACCTCACCCTGTAGTAATTAAGGGACCCCATCAGATGCTAACCCAGCCTGCATTCCTGCTGCCTCTGGTCTTAGTCAGAATTCAAGTATTTGTGGCCAGGGGAAGAGAGAGAGATGGAGATCCTGGACAACTGTCTTAACAGAGTTAATGCTTTGGGACATCCAGTTTACTGCTTTTATTGAGTAAAAAAATTACTTGATTCAGGTAAAGTTCAAGGTATTTATAATACTTTGCATGTAAGGAATAGCCTCAGGGAACAAGACTACATATTTAAAATTGAATATTATACCCAAGATAAGAGATTTATGTTATTTAGTTTCTTCTGCATTTTGGTGTTAAATCCAGTGCTAACTGTGAAAGTCAATGTCAGTATTAAAATATGCCTGTTCGACACAGCACATATCTTCTCTTCAGACAGAAGGTATACAATCATAATAAATATTTTTTTGTCACAGGGGCAAGTGTGAAGCCTGAACCAACTGAGTCTCCTACACCCGGTAGGTGTTACTGCTATTGCTCTTTGTGTGTGTTTGTGCTCAAAAGCATTAAAATTTTGTTAAGGAGGACTCTTGTATCTCAGGAGCAGAATAATGAGCTTGGCAATTCTCTTACAGAATACAGGACTACTGAGGATGGATGGATCATACACGAAGACAAACAGTACTATTTCAGCACAGAGACTGTTCCTATGGAAGAGGGTCGTGAGTTCTGCAAAAAGAACTTTGGAGACCTTTCTGTCATTGAGAGTGAAAGTGAAAGAAAGTTCCTCTGGCGATATGTAAGAGAAATCATTAATATCTTTAATACTATGGAATAAACCATCCAAAACAAGTGAGCATGGGCACAGATCCCTTTTACCATGGTGTTCTCCCTACAAGTTTTGATAGTGAAGTTGCAGTTACACTAAGCCAGATTAGCATGAAGAACAAACTAATGGTAACTTTTAAGGGATCTGTGGCTTCATTTTAGCAAAAAGTATTATACTGATGAGTTATGATTGTGTAGGATATCTTAAGTAGTGTGGATCAAAACAGCAGTTGACTTACATGCAACACTCAGAACACTGGATTTAGATCTTACCTGTTTAGCTAAGCTATAGCCTACCTAGTGTCATTTGGTCCTCACGTTTGCTCCTTTGCCTCCTTCCTGTGAGAATATAATTATGGAGAGAGAAGAAACCGGGACATAGATTATGCCATGAGAAAGAGCTTTGAAATCCTATTTCCTATATAATTGGAATTGTTTGCTTTTTATGCTGGCTGAGGTCAACTTATTTTTAATCAGGAATGTGCTTAAAAGTTATATTTGAACTACATAGAACATTTCCTGAGCTGGCAGAAGAGTGCCAGTGAGAGGACACAAGGACATGTATCAATTTATATCCAGAATGTAAGAAGAGGCTTGTCTTTGCAAGAAATTAATCAGATAAACTCCGCTGCAGAGACTGTGCAATAGGTGCTGATTTCCCTGGCTTTCAAGTAAAATGTGAGAAGTGTTGATACAGTGACCACATCTTTTGGCCAGTGGTGAAGTTTGACTGTGGGCTGTCAGCTATGAGCTGCTTTAACTTAAATGTTGTAGCTAGAGAATATAACCAGTTCATATCCTCTGTCAGTTAGAGGTATATTACTCGTCAGTAGCATAGTAGGTCTATATGACAATAGAGGGCATTTGTACAATTTTAATTTTTGCATTCTAGATGTTGAAAAATGGAAAAGAGGATGCGTATTTCATTGGTTTACAACTGAGTATTGACCAACGTACGAGGTAAGTCATACTCATTTTGAGTCATAATTTAAAAATTATTCTATTCTCAAGTGGTTTAATTACATCTTACTTTAGCTCTAGATTATCCAGAAGAAATGCTGCATGTATCCTAAATAGAATTTGCTCAAAGCTAGACAAAAAATTACACTGTAGCTAATGTATTTTGAATTTTTATTCAGTAATTCTACTTTCCTTCATTACATGATTAACACTGAAAATATAAGTAGATGTTCTAGCTGTAAATATATAAGACTTTTTGTAGGTAAAAATGTTCTTTTATCCCATCCTTAACTGTTGAGAACAGACTCTAATAAAGGAACAAATGAAACTTATTTTCTTTTTCTAGAACAATGATAGCTGTTGCATTGTGAGGTCAAGCAGATTTTCTGCAAGCCTCTCTGAATGTCAGTATGCAGCACCATGTTGATTTTGGCATGTGATGTTTATTTAGGCTTGGATTCAGCAGTCTGTGTTTGAAGTGCCTGGATAGATGCCAAATAGTTCTCAGTTCTCCTTATAGTCCACAGTAACAATGAGGGACCTCCAGAGGATAATTAGGATGTTAGGTGAGCCTCTGAAAATGAGGTGTTTCTGCCTTGCAGGTTTTTTAGGGACCTTAAGATGAATGTAATTTTATGTACCTTGTGCATGTGTCTGAAGGATGAGCCTGGGCACCTCTGTCACTTGCAGACCACTAGAAAGATATGGCCTAATAATTTTCCTGGTTATAATTTTGTTCTTCATTGCCTAATCTACATGGATGTTTAGCTTTTCCAATGTTTGTATTTTACGTTGTATGTCTTTGAGCAAAGAGTAAGTTTAGTGCAACTAATAAAGAGGCAATTTGGTCAAAAAACCTTGTATATTTTACTATGAGCAGCTATATTAAGCATATTAAAAAGTTACTTTTTTAACATGGAAGAAGTCCTATTTTATGTTAAAGAAGCATTTTTTTTAATTGTTTTTCTTAAGCTGGATGGATGGCACTCCAGTGAATTATTTGGCATGGGCACCACACGAACCTAACTTTGCAAATAATGATGAAAACTGTGTTGTTATGTATAAGAATTTAGGTGAGTTTTGTATGTTTTTTCATGAATTTCATTATTTGTGTGTTTGTATCACAACTTTTATTTCTTCTGCAAAGCATCCTTTCTTCCTGTTTTTTTTTTTTCTTTTAGAAAAAGTTATTTAGGTAGACCATAATATTACTTACAGGACTTAATAGTTTCATACTCTTGTGCTTACCTGAAGCCTAACATGGGGAAGATCTGATAGAGATCTGTGGACAGGGTGCTAGGGTTGTGATTGCTGGTTTATATTTTTTATTAAAATGGACCTAATGTGTTGCTATGAAATTTCTAGTACCTGGTTCTACAAAGCTTTTAACGTTATGTAATTACAGCTAAAAAAGTGGCATATTCCTAGATACTGATATTGAATGATAAGAAACTGAGAGACAGCTTTGATCTTATCTCTCAACTAAAAGCACTGTATGTGAGAAATGAGTGAAACAGATTTCCATTAACCAACTTGAGATGTGGTGTCATACAGTTCTCCATTTATCTTACACCCAGGATTTTGGAATGATATAAACTGTGGCTATCCAAATCCCTACATATGTGAAAGGCACAACAGTTCCATTAATTCAACTGTTCCTCCAACAACATTTCCAAGTCCAAGAGGATGTCGTCCAACCTGGCTTTCTTTTCGTAACAAGGTACCATACCAAATACACTCCAAGCTGGGTGTTTGGCAAAGCATTAAATAGAAAAGAAGGGAATTTTAAAATCATACTGTTTCTTATTAAAACAGAATGTCGTTATTTTTGTGCAGAGAGCTATGACACATGCACGCTTTTCTTTGTTCGCCTATGCATTGTTTTGCAGGAAAAGTGCTTTTCTGATAAAAGACAATTCTCTAGTCAGCTCTTCAAATGTTTGGATGCACATTTAGTCAGAATTCCTAAAGTATTGATGCCTTGATCTTGGACTTTTGAAACCAAACTGTAATCCTTTTTACTGACTACATTTTGTCTTAACTTTACTAACACGGTATGTATTGTAGAGTAAAATTAATATTCAGGCAGACTAAGATCAGTCATGCATAACTTAGCACTGTTAGCTGTCTACAGAAAAGTCAGGATCTGCTTATTTTCTAGGGATTTCAGATCAAATCTAGTTGTTGAGCAAAACACTTCAGTGAGACTTCTAATTTTATATAGAACCAGTACCAACACAAAAGCTTATTGAAAGTTGAATGTATTTTTTCAGATAAATTTTACTGCCTTTTTTTCCATCCTGCTCTGTTTAAAACAGTGATTATCAATTGAGGGATATTGGAGTGAAGATAATATATAGAGAATTTGTTCATATTTTAGTGTTACAAAATATTTGGAACTACAGAAGAGGAACGTGTCACTTGGCATGCTGCACGAACAGCTTGCATGAATTTAGGAGGAAACCTGGCCTCGATCCCTAATGAACAAGTGCAAGGTACTGTGCACAGTTTTGTAGCAGCTAGATGAGATGACATTTAATCCTTACAGGCTGGCTGGGTTTTTTGTCTGAATACAAACAGATTTGAATAATGATTGCATATTTGATTTTTGTTCCAAAACATATAATTTTTAGAAATCTTCAATGAGGTCTTCACTTGAATCTACCAAATTTTAGTGTTGGCTCAGAGAGATATTTATGTGTATATTGTCCTGGCAGCCAAAATAGTGGTTTTTCCTGCTTGCACATGATGCCAGCTGGACCCTGCAATTTCCAATCCAAGCAATGTGGTTTCACTAGGTGGCATTAACTTGCTGCATGGCTTTCCTTTTAAGTCAAGTAGAACACCTTTAGGATGAGAACCTGCCTGTGGGCAACTTGAAACAGGCTTGAGTGCTCACACACATACCCAGAGCTCTCCACACAGAAGTGCCACTCTTATCACTGGAGGAGCATGTTGCAATTATCCCAAGAGCTGCGTCCATGCCTCAGGGAGAGGAGAGGGGGAAAGCTACCCCGTGCTTGAATAAACAAGGCACACATCCAAACTAAGTAGAGGGGAAGACCTTGATAGATGTTAGACTGACTTTGATAGATAGACCTTTTTTTTAGGCATACTGTTTTATCCTACATGTGAATGTGATGAAGAAAAAATGCTGCAAAACATATATTGCCTGTGAACTCAAGAGAGCACATTGAAAGTTCAACCATTGTCAAACAATGCATTGAAGTCTGAGCAATTAAATAGTTTTAATTTAAATTGCTTAAACTGCTGATAAGACCTTAGTACTAATTATGTTTTTCACTTGTGAAGAGCTGAAGAATCAAACTTTCATTTTTCGAACAGTTATATTCTTATTTTACATATTTTTTTGCAGTGGTTAATTCATGCACAGAACCTGAATTCTAGGTAAAAGAGAAATGAGAAACGGAGCTATTAGCAAAAACTATTATCATTGCAGGAAGTGCAGGCATAAAGACCTGAATTCCTGTTACAGTTTTTGGCAGAACAGCAATGCTAATGTTTGGCAAAAAAACCTACAGGTTTCATTCCTGGAGGAGTAAACTGCATACATTTAAAAATGTTGAAGGAAGGTGAATGATTAATAGAGCAGGCAGAAATTAATCTATTCTTTTCAGAGGAAAAAACATTCATAACCATGACTGCAACGGTTGGCAAAAGCCATGGTATATTTATTTTATCACCACATTCAATGTATCATGGATTAGTAGATTGAATATAATTCATAATGTTCGTGATGGATGAATATCAGCTGACCCACCCTGCTTTATTTGTGAGCTTGCCACCTTAGCAAAGGCACATCAGCACCCACCTGGACTGTGCAAAGCAGTGATAATTGATTTGCTTGTGTTTAATAGTTCTGTTGAGTCCCATTTGAAGCATGTTTCTTGTGCGTTTTGCTCCCTGCCAAGGCAGTGCAGGCTGTTGCCCAGCTGTCCAGGGAGGGAAGGGACACTCTGGTGGCTCTGGAGCAGCACTGCTTATGCAGGTGCACAAATGGCAGGAGCTCAGTGGCGCTCTTGTGTCACTGGAGAGCAACATCTCTTGTGGGATTATCAAAAATGTGTGTGATCCCCACAGCTGTTTATGTCTTGAACTAGGATTCAAAAGTATCTTGGGACATTACAAAAACAATTTCTATCATGGTTTTGGGGTTCATTCCAGTACCAGCTTAGATACTTAAATGAAGTATTTTGCTCAAAGCCACAGTTATATACCTACTTACTCATTCATCAAACTCAACATTCATCTCCTTTTCATCTCACCTGCTTGTGTTATCAGCAGTGGAGTGTTCTGTATTTCAGAAAAAGTATTTAATATCATCAATCTCAGTGAAGTCAAATATTTCAACTGTCCTATATTAAAATTATTCCTCTTTTTTTTCATTTTTTTATTCTAGCTTTCCTTACTTTCCATTTAAAAGATTTTGCCACTGAGACATGGATTGGATTAAATGATATAAATCATGAAATGAGGTTCCTCTGGACAGATGGAACAGGGGTTTACTTTACAAACTGGGCCAAGGGCTTCCCGTCGGGACATGTGGGTTTATATGCGTACAGTGGCCAGGTAAGTAGCAATCGCAAACTCTTCACTGAAATTTGATTTTTTGGAATAATTTAGGTTGGAAAAGGCTTTTAAGATTGTTTAGTTCAACCATTAATACAGCACTGCCTGCCAAGGCTGCCACTAAACCATGACCCTTAGTGCTGCATCTACATATCTTTTAAATACCTCCAGGCATGATGACTTCAACACTTTTCCCTGGGCAGCCTGTTCCAACATCTGAAAACTCTTTTGGTGATGAAACTCTTCCTCATATCCAATCTTATTGTGTCAACTTTGGGCCATTTCTTCTTGTCCTGTCACTTGTTATACAAGGGAAAAGAGATCAATACCCCCCTTGGCTAAGGTTGAATTCATGCATTTGTGGTGGTTTTAGGTATGTCACTGCTTGACTTACTACTTTGATACTTGTATACATGTTGGATGTAAATCCAGGTAGAGTGAAGCTTTTGAGCCCCTGTGCATTTGCTGTATCAGCTGGTGACAGGATCTGTGGAGTGCTCATACACAGTTTTCAGTTTGTGAGGACTCCACAGCTTTTGTGTTCAGCCTATGTTCCCTCATGGGCTGTGTAAAGAGGGCAGTGGTTCTCCTGCCCCATGGCACTTTCCCAAAAGCACAACAATGGGAACATCCTCCCAGTCCTCTGGTGACAGCTGTGCCTGAACTGGGCAGGCTTCCCAGTTGGCTTGTAGCTTACAAGGAGGCATTTACAAACATTCCCCTGGCACAGGTGTCTTACATTATAAGCAAATAAGCAAATTCTGCTGGTCGCAGTTGCAGAAAGGATATGGCTCCATAAAAAGACAGCCATTCAATTTTTACCAGGAAAAACCCCCGAACCACCAGAAAATAACTTTCTCTATTTCTCTGTCAAACAAACTGATCTGATAGGTCACAGAGTTCCTTTCTCTCTGATCATGTGCGTGTACTCTGGAACTACAGCACTTTATAGTGCTAACTCTGTTTCACTTGAATGATTTTTTTAATGTAGAAATTTGATTTTTATGTATAATATCCTTTTCTGTGTCTTTGAAAGGAGCACCTGTGATCCTCTTATCTCTAAAGGAGGAAGAAAATTAGGTAGAATTTGGAGTTCTAAGGGAAAATATTTTAAAAATGCTACTTCTCAAAAAAAAGTTTGTCTCCTTTTTATGTGAAGTAATAGGATTTTATGAAGTCTTATGTGACAACTTATAAAGTCCCTTTTTCATAAATTTTATATTTGTTTTTAAGTCCACTTGATCTTACCAAAAAATACTATCATAGTTAGTAAAAATTAGTATGCAACTGTTCAGTTGGAAAGCTTTAAATCCAAATGATTTTCACCCAAAAAAACTGAAGTAATTATCTGAACATCTTCTCAGATGAAACAGAAAAAACCCCAAACAAGTAAACAATAAAATAAATATGGGTGTTTCATTGCACAGAGCCACTTGGAACCCTGCAGGCTTTCGCACTAATCGTTTATTTAATGTGTGCTAATCTAATTTCTAGCTATTGTGTCCATGTCAGAGAAGGCTGGAACTGACAGAGCAGTGTCTGCCTTTGAGCAGGAGCTGTTCTAACTTTGCTGTGTGTACTATTACGGCCTGAAATAATAAATTGTAGCATTGCAATTTAAGGGTTCTGTTTTATTTCTGGGGCAAAGTTATCCAGTCTTTTCTGCAATTGATCTAATTTCTCTTTAAATTGTCTGTGACCCCTCTCCATGCTGTGTGACTGGGGATTGAGAATACTAGAGTTCCTCTGGTCCTCTTACTCACCCCAGTGTAGTGCAATAGAAAGCAACAAAGAAGCTGGTGAAGTGTAAGAGGAATAGAACTTCCTCATCACTTGTGTAACTTAAAGCTTGTGCTCTTGAATGTTACAAAGATATGAGACTAAAATTACAGCATTACTTGTGTCTGAAGATGCAAATGGGGGTCAAAAATTTCATATTTGCTTATTCTAGCTATTTTTAACTGGTGTTGTATCTCTTTGCCTCGAGGCTGATTGTGTTGCCATGAAAAACAAATCTGTTAAGGAAGCTGGAAAGTGGGCTGATGAGAGTTGTGATAATAGCAGAGGATATATATGCCAAATTAATGCAGGTAATTCTCTTTTTAGTTAAAACCAAACCCTTTTTTTCTTTTTTCTTCCCAGGAAATTGCTTAAATATGTGGGTTTAAACATGATTTTGCTTCCAATAAAGATAAATGCACAAATTGTTCTTCAGGCAGGAAGGAAAGGGTCAAATAGTCACATGTGTCAGAAGTCCAGTTAGTCACTGCTCTGATCTGACCCTTCCCAGCAAATGCTGTGTTGCTATTTTCCTGAGCTGGAATTTGTATCTGCATCTTTGTGTCTAGTATGACCCTTGATATGACATTTGTTCCATACTTTTGAAATTTTCTGAGTAGATTGGCTTTCAAAATCTGTTATGGAAAATACTGGTTTGTACACGTAGCATAAACTGTCCAGCATAAACTGGAATGAGACTGTAACCAGTCTGCCCTGAACTTGAGAAAAATTGCCTCTGAAAAAGAGATTAAAAATATTTAAATCTATCCTCTGTTTAAGCATCTGTGTAATTTTTAAGGACTGGTCTGTTGTGACCATGATATTTCTTGGAAAAAAATCTTTGGGAAACCAAACAGCTTCTGCAAACCATTTCATTTGGTGAAAAAAGATTTTATGAAAAAAATCCTGACCTAATCCTAAGTAATTTCTGTAATACTATTCTTGATGATTACACATAATGTTCCTTTACTCTTTATCAGTTGCTTTAAGCAGCTCTTTTCCTTTCTACAGCTTTGTAATTGAATTTTACTACTGTTGCTGGTTTAAAGTATAGTGCATCTTACCCATGCTGATTATAAACCAGGGGTATGAAAGAAGGAAGAGTTTTGTTTAGTTCCATTTGCAACCGCAGTGAAATCATACTCCCCTTTTGAACAAGTATATGGGTATTTTTTCATCCTTTATTTTACAGATGCTGAATTTCTGCCTTCTACAACTTCATCCCCATCCAACATTATCCATTATGGGAACAATAGTTACTTGTTCATCCACACCAAAATGACATGGGAGGATGCCAGGAAAAACTGCAAACAAAATCAATTTGACCTTTCCAGTGTCTTAGACCCCTACAGTCACTCATTCCTGTGGCTGAAGATATTAAAGTATGGAGTGCCTGTGTGGATTGGTCTTAACAGTAATGTGGTAAGAACATTAAACTCATTGAACATGATGCTGCTTTTCTCATGGACGTGTCAGGAACTGAAAAGTCTTATCATTTCTCTTTACTTTAGCTCATTTGCTTGCATCTTGGACCTAAATACTTCTTTGTGCTGTCAGAGGAATCCGTTATCTTCTGTTAATCTGATTAAATTGTATATATTGCACATGCTTTTCACACTTTTTTAATGATATTTCACTCTGTGTGCTTCCAAATAAGGCATTTTAGTCTAGCATCTTGGAATATCTCTTTATATATTTCAAGTATAAGTGTGATTTATATGTGATATAAAATCCTAATATTTTAGAATTTTCAGAAGAAAACATCTATTTTGATAACGACACCTAATTTTGAGAAGTATAAGAAGGTGCTATTACTATGAATATTTTAACATTTTTGAGGATATTTAGCAAAAATAATTAATTAGTTTACCTAGTTTAATTGTATTTGTCTCCTCTTTCTCAGTTGTTTGGTATTTTAATACTTTCTGCATATTTAAATAAGATCTCTTTTTCTTCTTGGCACAGACACTTGTCCCACACACTCCATTTGGCTGAGCAAATGAAAAAACCCCAAATATATTAATATAGCGCACGATTTCCCAAAAATCAAAAGATGCCTCTAACATTATTCAGCAGGATAAATGACTTAACCAGCTTTGGTGGGAAATGATTACTGATTTAAATGTATTTCAAGTTAAAATGTGTCTTGAAACTTCTGGGGATAGAGGTAGTACAAAAATTAGTCATCAAAATTTCACTCCCACAATTTATTTTAAATGAAATTAAAATTATTAGTCCCAAATTAAAGGTATTGTTAAGTTCAACATTAACTCAATGTCACTTCGCATTTCATTTTGCTGAGAAGTACTTGTTGTGCTGCTGTATTTCTCAATAAATATCTGTTTGTCACAACAAAAATGTCAAAGTTTGAGCCATTTGTATTTGTTATGGTCTCTAAGAAAAGCCCCAATCTTTTTAGCACAAAGTACTGTGTAGACAGAGTAGATTGATAGAGTTTAATCATTCCAGCTGATGGTTTTTTCCCTTAGACCAATGGGCATTATGAATGGATTGATAACTGGAGAATGAAGTACACGAAATGGGCTGAAGGGGAGCCAAAGCAAAAACTAGGCTGTGTCTATCTTGACATTACTGGAGTCTGGAAGACAGGATTCTGCAATGAAAGTTACTTCTCTGTTTGCAAAAAATCTGATGGTAAGAACTTGAAATTTGACCATTGCAATTTAATAAACATCTCATTAGAGATGTTGGGGGTTATTTCCAAAGCTAAATAGATGAAATCATTAGAATTTACTTAGGTCGAATGGGGCTACTTTAAAGTTAGGGCAAACACATAGCAAGAAAGAGCTAGTGTGACTGTGAGTAGCTATCACTTTATATCAAGTGTTAGTTATCACTTTATATCTAGTGTTAGACAAATTTTGCAAAGCTAAGACACACTACTCTGTTATTTATTCTCCCATTGAATAAACTTGCAGTGTCAAAACCTGCAAAAATCAAAAGGCATTGAGGTAAGGAAGTAGTCATTTGTTTTTTTTCTTAAACTATTTTTAATCAGTTCAAGCTCCCACTGAACCCCCTCAGCTTCCAGGAAAGTGTCCTGAGTCAGAAGGACACAGATCTTGGATCCCTTTCCGAGGTCATTGCTACTACATTGAATCTTCATCTTCAAGAAACTGGGCCCAGGCATCTTTAGAATGCCTTCGACTAGGTGAGTGTCCTACTCTTCCTAAAAGAAGTATCAAAAGTATCAAGTAGCAAAACCTATTTTTTTTCTTAACTGTGGAAAGCTGAATGTTTGTTATGCGTTTTTGTGAGTTCAAGGATGGCCCAAGTGTTGGACAAGACACTTGCATCCAATTATTGCCTTAATTGGAGAGGTAATGGAAAACCTATGGCCCACATTGCCACAGGCATGTGGGACCAGGCATGAGAGGGGCTGTGTGGCCAGGAGTGAAGATTGTGAAAA
This sequence comes from Cardinalis cardinalis, assembly GCA_014549065.1. Lineage (NCBI taxonomy): Eukaryota > Metazoa > Chordata > Aves > Passeriformes > Cardinalidae > Cardinalis > Cardinalis cardinalis. Next base: position 2,345,570 of record JACDOX010000009.1, on the reverse strand, counting down.
TAGACATCTTGTACTTTGACTCTGATAGGAGATAAACAGCTTCATCCACAGCAGTCACTAAAGCTTAATGGAATTTGTATCTTTTGCGTTCTCAATCTAATTTCTTCCTTGATTATTGCAGTTTTATACCACTGGAGTGAAAGCTGTTTAGTCTGGATAAAATATGGGTAAACTAGGGCTGTTGTGCAGTTTCATTCTCTCAATTTCCTACTTTGGGAAAGGGATGAAGATTGATTATGATGGACTTCGGACGTCTGTAGCGTTGTTGGTTAGGGCATTGGTGGCAATGTGACATAGGTGCCTGGTCTCCCATCAGATAGTGCAGAGATCTCATTCACTCTCCAGCAGAATTTATTATAGCTTTGTCTTCACCGGAAGTATATATCGTCATATGATCAATAAGAACCTACCAGTGAAACCCATGGCAAATGTAGACACCTGGTACTGGGTGAGAAGGTTCCCCCTCTCTTTTCTGGTACTCAGGTTGAGGCATTTTGTTGAAGCAGTTTGTTGAGAGGACAATGATAATGTTTTCCCCTGTGAAATGTCTCTAAGAGATTTTTCTTTCCCTGTGTCTCCTAGGTGCCTCTTTGGTCTCAGTTGAAGACTCAGCTGAAGCTAACTTTCTGACCTACAACCTTGAACCACTTGAAGGCAAAACATCAACATTTTGGACAGGAATGTACAGAAATGTGGATGGTACTTTCTCTACTTTTCATGTCTTTTTTTTAGTGAATAATTATTGCAAGTTTTTTGACATGAGTGTTGAAAATTTCACATTATAATTCCGTAATAAGGAAGATAAAGTAAGACAGAATAGGCAAGAGGCTACTTTAATTAAATCCTATATTTGATGATTATTGTTTTCAGAGTAATGTAATTAATATTCAATTAGATAGATATTTCTATCCTTATGATAGACTTTTAAGTACAGTCTTGTACTGTTCGAGTAAAAAATACCAGTATAACTGTCAGTGGCAGGGCTGCAAAATAGTTCAGGTGACTTGAGTTGGGATTTTCTTGAGTTTTGGAAGATTATTTTTGCAACTGCCTACCAAGCACTTGAATGACAAACTTATTAGGGTTAAGACAACTTTTCAATTACATTGCTTGAATCTTAACCAGGAATAGTGAAAATTTTTGGTAAAAGAAAGAATTCAAGGGTAGTCATTTATACACATGACACGTAGAGGAAAACTGAGGTTTTTTCACGTGGTCAGTTGACACAAAAAGTGTTTCTTAAAGTGGCTGTAGAGCAGTGCAGAGCAGCACACTTCTCACAGTGATCATAAACACAAGAGTTCTTCAGCTCTTCATTATTGCTCTAGATAGGGGTTATAGCAATTTCAGCATAACTGCATAGATAAATTTCATACCTTTATGTGTATATCCAGACCGTATTCAGTTGCCATGTCCTCACACAAAGGGTGTCAGGAATTATAAAAAAAACCCAACAAAACAAATGCAAAATATATAGAATCTTACAAAAATCAAAATACAATTTTCATGCTGAGTCTAAGAATTTGCTTGAGTACAACTTACAGTCACAAGGAGTACATTTATTCTAAATAAATAGCACTATTAAAAGAAAGAAAGAAAAAAGGAACCGGAAGGAAGACGCAGAAAGTCCCAAGCATAGCTGAGCAACAGTGATCACAAGATTTTGGAAGGAGATCTATAAAAAGGAAGATCATCTGTGTAAATCTTGTGGAAAGGAGTAGAAACTGGAAAAAAAATGACAAAAAATTGGACCTAGAAAGACTTCAGTGTGGGATTTGAAAAGAGTAACACAAAACCTTCCTACAAATTACTGAAATAAAGAGCATTCTGGTGAAGTTATATTTTAACATCACTTATTTCTAAAAATTGAATAAATCATTGACACTGTACCATTGCTATCACTTGTGGGGGATTCCTTTTGGAGCTTGCCTTTGCAACACCAAAAGCCAAATTTGTTTGCCATTTTCCAAATACTGATATTATATAATTTACATAGGGGCAACATGTTGTGTCAGAAGTAAATAGTTTAGTGGTCTGTCTCCAAAAGTGGGGACAAGTAAATTTTTTAGGAAGGCAATAAATATGGAGCATGTGAAAGTATGGAAATTAAGAATATCTTTTTTTTTTCCCTATTCAATGAATCATTTAGGACTATGGTTATGGCTAGATGGCAGTGCAGTGAATTTTGTCAACTGGAATGTAGGAGAACCTTCTTCTCAGCAAAATGAGCACTGTGTTGAAATGTATGCAGACTCTGGGTATTGGAATAATTTCTATTGCTCTTCCTACAAAGGATATATTTGTAAAAAGCCAAAAAGTAAGTGCTGCATTTATGAATTTGTTTTATGTATGGAATATGCTCTCTGTAAGCTGGTACTAGTAGATGGCTGTTACACACAATGCATTTCAACTGGATATTCTGAATTTTTGTAAATGCCAAAGGATGCACATTCTCATGACAACAAAAAGATAGAATGATTCTTCAGAAAGTCATTCTGGACAGTAGTCAAGCCCCTTAAGAATTGCTTCTAGAAGACTGTGTTCATATCTTAGCTGTACCTAGTGTATACACTTGATGAGTTTGTGTGTTTTCTATCAACAATTGTTGAGAAATCACAATGTGAGGACCATGCCTTTTATACACAAGTCTGTCTCATCTATATGCAGACATATTCCTCAGGGTATCCCCTCTGCTCCGCCCATGGAGTAGCCATTGTTTATTTCCCTCTCCCAGTCTCATGTGCACGTGTTTTCTGAGTATGATGTAGTGTTTCTATGAATTGGGTATTTATAAAGCATGACTTATTTAACAGCTTGGGATCTTTTGTCGCTGTGTCCTCCTGTTGAGAAAAGATGAATGAATGAAAAGCAAAGCAAATAGCATAGTTTGAATGTGCTAAACTGAACATGCCCTGAAATAACTGAATACGCGAATTTGACAGTAGGGACATCTAGTGTATATGTATTCCTAAAAGTCATCATAATAATTTCTTTCAGCATATATTGCAATAGCAAAATCTCTTACTTATGCTTCCTAAGAAGGTTGAAATGTGTAGCTGCAATATACTGACTTCCTCTAATATACTGGAAATGAGAGAAATTTTGCTATCCTTTCTGTAAATTCGTTCTCCTGCAAAATTATTCTTACTTACTCAAATGCTTTTAATGATGACTGTGTCTTTTACAGGAAGCACTGCAACATCTCAGTATATCCACCCTTTCAGAGTCCTTTTATCAATCTTTTCCTGTTGTCATCTGAGCTGAAAGCTCTCAGATGAAAGCTAGTTACTTTTCTGTAGGATTAACTTTAGCCACTCTAGTCTACTGATCTGGAATGCCACAGATTCAACCTAATTCCAGCGTCAATGCAAGGATTGTATAGTTCCTCACCCCAAATCAGGATACAAGCTAGTCCTACATTGTTACAGAAATGCAGCTTTTCTTGGCATAGTTTTTCAGAATAGTGACAATGCCCCATGTGCAGAATTTAAACAAACTGTTATAGCTACAGATCAATAAATGGAGCATTAGAAGCATGGTTTTACCAAATTGCACTGGCTGTTTCTGGCTATGTTTGCTGTTTTCTGAAGAGACTGAAACACAAAAACATGACAGAAGTCTTCCCATAGAATAGATGTTGTTTTCTCTTTCATTGTTGAGTCAATTTTTACCACAGTAATTTGAGAGTTCTGTAGCAGCTGTATTCCACAAAATATCTAACTTTATTTCTTAAGTGAGGAGATGCTCAGTCTGGAGAAGACAAGACTCTAGGGAGACCTCAGAGCACCTAAAGGGGGCTCACGAGACAGCTGGAGAAGGACTTCTTATAAGGGCTAGTGACAATCCAAGGATGGAAATTCATAACCTCCCTGAGCAGCCTGTGCCAGTGCTCTGTCACCCTCACAGTGARAAAGTCTTTCCCGATATTCAGAGGGAGCATCTTTGTGTTGCACAGTGGTGGTGCCCACACCCTCTTTTCTGTCACTGGGCAGAACTATGGAAAAGATGTAAGCAGGGACTGGTAAAAATAATTTAAATTCCTGAGCTCACCTTTTTCAGAATGATGCATGATTCATTGATTCAAGATTTAATAATAAACTGATTTTATACCCACATTGCAAAATAAATACCTTCGTCTGAAATGATGGCTCATTTACCCAGCAAGCCAGATTTCATAGCACTGATGTTAAAATTTAAATGAGCTATAAACCTTTCAGTTCAGATGGGATACCTGATAGGGCACTGTAAAATTCATGAGTGATTTCAAGTGTCTATGCAGGTAAGCCATCAATATCTATTTGAAGACCAAATTTATTACATTTTCTATGTTTGTATAACAGGTACTGGAGGAATTATTATTTATATTGAGGATTATGTTTGACCATGTCTATCCTCAAGATACTGTATAGATTTTCTTTTAGTTTCATTCTGATGTCTGGATCAGTCTTCATGGAGTTTTTGATATTATTTTTTTGTTCGTTTTGTAAATAGCTACATATGAGACCAGAATACACTAGACCATTGTGCTATGCTTTAGGTATATATAATTTTGTATGAACTAAACCCAAGTGTTTTTAGTATTTAGTGGTTTGTATTACCATATATTTATCTGAGCATGATTTTCAGTATGTACCAAGATATAAAAATAAATAATGTAGAAATAAATAATATTACAAAAATATAATTTTTTTAATGTTTTCAAGTTCCAGCAACTGAAATGCCACCAGCATCTGAAATGCCGCCAGCTGAAATATCTACAATGGGTAAGAATATTTTCTTTTAAGTAGAAAAAATCTATTCTCGCATAAGATCATAAACTAAAAAAAATCTATTCTGTATTTTGTCTCTTAAATTTTCTCATATAGCCAAGTTCTGTGCCTGTTTCCTAGGATGACACTGTTTCCTAGTAATACACAATATAGTCTATTTGGGTGCATCTCCAAATGTAGATTAAAAAAATAATTGTGATATAGCATGCAATATTAGTGATTTAAAATCAAGTTATTTTATGTTGCTACTTTTTCTCCTTGTTATTTTGAAATAAATGAACCCCCTTTTCTTAAAAGATCATGCATTGTAAAGAACTTGATTCCAGCAATCAGAAAAAGACTTCTGTATCATTCTCTTGATTTCTTCCTCTTTGTTTTCAGCAATGACAAAAGATGAGAAAGCTTCTACCCTAAACCACGGCAAAACAGGTGTTATAGTTATTGTCGGTGTCATCATCCTAGTTGGAAGTGGCCTTGCAGGATATCTCTTCTACAAAAGAAGAAAGAATTGCTTGCCAACAAATGACAGCTTTGAGAATAATTTGTATTTTAATGGTGATGCAGTTCCTGGAATTAGTGACACAAAGGATCTTGTGACCAACATAGAGCAGAATGAACATGCAACACTGTAATGTAACAAAAGGAAATGTAATGTAATATATAATATAAAATGTAATGTAATAAAATGTGCCTTTTTTATTAAAATTATGCAATTAGAATGAAGCCAAAGGTATTTTCTCATGTGCAATTACTGTACTAGCCTGTTTCTGTGTGTGTATAATGTCATACACTGCAGTTATTTCATTTTGTAGCCATTATATAAAGTCAAAGATTTCAGGTCTCAGGATTTGATGATCACACTGGTGAATGTGGGTCTTAAGGAAAGTGATAATGTTGACTAATTATTAAATGGAACAGTAGAAATGGATAAAATAAAGTAAAATCCAAGAGCCCCTTGAATAACAAACACAAGATTTGACATTTCTGCATCAGATTTGTTTCAAACCATGCTATTGAACTCAAAGCTATGCAGTAAACATCTTCTAATTTTACCATCTTTTACGTATTCCCATGGGCTTAAGTACAGGCATAGTCACTAGAGAATAAGTCTGTATTTGGGCACATTTCCCGTTTGGACCACATGGACAAGAAGACCTTTGTGATATTTCAGTTCCACAACTTTGTACAACACAGAAAACCAAGAATGAAGTTTATATATTCTAGGATTTAATATATACTTGCAGTTTATATATTCTAGGATTTAATCAGGTGAAATCTCGAGACAGACCTCTGGAGTGGAAAAGTGTGGTTGATATTAGCTGCCAGTTTTGGCTGGCCACAAGTGGGTTTGTTGGTGAGAGGTGATGAAGGTCAGGGCAAAACTTCCTTCTTACCAGGCAGCAGTTACTGGGGAGAGGGAGGAAGATTGCCTGTGCGTGTTCTGGAGGTTTCTAGGAGCAGAAGGTTTCTGCAGAGCTGATGTGATGTGGTGATCACATGTTGGTACTGCTCTCTACAGCTTCTCAATAAGTAGCATAGGTTTGTGGGATGTGTGCTGCAAGTAGAGAAAAGTTTAGCTTTACCAATATAATAGTTACTACTCATTTTATTTACTTTCAAAAATGGTTAAATCAGCGACTATTTATGGACATCTTCTATTCCCCAAAAAGTTTATATTCCTAATTTTTGTAGATCCTGTAAAACGTAAATCATGCATGATTCCTCACTTGATTACAAAGGTTTGCAAGAATTGATTTTTTGGTTTCAGATTTTGCTCTGTGAAATAAAAAATAAGTATCTTTGATTTTTAAAATAGGTTTGTATTTTATAGTCTTATCTATATAAGACACTGTAACATGATAAAGTGAAAAAGGAGATGATACTACAGGGGAGACATTCCAGGAAAATTGTTATCAACTATTATATTAACCATATTTTTCTGAATCTGTCCCAGGAATAAATCTGCTTAAAGACAAAACAAAAATGTGAGTTGAGGGATTTAGTAAAAGTCTTAAATTACATACATATGTAGGTAAAATGGGAAAATTTGTCCAGGAACTTGTTTTCTCTGGCTCCGCTCTCTTTCTCCCAGCTGTTTCCTTGCTCTGTTCCTACTGCTGTTTCCGTTTTTTAATACACAGTTGTTTAAGCATGTTTTTTCAAGGATCAGTACCTCTAATGGTTTTTTATGCCACCTGATGTGGCTCCTGACTGATTAATGATACTAAGGGTCATGTTGTTTCAGTTATATGGAGGAGTGATGCCGGGCAGAAATTTATGTGGAACAGACAGTAAAAGGCCAAAAGCCTGACTGAAGTCCCAGCCTCACTGTGCTGGCTGTTGAGCAAACATCAAACAGGTGCAGTCTCGCCTAAAAGAAGCTCAGTGCTCTTCTGGGCCCTGCACAATCTTGAAATTATGTCTGTGCACTGAGTCATTCTTCCAGATAATCTTTTTTCCTATGCACATATGCAAAGGTATGGCTGCAAAGAAGACAAAAATAGAGGGGATATCTCATATCTGGTTCTTTGCCATACTTACAAAGTACATTACTAGAAATTGTCAAGGAGGGAGGGAATCTAGCCACTGGAGCCTGGATAGTTCTGAGCTCATTCATTCATTTTTTTTTCCTGAAATCCAGCATAGTCTCTGAGTTGAGGAGAGTTAAAAATGCCATGCTAGTTAATAGCTGGCAGTAGACGTAGGTGCTTCTGTGTCAGTTCTGCTCTCCTGTCCAAACAGGTATAGAAAAATAGAGAAGGTTCCAAACAAGAAGCCCTTCTCTGAAGATGGAGCTGTTTAGCCTGCTCATTTTAGAAAGAGTGTAAGTTAAAAAGGCTTGAAATATTTTCAGAAGAGGGGGAAAATTAAACTGCATGGCTTACAGCATTTCCTATTTCAAGACAATGGAATTGATGCAAATTTCCCATTAAAAAGATTGATATAGAAACAGTAATATTTATAGCACAGGAAATGCTTACAGTTCCATGTCATAAGCAGAAGATGAGCACTGATACTTTTTACACAAACTATAACAGAAATTTTTGTATAGAAGGTAGAGAAACAAACAAACTTGAACGCTTTAAAAAATATCTAATTATTATAAGATCAAATGCAAAACTTATCTAGAAAAAGAGATAAGTAAAATATGCTTCTCTATTTGACTGGAAAAAAGAAATGTGTCTTACTGGAAATGAGTAATGTTCATATGGAAACACTCTAATTTTATATTTTACATATTCTCATCCTTCACCAAATCTTTCAACCATTTTCTGCTACTGACTGCTATTCATGCTGGGGCTGGTCAGGTGCCTTAGAATCAAACTGTTGCTCTTGTGATCTCTTATCTTGTCTCCCAAGCAGATGAAACTATGAAGGGGAGGTCTCAGGCTGTATTTTGTGTACATATATATATATATATCTATATTCACAAAGAAATTGGGTTCTTACTTTTCTAAAACATACTTGCTGTAAAAACAAGGAAAATAATTCCTTGAAAAACAAGATGATGAATAGTATGAACAAAGGAATGTGAACAGAAAAGAAAATAAATGTTTTAATGGATCCGTAATTGTTTGTATCTATAATCCTCTGATGCTGCCAACGTTTCTTACATTTGATCAGGTGGTTTAGAAAAATGAAAGGAAAAAAATCATTCATTATGTAACGTGAAAACAGAAAAATAGAAAGGTTGTTCCCCTTTTTTTTTTTTTAGGCTAGAATGTTCCTACTGAGGTTTAGAGTGTTTTTTTTTTTGAAAGAAATAAATGTTTATAACTTGGAAACTGTGATGGTCCTATGTGTGGGGATTCTAGATTGAAATCTCATATCAAGTTATAGCAGCCTAAATGATCACAAAATTAATTTCATATTTTAATATAAGTGGTTTTTAAAAAAATGAACGTAAGGAAGCATCCAGTTGAATCCAGATGGCCTCACCCATCCATTTCTGTGAGCACCTGAGGAATGACTAGATGGCGATATTCAATAGTGTGTAAGGTTTTGTCTCTTCACATTGCTGTGTTTCTTGATACACTTGTGTTTAATTCTCATTTCCCCTTTTCTCTGAAAAAGTTTGGACTTTAGAAGAAAGGTGGTGAATCTGCACACTGTGAGTGTAACTTCCTGCCTGGGAGCAGAGACTGCCAGAGGAACAATGCTGACTCAACACAATCCCCAGCAGCTTTTGTTCCTCGCCACTTTTAAAACGTCAGGCTGTGCCTTGCAAATGGCAGATCCCGGGGCACATCTTCCCAGCCCTCTGGTTTTCTTTCCCGCTTTGTGGGCTGTGATGCAATCTGCTCAAACACACAAACACAGAGGTAAAGCTGACTTTAGTATGTTTTACACTTGTTCAGCCTCTCTCAACAGATTACCAGTACTATTTCCTCACAACCACTGATCCTTGCTCAGAACAGAACCAGCTTCCTTTTCTCTAGTTATCCTTGTTACACCCTGGTAGATTTGGATATTCTGAGATGCTTTATACAGCAGAACCACAAGACACATTTGTCTTGCTCCTGAACAAGGAAGGAAGGAAAGTTGGAAAATTGAGGTTGCATGTTCAAACACTCTGGTGTTGGGGAGTGCCAGAATGCTTGACTGCAGCCATCCTTACATATGGATCATAACTTAGTGAGTAATTGGATTCTGCTGCTTTGTGGAGCAGCCCTCTTTTTCTTCCTCTTTGCTCAGGTCTCAATATCCTTTTCAGGCTCCCTTCTTTGCCTGGCTTTGCTCCAGCTGTGTCTGCTGGCCCTGAGGTCCCACCATTCTCCCTCACTGTAGTGGCTTTGTTCTACTCCAATTCCCTGCATCCATTATCAGACCCAGTCATTCATCTGAGTCAGAGTAATAGAAGCAAAATTCCACAACTTCATGTGGGTGTCCAGGGTTTTCACTGCTTGCAACAGTAGCAATTTTTCTGCAGATGCAATACTGGGGAAGGTATGCCACACCAGCCTCTCCTGGAGGTACGGGAAATGAAATTTTTCAAAGTCCATGTGCAAAAACTGATGCAAAACTTCCACCAGAGTCCCTTTTCTTGTCCCTGTGCTCTAAGATTTTTGAGCTCTTTAAACTATCATGGAGAAAGCTTTATCAAAGTAAACATCAGAATTTTGTCAGAATGCCTGTAGGGTGTATACAGTATGGGGTACAAACTTTCACAGACTAGTGGCATGAAAAATGAGGCAGTATTCCTCACTAGCAATAATTGAAAATCCAGTATTTTCCAGTTACAGGTTCTTTTCTTCCTAGAATCGTGTATTTTATTTCCCAATTTTTTTTTCAGCTGTTGCTGTCAGTTGGGTAATAATTCCTGCATATAGTCAAGAATGGAGCAAAAGAAAGAATAGGTGTCTCCTGAAGAAAGCAGATCTAACTTTCTGCAGCTTTTTTTTTTTCTTTTCTGTGGAATTTCAGGCATGGAAAATTCTTTTTCTCTCTGACTCCAAGGTCATAGTGACTTCATTTGTGTGGCGTCCCAGCAGATTTTTTACAATACTGCAGTGCACTCTGGCTTTTTTCATCATGTATTGATACAGACAAATCTTTCTCTTCTTTTTTACTTATATTTTTTCCTGCAAATGAGACAGTAATCTCATCTTTCAGTAAAAATAATGATTCTGAGTTATAGGGTATGTCTTAAAAAATCCACATTGAAATATTATCTGTTAGATCTTATACTTCCATGGCAAACTTATATACATTAGAAAAACTAGCTTAGGAAGCAAAGTTTACTCATCAATGTATTATTTCAAAATTACTCATGTGACATGACACAGTTCCTTATTTGAAGCTCAGAACTTCCCTGTATCTGTTGGGTCTTAAAAAGGATTTGTTAATCCACTTCAGTGCAGTAGAGTTTTCTTGCAAGGCACTGATTTGGCCCTTAGCATCAATACGAGGTGAAGGGAAGAAAGGAGTGAAATATTTGCCATGTCTCTCTACTTGTCCCTGATTTTTCTTCTCTCCATTAGTACATCTCTTCAAATGTCTGGTAAGTCTTTGTCCTCTGCTTTATGTGGAGGTTTTAAAGTATTTTAACATGTGTTCAATTATCTCCCTTAGTGGGCAGTGAATTTAGATCTTGTCACAGCATATGATTTGAAAATGTTATGTTCAGCTTGAAGTTTGGTGATATCTGCATAGGCATTCTCTTTCCTTAACCCAGGTTTCAATGTGGTATATGAGTGAAAGGAATATGCCAATAGATGTGGCCATAACCTCGGCAGTGCTGATTCTTGAGAAAGCAGACAAAATCTGATTTCACTTTACTCCATCAGAGGCTTGTAGAGTTCAGTACAGAGCAGCATGCACAAAACTACTGGCTGATGTGCGTCTTGAGTTTCTTGGCAGCTTATATAGACCATAGCATACTGATCAGTGCATATTGAAAACTCTTTTCCAAGCTGAGAGCTTTAGGAAGGACCTAAAAATCTCCCATCCATTAGATCTCACATCCTCCTACTGCTGAGAGGAAAAAGAAATGACACTGTGTCTTTTCCATGGCAAGTTCCCAGCTAGAGAGGTCTGGAAGTCCAGCACTACTGCTTGAATGGCAGCAGGGACCATCCAATGCACCAATGACCTAATCCACCACAGGCAATTTCTTCTGGGCATGCTTTTGGATGAGACCAAGCCAGCTCTAACCCATCCTCTGCTAACCAGCCCAAGAACCACTGCAGCCAGAGAGCTCTGTCAGGAAAAATATTACTTGGTTTGTTCTGGTCTATAGCCTTTCAGAGCAAAAATACCAAGACTGTTCAACCATTCCCTGTCAGCTTTGGGATGGGAAGATTATGAAAGTCCAGTTAAATACTCTGGCCTTGGCAAGAATGCTTGGGTAAAGGTCGATGGCACTGCCGAGTGAGTTGGGTGATGTTGCCTGTCACCTAGAAGGGAGCAAAGGCATGCAAGCTGAGATGCAAAAAGAGTGAAGATTTGGAGGAGGCTTTTTGTTCAAGCTGATCTTCAGAAACAAAACCCTGATGTTCAGTGTCTCACATTTCTATTTACAAATGTAGTTATTAATAGCACTTAGCATATTGGCGTAGTTTAACTCTTCTTAGAACTGATGATGCTGCAAGTTGTGGCTTCCCTCCTGAGAAACTTACAGATAAAACTCTGGGAAGAAATGAATTTTTGCACAGCTGCTAAAAATTTCTGAGATAATTAACCAAAAATGAAAAACACACCACTTTCTTGGTGAGCTGAAAGCCACAGTGTTTTTCTGGGCCAAATATAAAAATTATTTAATTTTGACCATGTAAATGATTTGTAATAGCTCTAAAGCAAAAGTGTACTCTTACTTGCAGAATTAAAGCCCATTTAAATATGCTATTGTGGAACCTGGAAGAAATGATAAAATGTACTGAAGGTCATTTTTGACCTGTGGTTTCAGGAGGGATATGAAGAAGAGCAATTTCTCTTGAAAGAGCTCTATTTTCAGCTCTTGTTTTTTTTCATTTTAAGAATATTTTCATAAATATCCTTCATACCAATGATTAACTTCTCTTGATTTATCTCTCTATGAACTGTATATGCTATTTTGTGGGTTTTTTGTTTGTTTGGTTGGTTGGTTTTGTTGGTTGGTTATTTTGGTTGGTTTTTTTTTTATTTTGGTGTTTGGTTTGATTTTTTTTTTTGGGGGGTAGCAGACTGTCGTATAGCAACTAATTGCCTTTATCTCATAAGAAACCTCTCCACAAATGTTTGCATTATCATTTAATTTTATAGGTAGAGAAATATTTTCAATCTATAATGAAGATAACAATCTCTGTGCCCAAGSTCAGAACTCTAGCTCAGTCATAACCACCACTTGTGATGAGCATGATGAGTTTCAGAAGTTCAGGTGGGTCTCTCCCACGCAGCTGCTGAGCATGGCACTCAAGCTGTGCCTGGGAGTGCTCACCAAGGACGACGAGGCTGCCGTCACCTTGGAATCCTGCAACAGGACAAATGAGCTCCAGTGGTGGGAATGCAGAAATGAGACACTTGCAACCCATGGCAAGGATTTATTTCTCAACTATGGCAAGGGGAAGGGGAAAAAAATGAGACTGTCCAAAGTATCCAGCAAAGGGAGCAGGTGGAAAATCCATGGAAGTGCAGACAGTGTGTGCTCTCAGCGCTATGAGGGTGAGTACTGAAATTCCATCTCTATTTCTTGGTAACTTGACTGCCCCTTCCTACAAAGCATGACACTGCCTGCTGGACAGGCAGCAACAATTTTCTGAGGGTGACATCAGCAGAGGAGCTAATTATAAATAGGATGTAGAAATGAAAGGTGAATATATCTGTATACTTTTCAACAAATATAGCTGCATACATTTCTACATACCTTGTAAAATACAATTCTTTCAAATAATAGAATAAAATTCCAAAGGCCCATGATGTGAACATAAGGAAGAATGGGAATTCTGTTTGTACAACAGCAAAAGGAAACCTATGACTGTTCTAAAATATGTCTGATCGTCTTGTAGAAGAGATGAGTGTGTTATATTTAGTTTTTATTTTTGCTTTAATTTGGTTTGACTACGAATAATCTCTAAGTGAATTTCTAGTTTAGAGGGATGGAATTAACAATTAACATTATCTACCTCGTGTTTCCAAGGCCTAGAAAAAAAAAAAGTAGGAAAAAAAAAAGGAAAAATGGTGCATAATAGTTTAGGATGCAATGTTTTTTTGTTCTGGAAAAAGACCCCTAAAGAGTAAGATTTTTTCTTTCAATTTTATGGCTCTTGGGCTATGTAGTGGGGCCATTCAGGATCAAGTAATAAATGTCCTTTATGTTGTGACATTGGTATGTTGGGAATTTAAATAACAATAGAATAAATTTTTGTTGTGCACTACAGCTGTTGCACAGGAATGAGGTTTGTCATAATTTTGTACAGACAGCAGCAAATTAGAGTGGAGAGTGATGGAAGGGTCACTTCCTAGCAGAGTCCTTGCAAACTTAAGATAGAGCTTCTTCTCATGAAGACTAACAAAAATGTTGTGATACCTCCTTTCCAAGTTTTTTTCAACAATGCAGGGGAAAAAAAGAGAATATATATATAGATATTATCTAAGGACAGAAGTATGTATGTCATGGGAAAAGCTGAGTCACAGGGACCTCTGACACAATAGCCCAGAAAGCAATGTCATGACAAAGTTAAACAGAAATTAATTTGAGGCCCAATTAAGTATTTGAGAGTCTAAGTTCTGAATAGTCCATAGTCATAGCTGACTGGCACACCCTTTAGAGGTTCAGGGTAACAAAGCACTGGTGTGTTGAGCCCTGCGCAACTCAGTTTTGTCCATGGAAAACTGGCTATGAGTGTCACTGTGGTGAGTATCTGATGCCAGCTGACTGTTGAGCATTGATCTCTGCTTTTCTCCATAGATACCTATACCCTGGGAGGAAATGCCTTTGGTGCTCCCTGTGTGTTCCCTTTTAAGCACCAGGGGAAATGGTATGCTGAATGCATTCCTCGGAGGGATGATGCAGACTCTCTCTGGTGTGCAACTTCTCCAGATTTTGATAAAGACCAGTTGTTTGGAAACTGCCCACTAAAAGGTAATTTATTTATAAAAATCTCAGGAAAGCTGTTAAGCAAAAGTGCCATCCACTGTCACAGTCAAGATGCTCTTGGGATGTGGAAGTAGCACTGAACAGTGAGCTGAATTCTGGCTCGCCCGGTTCACTGGTGACATGAGGCATCTGCTCTGCACTCCCACTGTCCTACAGTGTCCCCAAGACTGGCACTTACAGGGAGTATTCTGAGGGTGGTGACTGGACTGATGGATAAACAAAGAGGAAGCCCCTAGGACTGGGTTTCAAAGCAAAAGGAAGTGCAGTGGATGAGGAAGGTGAGATTTATCAGGAGACTGAGGTGTATTATAGGATGGAGGAGAGAACAGGAGGGCTTTAGTGAAGGGAAGGGTGCAGGACACACTGAAGGAAGTGACCTTCACCTGCCTTCAGTGCTTCCATACACAAGTTCCCTGCCCTTTCATTCCCACTTTACATATGATTGTGTGGAAATGGCAATTTCTGTTTTATTGGGTGGTCTGGAAGAGCAAAAGAGGGATCTGAAGGTAAGAAATGGATGTGAAGACCAAAACTTCTGTATGGTGAAGAGAGAAGTACTTGTAGAGGTAGAATTAATCAGTGAGTGGGTTAATGTGGACTGAAATGTGAAAGAAGTAGATGAGTTACATAAATAACAAGGAACAGGGTCAATGTAGAAAAATTAGGCTTGTAAGGATAAATAATTCCTTATGTGATTAAAATATTTTTAATACTGAATGGACAAAGTATATGTATGTGAGGCAAAAGCTACTTAAAAATTATCAAATCACAGAGTTATATATTTTTAGTTTGCATCAAAGATTTATTTTATGGGTAAGTAAACATGATTATCTTGTCAAATTGCTGATATCATCTTTTATAGACACCACCCACAACAACTTTTGGAAAACAAATCCTGTGACAGAAACACGTTATCAGATAAATTCTGAGTCACTTTTGACATGGCACCAAGCAAGAAAAAGCTGCCAGCAGCAGGATGCAGAATTAATGAGCATCACAGATCTTCGTGAAGAAATGTATTTATTAGGTAAAGTAAAAATACTCTGAGAAAAAAAAAAAAGAGCACGATTTAAAATGTAAGTCAGATACAAGCTTTTAACATGGATTCTTATATTTATCCCATAAAAATATGTCTCAGTGACATTCTTAAAAGAGTTTTCCCTTTCTCACAAAACCCTGTATTAAAGTAATAGAAATAATCTAATTTATACTAAAAAATTGTATCTCATGCTTTAAAATATTATTTCCAGCTTTACTGAATAATTTAAAAAAATCAGAGTCATTTAAAATCTGACTATTTGTTTTGGCCATTTAGGGCTCACTAGTGACCTGGGCATCAGTGCAAAGCTCTGGATTGGTCTCTATGGTGCACTTGACAGTGGCTGGAAGTGGACTGGGGGAAGTCCTTTCAGATACCTCAACTGGGCCCCAGGTAAGTGCACTTCTCTTAAATGATGATCAACGTGTGGACCAAAATTTCCTCCCCTTCTCTCTCCTCCCCTCCCCTCCTCATCACAGTGATGCTCCCTTGTCATACCTCCTGGGATCTTTCACTCTAAAGAATAATACCCCTGTGGCTTTGCAGCTGCAAAGGTCTTGCACATTCCCTCCTATGAAGAGGTGAAAAGTTTCACTGTTAACAGAGGGAGTCTGTTGTTTTTTTTTTTAAAGGAAATCCCTCTATGGAATCTGGAAAAATATGTGGGACCTTCCAAGGCAGGAATGGCAAATGGGAAAACCAGCTGTGTGATCGGAAACTGGGATATATCTGCCAAAAGAGAAACACCTCCTTGGATTCTTTCACCATTGCCTCAGGTACACTGTCAAAAGCTAAGGCTGATTTTAAGGTCAGTGAGAAATATTGCGAGGATGTCATATATTAAAAGGCAACATTTGTCAAAACAAAAGGCTTACACTTGTTGATTTGGGTCAGATATTGAGAAGATTTTAACTTTCTGGCTCATTTTAAAGATGATGTCTAAATGTTGTTCAACATTTGGAAAAGAGCCCTGCTGAGCTCTCTTTTTACTTGAGGCAGAGTAGGTCTTAGCTACGTGAAGAAATAGGCATGCAGTTGCTTAACTGGGAATTCC
Source organism: Cardinalis cardinalis (assembly GCA_014549065.1). Lineage (NCBI taxonomy): Eukaryota > Metazoa > Chordata > Aves > Passeriformes > Cardinalidae > Cardinalis > Cardinalis cardinalis. Next base: position 2,329,134 of record JACDOX010000009.1, on the reverse strand, counting down.
CAGCATGCAACTAACTTCACAGTACCTCCCTCCCCTAATATATATGAGTATCTGAGATTGTACAGCTCAGGGGAGCATGCATATCCTGTACTTTCTGGCTGTATCCAGGCAGCTCACTTGGAAAGGTTTCTGACCCTACTAACCTTCAAACCATGTCTGGATGTTGCTCAGGTGAATGCAATTTGCCCAGGTCCAAACCATGTCCAGGGAGCATCAGACAAAGCAGCTGACCACACACCAACTCAGAGCACACATCCTCCACACATCCTCCCCTCCTCAGTTTGCCCTATAGGTGCAGAGCATGGGAACTTTCCAAGCAATGGAAGATGGGCTGGCCATACTGAATTCATGCCAAGAAATCGGTGTTGAACAGAGTGTGTGGCATTTCTGTGCAGCTGGAATGCCTGGTATAACATTTCTGGTATAACATGGTTGTGTCTGGATTCTCTGATATATGGTTTGGGCTGTGTTGGAGCTCCAACTAGCTCCTGAGCAACTGCTGTTTCCAGAGGAAAAAAATATAAAAAGCTACAAAATTCACCGAGATAGAGTCCCTGAGTAGGAAAAGAGGCTCTTTTCTGTAGAACTTGGCTGTATCCAGAGCCTCACTGAGAGGGATTTAATGTGGAGCTCTACCTTGTACATTTGCATGACAAATTACTCACTATTTACTTAATCCTGTAAAACAGTTTTTTGGGAGCTCCAAGCACAAATAGGAGGGAAAAATTTGTTTTTTAATCTTTGTACCCTCAGACTTTGGCTTCTCTCCTCTTTCAGTTTGTGCTCCAACATTTCAGTATGTGCTCCAATATTTCATATTGGCACAGGTAATTTTATTTTTGATGTGAATAAAACACTGACTAGAACGTCTCATTAATGACATATTTTTTAGGTGATTCAAAGCATTTTAAATGCCCCAGGGAATGGGTGGCCTATGCAGGTCATTGCTACAGAATTTACAGAACACCAAAAATATGGAAAGAAGCCCAGTCTTCCTGTAGAAAAGAGGACGGAGAGCTGGCAAGCATTCATAATATTGAAGAGTACAGTTTTACAGTGTCACAGCTTGGGTACAGTGAGTATTCCTGAAGATCACTTTCTTTTCTTTTTTTTTTTAATCTGGGATTATGCTGTTTGCTATTATTCATTGAATCATTATAACCATGGTCTTTTTTTTTTTTTTAAGTTCTTCAGTCAAAAGTGTGTGAGAGATGTAATTATTCCATTAAAAGATATATCCATACCTACAATTAACTTTGTGTTCCCAGAGCCAGATGATGAACTCTGGATTGGTCTAAATGACTTTAGGATTCAAATGTACTTTGAATGGAGTGATGGCACACCTGTGACTTATACCAAATGGCGCCATGGGGAGCCAACCCACACTTGGAATAAGGCAGACTGCGTCCTTATGAAGGGACAGGTAAAAATCCCTTTCCCACTCTCATGCTTTCTTCTGGCCTTTTGCATCCTAAAATGAAAATATTCATAAGTTAAAAAAAATTATGAACTTGGTTTGATTTTGCAAATCTTGAAATCTTGCTGTGGAGGGATACTCAAGACCAGGTCTAGGAAGTTGTGTGATGCATCAGAAGCAGTGCACTGCATGGAGACTTTGTCTTCTCTGGGACAATTTCCATCTGAAATTGGTTGAAATCACTCATCATCCACATGCAACATGACTGATCATAAATGAATAGATCCTTGGAGCATGGACTTTCTCACTTTTTTCTCTAAAACTACTAAAATATATGGGTTATGGAGTTACTTTGGAGGCACAAACTCAGATTTTATTTTGTTTTCTACTCATTATAAAAAGAAAAGGATAATGTTGTGGAAAAAGACTTACACAAGACATTTTTTCATATTTTATGTTTGGTTTATGTAGCACTTCCTTGCCATAGTCATCTGGTTATATGACCATAGTAGACGCTATGCTGGTAAGAATAGAGAGAAACCTTATGTTTCTTTCTTGCTTTCATCAGTCCCTGAGTCTTTAATGGATACGTTCTCACATATCTGAGGAAATGTGGCCCTTACCATATATATTGGGAGTTTTGGAGAAAAAACCAAGGCAAGGAAGAGAGATCAAACAGTCTCAGCCATAGGAAGACAAAATGGTTCTTTCTGACGATGGATATTCTTGTTGGACCTGATTTGTGTCTAGCTTTCTCTTCTCTTTGTGGTTTCTTCTTACGATATTTAGGATGGATCCTGGGCTGACAGTGCTTGTGATATGAAATTTGGCTACATCTGTAAAAGGAAACCCTTGGCTGAAGAACCAGGGGAAGCTGAAGTTTCTTACCCAGGCTGCCCGAAAGTAAGTGTAAAACAAAAGCAGCAAAAGGTGATCGTGTATTACTTTCACTCCCATGATAATAGCTATGACAGAAGTAAATTATTTTGACTGTTCTTGGTGGAGCCTAGAAATCTGTTAATTTCACATGTAATTGTGACCGTGTTCACAGAGGTCTGAGGAAGAGGGAAGAGATGAGGATCTGACTCCATGTTTCAGAAGGCTTGATTTATTATTTTATGATATATATAACATTAAAACTATACTAAAAGAATAGAGGAAAGAAGGCTAGCTAAAAATAGAAAAAGAAGGAATCAATAACAGAGGCTTGTGTCTCGGACAGAGAGTCCGAGCCAGCTGACTGTAATTGGCCATTGATTAGAAACAACTTCATGAGACCAATCACAGGTCTATCTGTTGCATTCCACAGCAGCAGATAATCATTGTTTACATTTTGTTCCTGAGGCCTTTCAGCTTCTCAGGAGGAAAAAAATCCTAAGGAAAGGATTTTTCAGAAAATATCGTGGCTACATGTATTGATACTTCTTAGACCAATAGGGAAACTTTTGCTTTATTTAATGAAATATAGATTGACTTCTTTTTTTCATTCCCTTACAAGTGTATTTAAACTCAGCTCTTTCCTACTGCAGAACTGATCACTGCACCCATAAAAGCCACTCTCTGCAGAGCAATATTTTCAGGGTGTAACACATGTCAAGGGTTGCATGCCTCCTCAGTTCCATCAGTCTGCCACAGGAATAAGGAATATTTGAGCTCACTGTTTTGCTGGTTGCAAACTCTTGTAACAGCTACTGATGCAATGAGGAGGCAGGGCAATTTACACAGGCAGCTGCAAAGTGGCTGCGGCTGCCAGCCCCAAGGCATAACAATGGCTCAGTGCTTGCAAAGACCCCGGTGTGTCCTGTATCAAGGGACAAGACATGGAGTTATGGTCCCAAAAGCTGTGTTTGATTATCCTCTTGGTTCCTTTCATGGCCTTTGGGATCAGGTTTGACTTGGGGTGTGGTGCTAGCGTGGCTTCTGGAAGCGCACAAAGCCATGGAATCTGACAGCCTCTCTGCGCATCTCTGCTTCTACACTGACAGGGCTGGATGAAGCATGGCTTCTACTGTTACTCCTTGGTGCAGCTGCCAACAACATTTTCAGATGCAAAAAAAGTTTGTGAAGAAAACAAAGGTTACCTGGCTACTGTAAGAGACAGGTATGGAAACACAGTTCTTGTCCTCTAATGTGTGTAACCAGGACAGAAGATTTAAAAAGAGATTTCTTCTTACTTAGCAGTCATTCATAATGTCTGTTTAGTGTAATGCCACTCTTTCCCAGGAAAATTTAAGGTAGAGCTGATGAAGTATTGCATAATACATCGGGGCTTTTAGGTCATCAAAACGAACATTCAGGCCATTGCTACTACACTTACACTGTTGTTGGGAATTAAAAAATTGGGTCACCTGCACAAAAACCCCAGTTTGTTTTCACCTGCACAACAACAGATTGTTTTCAAACTTTTTGAATTAAAATAGACAGATAAACATGGAACTATTTACTTTTCTTGGGTTCAAGCTTTTCAGCCTTTTATTTCTTTCTTTGCAACAGCCAGATCTAGAAGAATTTTAGAATAAAAGTAGATTTTTTTCCCCCCACAGTAACAAGATTTAAAGATCTAGAACTTATCATAAAGCTCAGTAAAATACTGTAGCTCTTATTTATATAGAATGAGAAATGTACACACATTACCTTAAGTATTATTTGGCTTGTGTTCATTGCACAGTATAAAAGGTGAATAGAATCATCCTAAATTCTAGATATAATTTACATTGGCAAAATAGAAGGGAAAAATTATATTGTATGATAATTAGAACTACAGAAGTAAGATAATTACCCTTGCTTCATTTCATATGTATTGACCAATCACCTTAAATTCACCAGATTTGCTACCATGAATTGTTTGAGGAAATGAATAAATTATGATAAAATGTGATACAACAGTTTGGTGCTTACTCTTCACAGATATGAACAAGCTTTTCTGACCTCCATAATTGGATTCAAACCAGAAAAATACTTCTGGATTGGTCTTTCAGATGTGGAAGAGCAGGGAACATTCAAGTGGGCTAATGGAGATCCCGTCAGCTTCACTCACTGGAATGTGGGAATGCCTGGTAAGTGCCACGGGAGCAATTGAGTTCCTGCTCTGGGGGATGATAAGGTGAGGGTTTGAAAGCTAAAAAGGGGTTTAGAAACTCTCTGGCACAAAGCAGCAGAAAGGGTAATGCTGCTTTCTATTTGTGCTAAAGAGATAGATCGGGGATTGTGGTAACTCCTGCTAGAAGATCACTTGGGACTGCACTTGTCTGTTGGTATCATTAGGTTTTTGTAGTTTGATAGGTGTTTTTAAGTAACTCCTAGCATAACATAAATGAAACTTACATTACAAAAATCTTTTAGTGATTAATAGGAGGGCATATGAGCTATTGTGAGCTACTGGTATCCAAACACAGTGGGAACAGGTTACTCCTAAATAAGCAGCAGATATTTTGAGAAGATGTAGTCAATAAGATTTAACAACTTTGTTTTATGAAGGAGAGGAGTCAGGCTGCGTGGCCATGGCAACAGGACGTTCAGCTGGATTATGGGATATTTTGAACTGTGAAGAGACAAACACATTTCTCTGCAAGCAGCTGGTGGAGGGAATCACTCCCCCTCCTCCTCCTCCAACAACATCCCCTCTCCTGTTTTGCCCAGAGGGATGGCAGTCTGTTTCTCAGAGCAGCTTCTGCTTCAAAGTAGGTGTTTCATTTCTGAATGCAAATGTTTGTCATGTAAATAAGAATATATTTTGTTCATGCATGGAATGTGGATTTACCCTGCCTATTTGACAGACTGTCTGTGATAACAAGTCTCCAGCCATCCCCAAGTGGTATGGCTGGGAAATGTTGGAAAAAAACTGTATGTGTAAGAAGTTTGGAGCCACAGGAACTGTGAGATGACAGGAAAAGCAATAACCAAATTTGATAGACAACCACAGGTCAAATGGTTAAACAATTAAAGGGTCAGTAATAAAATGAGACCAGAAGATCAGAAGCAAGACAGAAGACCATACTTGTGTTTTTAAATATCTGTAATATCCAGTACAGTATTTAATTGTCCACTTTCTATAGATTTTTCAGGGAGGAAGGGAAAAAATGCAAACATGGTTTGAAGCAAGAGATTTTTGCAGAACTATTGGAGGAGATCTTGCATGTATCCACAGTGAAGAAGAACAAAACCTGATAGCTAGACTGTAAGTATTTGCAAAGTCCATCATTTAAATAGAAGAAGAAAAAAATTTTAAAAATGCCTCTCTGAAAGACATAAAGGATTTCTGATGATCAATTTCTACTTTACAAAGATGGTGTAAAAAGTGGCAGGAAAAAAATGGGTAAGAAGAGGCGAGCAAAAAATTTTCTTGACACACCTCTGGGAAGGTGGTGCCATGCACTATAGTTGCCTGAACATAAACAAAATTGAGAGAAGAATCATCAAAATTGGTTTTAATCCTGAAGTTAATTCTAAGAGATAAAACAGGTTTTCTTATCTCAATTGTAGCTGTTCAGTAGATAAAATACTCTTGATTAAAAGAATGCTTTGTGCTGGTTTCCTACCTTAAGTAAGGGGGAAAATTGGAAGACTAAGAAAAGCCTGACCTATTGATATGCTTGTATACATGTTTAAATCAAATCCATGAGTGCAGGCAGGTCTGAATTTGAATGCCTAAGCTACTTAGTGGAACCAAGACCTTTAAATCTATTTTCTTTTAACTCAGTTTTTGTGGACTTATGGCATTTGTTATCTTTCCCATAAAGTTCTGTGTTTCACTGCTTTCTGGCACATGTAGTGCCAGGCTGTTTTTCCCCACATGACAACTGAATGATTACTTTATATGGTTGTCTCAAGTGAGTATCAAGTGTGCTGACAATGATATAATGTTGTACATTCCCCTTCTCTGTTTCATGGTGTGCCTGATTCTCTCTATTTGCCATCATTCAGAGACAGAGGTTATATTCACTATTCTTACTGGATGGGTTTAAGTGCCTTGGACTCTGATAGTGGATTTACATGGAGTGATGGCTCACCAGTGAGTAAATATTTTGTTATTCCAGTTTTTTGACTCTTTTTTTTAACGTTTCTCTTGACAGACAGCTCTCATAACTCCTATATAAAATGCAAGTATACTTAAGTCTTTAGTAACTGATTCCTTTGTAGGAATTAGTGTTAAATCTTCTGATAGTTCATAGTTGTAGATAAAAATACAGCATTTACAGTAATGAAAGGTGATGGAGTCTAGCTCCTGTTTCAAGCAAGTCTGATTGGTCTAATCTATATATTCCCATTCATCATTTGCTGCAATAAATAATTTTGTACATCTACACCAGCTCAGCTTTGCTGCCCTCATTGCCTTAAGTAGATCAAGATCTGCCTGGCCCAAGGCCATATAGCAGCACCAATGGACTGTCATGGGTTGGAACATCTGAGCAGGACAAACAACCCAGAAAGCATAGAACATATTCCTTTTTAGAGCTTGACAGGAGAACACCAACTCTCCTGGTAACAAATGGGGCAAGAACTTGCGGTTCACTAACACGGCTTATAAACACATAGATTAATTATTGTTCTATTCAAGTGTCATGCACTTCTCCTTAAAAGATCTGGCATTAAAGAACAAGATGGATCATGAAATGAAGTACATTCTTCTTTAACAGAATGATACAAGACAACTGTTTCCTTAAAAAAGAAAATATTAACAAAATTGTGTTTTCCCTACAGGTAAATTTTGAAAAATGGTCACATGGAGAACCAAACAATTATGATGGGAATGAAAAATGTGGCGTGTTTACTGGCTATCTCAATATGAACTGGAATGATTTATTTTGTGAACACATGCTGGACTTTGTTTGCCAAATTAAAAAAGGTAAGATAACTTTCTCTCTTTAGCAACTTTTAGAGGTAGATAAGAACATCCTTCCCAGGTCAGATCACATTGTCTGCATGTGCTAGGGACAGCTGTGCCATCAATCACAATAAAACAGTATATATATATATAATTTCAGAAAAGGCACTTTTAAGCAGATTGATTAATCCATGAAATACACAGGCAGGTTTGGAAGATATATGCAGTATGTTGGGGAAGAGAAACACAACAGCCTAAAGTTGGGCAGTTTCTGTAAGCTTAACTTATGATGAGCTCCAACATGCTGTTTGCTGAGTGTAGCCCCTTTTTTCAGATATTCTGAGAAATTCTGTGACAAAAAAAAAGCATATACTGAGCAACCCTTAAGATAATTATTTGTAATTAAAATGCTGACTACTGGGTAAATATAATTGAGAGAGATCTGAGAAACATAATGTATACTCAAATATTGATTTATATTGCAGGAACCTCACCGAAACCAGAGCCTAATTCAACATTCAGTAAGTCTTGTGCTTCCAATGAAAAAAAATTAATTAACATGTAATGAAGATAATTTCTATTACAGGTAATTAATGTTTTCATTGGCAGGTTATGAATATGTTGTTGGCGAAGATGACTGGATAAGATACAAACACAAGGAATACTACTTCAGTAAAGAAGCAATGTCTATGGAAAGAGCCAGAGGCTTTTGCAAGAAGAATGGTGGTGACCTTGTTGTCATTGAGAGTGAAACTGAAAAGAATTTTCTTTGGAAATATGTAAGAAACATGTTTGTTTGAAAAATGCACCATTTTCTGTGAACAGAAGCACATTTTTTCAGCTGGTTTGTGAAATATTAGAAAGTGGTCCTCATCATAAAAAAAAAAATCAGTTCCACCTTTCATCCTTTCATTGGCTTATCTACTTAAAAGCTTTATTATAATAATTATTTTAATAAATTGATATACAAAGACAAATTCTCAGCTTCCTTTCAAGAATGGTCTCAGGGTGCAACTTTCTAAGACTTTGCTCTCTTTAGCTGGAAGCTGCGATTACTGTTTTTTTTCTAACTCATTCTTTTCACAGAAATCAATAAAAGATCTTTGTCAAAGTAGATCTCATATTTGCAGCAAAAGGTTTAAGTTAGGATATTGTCTTATAGCAAAGGAATGGCCTCGTGATGATATACTGTTTTGGAATAAAATCAAATCAAATTTTATTACATTCTTTCCTCCACATGACTAAGTACAAACCCCCATGATTAACTGGGAGCCTTTCAGCAAATCCTCGCAATGTTTTCCTAAAACTCTCAAAAATATTGTTATAAGCCTGCTTAAGAGGTCATTCTTGCCTTCTTAACATAGCTTTTTTTCTCCATTTCTTTTTCAGATAATTTGCACCTTTTTTAAATTGTTGTTGTTTTTATTTTTGTGTTAGGTTTTTTTTTTTTAATTTCCCCTAGTTATATACTGAAAATTGGAGGAAAATTTTTCATTTTGCAGTTTGGGCACATAATTCCAGCAACCCCCTGCACATTACATACTATGCAATTGAGCAGCAGAAACTACAGCATTTTTGGAACTTTTCTTAAATTTTATTTGAAATCTGTTCCATTACAGCTAAGTAAATTTGTTTGTGTGTTTTAGATTTTCTATAAAGACTGGGGGAACAACTTCTACATTGGTTTAAGTGTGAGCCTTGACAGAACATTCCGGTAAGTAAAAAACAAATTAACTTTGTCAGAATCATAATGTGTTCACATTTAACATGGTTGGCTCTAGAGGAGACAGTTGAAATCTGATGACTAACACAACCTCTAGATAGGATTATGTCCTCACATAAAGTTTTAAAATGGGATTCTGCTCCTCAGCAAGGCGCTTTGCCAATCATATTTCCACTATCTATTTCTACCTCTTTTGGTTCTTTACCCTGCTTTTGTGTTCTGAGGCTGAGATGTTGTATCACACTAAGTGAGGCGTCATCCTCTTTTCTTTGGTTGGAGGTCTTCGGCATATTCCAGACAGTACTTGTAGGCATTACTTAATGTTGAAATGATCAAAGAAAAAGAACCCTAGAAACCTGCAGTGAGAGGCATCAAAGTGATTTTTTGAGGTGAAATATCAATCCTGGAGAGTCCTTGTTTGGTTTTCCAGATAGTTGTACTCTCAGAGTTTAGGGCAGGACAGCTTCAGGTGACATAGAGTTGCTACTCTTCTACAAATGTTTTTGGAAACAAAGTGCCCTGGAATTATCTTAAACATCCCCTGGAGCCTTGGATGTGTTGCAGACGTGTCTCCTGTGGCATTCTTTTCTCCCACTGCAACTTTTTCTAGGGCATTATTCTGGGATTCAAAGCTTGGTCAGATGAGTCTCAGCCTCTTCATTTTAGTCTTTCTTCTGTTGTCACAGATTTCCTTTGTTGGCCACAAACCATAGAGACTCTGTAGTCTCAGCTCCTGGAGATTCTGCTCTCTACATCACATTCAGTGCTCAGATGATTGTTGTTTTCTCAGTCCTCCCTTGTTCCCTCACTAGTTTCATTCTCTTCCCTGTTGGATGAAGGTGCCACTATTCACTTTGTATTCTTTCTTCTGGTTTATTGTGCACTGGTTTTTCTAATTTGACTCAGGAGGTTTGCAAGCAGCTAGGCATCCTGATGAACTCCTAATCTGTAATTTACTTCCAAAAGCCTGCACGTACTTACTCAATCTCCAAAACTGGAAAAACATTAAATTGTCCTGGAGGTGTTATTGCCTGAAGATTGTCAGTCTTGTCTGATTCATCACTTGACTTCCAGCACACTGAGGCCTTTTCACTTTTTCCTTGGCTACTTTTTAAAAATAAATTTGTAAATCACCAAGCTAGGAAAAGATTGATGCATATTTGGGGAAAAAAAAACCGAATAGGTAAATAACATGAAAGATTTCCTATGCTTAACAAAATGGCTCCAAGTGGTTCCTAGCATATGGTTCAAGACCCATTTCTTACCCTACAAGATCTTATATTATTGCTTTTGACTCAGGAAATTGCTAGAATAATAAGCTCAAGTGTCTGTTTCTGTGCTCTAGAGAAATCCAGGTTCGGTCCTAGACTAGTGCATTTCCAGCACTCTATCAGTGTTCAGAGACCAAGACAAGTTGGGACCACCAGTAAAGATGATTTGTTCAGACCTGGTCTGAGTCAACACTGTAGGCAGTTGATATAAAAATATTTTTCAATAATTCCAAGTGGAAGGTCTTGGTGTGCTTTTAACAGAGAAAAACGTGGTTTTAAGCTATGATACACAAAACTTAAGATACAAAACTCAAATGTATCCTTTGCAAAGATATACTAAGTAATTCAACTTAGAATTATAATTCCCTCAAATTACTTCTTTCAGGTGGATGGATGGAACATCAGTGAACTATGTTGCCTGGGCTCCAAATGAACCCAACTTTGCAAATAATGATGAAAACTGTGTAGTTATGTATACCCATACAGGTGGGTACTGTAACAACATTCAATCTGCAGAATGTGCCTTAGGCCTGAGAGGGCTGTGCGGGCAAGGCTGGTGGGTTATCATACTGAGCAGGCTGATGTTTCATAATGTCCAAAAAGCAAAGGAAAATGAATTGTAGTCTCTTCTTTTATTTATGTACTTTAAAAAAAATTGAATTCTATGTAGCTAACACATTGAATTACACCTGCAATTTCGTAAGAAAATTTCTAAGTTAGTGAATAAATCATGTAAGCATCAGACAATTGGCAGTGATAGTCAGCATTTTTTCTCCTCTAACCTCTGTCGATTTTATTTTTAGGAGCCCACCTCCCCAGGATATTAGCTATCTGCTTTCATTTCTGCAGTTCCTAATAACTTAGGGTTTAGCCATGGCTTGGATTATTATTAAGCAATGTTATACAATATTTAAATGAAAAGAAAATATTCTTTAATATCCATTAATACAGAGAACTGGAAGCAATTGTGTTTATACTAGCCAAGAACACAGTCTTTTTTTGGCCCAGTAAACCTCTTCTACTTTTAAACATTTCTGGTCTCAAAATCTATAGCTGAGGTGATTTTTCAAGGCTCTCTTAGAGGTGAATGGAAGGATATGGACACTTTTGGGGAGTAAATATTATGTCCTGTTTTGGAAACCTTCTTTCAGATAAGATGAGTCATGTCCTTAACTTTTCTGAATTAAAATGACAATACCTCCATTAATCATTAGGAATGGAAAATTCTTCTGTAGGTAGTTACTTGTAAATGTCTGCAGCCAATTAAACACATGTCATTTTCTTATTCATTCCTGATCTGTAAAATGGGGATGATGATGTTAATGTTATCATCCTAAACCCCACTCCAATAGGCAGAAAATATACCAGAAAACTCTAGGACTGTGAGAAGCCCAGGTAGGAAGGTACCTAGGACTGAGTGCCTTATATAGACAGAGTGATTCCAGAGACTTTACAGATCTCAAAAGATTTAAGCATTTGAACTAAAACTCCCCTCTATCAATACAATGGTTTGAAATATTGAAATATCTCTGTTTCTAGACAAATTATTTATATTCTAAATTTTGCTGGAAACGTGAATATTTTGAAGAAACAGACATACAATAACTTAATGTTCCTGGGGAAGAGAATAACAAATGCTGTAACCAGTTTTACTTCCTACAACGAATTTTCTTTAGGAAAGGACACTTTTTATTTCAGTCTTGTTTGCCTTTTGTTTTGTTTGTTCTAATTCTGATTTGCTTTCAGGTACATGGAATGACATCAACTGTGGCAGTGTTGAGTTATTCATCTGTGAAAGGCTTAACGACACTGTTCGTCCAACTGTTGTTCCCACCTCACCACCACCAAAGGGTGGGTGTGTGGAAGACTGGCTCCTCTTTGATAACAAGGTGCAGTATGAAATGCCAATATATTGTATTTTTAAAAGAGCAGAATGAAAAAAAATCTTTGAATCCATTTTTCAATTGTAGCAGGGTTTTTAGTTATCACAAATTTGGTTGAGCAAAAATATTTCAGTTTGGTAGAGATCCTTTGTTTGAGATCCACCGGCTGTTGTCTTCCTTTCCCTTCTCTCTCTCAGTCCTGGGGAAAAGTCACAAACTCAGTGTCTTCCATTTCATGGTGCTCTCTCAAGCTAAAATCTCTCTCTCTTTCTCTTCTCCTGCAAGAAGAGCTTCAAAGTCTCTTCCCTTAACTCTTCCCTTAGTATTTATACACCACTTCTGCCCACCTTCCATTTTCCTCAATTTTCCACAAAATAACTGCTTGACTTTTCAGTTGCGTGCTTTAGGTAGCACATTTGGGTTGCTTGACTCTGACAAAGCTCTCTAATGATTAAAACCTCATAAGATCATATTACAAGAAATGATAAATTCATGGCTTTCTTTACAATGTCAGAATAATTTTCTCTCTGCGATTTTCCTATGAGAACCAAATTCTGTTTGACAAATAGGGCAACAAAAGATGAGATATTTTGCTTCAATAGTATATCTTATCCTTTTTTGTTTTTTGAGGTCTTCTTCAGCATTCCTCTCACTGTCACATCTCAGAATTATGCTCAGAAGGTTTAATGCAATTTCTGCTGAGATCAGTAGACTGAAAAATCCCTTCTTTCAAATATATGCCAAAATATTGGGCTTTATACTCATTTTCTAGTACAGGTCTTCTCTGTCATTTAAACCTAAAGGCAACCTAGAAAGTACTGTTAAATTAGCTCACCTCCCCTTTTACATAAAATAGCCAGTTTATATTTTTGCTATAAACAGAGATTTTTTCATCAGAAATTAAAACAGCATCTAGATTCAGATTTGGCACACTTCTCTTTTTCAGTGTTTTAAAGTCTTTGGCTTTAATGAAAATGATACATTGACATGGCATGCTGCACGAAACAACTGCATTGATCTTGGAGGAAATCTGGCTACTATATCAAAAAAGGAAGAGCAAGGTATGATTACCAATGTTTTGACAATGATGACACATCATGTAATTTCTGATAAAAAGATTTAAAAATATGTTAGAGTTTCCGCCATATATGCAGTTATTTATTCCATATCAAGACAAATTTATGCTGAATGAGAAATTGCACCTTCGGAAAAATGCTTGCACAGGTTTTAGTGTCTTGATTAAATCTTAAAATCATAGTTTGGAGGTTAGTATAGGACATACTGCTGAAATATTATTTTTTTTTTTATTAGAGGCTTGTCATATAATTAAATGTTTACTTATTTGGTTTTTTTTAAGAAGCTAGCTGATCCTTGAGGTGACATCCATCTCTGGTCAATCTATGATTCTATGCCGAAATGGCACAGAAAAGGAGTAATATCCGAACCCAAATCACTGGGCACGTAGCTGCTGAGCCTGATGCTGTGGGTGCCAGTGGAGGACACATCCTCAGGCAGCAGAAGGCTGCAGCACTGGAGTTCCAGCTTTTTCCTGTTCCCCTTGTTCTGCTGCACCTCAGCACCTGCTGCTCTTGCTGCTCAGCATGTTGCAAACTTTTTAAGAGACCTCTTGTTTGCTTGGGAGATGTGCTGCCTCAGGTCCTGAGGGATGCACATGGATCTCCTACCTCACTCCATCAGTGCTAGTGGTTTAAATTTCTTTTTTGTAGCAGAGGAAGGAGATTATTTTAGTGGAAAGTCAGTCTTGGTAGGAATTAAGGAGAGCAGCATCTGGTATTCCACAAATTCATACATACTTGCTTCATATGTACTTGGTTACTAAGAAAGGTTTATTTTCTGTTATGTCTGTTTCGAAATTAAGTTATTAAATCAGGATAAAAAAGAATTAACCAAAGAAGATATGAGAGTGCACACTCAGTGGACTCAATTTCTATATGCCAAGGCTTAGTGTACTTATGTTAATTTCTGTAATATATTAGAACATTTTCCATGCTTCCTCAGATGATGAACAACATAGAAGAGTGTACAAATAAATTCCTGTTTCATTAAAAATTTGCTCATCCTTGAATTTGTATACACTTTTTTCCAATTTTAACTTCAGATCACTCATGTTAAATAGTGATTAATATATATAAATTTTATTTTTGTCATGAGATTAGCACCTTATTTTAAAGAGAGAACTCGTCATCCTGGTTTCAGGCACTCCAAAGTCTGTGGCATTCGGGAGGAGTGCATTCAGTTTCCTTCCTTATGCAATTTTTCTTTTTTTCCCTTCAGCTTTCCTTATGTCCCTCTTAAAAAATGCTGCAACTGATGCTTGGATTGGACTGAATGACATAAATCAGGAGCACACATACCTGTGGACAGATGGAAGCCCAGTAGACTATACAAATTGGGCAAAAGGTTCCCGAAGTTATTATAGTATGGTAAGCATCAATTTCTGTTTGTCACTTAAACATTACAACTTTGGTAGATGAGCAAAATGTATGTAGCTACTATTGTATTTCTGTCTTTTCCTTTATGAAGATTTTTACTAGTCTCATTGCCTTTTAAAAGCAGAGTTTCAGTGTGGAAGATGTATATGCGCACTTTTTCAGTTTCTGCATTTGTCATGGTTCTGTATGAGTCCAGACAGAGGTTTGGAAGAATTGTGCAAAACTCAGACATATGAGCAATTTCCCTCACTTTACCGTGATTCATCAGGATATTCAAATTAACCATAGCATAAACTATATAATTTTGGGATGCAGTGAGTGTTATTTAGATTTGATGAAAATACTCAGATAATTACATGCATTTCTTGGCACTGGGCCTGTCAAGAAAAATGCATTGTACGAAATACTCAAAAGAGGGAATCTGGGTTTTCCTTCCTAATTTTTATCTTCCCCTAATCTTCATTTTGAAAAATCTTTTCTCTATACTTTGAAACTTCTGGCATCTCTATATCTTTTGTGTGTAATTGTAAGATAGAACATAGTGTTACTCAGTAATTGTGAAATGGCCAAGGTAAATACTGCCCAATAGTATTGTTTCTATACCCCTGTGCTAGCTCTGCCAAGTTTTTCTCTTTTCATTAAGAGTATTGCTTCACATTCAGTTAAAATGGAAAAGGGTTCTTTGAGGTCCAGCTACCATCAGGCTACAGCAGGGTTTTGGAATCTCCAGGGCTTCCCCATCTCACACATGCCTGTGCTTCCTGCAGAAGGCTGTGACCATTCCCCTCCAGAAATCACTGCACATACAACTTCTGTCTCTTGCAGGCAGGACCTGGGCTAGTGCCAAAAGGGGGTTTGGAGGTTATGCTGAGGCAAGGGGGGTACAGCTACTGTCTCCCCTGCAGGAGGCCAAGCCACATCTTCTCATGCTGTGGGAGGAGAGGAGGAAGGTAAAGGGTCCGAAGTGCAGCAGAAAGGGTGTGGGAGTTTCCCCAACAAAAGGTTGTTTCTGAAAAGCTACCTCTACATTACTGCACTGGGGTGACCGCTTTGCTTCCTAGTCCTGGACTGGGGCAGAAGGAGGAATTCGGCCCTCCAGGTAAGCTTCAGTGCTGAGGTGCAACTCCCCACAACTTCCAGGGAAACAGCAGCAGACCTGTGGGCCAGCCCCAGCACACATACGGGTACCCACACACAGGCACGCACACTCAGGGCCGTGCACAGAGCTTTGTACACCCAGGTAGCCCCAGACACATCCTCCTGCCTCTGCGCTCTGCTTTGCAACTCCCTTTGTCATCCAAGGGCAGACCTTCCTAGGGCTGAGTTGCAAAGGTCTATTGGCACACAATGTGTTTGACCATTGGTTGTATGAGTTTTATGAACTTCATATTATTCCTCTGTATGTGCTTGTATGTGATACATGAGTCTGTGTGTCCAGAAGTAGCAATGCTTCCTACCTACCCACATCTGTTTTTCTTGTTAATCTCACTTGTCTTGTAGGATGATTGTGTCTTTTTGATTAAGAACCCTATTGAACAGGCAGGGAAATGGAAAGATGAAGGGTGTAAAGCAAGCAAAAGTTACATCTGCCAAAAAAGTTCTGGTAAGTTTTCTTTCACCACTTTCTAGTAGACCTGATTTATTGTGGTAATTTCAAACTGGTGCTAAAAGTGACTTACCTGTAATTTTGCCATAATCTAACTGAAATTAATCACAGTATCACATGCATTATGGACCATTTTAACAAGATGATCACACATTTTATTTCTTCGGAGAAAATATCTTAATTTTTTTCTATTACAAAAACTAGACCAGTAAATAACAAGAACAGCAACAACAACAAAATTGAACTATGTATCATTATGTAGTTTACTACTTTTAGCAATCAAAGGTGGCTGAGTGAATTGTCTTTACATCTTCAAAACTGGAACTTTTAATGGTATACCAAAAACACTGCAAGTTCTTTATTTTTTTAAAAGTGCCCTGCTTGATTTCCTTTACATTCTTTCTCAGACAATTTCAGCAGCAGCAGTCACATTCCTCTGCTTGCTCATGGTGTGTTTATCATACCCTGTTCCTTGTCAGAAATAAAACAAATGCCAATATATAATGTAAAAGTTGAAGGAATTGTTCCCTTTAATGCCCTACATGCGGTACAATATGATTTAGGTAGGTCTGTGCTTAAAAGGTGTATTTCTGGGCGTGATGCTTATGCTAAAAAGTCATTCTGACAAGTATTAGAAAATTTTGTCACAGGTTTCATCACTGCAGGGATTTTTGAATACATTTTAATTTCTTATTGCAGTTTCTCTTCATTCCAGTATACTAGATCTTCCCTTGGTGTTATAAGTCTGAGCCAATATAAAGTTAGATTTTTTGTTGTTCTTTTGCTTTTTACAGACCCCAAACTGCCACACTCCCAACCCACAGAGCCGGTGTTTGGCTTTAACAATTATGGTGATGACCGCTATGAAGTCATCAACTACAAAATGAGCTGGGAAAAAGCAGAGAAGAACTGCAGGGACCAGTCTGCAGAACTGGCCAGCATCCTGGATCCTTATGCTGAATCTTTCCTGTGGTTACAAATATTAAAGCACGGGGAGCCTGTATGGATTGGCCTTAACAGCAACATAGTGAGTCCAACTCAATTTCTTGTGATAGTCATAGCATTGCCTTAGATGAACTATTGGCCAGATCCATAGATATGTGACAGGAATCAAAATCTTGAAGAGGTTCCTGACTTCCCTCCACTTGAGGGGATTTATACATCTAGATGTTAGTCCATAGTGTAAACAAGAACTGCCACAGCCCACATTTCAAAGACCACCAAGGATGTAGTGGCAGCCCTGAGTGACTTCAGTGGTAGAAGCAGCAATGAAGCTCTCACTTCCTCCTCCATGGTCTACCACATGCTCCTGTGGTGGAGCAGTGCTTTCTGAAGGTACACTGTGGAGCACATCAAAGGAAAAAAATGGGTTAAAAATAGTTCTTTCTTTGTGAGTTCAAGTTTTTGTTTTAATTCACAGCCCAGCAATACAAGAGTTCATGCTGGGCAATAGTGGAAAGAGCAGGGCTCTGGCAATGAGGACTCCTTAGGCTGGCTTTTGGAGCTGCAGCTGGTGCCTTGTGTAAAACTGCCAACAAACTCAGCTAAGAGTGGAAAGGTCTGAAATGGGAAGCATCAACAGAGGTATCTAAAAAAGAACACAGATAAATAAAATGTAGCTGGATATCTTTGGAATTGAAGCTGGGCAGAAATCAAGTGGAGAGAAGTAGAGCAAGAGCTTGGTGGGACATGGGTCTGAGATAGGGCACAGGTGCTGAGGTGAGAGGAACCAGAGCTGCACCTTAGTGAGAGCACTGGGGAATTGTGATTTGGCAGGAATGAAACATGGCCAAGGGTCTCAAAGCAGACAGGAAAGGAAATGGTACAAAGAACACGATGGTAGGAAGGATCTAGGCTGCACAGGATAGGGTAGCAGAAGCCATGGGTGTGACTAATGTCAGTTATCCTCTGCAAACACTGGTGAAATCCACTGACAAAATACATGCTTAACTCATGTCTGGTAGCTGGCCCATTCAAGACCCACAAACTTACCGCAAGCCCGGTTAATATGGGTGGCAGAATTCTGTGGTCCAGCCCCAAGGAAAGCCTCATCAGTTTTCTCTCTCCAGTGAATCCTCAGATTTTCCTCTTTGCTTTCTAAATACCTAGACAAGCTTATGTTAGAGGAATAGTTTCTCTTCAATCTTTATTTGATGTGTCTGTATATGTGGACTTATTTGATGAAATCTTCATCTGTATATTCACATTTATTACCTCAAGAGCCTTTGCCCACTTAGGGCATGAGATGAATGGTGTGAATTGAATATTGTAGGCTGCATTCTAAACATCTGTAGGACCACAGCCCTACCTGCTGTGGAGAGTGGGAGTATGGACCAGTTTCTTACATATTCATTACATAATCTTGTGCAAGAAACCATGATTCTCATTTTTTTCCCAACTTTTGCATGCATTCGAGTACAATCTTAATGTTCTTCCAATCTAATTCTTCTATGTGACATAATCATAATTGTGATTTGCTTTTAGACTGGTGGCCAATACGTATGGTCAGACAGAAGGAGGAGCAGGTATCTTAACTGGGGCAGTGGAGAACCGAATAAAAACAAAGCCTGTGTCTATTTAGATGTGGATGGCTTTTGGAAGACAGCATCTTGCAATGAAACATTTATATCCCTCTGTAAGCAATCCAATGGTAAGTTCTGAATTGGACAAATGTGTTTTGGGAGGTTGGAATTTGAGTTAATGTCTTTATTTGGATTTAGTTTTTCCACATATGCAAAGGTTGTGATAAACAGTGTATGCCTTGTGATATACTCTTACTTTTTTTAAGGAGCAGGTCCAGTCTGATCCAGTCTGTCATGTGTGATTTCCAGACACTTCATTTCATAGATATGTCAACACATGCACATATAAAGACAGCTGCAATATTTCATGCCACATGCCATAGTGGATCTTTGCATCCATGTTTGTCAAGAACTACAGAATCACTCAACTTTAGCCTAACTATAAATATATTAACAATATACTTTCACATTTAAATGTATCTTTTGAAATACTGTGAGTTGAGAAATGTCTGTTAGTGTAGGAGCCAAATCAATTAATTTGTTATTTCTCCCCAAATACATCAGTGCTCAAATATTGCATGTAATTTTCAGACATGTTACAAATTATATATGAAAATCATAATTTCTGCACCATAATTCATAACAAATTTTATTTTAATTTAAGCTCTGCTTTGGCTTTAATCAGCTGATGGAATAGGCTATAAATTCTGGTTTTATGTTGATTAGGGTGTATGATGCACAAGGGCATGAATAGACAACTTCTCTGACTTTTCTAGGAGCTGGCTAGACACAAGCCACAGAGTTGTGTTGAGATCCCTTATGTATGCTGACTCATTCCTCATTCTGTTTCACAAATTTTAGGTAATACTTGGAGTGTTGAAGACAATTGCAGTTAGACTGGTGTAAGCCTCCTTTAGCAGACTGGAGAACCAGCTCCAACCAGAATAGTTTATTACTAGTTTATCAAGCTTAATTCAATTTACTTTATAATGAGTTAAATCTATGGGATATTCCTTTACCTGGAATAAATGTAATATTTGTAGGGCTGATGTGTGGTTCAGGAGTACATACTTCCCTTAGGTTTTAAGCCTCCACTGAACCTGTGTGTCTTCCTGATAGAGTTAATCCCTAGTGAGCCACCTCAGCTTCCTGGGAAGTGCCCTGAACCAAAGCGTGGTAGATCTTGGATTCCCTTCCGTGGGCACTGTTACTATGTTCACACCACTTCTGAGGAAAGTTGGCCTGATGCTTCCATGATGTGTATTCAAATGGGTAAGTGCCCTTTTTTATTACAATATTTTACAGGTTGTGTGTTTGTTTTTTTAATCCAGAACCAAATTATAATACTTAATGTGTGTATCAATTATAAGCTACACCTAATTTAAATTTATTATCAAGCATTTTTAATATATGGTAATGCTGATCATGGAGCATGTAATGATTTTTTACTGAGATAATTAATTTATAATGAAAAATCTCACTGAAATTGTATGTAATTTTTAATTGATATTTTTAGGTGCCTCTCTGGTTTCCATAGAAGATTCAGCTGAAATGAATTTTCTCTTACTTTACTTGTCTCCACTTGCAAGTGACTTCAGAAAGTTTTGGATAGGATTGTTCAAAAATATTGATGGTAATTATTTCACAATGCATACTGAGATGAAAATAGACACTAAGTAAAGAGAGTGAATACTGACCACTACTAACACACTAAATAATAGTACAAATATGCTAAATGTTTAACAAAAAATCAGTGAAAAAAACCTTATAAACATTCAATAGCCTTTCTGCTAAAACATGTAAAACATAAACCACCAAGAGGTCTATGTTTTCTGTATCTTTGTTGCAATTAGAGTATATTTGTAAAAGGTTTTAGCTTAGCACTGCAGTAGCTGACTAAAAATGTTTCCTATTGCCTTTTAAAACTCAAAATACTTGACATTTAACCACTGTAGTATTTTAAGCAAAATGTTGTCTTGTCATTAAATGCTCAGTTAAATGAAATTTAAATTTATTTGTAGACAACACAGGGCATAGCATCTCATCTGAGCTGCCTAGAAAAATTTATTAATCTCAATTTCAGTGTTTTTTTGCATAAATTTTTGATGGAACCTTTCATTTTTATCCAAATATATTTAATGGGTTTGGTTTTTTTAAACTGCTGTAACTGCAAATTTGGGACTGTATTCTATATCATCATAATTCTGAATCCAGTTTTTCTTGGCAGACTTTGAGGGTAAACCTCCAGACTGAGTCTAGACTGGGCTCCAACTTCTGCTCAAGTCTGTGTCTGTCACCACCAGGAATGGTGGGCCAGGTTGATCTGTTCTAGCTGAAAATGAGCACTACAAAAGCAGTGACTTGTTCCTGACCTGTTCCCTACAGTGCCCCAGGGCTGTGCAAGCAGGGGCAGGAGGGAGGTGCAGCTGCAGGGGCAGGAGGAAGTGGCACTGAGCGAGCTGGATATACCAGGATGCGTT
Source organism: Cardinalis cardinalis (assembly GCA_014549065.1). Lineage (NCBI taxonomy): Eukaryota > Metazoa > Chordata > Aves > Passeriformes > Cardinalidae > Cardinalis > Cardinalis cardinalis. The sequence goes on along the minus strand of JACDOX010000009.1, from coordinate 2,307,955 downwards.
GCCACAAAAGCTCACTCAGAGGCAGGGAAGATAGTTATTATTCCTAATTAATGAGAGATGCATGACAGTCAGCAGATGAGATGATTAAAGAGAGAGCTAATTCGATTTGCAAAGATAATTAATTAATCCAGCTCTAATAAAGCAGTTATTTGCTGATGTTGAATACGCACATAAATAAACTCTGCTGAGCATTCTGTATGCTGGCCCTGCTGATACTGGCTTGTAAAGGTGCTCTGCTTTCCTTAATGTTCCCAGGCACAGTCCTGGATGCAGGCTTCAGCCAAAGGTCCCTGGCAAGCTGGACAGTCTTCCTTACACCAGTGACAACTGTGAACTCTAATGAAGTTAACTTTGTGAGCATTTGCATTTGGTACACTCCCACCTGAAAAGCACTGGGTGTTAAAAGAGTGAGAAACAAGTGCTTTAGAGTGAGAAATAGGTGCTCTGTGATACCAGTTGAATCAATCAAAAAATCTCAGATCTGATCTGATATGTCATTGAGACCAGTAGACTAGGAGTTATTCTCCACTTCATTCACTCACTAGGTAATACATTTGATTTTAGGAGAATGGATATGGATGGACAGAAGTGCAGTAGAATATGTCAACTGGGAGAAAGGAGAGCCTACAGTACATTTTGATGAACACTGTGTTGACATGGATGTCTCCAGTGGAACCTGGAGGACCTATTACTGCTCTGTTGACCAGAATTTTATTTGCAAAATCCCCAAAAGTAAGTTCTGAATTTCTGTGTTTTGGGTTATTTTCAAAGAAGTGGTTGATGTACCTCAGGCCATCAGTGTTTAGGCACTGTGTACACCTCATGCATTTATGCTGATGCCTGTGCATCTGAATCAAAGTCAAGAGTAATTTCTGTTTAAAATGGTGAGAAATAGTGTTGGAGAATAAACTGAGTCACTGTGCCCTCTCCTCAGTTTAAAAGCATTGACTTCTTGGCATTTACTGGGCCCTGGGGTAGGAAATGACATATCATCTGCTGAGAGTGCAGAGAAGATTCATGGATATTATGGTTAGAGTGCAAGGAGCAGTAGATGATGAACAGATGATCAAACTGGAGAGTGCTAAGGAGAAAGGCAGATACTCTCCTGATAGGTAAGCCGAGGGGGAGCAGTGCAAAGTCACTGAACTCCTGCAGAGAGAAGGTAGGTGCTGCTGGTGGGGACAGTGCTACCATGGGGAATTGTGCTGGGATCTGCTGGATGAGCAAGAAGAGAGCATCAGACGGTGGGCAGTGAGGCCCAAATAATTTCCCTGCTGACAGGGGTGCAGTGAGATATGTCAGGACAAACAAACAGCATAGCATGCTTCATTTATAATGATTACTTGTGGCCCTGTGGTGTTTTAGATGACAACTGATGAGGAATCTGAGTGTCACAGGCTGGGACGAGTACTTGCACAGCAGTACTGCATAAAATGTGGAGGATGTAAATCTGCACGCATGCAGCTGTCATGGTCAATGTATGTGCACAGATCCAGCTGTGTTTGCACACAACAGCTGGTAGACAATGTGGAATAGGTCACATTTGCTACTGGCAAACAGATCCACCACACAAATGTGACTGATGTAGTGGGGACCAGTTCTGCCTGTGGATCTTCGCATGTTGGTGGGTTGGCAATGGAGTCATCCATGAGCTTTTTAGGGCCCAGCCAGTCAATCCAGCAGGCAATTAACAGAATCATACCCCCCAGCCAATGGAGGGAGGAAAAGGCATCTGCCTAAAAATACAGCTAAAGCACTAAGCACAACTCTGCTTTTCATTTTTGCTAGTGAAAAAATTTGAATTCTTTAGTGTGAAGTGCTAAGCTTTACCCTGTGGAAAAGTAAAAACTTTGAACACAATCTACCTTACATAAAAAGTGTTCAAAGCAATGAATTATGACAGTAAGTCTAGAGGTTTTCTTCTTTTACAAATGTTTTTAGCAAGCATATTTCATGGATTCAGCATCATTTGTCAAAATACATTTTCATGTATTTTTTCATGTGCACATACATTGTTCAGCTCTAGGACCCCCAGCACAAGAAAAACTCAACTAGATTATTTTTAAACCAATTGAAATAACTTACTTTTAAAATAGCCTACTCAGCTTGGTTCAGAGAAGGACTTTGAAGGTGATCTGAGAGCTGGAGCACTTCCCATATGAGCACAGGCTGAGAGATCTGGGGTTGTTTAGTCTGGAGTGGAGAAGAGTCCAGGAAGACCTTATAGCACTTTCCAGTTCCTAATGGGGGCCCACAAGAGAGCTGGAGAGGGACTTTTTCAAGGGCATGTAGTGACAAGTCAAAGGACTTTAAAATAAAAATGAGTATGTTTAGATTGTATATTAGGAGGAAATTCTTTAATGTGAAGGTGGTAAACAACTGGGACAGGTTGTCCAGGGAAATTGTGGATACCCAGCCCTGGAAATGTTCAAGGCCAGGTTGGGTAGGAGCTTGTGAGAGACTTGGTCTCTGGAAGGTGTCCCTGTCCAGGGCAGGGGTCTTGGAACTCAATGACCTTTATAGCTCTTTCCAGCCCAAACCATTCTATAATTCTATGATTATTTAAAATTTCTTATGAACACAAAGTAAGAATTATGTATGCAGTATTTATTTCATTGAACTGTTGCTTTCAAACTGTATAATATACATGTTTCTTAATTTTGAAGTTGCTGAAGTTGCGCCAACCCATGATTCACCTGTCAATAATGGTAAGTTGGTTTCTTTTAAGCCAAATAAACAGAAATGTCAACAGGTTTATAGGCATTCATTATTTAAAAGTGGAATTTCCTCCAGAAATTTTCATTTAAATACCCATTTAACTGTCATGATTATTTTATTTTAAATCTGTTTAAAATGAGAGCACTTCTCTCCAACTGGATGTCTTCTTTTTTTCCTTACAAGTTGTATATGTAGTACAACATAATGTTCCTTAGAAGAGATTGAGCCAAATTTTGCATTATTTAGCTGGAACATGCATCAATTTTAACTGCTATTATGATTGTTCAGTACTTCTGTTTTAACTCAGTTGCTTCCTTAGGGAGATATTTGTTGTATGCAACAGCACTCTCTGGGCATTTGTAACAATTGTTGTGTTTTGTCTTCTACAGCATCAAAAAATGAAGCTCCTGCTGCTTCATCATCAAGTGGTTTAGGTGGGATGATTTTTGTACTGGTCTTCCTTCTGCTGGCTGGCACTGGCCTCACATTGTATTGCTTCTATAAAAGAAGACGTGATCGACAAATGTTTACAGCTGGGTTTGACAATGCCATATACCGTGGTGACATTGGAACTCATGAATCAAATTGTCTTGTGACCAATATTGAAGAAAATGAGCAGGCAACAATTTAACAGGCAGGGTAATCTTGGGCTTGATTTTGAAAAGAATTAAAGTGTTGGCATACGTAAGAATTCTTAAGGAAAAGGAAAGCAATTTTCTCCTGTGTAAATTCTATTTAATTTTGCATGGGGTGCTTCTTGCTTTCTCTACTAGCAGGAACAAGCAAACTTGCCAGGCAGATACAGAGATCTGCTCACAAACTTTAGTACCTGGGAGGGCTGCTGAGCTTTCACACAGACCTGGAGCTATGTTGTGTCAGCCAGCACTCAGGCAGCTCCAGCCGCCATGCATGTCCAGCATCATCTTTAGGCACAAGAACTGTGCTCATCATATTCAGTTGAGAGAATATGGTCCTTAGCATGTTCCAAAAAGTTTATCCAGACCTGTAGATACCCTGAAAGTGTCTTGTTGATGTCCAGCACAGACTAGCAGAATTGCACAGGTTGGACGGGATGTCCAAGCTCACCTGGAGCAGATCCCTGTTTGAAGCAAGACCAGGTCCTAGCCTCAGCCGGGCAATCTGCTCCAGAGCTGTGGGTCCATGTCTTCTCTTTGCTACTGAGGTACCACAAAAACTCTTTGTGTTGCCCATAATACCAGAATTAACATAATTTCCTCCTCTGTTTATGACTGATGAAAAGCAAAGTGTAAATTGTATTTCTTCTGTTGTAGTTCTGTAATGTATGCATTGAAAAACCAACTATGGTGAGAGGTGGGAATGTATTGTGAATATAGTGGTTTATCATAAACAGTCAAGTAGTTTAAACAGTCAAGTAGGGATCTCAAAGGATGCTGCAAAAGGGCAGGAAGGAAAGAGAAATTATACTTAATTCACACCTGAACACTGACATAAAAAGTGTTCTTGATATCTCCAATGCCAGTGTAGATTTCATAAATTTTTAGGCCATTTTGTCAAAGCCTAATGAAACTTACCTTTAGAAAGTCTTTTCTAATTTCTAACCAAATTCTCCCTGTGCAAGTCTGTTTTAAATTTTGAGTCTCATTCTAGACTTCCATCATGATGGAGCTGATGGCATTGCATCTTATACTGGTCTACTGGTATAATTCTCAGGCTTCATAAACCTTAAAACAGGCTCGCATACAGGTGTTTTTAATTTTCACTTTCCAAATGTCTTTCATGCCAAATGCAAACAACCAAATGGCTCAAAGCTCTTAGTGCAGTGGATGTCCTTATTTAATTTGATACTTTTTGATATTTTAATCTTTTGACAGGTTTTAATTGTGTTTAAGTTAAAATATTTTGTGTGTATGGAAAAGATGTAAATAAGTTTTTATTCTGCGTTGGTTCATTAAATGGGAATTAAAAGGCTGATTCTAAGTACAAGTGTGTGTCTCTTCTTAAACAGAAAAAATTTTCATAACAGAAAAAAGAAAAAGGAGGGATGGGGCTCTTAAATTTTTATACACAAATGAGCATCCACTTTTCCTAGTCTACCATGTTCTTAAATGCTTCTTAACAATCTGTGAAACTGTCTGATTGCTCCTCTATCTGTACCATTTGAAGGTTTTACTTGTCTAATGAAAGTGTTGTAATTTAAGCTGGTCTGCACTAGTAGTTTCTGAGACAGATTTTATATATTGATAGCTCTTTCGAATCTACTCTCAATATTTGCTGATAGCAACACTAGCTCTTCCTTCTGCATTTCACCGGCTACATCTTCCAGGTCTCTCATCCCTTCTGCTCTTTCCTTCTAGACCCTGTGCTGTGGTATGTAGGTCCTTCTGACAGTGCACTGCGCCAGTGGATAAGGCATTTCAGCTGAGATCCTCGCAGCATTGAGCAGATTAAAAAGATTTAATCCACTCTTGTAACACCTTCCATAAAGGAGCCTTCTGTCTGGCTTGTCTGAATTGGTTCCACAGGATGCATAATTTTGGAAAAAGAAGTGGCTACCAGAAAACAATAGGCCAAACCCAGGAAACATTCCTAATGAGAATTTAATTAGTGAAAATTTCCAAGGACTGATAAGCCTTAGCAGTCCTTTTGCATTTGTGAGAATTGAACCCAGAGTTCACCAGGACTGTGTGGAGTTTTGAGTGGCCGCAAGCATCAGCAGAGAGAGGATTGTGTGTCATGGACTGTGTTGGAGACAGCAGTGGCTGGTGCCTGGTGATGAAAAGTAAGACCCTCTGAGGGAACCATCCAGACATCTCCTGAGAATTATCTGGAGTGCCAGTATGGCTCTTTGAAACTGAGTACAGCTGGATTAGTTTCAGAATATTGGTCCAACCAATATTGATCATTGCCTGTGAGTGAACTCTGTGAGTGAACAAGTGAATGTGCTGTGTGAACAATTTCCTGCTTGTTACTAGAAGAACTTCTTTCTATTCATAATAACGGCTTGTTAGAGAAAAACCCAAACAAACAGAAAAACTTGTTTTAGGAAACACAGTTTATGATCTGCATTTCTTCTTTATCAGTGAAGCAGCAATTTACAAGAAAGTTCAGTTTCCCATACATCCTAATTTGATGGATTTTCTTCTCAAACTTCATGGTTGCCTGTAGGTTTTTTTATTCCAAATTAGTCTCCTGCAGCTAGATTTGTGAAGGAAAGCTGCCATTGCCAGTATCTCCTACCAAATCCTAGCTAATAGACCAACTCCAAGAATGCTCATCAGGCAAGAGAGGTCCAGTACCTAGTTTACAGACTTGTGTGGAGGTAGGAAAGAGATACTCATCAAATGCTTGGACACATAATTTAGTAGTAAAAGCAATCTTTCTACCAGGCCTAGGAATCTTCAGCATTACACTGCTGTAAATAGAAATGTGGGAAACACAATTTGTCAACTTGTCCTGCTTCCACATAGATTCTGGATTTGGTCTTACATGCAACAAAATAGCATTTGTAAAATGCCCCTCCAAAGATGTTGACGCCTACTTTCTCAGTTGCTTGCCCTTGCTTTCTCTATATTAGGAAGGTATTTTAGAGAGAAAATCCTGCCTTTTCTCATCTATTTTCATTATATCCCTAGCCTATAACATGGATGAAAAAGTAATTTATTCTCTACTTGAACTTATTATAATGTAAGAAGTAGTAATGGCCTTTAAGGAAGGAAAAAGCAGTGGAAAAATTCACCATTGTAACTTTCTCTAAGGTCAGACAGTGATAGAGCTGTGGCAACACATATACAAAGAAGGATGGAGCATCCTCCTCCTCCAAAAGAATACCAGTTTACAGAGAAAATTTGCTAATATCAGTATCAGTACCTATTAGATTCAGGCCCCTGGCTAAACAGGAGTCTAAAAAGAAACTGTTGAACTAAAAGTCTTTACTTTTGTCATTTAATTTTCTGAAACTAGGGGACTGAAAAAGGAAGTGAAGTGTAATTTGGTGCAAAATGTAAGGAAGTTCTATAAATACAAGGAGAATAGATAAATAGTTGTGAAATGAGCTAGTGCCTTCAGGCCAGATTCCAATGGGCAAGAGCCAGATTTTCCGGGGTCAAGAGGAAAGGTGCAAACTGCTCCACAAGCAGAACGTTGTCCCTGCATCCGGACAGAGGAAGAGTTAGTGTTCGTTTTGTCTCCTCCCAGCTGTGTCCTTGTCTAACATATCCAGCTTTCTGGGCACAAGTTTTTGCTGTGCACAACTATTCACTATCTGTTATATAATCTTTTGAAGGATTTGGTTAGTGTTTTAAGGATGTGGTTAGTGGTTCTGGTTCCTCTGAGGAAATATTTACTCTCATTTCTGGAGAATGTACACAGTGCAACCATTATACTGGCTTTTTACCTGGACTACAGATCTAGATATCTAGATGAAATCCATCTCACCTACTTTTAGAACTGACTGACATAATTTTGCTTTATAGTTGATAATCAGGAATATATGTGGAGGACTTGCAGTTGTTTTGCTGCCCACCAGAAGAGGCAAATGATGACAGAGTCTCTAGACATAGGAGAGAATAATATTCAGTAACTGGAGGAAAAAGGATTTGTGCAGTGAGAAACATTGACTGAGGTTGGTAAAAGGATGGCAAACAGAAATACAATACAAAGTGTCCAAACAAAGGAGATTGAAGGGAAAGGTTGACCTAGAAATGAAGGAGTTTGAGTTGACCCCAAAGTGCTGACCATTCCTAGGAGAGACAGGCAAGGCTGAGCATGGCAAAGCAGAGGTCTGGGAAATGCAGATGCTGCAAGGAAAAGTGCAGGAGGATGAGACTTCTGGTTGTGGGGAAGGACTAGAGGGTTGAATATACTTTGCATATGAGAATTAAGAAAAAAAGTTGATGTACCTAAAGTGAACTGTTGCCTCAGGAACATTGTTCAGACCAGGAAAGAGAGTGTGTGTGAGGATGGGGAAGGGCTGGAGAGTGTAAGATCTTTGTACATTTGTTCCTATTTGCCTGGGTGTTCTCGCGCTCTTTGCAAAAGCCACAGCTGGGTATCAGAGATGAAGGCAGGATGCCTCTCCCCTTGCCCTGGCTCCTGATGTCTTTCACAGGGCAGAGCCATCTAGAAAAATGAGGAGATGGTTTCTTTCTTGAGAGCGGTGAGCGTGCAAAGGATGTGGCTGATGCTTCAGAGCATCCCGCTAGAGTGCAGAGGTCGGGAGGGAACCTGGGGTTTTCCTATGAGGAACAGAAAGTGGGCCTGTGGGGAGGCCTCTGGGGCAATGGAAAGGAAGAGGTTTTTGTTAGAGTGCTACAGAGGAACTGTGCGGGTTGTTTTGCAACCCAAGAAGCCACCGAGAGAAAGCTCACAGCAAGCACTTTCTCTGCAAGTTTACTGTGAAAAGTGGAGACATTTGCTTTTAAACATCTTGTTAGAGAACAAACACCCCCTGGTGTTCGTTGCCTCTGCAACACGTTCGGTTTGGAGAAAAGGTGCTGCTATTTCAACCTGCTGGATCTGTCCCCCTTGGGGTTCACTCTCAGTGGGTGCTGGGAAACGAGAACGAAAGTCAAAAGAAAAGTTATATTGGCCTGTAATTAGTGATGGGAGTGAGGGGGGTGAATAATCTGTCAAAGGGCAAATGGGATAAGTAAAAATGAGGCTCGATTACACATCTCCCACCTGCCCAAGGATTTCTCCTCCACTCCATGTTTCAAGAAAATATTTTTTAAAATATCTTGGCAGTGGGAATAGTACAGAACAAAACTTTTCTTCTAATAATAGTGCTTTTCATTTCAGAGCTACCACACAGAGATGGTCATGCCTGTCAGGCTGCTTTTGAAAGTAAGCTTCTGTCAAAGGCACCGCTTGCTTTGTACATTGGCTTAATCACACATTTAAAAGTGCACAAAATTCAGAGTTAAATCCATTTCCAACAAAATTTTAACAGGAAGTAGGAAATTAGAAATGTGCAATCTCCATATGTTGCAAAGATAACAAAAGCCTGGAAAAGAAGAGACCATTTATCTTCTTGACTGTTTATTTACCAAAGCAGGTTCATTTACTTCATATAACAATGAAACTATTATTCTTAGTTGGATTAAAAATGAAAAGGAATTGATTATGACACAAAGAAATGGCTACATTATAATTACTTCACTGAATATGTGAAATTCAATAATATAGAAACTTAGCATAGTGACAGAAATCGGGAAGGGCTTTTAAACAAATGAGGAAGCAAGATAAAAAGGAAGGAAATCCTGAAGCTTTGCTTGAAAGCCATTTGCATTCACTTAAAGAATCACAAGAGAAAACCACAGTCTATGAATTTTCTTCCTTTAATAATTTCCCATTGCCTCTTGTGCACTTTTATAATTTGATTAAAACTGCATTGGCTACTATAATAATTTCTATTCCAGAAGCTGAGTATTTTCTTATAACTCCAAATATTCATAAGTTGCTTTTTCCTCAATTTTTCATGTGGTGTTTAATAGTTCAGACAACTAAAGTGTCATTCAGAGTGAATTTCGTAAATGGCTTCTGCCTGTTCTCACATTTAGTGTGTTCAACATAACATGACATTCTACTCTTGTCCTCATGCCACAGCTTGACTCGTAATTTTTCAACTTATGACTTCTAAAAGAAACATATCTGAAGAACAATACACTTCTTTTCTCTAAATGGCCTGGTGGTAGACTATTATGATTTAGTTCAGAGGAATAAAATGTGGATTCACTCCTTTCCATGAAGAGCAATGCTACCTCTCTGTGTGTATTTTTTACTACTACTTTCATTGAAAGAAATTTTCTCTGATTAGTTTTTCCTTACTTTGGAATCTTCAATTTTGCATTTAATTTCTCAAGTCAGTTACTGTATATTATTTATGAAGTTCACATTGTATTTTAGTTTTTGGATGCTTCCTGCTGCCCCTCTGTGCCCCACTATTTGGACTTTATCAGGAAGTGTACATGCCCAGAAACTACAGGACTGGATGTCTTCTAAACAGAGGTGAAAATAGTCCACATATGTTTCCATATGTAAAAATGCCTGAAATGAAAAGCCGCATTCACGCTGGTGTGACTACTAAGTACAGGTACTGATAAAGAGTAAGAATGAAAGAAATTTGGAAAAGCCATCCTATTTTGTGAATTAGCCTGTAGACAACATGATCTGAAGGTCCTGTGTCACTGGTAATGCTTTAGGAAAAGTCCTGCAATTGCTGAAATAGGGATGGAGATGGTAGTGAAGAAAGGAATTCCTTACTCTATTTTTGATCATATTCTCATGATTTTTACTGTGTTCAGGGCAAGCTGTCTGTCCGCTCTTCATTAGTGAGCGAGTGATTTTGCTGTAGCTCTGAAATGCCCATGAGATCAGCCATGGACATTCCCAGCCTCTCCAGTGGCAGAGCAGGTGCAAGGACAGCCCACGAGGATCTCTGGCACCTTTCTTGCCCTTTGATTATGCCACAAAGAAACGGCTACGTTATAACGCTGGTCAGCCTGGGCACAAGGCTTTGGTTGCAGACAGGAGTGAGGTGATCCCTGGCCAGCTTGGGTCAATGGCTCTGGCATGTGGAGCCCAAGCAGCTTCCCTGACATGCTGCTGCCCTTCAGAGATGCAGCATCTTTCATTTACCACTGAGTGGAGTCCTTAACAAGACTACAGATGTGCAAGTCTGGATTCCCCAATTGCTGTATGACATTTTGCTCAGAGCAGCTTGGCAGTGAAGCTGTGCCTGGCATCACAGCCAGATTGCTCAGGGCATGAGTGAGTACTAGGCTTGTCATCAGGGTACACAATTAGAGGGTTATCTTTTCCACCACTGTCAAATACAGTTTCTATCAAGTATTTAATACAGATTTTTGGACTTTTTTGTTTAACGACTGAGATGCTTATAAAACAATATTAATTTCAAAATTTTTGTACCTTTACTCATTATAGTTCACTGGCCCTTTCTTTGGACGATGTCTTATGTCAGATACTCACCCTGACTCTCTTCCTGTGGCTGTGTTTACTACATTAACCACTTGGAAAGCTGGGTTGATGCCCCCATACATTCATATCCCATGGTCAACTAGAAGAGTGCTTCCAGTAGGTTGTAAAAGTTGCATTCCAAATAAAGGTCCAAACCAGATGTGATCTTTCAAGAAATTGGGGTCCCAACTCTTCAAGAAATTAATTATATTGCAAGTGTGAAATTAAACCACAACAATCAAACAATCCAAAGAAATCAATTGTGAAAAGAAAGTAAGAAAATAAGAACTGCTATAAACCAGATATTTTCCTCATCCTCGTATTTCTGAGTGGCTGTAGGAACCTGTTTGTCATTCTGTAATCACTTATATTGCCTCCCAGCATCACATTCTCTTCCGAGGCTTCTATCTGCCTCTCAGTACTCTGCTTCCTGTTAGTGCCTTAACCCCTGCAATTGCCTGTTTTCCTCCATCTCTTCATGAAGAGACTGATGTGCAGGGTGTCTCAATGAGTGCCCACTACCTACTAGTCTCTGCAAAAGCAAATTGCCATGGGGGAGCACACATGGATCCAGTCTCTTCCTTGATGTCATTCCTGTTTGTGTGAATACACAGAGGTAGCAGAGGAAGGCACAGAAGATGCTTCACCTGGTGTGTGCAGAAAAGTTGGTGATGATGCATCACATGGGAGCATCCTTTCTCAGAGATACTCAAAATGTGAAGTTCAGCAAGGCAATTGCAAAAATAACAATTGTAATTCCTAACAAACAAACAGCATTGTGCCAATCTGTTGTCATGCTGCAACTATCAAGTTCTTACCTTGCACTTTACTTCATATTCCTATAAAAACAAACATTGAATAAATCTTCAGTACATAGACACAGTGTGCTATATTGCTTGAATGTGTTACTTCCACGTCACACTAATTGTATTGTGAAACAAGTTGTCACTCCATATCATTAAGCTTCAAAATACCTTATTTTCAATTTCGGAAGGATTTTGAAGACACTTGAATGAGTGTTCTATGGTTCTGAATGCACTTGAAAGAGAAGTGTGAATACCTTTTTTTTTTTTTAATGCCAAAGCACACAATGCAAGGCATGATGTAATTTAAAGCTTAAAGGTCTTCAAATTTTGCCTATCCTGTGAATAGGAATCTATAATCATATACATAATAGAAATAGGGAACTGAAAAGGTCCTGCCCAAAAGCAGTGTCAGCTAAAACTGACCAGCTGCTGAAAGATCCAACACCTCTTTAAAATTTCCAACAGCAACCATGATTTCACCTCTTCTGGGGCAGCCTTGCCAACACTTCTGCACTGATGATGTTGGAGTGCTTTGCTGTGTCACTGGCTCCTCAGCACAGCTGGGCTAGAGTACCCATAACAGTCTCCTGGTTTCTCCAGAGCAGGCTGGCATCAGCTGTGTTCAACCTGCTTCATGGGAATGGTCCCTGGGATGCTGGACATGCCAAAGTGCCCCTAGAAACCCCTTTGGGAAAGTGTTCACTGTCATGGGTGAAGGACACATGCCTTCAGTCATTTACAGAATAGACAGGCCTGCAATATTACCTTTTCCTGAGTACTATTTAATTTAAATTAATTAAGTGTGCCTAGTTACCAGCTGGGTTTAAACCATGAAACAAAGCTTAAATAATTTATTAAGTACATTTTCCCATTATTTGAGCTGTTAACATGCAGAATGGCACCAAATCTTTCCATAAAACCCTTGTCAGTACACCTGCCAACTCAACATAAGCTACTAATTACTGTTCTTTTTTTAGGACTATGATTCCTCCTTATCTAGTCATCATCTCATGACTAGCAAATAGTACTTCTTTTTCTATTACTTTTTCAGGAATTCAAGTTAGCCTGCCTGTGTTATAATTCCTTGGTGGTTTGGTACATTTAAACCTTGCCTGGCTTGCCCCAGTGTTTACTGAGAATTGCCAATTTCTACAAGTATCACAGCTTGTCTCTAAGAGTTAAAAATAATCAAATTCAAAAAACAAAAAATGGGGTTGCCTTGTAGTCCAAATATCACATCAGGTTTTCATCTTTAATGTATCCTGTTTTTTTACACAGATTTGGGCACAATTTGTGTAAACAAAACAATGATATGGGAAATGGTCTTGCAAATATTTCGTTATCTTCCATTGTTTACAGGCCTCCTAATGAAGTGTCTGACAAAATGCTGTGGAAATGAAGAACAGGCTTTAAACATTGCATGCTATGTTTTGGTGGGAAGCATTAAGCTCATGAGTGCAGCAACACTGCCTCGTGTGAAATGAGGAGAAAAATGTATTCTGCACTGAAGCTTTCCAGAGCAGACTTAAGTGTGATAGACTGTGATGCTGCCAAGTAAAAGTGTGAGATTATTGAAAATGTGAGCAAGAGCTCCAACTCATTTTAAATGCACATTGGCTTCATAATATGGAAAACCAGCTAAATTAAGGGTACATGCAGTGATAAGAACAGCATCCAAAAAAAAAACCTACTTTGATGGGTGATGTGCCTACTTCGACAAATATTTAGAGAAAAGTGGTGACTGAAAAAATTCTGACATTGGCTGCAGATAATGTGGCCTTGGATAGTCCTTTAGTTGGAAGCTGGCTCTGACTTGAGTTTGAAGCTTTGATTAAGGCTTACCAGCCTTCTAGATTCAGATAATCCTAGCAGTTTTTAATGCAGTGTACCATGACACAAGGTCTTGTATCTGAAGAACTGAAAACATTTTTCTAGATGTCATATAGACTTCACATGATAATATTTTACAGATGTAAAAATTAGAGGACTTATGGTTTGACTGTGGAAGGGAGGAGCACCTGATAGGTGGCACAAGTGTAGAGCTGGGAACAGATGAATTTTTTTTCCCACATGTGTTCGTTCAAAATCAGGGCAGCTTTGGGTAGTGCTCTGGTCTGCTGAAGTATTTTTTAAGGTGGTTACACATGGTCGTTTTAAGGTTCTAGCAGTGCCTGCAGTTTGCTGACTGTCCTGTTCACAATAGTCAAGGCGTTGTGGAGTACCAGCAATGGGTAAAGGAAGCTGAGTTTTATTCTTGCAAAATTCCTGAATGTGGTGCCTGGTTTACCTCAGGTAAGATCATTCCCCACCCTTTTTCTGTGTCCATACAGCAAGGAGTAGGTGAGAGAAGAGAGAGAGAAGAGTTAGGGAGTGGCTGCTCTTGCTGGATGCCCATGGCTGGTGGCTGGGCTAGCACATGCCTGGCCTCGACTCCCTGCGAGTTTGCATTGGGAGCACTAAGGCAAACAAAACTTGTCCCGAAAATTATAGGTCAGATCTATTAATCCCATCCATGACCATCACCCTTGTAGCTCTTTATCCCTCAATTGATTGTCTTGCTAAATGTGGACTAATTTAGGGAAAGGATAGGTGCCTTTCTTTCCAAAGCAGGTGATTCTGCACAAATGGTGTGACCAACATAGCTGTCCAGGGCATGTTCAGGATAAGTAAGGTGATAGCTTCAGTGTTAGACAGCCCTGAGAAGTAGGTAAACTGAACTGATGACTGAGCCACAAGGCAAATCATTCCCTGCTCCTACTAAGCAGGAAGTGACACTCAAAAGACAAAAGAAAGTAAAAAAGAAGAAAATGCACTGCAGTGATACTACAATGCTCAGACTATGCCTGGAAGAGCTGTGAGAGATTAAGATGCCCTTTATAACAAGGAGACCTGGAAACTACTTCAGATTAAAGCCAGCCCTTACAGCTATTTACAGAACTCCTTTTGATATTTTATTTGAGCTAGTGTGTGCAACTTACCAGGGTAAAAACAAAACCAACAAACCAAAGAAAACCACAAAACCTAAACCCTACATATCTTTTAGTAGTTTTGCAGTTAAGAGATTCCTTTGGTAACAGTCCATGTGAATATCTGCTCTCTCTCTGCTATCTCCCTCTGTGCTGTTAATTATGAAATTTCCTTCCTCTTTCAGAAAATAGGCTTGATACAATTGTATTTGGAAGGTTTGTGAGGAGGGGAAGAAGTCCAGTGTCTTATTTGCCAGTGGTTGCAAAGAAACTTCAGTCACTCCCCCCAACAGAGACTGACAGATAGGTCAGGCCATGAATCTCTATTGGGCATCAGGACATTTTTTCAGGTATGGAATTTTTTACACACCCTTGTTACCCATATTTAAAATCATGTTCTGAACCTCACCAATCCATAAGCAGTGGGGGAAGAAAATGTTTTAAATACATTTTCCTGCCAACATTCCTGCTTCAGCATGTTTTTCTAAGATGTTCAAGTCAAATTTGGTGTTTAAATTTGGTAGGGAATTATAGAAAAATAAAAGGATTTGAAATCTTGAAAAAAAAAGTCACAGAATCATAGAAGACCTTCAGCTAGAAAGAGCACATAGGGATCATCGAGGACAATTCCCTGTTCATCACAGGACACCCTAACACTAAATTATATAACCAAAAGCATTCCCCAGATGCTCCTTGAAGAGCTTGCCAATGGAAAAATGGTATAGACTTTTTTTTTAATAAGAAAGGAAACAGTGATAAAGCAAAGGAAGAAAACAAAGCCTAATTATAGAGATAATATAAAGAACAGGCATTTTTCCAGTTATTTTTAAAACTATATACTGGAAAAATGACTGGACTAATTATTTGTTCTTCCACTATCAATTATTTAAACAATAGTCCAAAAAAGCATGTTGATTATTTCCAATGATTGCTGAGCTCAGTTAACAAGAAGTGGTTAAAGGGTGGTACAAAAGGTTGATGAGTGTATCTGCAAACCAGCATCCAGATGTAAGACTTAAAAGCTAAGGCTGAATTTCTGTCTTTAGTATTTAGTTGTTGATTTGATCCCATGAGTTCCACACATCTCCTCAGCAGAGACAGTGGGACTGTAGTGAGATATAAACTTGGGACCACCTGCTTTCCCAAGGAAGAATGGTCTGCCCTCAGTGAGATGTCATTTTTTTTTGAGGGTAAAATTTGTGCCACGTAGTCTTGTTTTGTAGAAATGTGGCATGTGACAGAATGTTTCCTTATTTAGCACTCGGAGTTTTTACCCAACCATCCAGCCTGCAAAACCGAGGAGGACCAGCCGCTGTCCTCTCCTCAGCAGGACTTTGCCACCAGCAACTCTCCCCATCCAGGTTTTTCTGAAGGGAAGGAAAAGAAACAGCGTTTACAATTATGTTCTCTGGGCTCTTGCTTGTTGTCTCTCTTGTTCACAGTTCTTTGCAGCTGGTGGGTAAGTGCCTCCTGCTTGTTTCCTGTGGAGGTTGTCGTGAAAGTGCTTCCACTCCTCTGGCTTTTCTGGGTGGTTGTGGTTCTGTGGTACTGCCAATATGTACATTATTAGTGTGGGGATGGGGAACCTCTTAATGGCAGGCAAGAGTCGGGGAAACAATCTCACAGAAAAAAAGAAATGGTTAGAGAAGGAACCAGAGACTCAATTCTTGATGGTTTTATTAGTATATAGTGGCACTATCATTTCAATAACCCCAGAAGATCAGACCAAAGAAAATACATGTTTAAATGATGTTTTAAAAAATTATTTAATTCTTTACTACAGATTTTTGAGCTGTTGGTGTCTGAGTAATGCTTTGCAAAATCAGGCAGGGAAGATCTCCAGGAGTGGTGAAATGCAGAAATATTGGTAGTATATTAAGATATTCACAGATCATGGCTGTAAAGGGGGTTTCTAACACTGTTTTGAACAGACTCATCGAATTCACTGGCATTGATAAAGTGGATGGAAGAATTTTTTTTAAATAAAATCATATTAAGTTTAGGAAATCTCTTGTGGAATTGCTATCTCTTTAGCTGCTCTTGTAGGTATTCTGCAAATCTAAATGTTTAAGGTTAAATCCTTTCACCTTTCTAACTCCTGAGGATTGGCATAGATTGTCTCAGAGTATATGGTATTTTTTTAATCACCACAGTCTCCCTGCAGGCCAGAAGAATTATTTTCCGTGTACTGGCTATTATCAATTATATTGATTTCAATTTTTTTGCAAACTTTTTAAAGAAATGTCTTTACTTCTTAAATAGATTTTAAATAAATATGACACCCACTGCTCAAGACACGTATCAGGGATGAAAACTGGTTATGAATCCCACAAGTTTTGGCAGGAAATACAACCAGATGGGTGACAAAGTACAAGACAAGGCAGCAGAGCAAATTCATAGGCGCAGTTCACAGCTGCTGCTGATAAACTCATTGCAGGACTGAAATTACCTCTCCTGCTTCTACCTTACCTTGCAGCCAACATTTCAGGCTTGATCAGGTAAACTGCCTGGAGAGCTGGGGACCCAATATCTGGTGCAGGTGCACCTTCTAGCTTCCACCAGCCTTTACACACTGCCAAGTGCCAGATGCTACTACTCCCCAGTCTTTGCTACTTTCTCAGACTGCGACTGGCTTCCCAAAGTCATTCCTAGTTTTACTGTCAATGGCTCATAGTAGGGGATGGCAGATCTTGTAGTCAGCAAGGCTGAGGAGCCCAGAGTGACCCCTGAGAAGCCCAGACTGGTTCACTGACTTTTATATGATGAAAAGGAAAGGTGGATTTGGGGGAGAGGAGGCAAATGTCTCAGCAAAGATGGCTGTGTGCCCATTAGAAAACCTGTAAGATCTGGAAGGGTGAGAAAAGTTCATAGAGGTCAGAGGTCTACAAGGCCATGCCTCTGAGGATAGGTTGGATGGAACAAGGCAATGGTAATGGCAGTGTGGCTCAGAGAATTGACTGATGTAAAACCATCCAGCAGGATGTGCTCAGCTGCTGCTGCTGCCCACCACTGATCCACAGCATGGTGATGTATAAACACGACATACATTTTCTACTGTCTACTTTATTTTAATCAGTAGAACTGATGTTGCTCTAGACGCTGTTGAAAAATAGAGTGTTTTTATCTGACATGAATGCAATGACTTCTTGTTCAAGTGAATGGGAAGCAGAATAATATCACATATCTGCTGTACATATATATTCTATAATAACTATTTGCTATGTGTTGTTTTGTTTTACAGACATTGAAACATTTTTACTGTATAATAAAGTCAATGGGCTCTGTCTTGAGGCATCTATTGCACAGTCAGTTAGAACTGCCACCTGCAATCAAGACAACGAATCACAAAAATTCAAGTGGATCACAGATCATCAGCTTATGAGTGTGAAACATAAACTATGCCTGGGAGTGCCATTGAAGAAGGATCAGGCCATGGTCACCCTGTACCCCTGTAATCCAAAAAGTGAGCTCCAGTGGTGGGAATGCAGAAATGAAAGCCTCCTTGCAATCCAAGGAGAAGATTTATTTTTCAGTCCTGGCAATGAAGAGCATGACAATGTTTTGTTAAAGAAGGAGCTGAGTGCAAAGAATAAATGGAATTTCTATGGGGCCATGGATGTTTTATGTTCCCAAGGATATGAAGGTACAAAAAATTGATTCTTTCCTCCTTTGCATTAATTACTTTGTGAGTGTTAGAATATTTAGGATCTTTGGCTCTGACTGTTCTGACTCCTTCACTGACCACCAGAGTTTTAGAAAATCCATGCATTGAGGTACTTAACTTTGAATTTAATGTAATATTTATGTCCAAGCATGTATTATATACTCACACTTTTTTAGTCTATTCATTATAGTACATTGGTATTTCGAGTACTGTAAGTATTACATGTACCCTCTATATATTCTATAAACACATATTAGTGAATGTGTATATACATACTCTCATACTATGTATAGCATTCTATACTATGTATAAGTATTCTCTAAAGTCACTATTGCTCACCATACTGTGTCACTACATTATTAACAGAGCACATAAACACTAATAAGTTTCTTATACAGCCACAGGGATATGAAATTTACATCCCCATGAAGGAAGGACAATATGGGTGTGCTGAGAAAGGTCTGAAAGTTCTGATTTAAGCAGAGGAAGCATGGCTTTTTTGATTCACCAATGAGGATGCTCATGGAATAATTACAGTCATCAGTGCAATTACCTTTTATGATTACTGAAGTCTGATTGTTCTAAATGGCTTTCCCACATCCAGAATGAATGCTGTAAAAGCCACCTCACAGGATATTTGAACACTGAACTCAGCTTTGCATGTAGGAAGCTGCTTCACTGTACGAGATACTTAAATTAGTCACTGGAATAAAAACAAAGAGAGATGGTCTAAAATATGTTTACTTTTTTTCCCAGGAATCAAGACTTACAAATATTAGCTCCTGCTCTTGCACATGTTGTATAAATCTTAACATTGTTTGAAATAGAAGTATCTTAGGGTAGAGCTCTGGATCCTTATTAAGGTTGTAAAAGAGTCTTGGTCAGAAATTTAATTATAGACTTCATCTATGATACATTACATCAGAATAGCACTGCTCTAAAATATATGTCAGCAGCTGAAATCTGAAAAAGTGCTGGTTTTTTTATGATTATGGGACAGGAACCATGGAAAGCACTTTGAGATGCAATTCTGCCCCAGACCTTACTTTTTCCACAGTTAACATTAATTTGTTACTTTTCATACTCATGTTATCATTTTATCCCCTCAGAGACCTTCACGCTGCTGGGAAATGCTTTTGGGGCGCCGTGTGTTTTCCCTTTCATGTACGATCAGCAGTGGCGGGCGGAGTGCACGGCCGCGGGCCGCGCCGATGGCCGGCTCTGGTGCGCCACCACCGCTGACTACGACACGGACCAGCGATACGGCTTCTGCCCCTCCTCAGGTGAGGCACCTGCTCCCTCCCAGGAGCCCTCAGCGGGCCTTTGGCAAACCTGCACGAGCAGAGTATGATTATCTTTATAATAACAACCCATAACTCACAAGAATGTGGCTTAGTATGTGATGCGTTGCTGCAGGCTGCAGCTCGCTATGCAAAGAAATGACATGTTGCACAAAGACATGAAGAGAGTGATTGAAGAGTAAATCAGAATCCAGTTCCCACTTGCTGTGGGGGTGTTGCTGAGCAGCACAGTGATTCTGAGCTCCTTACTGCTTCCCAGCCAGGATGTGTGCTGTCACTGTTGTACAGCCCTTCTCTGAGGACTCCTGTTGTGATGGATGTGGGCACAAAAAACGAGCACTGTAGGACGATTGATGTTGAAGTTAATATTTCAATTTGCAGGATTCTCATGTGGACATATTTTTTTGCTAAAGTGGAATGTGTCCTTTTATCCATGCTTTTAAGCCCTATTCATATTTTCCGGGAAGTAGCCTTTCCACCCTGTTGATATCTGCTTGACATTTCTCTGCAATTTTGATCACTTTTATTTCTGTGGTCGCTTCCCCCTCTATCTCCCTTATGGCCTCGAGAGCTTTGCATTCAGTATGTTAAAATCTCCACCTGACACATCTCATCTTTCCTCTGTATTTTTCCCCATGGCTCCTGTTCAGCATTGTCTTTTTTTTATTAGAATGCCCCTTAACTCCACTTGATATAAAGGGGATTTTCAGTGGGGCACACATCCCTAGTCAACTGTGCTTTCCAGGTTCCTGCAAAGACATCTCACACTCTGAGCCCTGAAGGCGTGACACAGGGTCATTGAATAATTTCAGTTTTTGAAAGGTAGTCCCAGATTTCAGTTCTTTTTCTAAAATTCATCTTCATACTGAGTTTTGGGAATGATCAACTACCTGATTAAATTTTGTGTTGTGCTTGATTGAGAATGTCCATATCCTCAACAAATCAAAGATGCAAAGGTAATCAGAGGAGGGGCATGGTGCTGCTCAGCACCATTGCTGTGTGACAGGCACATCCAGAGGCTCTTTAAATGGGAATGGGAGTTATCTATGACATTTTTTGATGCTAAATTCAGGACTATAATTACTTCTAACAGTTCTCAGTGGGAGCTGCTGCTCAGAGAGAGAAGGAAATGTTGCACAAATATTTCAAAATGTTCTACTGGGACTTCTGCCATACACTCCATGCAATGTATTTTCCTGTGCAATCACTTGCCTTGTAGTAATTCCTGACTTGTCTCTCTTCATGGAACAGGAGGCAGTATAGGCTACCTTTGCCTGTCAACTCACTGGCCTTAATTTTGTCCTTCCCCATCTGCTCATAACATTTTCAGTGGTCTTGAAAGAGCAGCCCAGGTGAAATTTAGGGAGACGAATGAGAACCTGCTCCACAGAACAAGAACCTGCAACTCAGTTTTCTGTTGGCAAGTTACTATGACCTCTGCTGTTATTATTCTTTCCACAGATAAAGACAGCACGTGGACCTCAGATCTGTCAACAAATGTTCACTACCAAATAAATTTCGACTCAGCTCTCACATGGCACCAAGCCAGGAAGAGCTGTCAACAGCAAAACGCAGAATTACTGAGTATCACAGACATTCATGAACAAACATACCTTAAAGGTAAGGCAGTAAAGCAAACCCTGAGTTACATTCAGGATGTGTTCAGGCCATCATAATAGCTAAGGATTATTTAGTGTGATTTTGGCCATTACTTTTGGACTTAAATATGTGTGGGCAAGAGAACAAAATATTTAAAATTTGCAAGTTCATATCAAAATTGCTGCCAAATTTACATAGAATTCAATGCATTCCAGAATCCTGCAAGTGTAACAGTTTCACTTCATATTTACAAATCTTATTTTACATATATATATATATATATATATATATATATATTTAAATGGAGGAGAAAAAGATTAAATTAAAGATTTACTTTTGGTCAAAAGGAAACTTCAAAAGAAAAAAAAAAGAAAAGAAAGAAAAAAATATTAATCGTTATACCAAAAAAAGAACTTGCTTTGTTTCAAATGCCATTTTGACAGCTGTTTTTTTCATTCTCTTGGCAAACTGAAAAATATCAGTTATTTACAGATATCCAATTGCAGCCTTACATATCCACATATAGATGAAGAAATCATATGGAAGAAATATTTATTGTTGATTTTAAGGATTATTTTAACTTCTAACAAATTTTTATTATTATTTAAATTTATACTCTACCAGTAATTCTACTTCTTAACATACAGAATTTAGCCTATTCTGCAGAAACAATTTTGTTTTGGATATACTTTGTGCATTTTGCAATAGTTGACAGAATAAAACAGTGAGTTTCTGTTTGTTTTTTTTGTACAGTATTCAAACTTTGGCAAATGTCAATGTATTAGGTTCCATAGTATGTACAGATATTTACAATTAGCTATTTAGGAATACAAGTCTTCCCAGAGACATTGTTAGCGACCATTGGTAATATAAAAGAGATTTATAAAATAATTCCTCTTATTTTTGTAACTTAGAATTAACAGAAGGTACAGATTCTGCACTGTGGATTGGACTCAACAGACTGGACTTGAGTAGTGGATGGGAGTGGATTGGAGGCAGCCCTTTCCAGTACTTAAACTGGGCTCCAGGTAGATGTGACTTTGTTTGATTTTGTATTTCCGAAGAGAAAAGCTATATACCTCAAATACTGCTCCAAACTTTATTATCAGATAGTTATGCCATGAGATAAGTATTTTAGCTTTTCTTGGTTTAGCTTTAGAAAAATCTTTTTCTATAGTAATATAAGACAGCAACCTTCAATGTATTGCAAAAATACTTTAGCTGTGAAAGCAATACTGCCTGTCCCAAAAATAATCATTCTTCAATTTCTTGACTAGCAACTAAAGTATGAGTTTACAGGTTTGTATCAACTTACCTAACCTACACACATTTCATACAGACATTTCCGCTACTGGAAATATACCTTAGCTCTAACCAAAGCTGGGAAAGCCATGAACTCCATAATTTCATCCAGGAGTGGTCTGTCTGTGCATTTTAGACCTTAGACCTCTGTTTTTCATTCAGAAAAGTTTATTTTTTTCCTCTGTACTTTTCCCAAAGGAAGTCCATCTCCAGAATCTGGAAAGCTCTGTGTGGTTTTGAATCCTGAAACAAAAGCTAAATGGCAAAATCGGGGATGTGATCAGAAACTTGGTTATATATGTAAGAAAAGGAACTTTACTTTGGTTCCTTCAGGTATGTTGATACATATTGATAATTAAAGTAGAAGCTGTTATCTGAATCATTAAACATATTGACAAAGATGAACAGAAGAATTTTATTAGAAATAGAACTATTTCTTGTTTCTTTGGTTTACTTTTACAATGATTGCAACCTTTCTAGTCTGATCTGCAGTTTCACAACACACAGACTGAAACAGATAATAGCAAACAATTTACAACTAGTCACTCCTGTCTGTTTCAGGGGCTAGGTCTCCCCTTTATGTCCACAGACTACTGACCATCAAGAGGGAGAACAATCCAAAAATTATTTTTCAGAAGCAGGACATTAGTAAATATAAGCCCAAGAAAGAAAGATGCATAACTTAGTGTGGTTCTAAGACATTCTCCATGACTTGTGGTCAACCAGCATCCAGATAAGCAAGTTCAGAGTTCACTGAAGAAGTGGTGGAAGATTGAAACAGTGGAAGGTCAACACATTGAAGTGAGAAAAGATATTTTAAGCATATGAAGATTTCCCTGTTGGTGTGACCCTATGTATTCATCTAGCTGTAAATTTCTCTTGATGGCTTTTACTCTATCAATATACTTAATCCTTTAAAAATTCATAAACCTTCTATGTTAGCTGCAGATTATGTATGATTTCTCCTACCTGACAAATAAGTATTAGGGGATACAGAAGCTAATAAAATTAATGAATTACAAAACTAATACATTTGATTAATTCATTACAAAATTAATACACTTGTTGCAGACATTTGACTAAACTTAGAATTTGTATTAGATATCACTTGTATTAAAAAGCTTTCCTTCTCCAAGCTAAAAATTGCCTGGTTTAGAGAATCACATTTATGTCTACTGCATTTTGTGTTCATCATTTCCTAATAATGAGAATTTCAAATGAAAATTCTTAGTTTAGAACTTTTGTGCAGATGAGGTGGAAATATTTTCAGTGTCATGTCCCTTGGATGGCAACTGGATCTGTAAAGTCTTGGGACGTGTTCCTAGGTGACCCTGGACCTGTTACCTGCCCAGCTGGATGGGTGCCCTATGTGGATCACTGCTATAAGATCTTCAGGGACAGCAAAGGATGGCAAGGAGCTTTGACCTCTTGTCAGAAGGAAGGGAGTCACTTGGCCAGCATCCAGAGCCCTGAGGAGCACAGCTTTATGGTGTCTCAGCTTGGGTACAGTGAGTATATCCAGGGGTCTCTTGCCTTTGCCTGTATGGGAAACAAGACATTGATGGTTCCTGCTGAATTCTGGCTGTTGTCAAAACTCTGATTTTGTTTATTGCCCAAATAATTGATGTAGATCCGGGGGGCTGGGCTTAGGGATTTGTCTGTTTTTTTTCATTTTGTTGAAAGAAGCATAAAGCATTCACTCTTCAAGTAACATAAAATCAGTATTCTAAAATTTAACCAGTGCAATGGAACTGAAAAGTAACTATTCGGACTTCTAGCCTACCATTGTGGTGTATCAGCATTAGGCTGATAATTCACATGCACTGTTAGGAGGAGGAAGAGCAAAATTTTCTCACCCAGAGGAAGAATTTCCATGCAACCTAATTTTCCAAAGCATAGTCTTTATTTTTATATCTATATGAAAATATTAATTTATAAAATTATCATCGAACATGATGCATAAATTTGTGAAAGGAGCTGTATGTCCAAAGCCTAATGGTTAGTGCTGGGTAAGGGGTGGAGTGCCAAAAGAGGTCTTATCTCTGTTTCCATCTTTAGAGCCAACAGACAAGCTGTGGATTGGGCTGAATGACCATGAGGTTCAAATGTATTTTGAGTGGAGTGATGGTACCCCAGTGACATACACAAAATGGCACCTGGGAGAGCCATCCACTACAAACAACAGGCCAGAAGACTGTGTCCTGATCAAGGGCCAGGTGACATTTTTCAATACATATTGTACTTCTATACTAAAAATAACTACTTAATAAAAGAATAACATGCTCTGTTATTTCAGCAAATGGCTAGGGCCAGAAAAAAGAGATGTAGGGATTGAATTGAATGAGATTGAGAATGAGATTGAATGTGACCTTAAAAAAACCCCAAAAACATTACTGTATCGCTGGTGAAAATTTCTGTTTAAGTACATCTGAAAGTCACAAATGAAATTGTTAGGGCTACAAAAAAGGTCTCTGAAGATATTTTGAGAACATTATCTCCTTTTCCTCTGGTGGTAATGATGGTATGTGGGGATCTCTGATTCTTGCTGGCTTCTCTTTGCCTGCTTCTTTGCCATCCCATAGCACAGCTGCCTGTGCAGGACTCAGCACATCAGGTCAGGGAGCAGCTCCATGCACCCTCCTCCCTTCTTATCCTGCCAGTTGAGGCTATACTGCTATAGCCCAGTCTACTATTTCACAGATTTGCTGAGCAGATTTGGTTTTGATATCATGCAGGAAAATTAGATAAGGAAAAATATTCAATTTAAAAATAAAGGAGACCGACAACAAATAATTTTCATTATAAAGAAAGACATTTTTTATCTCCTTTAGATTATTAATCTTTATCATCTTTTTATTTCAAACTTTTTCCCGACAAAGAATGGCTATTGGGCAGACCATGTCTGTGAGAAGAAGGCTGGCTACATTTGTAAGAGAAAAGCTACATCACAAAGAGATGGAGAAAAAGAAAGTAGCTTTGCAGGTTGCAAAAAAGTAAGTATGTGAGAACGGAAAGTCAGTTTCTCAGATGAAATAGGTACACTGAGAATCCATTAGAATTATTTGAATTATTTGTATTATTTACATGGAAGGGTTTTTTGTTTTATTTATTATGAAGTTTCTCACTCTCTCTCAGTTGCTCTAAATTTTAAAAAACCATTTACAGAAACCACTTAGGAGGAATCTGTAATTTCACTGCAAAAAGTTTCTAATCCATAACATTCATGATCATTGTGCTTCATTAATTTTTAAACGTCATATTTCACTTAATACATGATACCTCAATTATTTAAAATTTGTATGAAAGTCCTAAAATCATGTTACAGGGCTGGAGGAGATATGGGACCTACTGCTATCTTATTGGACATGTTCCAGCAACATTTTCAGAAGCAAACACCACTTGTGAAGGAGAAGAAGGTTACTTAGCCACAGTTGAAAGTAGGTATGATAATGACTTATTCTTTGTTTTTAAATATCTAAAGAGTGTATCTTATGAAATATTCCTAGAAAAGCTAACACAACACCAAGCAGCAAAATGGTTAAGTAACAGATGAGGTCTCTAGTTGAATAACAAAAAAGTCTTGCTTTTTTTTGCTGTTCATATGGAATCTGAATCTTATGTAGGGTCTTCTCCCCCAGTCTGAGGCAAGGAATAAGAGAAAAAAATCCATCATCACATTAGACTGACAGGATTTGGGTAAATACCTTTGTTTTCACTTGCATCTTGATGATGTTTTTTACAGATATGAACAAGCTTATCTGACTAGCCTTGTTGGGCTGAGGTCTGAGAAATATTTCTGGCTTGGCCTCTCTGATGTGCAGGATCAAGGCACTTTCAGCTGGGCCAATGGTGAAGCTGTCTCCTTCACACACTGGGATGCAGGAATGCCTGGTAGGTGCTGTGATGAGGGATGGTGGGGGCTCTCTGACAATGTAGTCCCTATTTAGGTTACATTGGTATATAGTCCTCTGAATTTTATGTTTTCAACTTTTGGTATATTTTTTAAGTACTTGCACTTGTCATATCCCATATTCTAATTTCAAAGGGAAAATTTTAAACTGCACTTTTATATTAGGACATCTGGTATATTTACCCATAAGATTAACTTTTGGCCCATCTTCACAGGGAGATAAAAGGAGTTAGAAGCGGGTCCTAAGACTATTCCACACTCGTCCCTCTAGTGAAAAATTAGCCTGGGAGAAGAGGTTGAAACAGAGCAACTGGAATATGGATTTTAAGTTAGAATTGCAAACTCAAAATATCAAAAATCCCTGTGCAGTTATTATTTTTATGCATGATACTAAGAAAACTGCATTAATGGGTTCATGCTGTGCAGAAGCACAGAAAACAAGATTTCATTATGCCATGAGGAAATCTTTTTGTGGCATATACTGTGTTCCTCTCAGTGATTATTTGTCTGGAGACTTTCTTGAAACCTTCAGTGAGGTTATAAAATATAAAATAAAACCAATAAAAATATGGAAGACAAAGACTAACAAAACCTTAGCAAATACCATAAGAAGAAATCTTGCCAGGGAGTCTATCCTGTCAGAAGATGATCAGAGCATGAGGAGAGCACTGAGAGGTCATGTTAAGGAATCTTCCCCCTCTGGCCGTCCAAGGGACACTCTGGAGTCACACTCACACCACCTGAGCTGGGACCAAGGTCCCCCCCAGCTACACCTCCACATTCACACAGTCAGAGAGGGTTTCCTCAACAGCTTGAATCCAGGTTTCCTCAGATTTTTGGTTGCTAAAATAATTCAGTAGTGGTGCAATATAAAATAACAGCTTGAGCTGAGTGCTTCCAAGGAAGGTCCATGACAGAGGAAACCCTGGGCTGTTTTACAGTCTAAATGCAGTGATGTCTGGGGTCCTTGGCCCCTGCTGAGCCTTTGGGTGTCCATTTACCTGGCTGGAGCACAGGTGCCTGTGCCCTTTGCTATGCAAAGGGTCAGCACCTGTTCACAGCCCTTTGCCTTGGGTCCCACCAGCCAGAGCTCAGTCTCAAGTTGGCACTGCAGCTTGCAAACCAAATTACCCACAACAAATTCATCCCTCAACAATCAGGCTGGAATAGGAAAGAAAAATCTGTTTCCTTGCATCTGTGTTCACTGAGAAGAAAATGGACTTTCTGTGCTGGAAATTTTCGTTGTGAGGGTATCTTTGAAGAGTCTATTTCAAGCTGAAATATCAAGAAAATAGATTATGGAGGAAATTGATGGCATGAAGTCAGGACTAAGCATGGCTGCAGAAGCATCCAGGAACTGTTAGGATTACATGAAATAAACCCTTCTGTTTAATGTGGAAAGAGAGCTTTAGCTTTAGCTTTCCTGCTAAAGCTGCCTTGACACCTAAGCTTTGCTAGAAGACAAATTTGGTGCCAACATTTAAAATGGTTACAGAGAGATATGGGGAAATACAGATGAATAAGTCATTTGTAAATTAACTGAATCTGAGCTAAAGAATAGGTAGTGGGAAAGATACATAAACTCACTTCTGGAAAGAGAGGTCATGCTTGTAGATCTCTCAGAGCTCCACACAGTATGTGAAAGCATATGAATGAGGGAAATCTAGTTAGTGTGGTCTATCTCAATTACCAAAAGCCTTTTAGCTAATCTAATGTAACAAGAAAAGCTCTTACATGAATAGAAATATTGATAAAAAGGCACTGACTGGAAGGTTGATTTTTTAATGAGGGCTAGTTTTTAACTCAGGAAGTGTGCTCACCAACAGAACCCCATAAGGACCTGTGCCAAAGCCCATGCTGTTCCATATATTTGCAGACCATATGGAAAATGTGCAATAGTGAAGTGACAAGATTTGATGATGAGAGTAAATTGTTTCTGATAGCAAAAATGTGTCTGTGAGAAAACTCAGGATGGTATCAGGAGAATAAATGACGGAGCATGATCAGTAAAACAGTAGGTGAACATCCTAGGCAAAGGATGCTCTTAGGAACAAACACATGTATTAAATTGCCATAAAATGATGGATCTACAGCTGAATTTCATTTCAGCTCATGGCACCACAGTAAACAGGTCCATTAAGACATCAGGTCTGTGCCCAACAGAAATTAAAAAAACCAAACAAAAATCCCCCAAAAAATGTTAAAAGTACTTAGGAAATAAGGAAAGAGCACAAATATGCCATTGAATAAGCCCATTTTGTGCATTTGACTGCATCTTGTGTGATGTAGGCAGCTCTGTCCCCCTCTGAGAGAACAATCTAAAATTACAGCAAACATCATGGGACAAGTTTCACCCTGAAGCTGTCTAGGTTTGCATCCCTGCCCTCTGTATGCACCAGTGGGGCTGCTGTCATCTATATGAAAAACACTTGTGACCAAGGTAATGTTATCTCATGTAAAACAGGCTTAACATAAATAGAAATGAGATTCTCACTTGAAAACACAAGACTTCACTGTAAAAACTCTCACTCTACTTTCTACCCAAAGAATTAATTATTCAGGATATTCAAAATGAAAAAAAAAAAAAGTAGAATTCTTTATTGACCATGACCTCCTCAAACAGAAAATTATACTCTGCCTGTATGAAAACCACCTAAAATACGAATTTTCTTTTCAAATGTTATTGCATGGCAAAAAGTGAATGGCTGCTGTTCAAAGATTTTGACAGAATTAAATAATTCACACTATAGAAAATATCTAGCATGTTTTGTTTTGTTTTGTTTTGTTTTTTCCTCATAAAGGAAATAATCCAGGATGTGTAGCCATGAAAACAGGGACTGCAGCTGGATTATGGGATGTTCTTGACTGTGAGACAAAGCAGAAATATATTTGCAAGCAGTGGGCAAAGGGTGCAACAGTTCCACCTGTTCCAACTACTGCTCTGGTCCCCACATGCCCTGAAGGCTGGGTATCAAACAACCACAGAAGTTCCTGTTTTAAAGTAAGTGCCTGAATAGTTAAAAGAATCAGCTTGGGTGGGGAAAAAAATGAACAAGAAAAAAAAAAAGGAACTGATGTCTTCATTTTGCAATATCTGAGATAAGAATAGGGCAAAAACCAAAAAAAACCAAAACCCCCACAATTCTAAGTAAAATATCCATGAGATGGGAGAAACTAAGGAAGAAAGATAAGGTTGAAGGGAGAGAAGGGAAGGGAGGGGAGAAGGGCACAGGAAAGAAAATGAGGAAGTTTGTGCTTCAGGGGTTGAAGGAACTGGAGCAGGAAATGGAAGAGGAACATAAATATCGAGACCCCAGAAAGACAAAAAGAAAAAGAAAATAAAAAGAAAGAAAAAGAAAAAGAAAGAAAAAAGAAAAATAATAGGAAACAGCTCCCTATTAAAATTATTAAAAGGAAAATGACAAAATTCTGTATTAAACAGCAGAGGCAGCAAAGCTGGTTTGTCAGTGCTGCTGTTTATGACTGTTGTGCAAAGATGTGTTTGCCTGAGACATGCAGCAGTTCAGGGAATAAACAGAGAAACAGTGAAGTGTAGGATCCAGCAGCACAATGCCTAAGGCTGGAGCTTGCTAAAATCAGCTCATAACCCCACAAAAAAATGGATAAAATGTCACGTGAAAGGTTAATTAAACCAGTGTTTATGAAGGACATTTACTGGAGAGTTTCTCGTGCAAAGTTACAGAAAACTTGTGTTTGAAGTACAGTCAGCAGTATCTGAGCAGGTATAAAAAAGGAGTTTGAGCAAGAAATGAGTGTAATGTGCAAACAGTGATTTGGGATCGTGCAAAGTTGAAATAT
The DNA here is from genome assembly GCA_014549065.1 of Cardinalis cardinalis. Taxonomy (NCBI): domain Eukaryota; kingdom Metazoa; phylum Chordata; class Aves; order Passeriformes; family Cardinalidae; genus Cardinalis; species Cardinalis cardinalis. The sequence continues at coordinate 2,277,914 of JACDOX010000009.1, read as the reverse complement.
GCTAAGTGTAAGGTGTTAATATTTTTATCACTTTATTGAATTAATGAGTCCTTCTCCTTTTTTTTTAAATTTATTTCAAATTCATCTGGAATGCTATATATTTGAGCTCTTTAATCCCCAAATCATAATTTTAACTTTGGTCAAAATCTGTGCTTATTGTCTCTTAAATCAGTTAGACATCATTCTGCAAATGTAAAGTGAGAGTTGTAAATTACCATGAGGTCATTCTTTTGCTTGAATCTTCAGACTCCTCCCAGACCATTTTGCCTCTCAACCACAGCTACTCTTCTTTCCCCTCATATGGAAGCTGGCTTGGGCTCTTCTTCAGTTAAAACAAATTAAAGGGAGTTGGGGAGCAGTATTCCCTTTTCTCCATTAGCAATTCCTCTTTTTTTACCACCATGCTAAGTAGGTAGGCAGCTGTAGTGTAAAAATTCTAGAAACCAGTTGGAAATGTTATTTCTCTTATGGACTTTTACTCAGCTCATATGAAACCTCATTTATGTTTAAGCAAGACTGTAATTCTTTTATTATTGTAACATGTATATAATATGTTTTAAATTAGTTTCTCCATAGTGTTTTTGCAGATCAAATATTAGAAAGAAATCATGGTTTGAAGCTCGAGATTTTTGCAGACAAATAGGAGGGGATCTGGTCACCATTAACACTAAGGAGGAGATGCCATTACTAATCCAAGCAATGAGGTTGGTATTTGAGGTGTATTTATCTTACCAGATTCAAAAACTTTTCATATGAACTATTATGAATGATCCTAGATGACTTCTAAAATGTATGGATTCTTCAAAAGCCACAAGACCTGTGATACTTTGAAATTTAACTGTTCAGTACTATTTTAACCTTTTCATGGAAAAAAGAGTGTTTTGTGTCAAGAAAAATTTTAAAAAATCTCTACCAGTATCATGATTACTAGATTTAGTTTAGAAACATGAAATTAGTGGTATTTCTACAAGGGTAGAAAATATGATCACTGTATCTACCCAAAGTAGGTATGTATCAACCTTTCAGTGGTCAGTGCTGAAACCACTTTTTGAATCTGTGAAGGTTTTCCCTGACTGAATAGTACATTAGGGCAATACATGATTCAATACCACTAATAAGTATGATAACTAAGGTATTGACACTGAACCAGAGAAATATTGCACATTTCTATGAAGAACACATGTATGCACTTCACCAAAGGTAGTAGGGAAATTTGCAACTTCACTGCTTTTACAACATGCTCTAGGAAGTTCAAGTATGTATTTCTGGATTTTTTTAATGCTGATGTTTACTCACTGCTCTGTTCTGTACTTTCTTTTAGAGCCAGTCACTGTACGTTTGAAATAGTTTGGCTTGGTATATTTTCCTTGAATCCAGATGAAGGATTTGCCTGGAGTGATGGCTCTCCAGTGAGTATCCTAATTTTTCATCATATTTGTTTGCTTAAGATACTTTGGGATTTGTATATATACTTTTTGGCTTTTTGCTGTTATCCTCATTGAAGAAACAACCAATCTTACAAACGTTCAGGTAGGTGTTAATCTGTATTGTCACAACCAATATCACAGCTAAACATTTGAATACATGGAAATTATCTGCATCTCATCAAATTCCATAGGTTTTCTGTGTAACACTCCAATTTATTTCCTCTTCCAAGAAGATAATATTTACACCTAAAGTCAAAACATAAATGTCTAAAAAGTTAATGGGACAGTGAGCATGTTTCCCAGTATACTCCTGAATCCCCCAGTAAGTGATGGCTCAAGGTCTTTTAGAACTGGAGCTCATATCTGTAATTTTAATTTATGTATTTCTGGGAATTTATCCAGTCATCTCTTGAGCTTATGCAAATATCAACAGCTGTGAAAAACATTCCTGCAGGATTCTACTCCTCATTACCCTCCATTTACTACTGTTCCCTATTCTTCGGTTTTCTTTAACACAAGCAAGGACCTTTTGTCTTATCCTGTTCCTTTCCACGAAAGTTTCAGAAAGGGATGTCATCAAGAATTCTTGGCAATAATAGGTAGGTTGTATCAATATGTCTCCCTTACCATTTGGATGTCAGTTTCTTCAGAGGTATCTCCCCTAGATTTGTAGGACATGACTTCCCTCCCTAAAGTCACAGACCCATCCTCATTAGCCACAGGGAAGGGAAAAAGTAATGCTGAATTGATGCATGACATGGTCACTGCTTCTGGAGAGTTGCTGGACAATGTAATTTTGAACCAGGCCAGATGTGGAGTGAAACACTTTCCCTGAATTTCCAGCTCTTTTTAGCTAAAACCAGGATCTTGAGAAAAAAGCAATTCGTTTCCATTTTCCAGTTGAAAGTACAGCTACCAAAAGAGATGAAAAGAGTAACAAAGTTGATTTCTTCTATAGGTTAGGTACACAAACTGGGATGGTAGTCCAAGGAACTCAGGACGACTCCAGTTTTGTGGCTCATTCCGTCGTGGGGGAAATTCTCAACCATGGTCTCTTTCGGTCTGTCAAGTGCAGCATAACTGGGTTTGCCAAATAAAACAAGGTAGATTTCTTCTTTTTTGGCAAGAAGATTAAAAAACTTTAATCAGTAGTTGCTTTCTAAGTTATGTTACTGGAGAAAGAGACAAAATTTTGAAGAACTACTTTTTCCAAATGGAGGTCAAGAACATGATGTAACATATTATGGGCTGAGATTTTTCAATTATGAATTATAAGAATGAATTGAATGTATTTTTACATAAAATAGGGTGTATAAATAATCCATATATTTGCAAGATTACAGAATTTTTTGATATTAAGTAACTTTTGCTTTTATTTTTGTAATGTTGCAGTTAAGGAGTTGTAAGGGCTATCATTGTATTCCTTACAATACTGGTTTTTATACTAACACAAGTGAAGCTAAAAATCAAGTGTGATATCTTTGTCAGATTTCTTGGTACTTCAGATTCTCCTGTAGAATTATTCAGGATTCAAATGGTTTTGGAATAGCAACGGCTCATAGCAGTGCTATTTCTTTTTCTATCCCAACCAGAAATAACTCACAGTCATTTTATATATCTATATCACCTATATCTATACCTAATATATATATGCACGTTCATAAAGTCATATTTCTTTTTGCCTATGAATATTACTCAGAGAGTTTTCTTGATAGAGCTATAATAAATCCAGTGGAGATTTCCTCCCTCTTGATGAAAATATCCCCAGGTGAATTACGGAATATCTACTTATGGATCAGTAAAGGTATTGTATGCCACAGTTCAAAGTGTTTCAGATAAGTCTGCTGTGACTTACAGCCCTGGAAGAGCAATTTTCCCTTGCCTTGCTTTGTGCAGGAATGTGATTCAGCCAAAGTTATGGCTTTGCTGAAGTGAAGCACCGCTTATGATACAAAGTCAAAGTAGATGACTTTGCATATTGAGCAGTGTGAGGCTGAACTGTGTGGCTAAGCCTGCTACTAGTCAATGGCAATGGGGTAAAGAATCTTGCTCTGTTCCTCTCTCTTCTTGCAGTCAGTCATAAGCTACATCATAACACACTCTAAAGAGATGTATCATGCCTTCTGCTTTCTTCTTTTGCAGGAGTGTCATTAAAACCTGAACCAATTGACACATATGGTAGGTCTTTGTATCTATTTTTTTTTATTATTAATAATTTTTTTCCGAAAATTGTTATTCTAGAAAAAGCTTTTGTGTTCAACACATATGAAATTTAAGGGTACCTTATTTATCTTCCAGAATATAAAACCACTGCAGATGGATGGGTCATATATGAAGATAAGCTCTACTATATCAGCAAAGAGCAGGTCTCCATGGAAAGAGCCCGAGAGTTTTGCAGGAAGAATTCAGCAGACCTTGCTGTTGTCAATAGTAACAGTGAGAGAAGGTTCCTGAAGAGAGCACTAAAAGAAAATGTAAGAATCATTATAAACAGACTGCCTAAAGTAGAAACGCTTTTGACAATCTGCTTGTAAAAGTTGAGTTGTCTCAGAAGCAGAGGCATCAGTATTTTTCTTAAGGAAATATTCCCCAAAATACCCTTTGATCCCATGGGATTTGGCTTCCCTGCTCCATGCCTGATGCAGTTGACAGGAAGAGTGATGTGGGAAGGTACCAACTGTCTTGGAAAGCAGCTGGCCTTTGGGGGAGAATAAAAAAGGAGTACCAGTTTCTGACTCAAAATCTGCTTATTTTCTACTCCATCCTAAGGGCCTTCAGAGCTGCAGGTCTTGGCTCTGATGTCCTAGATAAAAAACCTGACTTCTGTGCCTGAGCATATGAACACAATGGTTAACTGCAAGCAGGTGCAATGGTTGCAATGGTTGCAATGGTTAACTGCAAGCAGGTGCTTTACTGCTGTGGACTTCAGTGGCTGCTCTGTGGACCTAATCATTGGTGTATCAATTTCTGCTTGTTTTGTTCAAAGATTTCTTTTTAAATTGAAGTAGTGTCTTTCTGATTTAGGAGAGCTATGGGAGAGAGCAAATAGGATACTTCATTGGTCTAAGAGTGAGCCTTGATAAAAAGTTCAGGTAAGTTAAGATGATTGGTGCAGCTTCTAACATGTAGAAACAAATAAAATATTTTTATGAAGCTGGAGGGACTTAATATTCTCTTGAAGGTCTGAAGGCTGTTCCACATACTGTGTACAAAGCAAAATGGAATAGTCCTAGAATATTCTAAAGTGCAATAGTTTCCCCAGAAAGAAATAGTAAAAGAACTGTTTTTTTCCTTGAGTAAGCACCTAGGCAAAGAAAATCTTGGCAGCTCTACTCTCCATACACACTCTCTCAAGTTTCTTCTAGAGATTTGTCCCATAAATTGGAGTGATACTTTGCTATACTGAATTTTATACCTATGAACATGCACACATACACTTAAAAAATGCCCTATATTATAGGGTTTGGCTTTCTTATGCTTTTTATCTATATATCAGAGGGGTTTTCCAGAGTTAGGAAGACACAGGCCATGACTACAAAAGGCAGTCTCTGCAAACTCCTATTCCAGGAGAAATGTCCGCAGGAATTTACAGTACAGAAACAGTAACAAGTATTCTGAAAAGACCAACACACAAATCAACTCAAAACTAAGATAAGAGATACCAAAGAGCATGACACACTGCTTATCTTATGACCTACTAGTTAGGATGTGGCTGGGAGGTTAAAAAAAGTCCTTCTGAGGTTGATCTGGAAAAGTTTAGAGGAGATTTGACTTTAGCCTTTCTATTTTAATGCCACTGTTGAATGTATGTAAGTCACTTACCTTGAGAAAGGCAGAAGAGGAGCGGGGAGAGAAGCTGATAGTGACTGAGTTGGTAAATGACTTTAACATCCTGATTTAGGAGTCAAATTAGGGATGTACAGCATTCCATGGATCCAGTGAGAATCTCCTTTATTTAGAACAATTGTATCAGCAGCAGCAAGACATAGATGATACAGTTGAAAATTTTCCCACTTCAGGCTTATTGATCTAAATTCTGAAATACTGAATAAAACGTGGTGAAAACCTCCTCTTCCTCCAATAGCAATATATTAAAGAAAAAAGCAGGTAAACATTGAGGAAAAAGTTATAACTTTGGTACTTTAGAAAGGAAGGTTTTAAAGTTGACAGAAAACGTCCTTTAGTCTACAAAAAAAAATAGAACACTCCTCCCTACACCCACACAGAGCAGAGTAAATCCAGAGAAAAGTATTTTCATTCTTGTTTTCACCTACGAAAACACCACAAATGCTCAGACTGGAAAGCATAGTATTACCTAGGAATAAAATAGTTATAGTAATAACTATTAGGATAAAATTTTAATATCCTTCTCTGTAGTACGTATTATGAATAACTGATTTTGATTACTCTTATTAAATGTTGTCAAAACAATTGTGGCCATTAACAGAAAATATGCTTGGTATATTCTTTTTCTAATTTGCAACCAGAAATACTTTACAGAAACGTCTTCAAATTAGAATAATCAAGTAAAGAAAGGGCAATCTCTAACAGCCCCTCCCATTGTAGTCTGTTTCCATAAATCCTCATAGACATTCTTACTCATGAGGTGTTCATTAAGACTACCATGCCACAAATGAAGATATTAATTAATAACTACTTGTGTATATTCTCTTTAAGCTGGGTGGATGGAACTCCAGTAACTTATGTGGCCTGGGCTCCTAATGAACCCAACTTTGCAAATAATGAAGAAAATTGTGTGGTTATGCTGTCAGAGCATGGTAAGTGACAATACAAAACTATTAGATTTTATTTGTCTCTGCTGAGATTATAACTAGTGCTGTCAAACATCTGCTGTCAACTGTCACACAATCTTTGGCAGCTGTTTTCTGCAGCTTCTTTCCAGTGATAAACCAACACAATGCAGTAACTCTTCCCAGTCATGAGACCACCAGCCATGGAAGAGTCTATGCCCTTAGAATGGGGAGATTTCAGTACCATGAGTCATTTAAAGCAGAGGTTTCCTTCTGGGTTTTTTCCTTTTTACAGGGCTTTTCACTACTTCTTTCAAGTAAAAATTTGAATAGTCTATCTTCTCTACTATGAACTTAACATTTATAGCAGCTACAGGAAATTGGAGTTGAATGTACAAGTCAATGAGAAAAGAAATACATCTAATGCCCTAAGATATGTTTACAAGTACACTGGAATGGAAATTTCTTGCAGATCCTAGAGCTCTACTTCCTCTTGGGTCTATTTCTGTAACTTCAATGAGGCTAGTGGGACTTTAGTGTATATGTATTGATCTCTTAACCTATGTTTTACAAATAATCAATGCAGTATGTTTGAACATTTATTGTGCCATTAGATTGATCTGGTATTTCTTATCTCATCAATTTCTGAATCTTTTTTATTTTTTTTCAAATTTGCTCACTGGTGTATCTCCCCCGTTGTCTGCCATGTGATGATGCCAGAGCTCACAAAACCCCCCATGAACAGGTATAGCAACTGTGGAGAGAGCCCTGAACAAGGAGCAGATGGGTTAGGAAGCTCTAATTAACTACAAGGAGCTACAGTACTGTTACTATTAGAGCTTACTTGAAGGTGCCAGGTTACTTTGCCTTCAGCTCAAGCTGTTGCCTGAAATACAAAACAGAGAAAATTGTGTTTATTTTTAAAAAAGTGATAAATTATTATTACCAAATATTAAATACTATAACATCTTGAATTTTTTTCTTTTTTTTTCAGGCTTGTGGAATGACATTAACTGTGGCTCTGCCAATAAATTCATATGTGAAAAACATAACAGTTCTATTAATTCAACATTGCCTTCTCCATTGGCTCCTGGAGGATGTCCAGAAAGCTGGATTTTTTTTAACAACAAGGTATGTCAACAAACTTCTTCAGTAAATTGTGTAAAGCAGTAGAACTGAAGAGAAAATACTGGAAAACTCACATTTTTTTATGAAAATAAAGTAAATCTGGAGAGTAATTACTTGGTCAAAATGTGCAGACTGGATGGCTGGGCTTTTTTTGAGGTGAGTTAGACATCTAACTTTGCAGAGAAATACAGTAAAAGTAGATGTATGCTGAGTAAATTTCAGAGAGCATAGTTTGTGTGGGCTTAAAATACACTGTTACTGTTTAAGAAAACCTCTCCTACTCTCTTCATGTACGTTATTTTGTTTAGAAATGCAAGTTTGTAATGGTCAATCTTGTAAAAAAGGTGGAAAGGTTTAGAAAGAACGTATTTGAGCAATCCCTTCTGCCTGTAGGGGTTCACAAATCTTTGAATTCAAGAAGATGATGCCTACTACAATTGTTTTGAGGACAGCTTTGCATTCAGACACAGTCTGGAAGTACTCATTGCTGTAGGACAAGAGTTTGTACCAATCTGAGTTGAAGCTCCATCTACCAAAGGCTGTTTTGTCTACTTTACATACACTGTTCTGTTATTGCATCCTCAGAATTCTAGGTCAATGTGCCAAAGGATATTTCACACCCTTTGGCAGGATGAACAGTTGTAACCACAGTCAGCAGAAGGAGGATAAAGCAAAGCAGGGATAATTCCCTGCTGCTGTGTCACTCAAAGCCACATTTTCTTGGTTTCAAATGATGCCTCTATTACTGCAGGAAGAAGGAAGATGAAAATGTGAAAAGTGATTGTGGACTTGACCTCGTTACAATCAGTTCATTTGATACCAGACTCCCAGATTACACCTTGCACAATGAGGAGGGATTAGTGCATGCCCGGGTCTGCCCATCCAGACTTTCTACTCTTGAGCTCTGTCACTCATTCTGGCCCTGATTTCTTTTTCTGCAGAAAAGTACATCTTAGAGCCAATTGATAACATTCCCATGTAATAGTTCCAGTCTTTGCTAGTTTGAAAAAAGTGCTTGATTTGTTTCCAGTGTTTCAAAGTATTTGCTTCAAATATAACAAGAAATCTTACATGGCATGCTGCACAAGATGTTTGCTTCAATTTGGGAGGAAACCTGGCTACTATACCAAATGAACAAGTGCAAGGTATGTATATGGGCTCTATTGAAAGAAAAAAAAATCTCAATCTCTCTACTAAAGAAGCTGCTATACTCGCCAATATAAAATATGGCATTACCTGATGAAAATTGCTTATTAGCCAGGTCACTCCATGGTTTATTTTAACTTCAAAGTCCAAGGCAATACCTAAAATTATTATATATAAGAAATAAAATTTGTTTCTAGTTCTTTCAGCTGCTTTGTTTTCATGAAACTTCCAGTGTGTTCTGAGAGTGGTTCCACAGATCTCTCATACTGACAGAAATCTGTATTTCCTGTTTCTCTCACTGGCAACAGGACTTTCTGGAACCCTATGTGTGCATATACAGTGGGGAAAGGATGCTTATCTAAACATTTAATTAATGTCAGATGAGCTGTGTAGGGGAAAATGTTATCCCTTCATTATGTCCCCTACTTTGGGCTTTTATATATTTTTCTGCTTTTGGGCAAGTCACGATGAGCTTTCCTTAACGAGAAATCTTTGCCTCTCTCCAGCTTTCCTTTTCTATCATTTGAAGCACGCCACAACTAATGTTTGGATTGGGATGAATGATATCAACAGAGAGTCCACATTTCTTTGGGCAGATGGAAGCACTGTTTCCTACACCAACTGGGCTAATGGTGCACCAGAAAAGCAGCAAAGCTACTTTGACTATTATGAGTTTGAAACATTGACAGATGATGCTCTAGAGGTACAGGAAATTTAAGTAACTTCTATACCATGGGCAGCTAGTTGATTTTCCTAAAAGAAAATTTAGAGCAGCAATAATAGGATGCTGAAACAAGTCATTTTGTAAGCACAATGGGGTTTAGTAAATCATCTGATAATGATTCCAAATACACTCAAATGTTTGGCAAAGGTTCTGTAGAAGAGGGATTTTAAGGCTTCCATCTGAACTATTGCAAAAAACAGCTCTGTAAAAGAAGCTTGGAGGAATTGATATCAGTTCATCCCCAAACTGCATTAATGCAAGTACTAAAGCTGCAACAGCAAACAAAGACAAGGTATGATAAACCAAAATTAGGATTTTTTATGCTACAATAATTTGGCTGTGTGTACGTCCCACTTCTGGCTAATGTTCTCCCACACTACTTTACTCATTTCTGATGGTACAAATTGATATCTTCAGCGAAATTACTCTTTCTCTGCAGAAACTCAGGCTCTTTTCCAAAGGTGGCAATTTCTGAGGAAATGATTGGCAGTTATTCACCCAAGATTTTTAACATCTGCCATCAGTCAACTTTAGCTGATGACTAAAACTTATTTAAATCAGCATAAAGAAGAAACTTGGATGACATGCCAAAAGACTGCCATGGTCAATCTTGAAATCAGGGGAGTCATGAAGGAAATACTGGAGCAAGTAAACATAAGGAAGTAAAGAGAAAATATTTTGTTGCATCTGATAATGATGACTTGATAATGACTGTAAAAAGCCAGCAAACAGCATCTGCTTTCTGCAAGAGAGTCTGCTTCAATTAGGCTAGCATAGACTAGAGCTTTTAACAATAGTTCTATATTGTTTTTCTCATTGATAAAAATGTTTTGAAACAGATCTACATAAATGTAAATCAGAACAGAGAAGATTTATTATAGGTACCTTAGTCACTTATACAGTCATTATGGGGTCCTTAATAAAACTGGTACAATGGGTTTTAATTGACTTCTTTCAGACCTTAACTGGCACCAGCGGAAGCCTGGTTCAAATTTAAGGGGTCATTAATAAATACCAGGTCAAGCTGCCTGGCAGAAACCTAGGAAATCCGAACTAATTTAGGCAGGTGTTCAGTGAGCTCCTCTCCTCTCTGCCATCAGGGCTGCACTAGCAGACAGGAGCTTCAGCTCACCCCCTCCCCACTGCCTCTAGTAATGGCTATGCCTCTTCCCCTCCACTTCAGACAGATTGTGTCTTCATCATGAAGTCAGATGGGAGGTGGAGAGATGATAGCTGTGACAACGAAAGAGGCTATGTGTGCCAGATGAATTCACGTGAGTTCTGTTTGACTCAGTCTCCTAAAGAGGAAGAATACCTTGGTTAGATAAGATGAATATATAATCTGATGTGATTCCTTCCAGCTTTGAGTCTCATTCTGAATCTCAGTCTCTCAGACCTCCACCAGTGTTAAGGCAGTGCTATATTTAAAGCACAAATTGTTTCACAGAAATTGCTGGAGAGGAACCACTATCTTAATCAGGGGTTTTGTACCTAATCATGAGTAATAATAGAGAATAATAAGTGAAAATGGCTTTTTTTTTTCTCAGTGAAGTATAAGAGTGGGGGGTTTATTTGGTTTGGTTTTTTTTATTTAGGTTTTTGGTGTTATTTTGTTCATGAGCTTAGAAAAAGATTTTGACTTATTGACTAGGACCTTTTGACCAATTTTTTATAGCTTGCATGCTGCAGAAGAGCAATATATTGTAAATTCATCCATTCAACTTTTCCTCCATAGTTCCCTCACAGCCTGAATTACCAACAACAAATCCAGCCTCTGGCTTTACTGGCTATGGTGACAGTAGGTATTCAATCATTTCATCTGAAATGCAATGGGAAGAGGCCAGAAGGAACTGCCAAGACAAATCTGCAGAACTTGCCAGCATTTCAGATGCCTACATCCATTCATTCTTGTGGATCCAGATGCTGAAATATGGAAAACCTGTATGGATCGGTCTTAACAGCAATATGGTAAGTGCTGGATAGATGGGAGGGGCAGGTGCTCAGGGAATTTTCCTGCTCTAAGAGTCCTCTGGACAGCCAGTTTTGAACAGCAGAGCAATTGTATTCTGAATGGCTTCACTGTGTAAATGCACAGAAATATAGGGGTATTGTTAGAATAAGTCAAGGATTTTCACCCAATAGAGTGAAAAATCGCAGAAAATGTTAGCAAGAAGCAAAAGATGGAGTAGAAAGTTCTAGAAACAGTAACGGAAGTCAAGCTGCAGACTGAGAGTCAGAAAGTGCAGCTGTCCTGAAGTGACTATTGACCACACTGAAAGTCAAACACTCTACTATGCAGGAGGATACTTAGAGCTATTAATATATTAATAGAAGTTACTGTGAGTATTAGGGAGATATTTTAAGATTTAAGCTGACTGTTTAGTGTTTAATGTCAAGTAATCTTTATGCACAAATAGCTCTGAATTTTAATTTAAATAAAGCAGAGCAGAGAGGACAAATTCTCTGTAATTGCTCCTCTTGATGTAGGATTTACTAAATGACCTAAGATGGCCTCATTTGGCTTTCTTGCCCTATTGTATAAGTTTGTTACTTCAGAAAAACCCTTCCAAAAGCAATGCAGTGTTGAACAGTGTTCATATATAGTTCTTGTACAACTCAAATTGCCTGGTGACATTGCTTAGAACAGTGAATGGGGTTTTAAAAAAGGGCCCTTTTTTCCCCCAAAAAATCAAATAGGCATATGATTATATTTACACTGTATTTATGTGGCAGAACTTTTTATGTAAAAAAAACCAACAACAACAACAACTATTACCAGAATTCCTTTGTTTTCAGACTGGTGGGTATAACAAATGGACCAATAACTGGAAAACCAGGTACACAAACTGGGCAGCTGGGGAACCAAAGGAGAACTATGCTTGTGTTTACCTTGATCTTGATGGTACTTGGAAAACAGCATCTTGCAATGAAAGCTACTTTTCAGTTTGCATGATATCAGATGGTAAGCAAAGACATGTAACAATTTTAAAGACAAATCCATAAACCTGCCTAATCCTAGAGACTTTGCTCTGGTTTGGGCTACCCCTGCAGAGGACTGTGCTTCAGGGTAGCACCTACCTCCAGCAGAATGTGGGCGTTTGCTATTGGATGATGACTGAATTTAGGCACAGGAAAGGCTCTTGTACAAATCCATATTGCTGCACTGTTATCATGGTAAAACTGTTTCCATAAGATGAAGCTCTATCTTCAAGGTGTATCTTGCTCTTTACAAGCCATGACCATAAATCACACAAGTCTGTGTGTAGTATATGTGCTGGGTTTGTGCACTGACTGTATGAACTTCAGCTGGGGAAGGTCACACATGAGTGTCACTGAGCCAAAACACAGCCAAGAGCTTCACTTCCATTCACTATTGCTAGAGGTAAAACTGTCAGAGCCTTGGCAATGTGATTGCTACTTTAATTCTTTGCAGATATGTGCAGATCCATGTTTGCATCTAGATTTTGTATAATTGTGCTGTTTTCCCTCCTTTATATTTTAAGACTGTGTGCATTTGGTCTGCTTATGCAGTGCAAGATCCATCAAAGTGAATTGGAGTTGCATCATGATCAGAAACAGAGTCTGATTTGGCAAAGGCATACTCCACTGATGGCTTTTTTTAATCTGTAAAGTGACGACATTAAGAGACCAAGCAGCCAGACAACATGGGACTGTGGCATTAATGATTCATTAGCCTACAACAGCTTCTGTGTTGTGAAAATGCAAATTTGAGATTTGTATCATCTCTCAGGGTTTGCTTTCCTCACAGTACTGTCAAGGCAGTTAGTTAGATGTTGCAGGATGCAATTTGATTCCTTGTCCTGAGAAATGTGATTTGAGACATAAGATGTTTAACACTTTTGACTGCTTGGCCCTCCTTGTTGTCTGAGTTGAGGGGATGTGGGAATAGTCATGAGCAGATGTCAAGACAAATAAAGTGGAGTGAGAGAAATCCTACACTACTTACACCCATGTCATAGAATCAGAGATGACTCACAATGCAATACCAATTCATCCCATATGGCTTCCTTAGAGATAGCTCCTACTGACCCTGCTGAGCTGCCTGGAGACTGTCCTGAAGGAGAGGAACTCCAAGCTTGGATCCCTTACCGTGATCACTGCTACTACCTTGAAGCATCAGCTGGGAGAACCTGGGGGCTGGCCTCCCTTGAGTGTGCTCACTTGGGTGAGAGCTTTCATTATCAACTAAAAAGATTTGTACCAATGTCTTTACAAAACTATCAAAAAAATGTAAAGATATTGATTTAGAAGAAAGAAGATACTTTTTAACCTACTAGGATGTTCTAAGTCTGACACAATGAAAATAAGCTGACATGAGTCACTTTGTGCAGTCTTCTGTCCTCTCAGGTCTACAGCTTCCCTGTGTATGAGTTCCCCATTATGTCCTGGCTTGTGGGATACCATCCTGGGGGCAGCAGTGGGGGCCACAACCTCTAACTACCTCCAGGACATTGTCTTCTGCAAGAAGCAGTGGAGGCACCAACAGAGCAGCATTAGTACAGGAGCTATTGTTTGTACAGATGAAAAAGAGGAGGTCATTACAGTGGTTACCCATGTAGGTTATGGTTATTTGCTTACTAATGCCTTTCAGGAGCTACCTTGGTTTCTGTAGAAAACATGGATGAATCCCACTTTCTGACTCATAAAATTCAACCACTTGGAAGTAAAGTAGGAGGCTTTTGGATAGGACTTTACCAGAATGTGGAAGGTATGTCTATATTTCAATTTTTAATGGAAAAGTACATTGCTAATAGGAGAAAATTGAGGATTACAGTATTTTACAAAAAACCCCAACAACATGGGTTTCTGCTGAAGAGTGGCTTTACTATAGTTATTAAAAGTAAATTGCAGAGCTAAGGAGTTAAAATAATCATGAAATAGATAAGTTTGAATTTTTTTTACTCTGCGAGTTGCTCTCTAGGTCAGTGGTTGTGGCTAGATAATGCTGTCCTGGACTTTGTTAACTGGGAGGAGAAAGAGTTGGATGTGGAGCATCAGTGTGTTGCCATAACTGCACCATCTGGCTACTGGGAGAGAAGTGATTGCTCTGCTGAAAAAGGATTTATCTGCAAAAAACCCAAAGGTAAGTCCTCAGTGTGTCAGCCCTTAGTGACAGGACAGATCTGTTCACTAGGAACTGTTCCAGCCCTTCACCACAGCTCTGGAAGTCATTCCTGGCAGTTTGGTTTGGCATATCCCACTCTAACCATTTGTAGTTGCCTGTTTTTGCAGACTGTAAGCTCTCCAAATCACTGTCTACAAGGAAATACAGTGCCATCCTGTACAGCCTAGGTTGAGAATGAAACTTCCAGAAACTTTTGAGTATCTAACACAGGCGTTGATATGGCACATGTCAAACAGCTGTGCAAGGGTATGATTATTCCAAGAACTGATTATTGTAACAGTTGTTATACCCTTGCAAGGAGGAATCAATGTGAATAATCAATCTTCCTCTTCCAGCTTGTTATTTGCAAAAAATTACTTCCCAACATACCAAACTGGCTTCATGCTGGCCCTGATTCAGCGATGCCTCAGGGATTCTAAAAGGTCACCTGTTTGTACTGCAATAATGAATGATATGATACTTCCATCCTAAATGAAAACTTCAAGTTATTAGAGAAGATCATAAGTCTCATCAGCATTTCTGGAAAATTTCACTCAGTACTGTATATACCAGACTAATGTTTCACAGATAAAACACTACATGAATTATTCCCAAGTGGAGATACAAAGGAAATTGTCTGCAAGAAAGCAGTATCATTTTATTCTTCTAACTTAGATGTTAAAAGTCAATCTATCTAACCTAAAAAATGGTAGGTAGCCATTGTTAAAACTTTGCACTTTCTTTTGTAATAGCTACGGGATCAAGTTTAATTCTCCAGCTTTTGTATTGTGCATTGTTCCCAGTAAATCCTGGGTAGCATCTCTGCCCTATGTTGAAAACCTCCCAAAAAAAAAAAAAAAGTCTGGAGGCTGGCTGTAAAGCCAATTTTAAGATTCTATTATTCGGATGAAAAGTTGAAAAAATTTGATTTCAATGCTAAAGACATCGCAAGACATGGTAGGTGGTGAAAAAATAACTGAAAATTTAGCATTTATTCATTTTCCAAGTAGTCTTTGATTAGAAAAAGATGCTGAACTGTAATCAAGAAATAGTCATCTCCCATACACTGTTAATTTCTGTGCTTAAATCAGCACATGCCCATAGCAGTAAATCAATTAATCCTTATTAAAGATTTACTAAAAACATCCATATTACATCCTATCCCATAGTACTAAAATAATAAGGAATCTCTAAAGTTCATCCATTGAATCATACATAGCTCCCATATGTACTATTTCCTGCCCTAGCAGGGATTGCTGTTGTTTTGTATCTATTCATTTTGCATTCTGCTTTGCTTTCACTTTACGTTTTGCCTTTGTAAATTCTCCTTTGGGTATCAAGGGTGTTTGCAAACTAATGTAGAAGAGCCCAGAAGAGAAATATTTTCATGATAATTTAGAACTGGTTAATTCTATGTGTATAATTCTTCATTTCTGAGTGCCAAACTGGGTTTTTTTGCAGTTCTTCAACAGCAACAAAACAATGCTATAAAGGTCTTTCATTTTTCTCTGTCTTACACAGAGTTGAATAAGAAGATTACTCATGTGATTCTGTAGGTGTTTTCTTGGGAAGACGTTTAGAAATCAAAAATTTTGTAGCAGCTAGACATGCAGATCTTCCCAAAATATGCCATGTAAAACTAATCTCCAGAATGATATATTATGGTTTTAGTACATTAAAATTAATATTTCAGGAAAAATGTGAAAAGATGTTTCGAATGAACATAGAAAAGAAGCAGGATTTTAAAGTTGATAATACAAAAATAATATAAAGTTTCAAAAGTGGGTTAAGTAATGTCAAGTAGGAAGGTGAAAGCTTAGCAGTGTATTTTTTGCCTCAATTTGTTGCCTTTTTTAGCAGACATATATGTTACTAATGCAATGGTAGTAATTCAGGGGGTTTTGTTCCTGTACTATTTTTGCAAACAGTCAAACATACAGATTCTAATAAAGTGTCATGTGATTTCTCTCGGAAATTCATTGAAGTTGAGCTGAATGGGAGTCCTAGAAAGCAAAAAGGTAAGAGCTTTCATAAGAAAACTAAGAAAAATCTAAATAGAGGATGAACTTAAAATTAGTAAAACCCCTTAAAACCACTGCCTTTCAGAGAACAAGCCCTACTGAGGGTTGCAGTTATCAGTCACTCAGGGTGACCCCATGGTGCCTTTCAGATGCACAGGAACACTCACTTGTTCTTGGCCAGAGGGAGTGCTCAGGGCTAACCCTGGGCTGGCAAGCTCAGCAGCGACCACACTTGAGAAGAACTTTGAGAAAAGCTACAGAGTGCTTTAATAGGCTGTTGGAAAGTATGTAGATGTATATGAAAGTTTCTTACAAAGATATTATTTTAAATCATGTAACAAAAATACTGTAAAACTAATTTCCAATAATTAGCATCCCATACCCATCTAAGGCATGCATTTTCATTACATTCTTACAGGCATCTATTTCATGCATTGTACGTCACTATACCCCAGATCCATCAAAACCACATTAGCTTTAGGAACAGAGACCTGACTACTGATCAGCAGCAATTCTGGGCTCAGATTTACAGCCTTCAAGTTCAGGCAGGAGAAGGCATCTCCCTCATGCTTTTCATGTTGTATGTGGAAATAAAAACTACTATGGTTTCTCACAGTTATATGGATTCATTTCAGGCAAGGAAAAGGATGAAGAGACTCACCCACCTGTTCATGTCTCTGTTTGGCCACTCATTTTCTTGGCTGTTTTAACTGTTTTTGGAGCTGGCATGGCGGCCTATTTCTACAAAAGAAAGAGACAAAACCAGCTCTCAACAGATTCTGGCAATGAAACATTATTAAGATGATGTCTTGGTGACAGAAGAATTGGTGAAAATGGGTCCTGTGGCATGTTACTTGGAGCAGCAAGTTATTAGATGAAATTAAAGGATGATCTGTTAAAAGTCTCTAGTGAGATCTTAAGTGAGATCTAGCGTAACCTTACATTAAACATCACACAAATTAAATCACTTTCCTCTTTCAGCACTAGCTGGTTTTTCGATCATGCATATTTTACAAAGTCAGAATTAGAGTTTGATGATACAATTTTGTAATGGTCAAGATGTTCTTAAGTGCCTTAGCAAGGATGGTCGTGCAAAAAAACTTGTCAAAAACAATTACATGTACTGAAAAAGGACTATGAAAGTCAACTAGTAAGAATGACTGCCCAATAAAGTGTGAATGCCATTTAGAACTGCCTTGCTGTGACATTGTGGACGCTAAAAAATCTCAAAAATTAGAACCTGTCTGACTCTTTTGCAAACTTGAATGCATTTAGCCCCACAAACTTCACTGCATCAGACCAGTACTTTTACTGTTCTTTATGGCTAAATCCTATTACACTTATAAAATTGCTTCACATTTATTTCTCAGAAAACTTTGGGATACAAAACCTTGTCATGTTCATTTTCTGCTGTGGAAAACACATTTGATGTCAGCAAAGAATGTTAGGACTGGGTATAAGTTGTAACAATTTTCAATTCAATGATGTGATTTTTAACTGTATTATGTTCCTTTACATGATTTAAAATATTCTTACTCTGATATTTTTGCTTCTTTTTTTGTTAATGCTTTGAAATAAATAAATAAATAAATAAATAAATAAATAAATTTTCTATTAGTGTAATTTTTAGCTTCAGCATTCCCTGTGAATCAAGTGAGGAGAAAGGGGGAGGGGGGTGCTCCTGTCAGCACAATAACTCTTTTGTCAATAACAAGAAGGACTTCTCTCCTCACCACTTTGAATTCAGCTTGAATAAGCACCAACTCCCCATTTTTAAATACAAGAACAAGGAACTGAAAACTAAGGAATGCAGCAGATGGTTCTGTACTAGAAATCTGCAAGAGACTAAATTTTAGATGTCAGAAAAACAGTAGAAAGCACTACAAGATAGCTTTTAAGTGAGTTGTAAATACAAACTAAATGCTTTATGAGAAAGTGTGCTTAGCAGATATCCCCAGGAAACAACTTGGCTTCCCCAGGCTGCACAGAGTCTATTGGGCAAGCTGTAAAGTTGGGAAGAAAAAAAAAACAACCAGAAAAAAAAAAAAAAACCCGACCAACTAATGAAGCTGCTTTCCTAAGCACTGAAATCCAATTTTCTTTGGATTTCACAAGCAAGAGTGTAGGACACTGCTGAGAACAGGTTATTGCACTGTGTTATGCAGCACGCAAGACACTGACCACAAAAAGTTTGCAGCTGGCATCAGGCTAGTTGGTCAAAGAGGGAGCTCTGAAGTACTCAATTCCTCTTTTAGCCTACCCCAGTGTCTGCATTAATCTTTCCCCACCTCTGTAACCCTGAAGGAATGCTCACAAACATCCATTTACACCACAGGGAGAAGAAAGCCCAGTTTGAACTAGAATCAGGCTGGCACTTAATGAGCAAAATGAGAGAACTGGGCAGGAATTGTTTCCTCCGAGTATTTTCCCTTAGGATTTCCTTTGTCAGAGCAATTTCATTTTGTCATTTTAGATGTATCTGAAATATGGCTTCACTCAGGAAAGTCAGCTTTTATTTGTACCCTGCCACATTGGTGCCTGTGGCACTATCCAGCTCTATGACTTAGAGCTACTCTTGCAAGACTTGCTCATGCTAAACCCTCCCTTCATGTGGCCTGCAAATAAAATAGTTATTATTAAATTAAATTCCTATCTTTGCTGTAATCCAGACACTTTTTTTTCAGAAAATGATGTTCTCTCTTACTACTTTCTACAGCCAAGTCAACAAGTTTGTCTGGTTCTTGCAATAATTTTCTCCAACACTCTTTTAAAAACAAAAGTAATGATAGTTGCTCCTCCTATGACATCTACTGTTCAGCTGCTATATATATCTCACTACTGGCTATTTCACTTCTTGATTTTTTTCAATTTTGTTACCACAACTTTTAATTTTACTCATGTAAATAAGCAGAAGGAATACCATGACTTGTGAACATTTGCAGTAGGGCTTTGCAGCATATTTGCACAAAAACTGCCATGCAAATACAAGGCTCCAGATGAGCACTTTGCTCACAGGTTAAAGGAATTTAGCTTGTGTTTGGCTTTGTTTTGAAACAGCCTCATTAGGAATTTCTTAGATAGATAAACATATCCTTTTACTTGGTAAAATTTTAAAGTATTCCAGGCAAAAATTTCCTTTCTGTTACATGGAACCTTACCCCTAGGCTACAGTGTTGAACATCAGTTTTTTCAGGTCTTTGATAAGCAATTATGAACAAACCAGCCCCAAACTGGGATGAAATAAACCAACATAATAATGCTAATTTTGCCTCAACATGAGCAAGAGCTCATAATGCACCAAAACCTGCAGTTTCTGCAAAGTTTCCTCTCTCTTTTACATATATAGTGCTGTGACATTATTGCAATGTATTGAATCCCTGGGATTTTGTCTCCATTTGTTTCTGAGAGGTAAGGGTTAAAACAAAGGGCTTTAATTTATGACATTTCACTGCTGGTTTCTTGTCCCCAATTCTCAAGTTGCTTTTCCAGGTCTGTCCTGTGTAGCGCCCCAACAACTAACCTGAATTAATGTTAGCAATGTCACAGAAGATGATAAATATCTCCTCCTCTAGTTACAAGGATGGAGACCAGTTTTGGAAGGGACTTGCTCTTCAAAGAGAGCAGTGTTTACAGAGTGCACTCCAGTTATTTCAAAATACCATGTGACAGGACATTTCCTTATTTAGAGTACTGAGCTTTATCCATCAACCCGCTGACACAGAGAAGGACCCATCACTATCTGCAGAGAGAAGGATTTTTATATATTGCCAATCTTCTAATCCAACTTTTGGCAGAAGAATGGAAAGCATGTTATATTTGCAATGAGTTTCTCCAGGTTTCTAGTTTTCCTTTCCCTCACGCAATGTTCACTACAATCGTCAGGTAAGTTTCCTATTAGTTTTGTATTAAACTAGATATGAAAATGCTTTACCTTGAGCAGCTTTACAGTTTTAATGCCTATATATTGATTGTTTTGTATGTTTTATCAGATTTGATACATGATCTAAAAAGTGTGTTGGGTACCCTGGCAGCTCTTAATTCACAGAATAAAAGGGTGGGGGTGTATTGATGATGGAAAAATTGAGGTAATAAAAGAAGGATCTTTAAATTGCAATTTCTTTCAGTGGAAATATTAAATCAGATGGCATTGTGTGGGAGGGAAATGAAAGATGAGGAAGCATAGATGTCTTTCCATTTACCTTCCTCATTACACCCACAGTGCAGTGATCAGTTGAGGGATTTACATATTTGCATGATAGCTGTGTGAGTTTCTCTTTCTGCCCCAAAACATGAGGTATGAGAAGGAAGAATTAGCTCCTCCCCTCCAGCCTCACCAAATTAGAAGAACAGCTCTAGTCTCAAGATGTTTATCAGTCATTGGGTATAGTTGTAGACAGAAGTGGTAAAGCAGTAATGTATGGAGAACTGAGTGGAGAAACGAGTTTGCATGAATGTGAGACCGAGAGTCTATATCAGAAATGTCACCATAAAAGAACATTCCCATTATACTGTAATAGTTTAAAAATATGAAACATTGCTAACCTTAAAGCATCTGAGTTCAGGATGAATCTGCAAGACTTCTCCAAGTAGAGAAATGTGTAACTGAAACCTAAAATTTTCACTGTGTAAATATGTTCATGAAAATCTGGTCTGTATTTATTCTGGTCAGCCACCCTTTTTCTTTCAACAGTTAAGGAATAGATGGATAGAGTAATCAAGCAAATAAAGCAAACTTACTGAGCTGTGCAGAAAACAAAACAGCAGTGAACTTACTATTGTTTCTATTCTTGCAGTTTTTCTCTTCAGAAACTACAAGGTATCACCAACTTTTCATCACAGAATTTGACTTGCCTACTGTGTATACATATCAAACTCTAACCACAGTATTTAAAATTCTCATTTTACAAAAACATTTTATTTAAAATCTGTAGCCACACTAGGTAGGAAATTATAATAAAAATAAATTTTAAAAGATTGCATAACTTCTCAATATATATAGACAAATATATAATAGATAGATCCATTACTAAAAATTTAGATATATTGTTTTATTCTTATTTTCATGTCCTTTAACATTTTTATTCCCTCCTAGTTACTTTTACATTGCGAGGAAATGCCAACGGACAGCCTTGTGTATTCCCTTTCAAATACAAAGACAAGCAGTACAATGAGTGCACAGATGCTGGCAGGTCAGATGGGCTGCTCTGGTGTGCAACAACTGCAGATTTTGATGCCGATAAACTCTATGGATTTTGCCCACTGATAAGTAAGTCTTCATTTTATTCATCAACTTGTCATGAAATGTTGTTGAGCAGACCATCTCTTGAGCTACCAGGTTTTTATGAGCCACCAGCTGCACACCTGTCTGCCTGACCTTGTTAGAGTGGCCCAAATGAAAATCACCTGATGGACACTAGTCCCAAAGGCCAAGAGCTCTCTCTGAAGGGAATGGAGAGCAAGAGGTGCCATCGAAGAGTGGTGCAGCCCAGAAAGGTTCTGACTCAGATGCTGGAGGTGACTGTTTCCCTTTGTGAACCAGAGGGGTGAAGAGGTTCTTTTGTGGGACTTAAGTGCGTGGCATGAACAGCATGAATTTAGACACCGGTCTTATTATTTAGACATTCATCTTCCTTTCAAAACATTCCTATTTTCTTCCTTCCGCAGGCATTCCCTATAGATCAATTCTCACTTAAACTGCTATTTTCTAGTTTTTTCCCTTTAATTTTCTACCTTATTCTAGTTTCCTATTGCTAGCCTACACAAAAATGCTGCTGTGAGAATTATCTTCCTCTCCCAACTTTGTTATGTCTTCTGCACTGAACTTACGTTTGGATCCTTCCAGTTCAAGACGCAAACATTGGTCTCACAAATGCCCTTGCCAATAACACAGCAGCTTCACCAAGTTTGGTTGCTCTGCAAAGACAGCAGCTGAGCTGTAAATTGGTATTACACTGAGTTCTTCTGTTGCTTCTTCTGTTGCTTCTCAAGCTGTCAAAGGCCACTTTCTGTCATTTTTGGAAAAAGCGCTTCTCTTGATGGTGAGCTAAGAGGGTGTTCCTACCCATTCCTACACTGGAGGCACAAAGAGCCTCCAGGGTCATAGTTCATCTCCATACTTGCTTCTCTCCTCTGACTTTACCCTCGGATCTTTTATTTCAATCAAGAGATATGGCTGGTTTACCTAGAATTGCATCTGCAGTATGAGAAAATTCAAAAGCAAATATTGGGAAAAAAAAAATCACTCCTTTCTAAAAATATAGAAATCTTATATAATATTTTAAATTAAAAAAATATACATAATTCTAATTTGATGCCTAGACTTATTTTTTTTTCCTGATGCTTAGCATGCATATTTAGAGATTCTGCATTATTACACACTTTATTTTCTTTTAGTTGGTATATGTGAGTCCACTAGAACAGTGCTCTATGTCACTTCTTCCAGACGACACCGAAAGATTTTGGACAGAAGATGTTTCAACCGGCATTCACTATCAGATAAACTCAGAATCAGCTCTAACATGGCACCAAGCAAGGAAAAGCTGTCAGCAGCAAAATGCAGAACTACTAAGCATTACGGAGACTCAGGAGCAACTATATGTAGGAGGTACAAGGACAGAGAACAAGACCTTAAAAATGCTGTGATGAAGTGTTGGTCTGCCTTGTCATCTGCCTCAGGGAAGGAGGGCAGGGTGTTGGGGTGGTTGGGCAGACACCAAAGGGAGATGTTCTGAACTGCCCTTGCACTGCCTGGGGCTTTTTTATGAAGCATTGCTCACAAACCTCCTTGGCAATGAAATGTCCCCATGCCAGCATTGAGCTCCAGATGGGAGCTCCTGCAGCTCCCGCAGTCGGTCCCAGGGGAAGGGTTTCATCTGCTCACCTTTGTGCAAGGGCACTCAAACCTGACCAGGGCCGTGGGCTGGTCTAATTTACCTTTTGCCACTGTGCTTCAAGGGTTATTAATATTTTCAGGAGAACATATGGTGATGGTTAGATTGGTCCTAATATGGACACATTTGCATACATAAAATCAAAATAACTCCAGTGGATTTCAGGTACAGGTATCACAACATCTCTTTGGTTATAAACAGTTATTTGAAATAGGCTTTGAAAGAACTCTCATAGAAAAAAAGCTGGGAAAAAACTTATTGACAAATTGGCTTTTTCTTTTACTCCATTAAATCTGTTACAGAAGGCTTTTAGCAAAATGCCCTTATGAATATCAGGGTTTTTTTACATGTCTTGTGTTCTAATAAAAGCTAGGGAAAAAAATAAAGTCTTATTTAAATAGTGAAATAAGATGTTGATTTGCGCTACTTAGATCTCTGGTAAAACAATATAGATTCATTTACAAATTGTACTTTTTGTAAGAAATATGAATTTCTTACTTTACACTTAATTTCTTTTAGATGATCTTACTGTGAATAAGAATAGAGAGATACAACTGATGGATTTCTTTTTCTAATTTAGAGCTAACTAAAGAATTTGGTTTTGCCTTCTGGATTGGATTGAATGCTTTGGACTTCAACAGTGGATGGCAATGGGCTGGGGGCAGCCCTTTCAGATATTTAAACTGGGCTCCAGGTAAGAGATGTATCTAATTTGTAATCTTTGAATTAATTCTGATAAGACAACAACTAATATAAACTGCCCTACCTAACTTTATATCAGGAAAGCCCATTCTGATTCACAACAGCTCAAGATCTAGATCCGTGTTTTAAGATGAACACTTTCAAATTACAAAGTTCATTGTGGATATCAGTTATAGCATATTATTCCATTCTCTTATCTAAATGGAGAGCTTGTTTATGAAAACAGAGTGTCATTGGAGCGATACATAACCCTACACATCAAAGATCAGTATTTTCCATAATATGTTACCCATGAGTGTAAATATAAGTCAAATCTTCCAAAGGTAGCAAAATATTTAGCAAATAATGTCTCTATGTTGTTTGGATCTAAACACTATTGAGAAGCTTAGGGAGCCAGCTCATAATTCCACAACAGTTTATGCAAAATTGCACTGGGCGACTCCATGAAAGGAAATGGGGTGGGTTTTATGGTGTTCCTCATACAGAGTGAGCTCTTCTCTTTGCTTTCTGGTGTTTTTTGGTTTTGGTTTTTTGGTTTTTTGGTTTGGTTTGGGTTTTTTTGTTCGTATTTTTTGGGTTTTTTGGGTTTTTTGTTTGTTTTTTTTTTTTTTGGTTTTGGTTTTTGTTCTGTGTGTGCCTTGTGCCATGAGTATTCCAAACTGTCTCCTGATTTGGAAAAGTTTCAAGGTGTTAAAGGAAAAATTCAACTCTTCTCTAAGTTTTCAAGAGCTCTGTCAGGAAATTTCCTTTACTGCTTACGGAGATTTGTACACACTGCAACAGAAAATAAAACAGCTATTTCAGAGGAAAGCAGAACTGTGAAAATCTTGAAATATACTGGAAGGATAATATAGATTAAAACTCAATATTCAAAAGTTTGGAATTTTTTGACACAAGATAAATGTCCAGTTTCAGCAGTTCTTCCTGTAAGAACAAGAGTGTCAGGAGAAGAATAAGACATTTCCCAGTACTATCCTGACAACAAAGTCAGTGGAGGGTCATTATTTCTCTCTCAGAGTATTGACTAAAGGTAGCATTGTACAAACTTCAAGGAAGTTATTCTGTAGGGAAGGGCTTTTTCCTATTAGTGATTCAAGGAATCATAAAAAGCATATGTGTCCTCTAGTAATATGATGTTTCTGTTAATGTTTTTTATTAATTTCTTGCTGTGATTTTCTATTTTCTCTTTTACTTAAAGGAAGTCCCTTCCTGCTCCCTGGTAAAATCTGTGGACTGTTGAATCCCAGAAAGAATGGTAAATGGGAAAACCAGGCATGCAACCAGAGACTAGGCTACATTTGTAAAAAAGGATCCTTTAGTTCAAAGCCTGATATTATGCCCGAAGGTAGGTTAGTCAAATAAAAAGAAAGTTTTTTATGATTTCTAGAAAGAGAAACTTGTATGTAACTTTTTTTTTAACAAAGATGTTGAAAACCTTCGAAAAACACAGCTATACACAATACACAGACTTTTATGTGTTGCCATTTCTCTCCCTTTGTGTATTAAACATTCATAGGAGAATATTATTATTTTGTTCCATCACTCTGTCTTTCATTCTTGCAAGACAGATTGTAGATGCTTTGTCATGGTAACCAGAGCCAAAAGACAAATTTGCATAAATATGGTAGAAATATTACTCTCCTTTGCTCCAAATGAATACCTGTGGTTACTCTTATATTTATGAAAAAGTCCTCCTCTGTCTGATGTCTGCATTCTGCAGTGCTTTGTTTTCCTACGAGCAGAGCAGGAGCAGCAACAGCCCTGACACAGACCTTGTTGCAGCCATGGGCTCCCCCAGTGCAGCATGGCTGTGAGCACGGCCCATGTGAGAGGGGTCCACTGGAGACTGTCACCCAGGAATGCTGTAAAATCTACTTTTAAAGAATGAGTTATACTAAAGAAAGTAGACAAATAAATTCAGAGAATCTTTATTCCAGTATTAACATTAAAATGAAACACAGGATTCTATTTTTAAAGTAAGACCAAGGTACATTTTTAAGAATTTAAGTTATAAAAATGCCACTGAGAGGATATACAAAGTCCCCACTAATTTACAAGGTTTACTGACCTGCAGTTGTCAAAGAACTGCTTCACCCTTTTCCATACCTGAAAATAAGTTTGTTTGTGAGAAACCATAGACCAGCGGGCAGAGCCAGTGTGAGTCACCACAGTCGGCACAAGACTGAGTGGCTCTGGGGGACAAAGAGAGGAGAGGCTGATGTCTACTTTGTTTTCTCTTTTCTCACAGATCATTATTTCAAATTGCATCTCTGAAACAGTGTGGGCATTTTTAAGTGGTTCTCTGTTTAAGGAGAATTCATTGTATTTACATATTTAGCATCCTGTGCCTTAACAATATTTGCTTTTAATTTGAATGTATTTTGCATTGCCAACTACAGCTTTATGTTTATTTATATGGTTCCATTTTTGTAAAGAGTACTCAAGAGACCTCATTCTAGTGTCCTCTATTTTCCTCTTGTTCTGAAAAATTGTGTTCTGATTTTAGGGGAATTGAGGTCTGTTCAGTGCACAGATGGCTGGTGGCCATATGCAGGTCACTGCTACAGCATTCAACGGGATCCCAAAACATGGGAAGATGCTCTGTCTTCATGTAAAAAGCAAGATGGAGATTTGGCAAGCATCCACAACATAGCTGAATACAGCTTTCTAGTGTCACAGCTTGGTTACAGTGAGTACATATGTAAGCCTGTATTGCATTTGCTCCATCTGTGACATAAAAGCTGAACTTCATATTAAAGTTTAATATTTGTCTGAAATATCACAAGTGAAAGACTGAATTCAACTTACCATGCTCTTTTATGCTGTTGCTGTTGTATACATACAAAACTATATCTATGTTTATCAAGAAATATACCACATTGTAAAACATTATAAAGGAAGAGAAGAAAACAAAAAAAAAAGGTATTCTTTCCAGAGACACAAAAAATCTCTAATGATTGCACTTTTGGCACCTATATTCTATGTACAAGGCTTTAGAACTGAGCTACAAACCTAGAAGATAAGCTTTTGCTGAGATTCAAACCTCTTGCTGATGCTAACCTCTTGCTCTATACCCTTCTAAGAAAATATCTTTTCACTTCTGATGCTCCTTGGATCTGTAGTAACCAGTCCTGGCACCGCAGATGGTGGCCTTGGTGAATACACCTGCTGGGCCAACAAGTGCTCTAATGTCCTGGCAGGTGTCTTCATGGCTTGGACTCAGTATGATCTCCTGAGAGGTGGGACACCCACGGCCATTCAGTGTCTTCATACTCAGGACTATTTTGATGTTCACACAAAGCTTGCAAAAATCTTCTGCTGCCTGTAAAGAGCCTTAGGATCATTAAAATCAGCATTTCTGAATGGAATCTAATGTTTTTTCCACAATGTATCTCTTACAGAGATCTGAGAGGAAACAGCATTTTTATAAAAGCATGAAGACCACCTCTTGTGCACCACATGCCAAATTTATCATTCCCTGCTTGTTCTGCATGCAGAAGCATTCACTGCACAGTGGAGAATAACCAAAGCTATTTCTTGTCATGCTTCAGAGCCAACAGAAGAGCTGTGGCTGGGTCTGAATGACCTGAAGACTCACTTCTACTTTGAGTGGAGTGACAGGACCCCTGTGACCTTCACCAAATGGCAGCGCCGGCATCCCACCTACACCAGCCGTGTGGAGCACTGCGTCGCTATGAAGGGGCAGGTACAGCATGCACTCCTCTCACAGCACTGCAAATTACTGACTGCACCCACCCAAAATCACTTATGGGCTTATTCAGGCATCATTCCTTATGTTACCTTGAAATAGTTTTGCTCCAAAATTTGGTTTAAACAAGACAAGTTCAGAGGAGACATCAGAAGGAGAGGAAGTGTTTTCCTAGTACCGGCTTCTGAAATTCCTTGTCTGGTGAAAATTCTGATCCAGAAATTTTACATTAAATTCTTTCCCTGGGTCTCAGCAAAGAAGATGTTTAAGTTCTGGGAGAGGAATAGGGATGAACTAGTTTATATCCTATGTGGATACTATAGATGCAATTTGCATACCTCATATTTCATTCAGATAGACAATTTTGTCCCTCAATGTCATGTCACAGCGACCTGGTACTAGGACACATTTCTTCAGCTGTCATCTACCTGCCAAAAAAATAATATAAAATTCTATAGTGTTTCTGACTGCTTGACTCACAAACTATTTTCTTGTAACACACGATTGTTTGATACATTTATGTGATGTGCATGCACATGTATGCATACACAAAAAGCGTCACAAATTTTGAAAGAAAAATATTTAAAATGCTGGTATTATATGCATGCTGTTATTGAGAGAACTTTTATGTCATAGAATAATGTTAATGTTTGTCAGTATTAGGCATCAAAAGAATTGATCCTATATCAGATTTTATGGGGGGATAAGGGGAAAGCTCTTCTTAAATAGACTGGTTTTTTTTAAAGTAATCAGTCACATTCAGATTCTTTGATGGATAAAATAGTTAGATTTACTGCAACCCTAGCAGATGTGCATTAGTTCAGTTTAATTAATCTTTTTTTACAGCAGTCTAGAGAAATAATCTTGCTCCAAAAGCAGATCATATCAGCACAGATGAGATGGATTTTACAAACCCTTTCATTTAAAAGTTATGATAAGAAGTAATGTTGAGACTTCAAAATGTTAATTTCCTTCTTTCACCTGAAAACAGCATTAAATGAATCTTAAACTAGTGCTTACAGGTGTGTATACTTTTTAAAATAAATCTCCAGCTGGCCTTGTGAAGAAAGAGAAAAACCACTAGCTGTACTTTTGTGTGCCCTTTCTTGACATTCTTTCCTTCTCCCTGCTATTCTAGGATGGATACTGGGCAACTGATGCTTGTAATAAGCAACTTGGTCACATCTGTAAAAAGAAGCCTTCATCACAATCCTCTGAAAAAGAGACAATTGAGGACCTAGGCTGCCAGAAAGTAAATGCTCTCTCATAAATAATAACCTTTGAAAAAATGTGCAGGAATTAATTTACTGGATCTTGCCTCTTTTGGATACTGTCTTTGCATCTTATAGAAAATCTAACCTTTGAGGCAACCTGGTCTCTTCCTGGTAGCAGTTTACTAATACCATTTTTCATTTCTGTTCTGAAAATTTTCAAGACAGTTGAGATTTATGTACGTGTAAGTGAATACTGCCTTGCCCTCCATCCCCAGATGAGCTGCCCCGTGATTCAGAAAAGCATTGTGTCTGTATTGGTCAGCAGAGATCTCTGTAAGAGCAGGAAGAAGTGTGGTTGTTTTGCTGATATTCCTTCTTTCTGCTCTCCCTGAAAACAAGAACTTCTGGATTCCTCTTGGCTCAGAAAATCTCCTCACTTCTTGTACTTGGGAGTGACAGGGACAGCTCTGGGCGGCTGTGCCTGTATGTGAATGCATTTCTGTATTGCAATATTTTGGTATTTTATTGTGTCTGATTGTGCAGCTCTGGAAAGCTGGAGCTGCAGGTCCCCCTGAATAAATCACAGGCTCCTTATAGACTCAGTTTGCATAATCTCAACCCTACAGAGCACTGAAAGCCACAGCAAATAGCATAGTCACAATTTTCTTTGAAAAATCATATATGCAAAACTGAGATGAAAACTGAGATCTTAATGTCATCACTTAAACAAAAAGGCCTCCTGTAAGAGTGAACAGCATCAAAGAAAAAGCTTTAATTTACCAACAGATCAGCCAATCTCATCTTAGTTTTAAACTCAGCTGCAACAAATTAAGCATTTAATATTTATACACATAAGAGCAGAGAAATTTCTACATTGAAGTATCTTTCCATTGCACATTAAAAATCTGATGTTTGTCACAGGGTTGGAAAAGATATGGTTTTCACTGTTACTTCGTGGGTTCTGCACTTTTGACATTCTCAGAAGCAAATAAGACTTGTGAACAGAGCAAAGCTTATCTAGCTACRGTGGAAAGCAGGTGAGAAAATAACTTCTTTAAAAATCAATGCTCTTAATGGAGAAACTCCCAAGAATTTTCCGTTGTTTGATCCCATCAAAGTGTTTTATCAGCATTTGCAAAAGGTATTATTGTAGCAAGGCATTCAAAGATAATCCATGCAGGAAAATTAAACCCCAACCAAACATCTCAATGTTGTATGCCTATCACTTAATCTATTACAGCAAATTTCAAATTTAAGGGCTTCTTGAATTAAACAGTTTCCTCTTATCTTTCAATTCATAATTAAAGCAACTTCTGGCTTTGGTGGAGGTTTTGGGGTTTTTTTGTTGTTTGATTGGGTTCTTTGGGGTTTTTTGGTTTGCTGGGATTTTTTTTCTGTTGGAAAGTAGGTATTACAATTTTCATCTACTCCTTTGTAGATGATAGGTGGTTTCTCATTATGATAAGAAAGCTTTAATAAAAGTGTTTTCCTAAACTACCTTCTAAGGCAAATTCTGAACAAACGTAGGAAATCTTCCCTTGAGCCTGCCCTCTCCCACAGCCAGAATGTATCATCTCTAATCTACCTACATCCCTGTCAGGCTTCAGAGGCTACATGACCCCTGAGGAGCAGGACTGCCTTCAGAGGTGATGAATAGCAAAACTGGCAGCTTGGTCCTGTCTTGGTGGTCTGTTTGAGACACCTCAGAGATTTGGAAAGACAGTGAAAAGAGAAGAATACAACTAGAAGCCCATGGGTGCAGCAATTTTTGGTGTTTAGGTGCATTCAGCTGTAAGGAGAAAGTTGTCCCTCATGAAACTCTTTTGACTGCAGTTTAAAGGCTGCCAGGGTTTTGCTTGGACTTCACTGAGGAGCTTCCGTTTTGGGGTCATGTTAACACTCCTCTGTATCACTTAGATGAATATTGCACACTAACAGGCTGTGAATGGACACTGTTTCCCACTGCAGAAACGAGCAAACCTTCCTGATTAGTCTGATGGGGCTGAGGTCTGAAAGATATTTCTGGATTGGTCTCTCTGACACAGAAGAACGAGGGAGTTTCAGGTGGACCAATGGAGAGGCTGCTCATTTTACACACTGGAACACAGCCATGCCAGGTAAGCTCTGCATGGGCTCAACCCCTGCCACAGGAGTGCAGCCGCAGCTCACACAGGTTTGTGCACCCATTCCCCTGGTTAGAAATTAGAGTGGGCACTGTGTTTTGTGCCTGTGGCTGTAGGTGATCAACACCACCACTGTGTCACTGTGCCTGACACCAGTGCACCCAGCAATGTCACAGCTGAGCTACAGGGGCTGGTGTAAGTCAACCTCCTGCCAAGGTGTGCAGAGACAGATTTTGGTAGGGTAGACTGAAGGCAATACTGCGTAGGAGCTAACATGGTCCATGGTATAATTATTTTTGCCATTTTTAACACCAATTAACAACAACTCATCAGCTTTGGAAAAATTATTCTGGACAGATTTTTGACCCACGCTGTGCACATGTGAGAAATGAGCTGTGAGCATGAGGCAGTTTGGCATTTCAGCAATACAGCTTAGCAGCTACCTTTGAGCTCTTGCCTTCATACCACTAGTTATGTCTTAAAAGTAACCTGCTGTGCTTGACATCACCCCTCTTGAAATTGAGTTATCAGGATATTGAGAACTCCAAAGTACCTGTCAGGTAATCTATTACGTATGTAAATTTAATCAAGGGCCATTTTTCCTGTGATTTCCCCCGGGTTGGCATGATAAGGAAGATTTGTTTTCTGAAGCTGCAAATCTCTGGTTTTGGTAAGGTTGTGTCTGTGGGACTCATTGGCCAACATCTGGCCTCTGACAGTTGATATTAAAAATAGTTTTATATCCAGGATATTTTTAATATTCAGAATCTGCATCTTTCTTTTCTTAATTTTCCATTAATAAAAGCAAAGGTCTCATTCCTTAGACAACAATTAAGGCTTTGGTTTTACTCATTTCTTTTCCACATCACAAAGGGAAAGAGCAAGGCTGTGTTGTCATGAGAACTGGAATTGCAGCTGGATTATGGGATGTTGTTAGCTGTGAGAAGACATCAAATTATCTTTGCAAACAGCGGGCAGCAGGAGTGCCACCTCCTGCTCCTCCAGGCCAGGTCCCTGCGGCCGCGTGTGCCGAAGGCTGGGACAGAGCTTCGCGGGCAGACTCGTGCCTCAAAGTAAGTGTGTGCTCACTTCACTGGGAGCCCCAGCATGGCCCAGACCAGGGGACAGTGCCCTGGTCACCAGGATGCTGGAGCATTATTTGGGAATGATCTTCTCTTTTGTATTCAAAGCAAGAAAGCATGGGGAAAAAGATCCATCAAATGTAACAGAAGTCAAAAATGGAAAATGATGAACACAGGGTACTAGAAATATGCTTTCCTTTATCTAAATGCCAGGTGAGAGCCTCACCTAATTTATTTGCTTCCAGGAGTTGGGAACTTCAGAAAAAACACAGTATTTATTACATCTCAAGAGCTGGCAATGTCATTTATATAAAACAACGTTTTTGAGGGAAAACATGCCCCTCTGACACCCTTTTCTCACACAGCATGTGATACTTGCAGCAATACTTTTGGATCTGAGTTAAGTTGGTGACTCTTTAAAGCAAGTAAAACTTTTGAGCATTTTCTTGATTCAGCTAAAAATGCCTTAAAAAGCTCTCCTTTTTGCAAAGGAAAAAAGGAAAGAAAAGGCAATACAAATCAAGTAAATAAATATGCAACATTGCTCTTCTATGTCTTTACATAAGTCTGCTCTCACTTTCTTTCATGAGAGTCTCCGCCTGTTGGGAGACCAGAGCTGATTTTACTCATGTATTTACAGGAGTCTGAGCTTCTA
The DNA here is from genome assembly GCA_014549065.1 of Cardinalis cardinalis. NCBI lineage: Eukaryota > Metazoa > Chordata > Aves > Passeriformes > Cardinalidae > Cardinalis > Cardinalis cardinalis. The sequence goes on along the minus strand of JACDOX010000009.1, from coordinate 2,245,217 downwards.
TGTCACATGTAATTATGATCAAATACCCAAGATTTGAGTTCTGCTATTTACCAAATTGTTAATTATCATTTCTATAAAATGTCAAGCACTTAGTCTTGTTAAGCATATCCTCAGTCCAAGAATGTATGCTCTTCATGGTGGAAAGTGTATTTTGTATTTGTATGCTTTCACCTCAATACAAAAACCTCTTGCTCAGCTGGGGTCCCCAACAACTTTCTGTATCCATTTTATCTTTCGCAGTCCAACTCACTGACTTACCCTTCCTCTTCCTTTTCTCAAAAATCTTCTGCTTTCTACTGCAAAAATGGTTGTTTTTCCATCTTGTTTTGAAACTTTCAGTGGACAAAGTTCCAAATAAGTTACAGATAAGTTTTTTCCCTTCTGTACATTCTGATACCTTTTTTTCTCTTCAGATACCTATACTACTTTTGCCTTATTTTAAAATAGATGATACTAAGAAAAAAATATTTACACTTCGCATTTTAATGTTTAATATTAGAGGCTTGGACAGGTGTCATGTTGTCTCACTCAAGAATAAAGGCATGCTAAAATGATGCTGATTTTAATTACACATATTTTATAAGCTTCACAAATTTACTAATTTATTTTTAATTTTTGTTCTCAATAGTTTTTTGTGAGAGAGGGAAACCAAAAGAAGTCTTGGTTTGAAGCTGAAGAATTTTGTAGAGAAATAGGTGGAAATCTGGTCACAATCAATACAAGAGAAGATCAAATTTTATTATGGCAATTAGCTTCGTGAGTACTTGCATAAGGATTCTTTTTCATGTTCCTGCTATGTTAAATAAAAATTACTTAAAACATATCTGGAGCTGAGCAAGTGAGTGAATAAAACCAATGAACTTTACATTACATTGATACAAGATTTTAGCATCGTGTAACATTGCTTTTAAAAAAAAATCTTGGGTATTTCAAAGAGGCTTAATATTTTGGTAATTTTAATCAAAGGTTTTAGAAAGGCTGTTTTCCAGATCTTATCAATTTCTTACATGTTAGTCCCTCTTCCTAAAGGGAGAAAATAAAATATTCAGCTCTAACTGGCATTTTGTAACTGTCTGCAATTCTTCTTTAAACAACTAATTCAAAAAATACCTTGAGTTATTGTGTAATGTAAACCAAAATTCAAGCACTTAACGTGATATTTTTTCTGACTATAAACGGAAGAATCTTGAAATCAAAGAGTAATTCATTTTTATTAACCTTTGGTAACATTGTAGATGCTATGTCTTGCTCATGATGTATAAACTGTGACATTATTTTCCCCTCAAATTAGACCAATATTCTGATTGTATTCCATAATGTCAAGACAGGTCAATGACACAAAAAGCAAAACTGTTTCACATAGTGGAAAATTGAGGTTTACTTTCTGAAACAGATTTAAAACTTTCCTATTCAGAAATTTTTGTGATCTTACCCTTAATTTTAAATATATTTCAGTATTGTGATCACCTGAATGTGGTTTTATTTGTCTGTTAAGTCTCTGCTTTAGAGTATAAAATATTTGTGGAAGGAAATCTTTCTGTTATGCAGTGACTGAAATGGTAATTTTATTTGGTCCATAGGCATGACAAGATAAAGAGCATGAAATATTAACTAAACTACTTAGGAAGAACTAACAAGCAAATGAAAACAGTTGAAAATCAACCCTCACTATTTTTATTACTTAAATAAACATCTATTTATGCTTTACTTTTGCTAAAGTCTCTGTCTTTGACCTCATACTACAACCAAGATCTGTGCTACATCCATGGGGATGGGAATCTGAGCTGGCTTTGTGCCACATCACTTGAACTTATTTTTAAGGATGAGAAGTCTTAGCCCAACACAGAGCACTATCACCTCCCTGACAGAGTGCAGGGAGTGAGCTTGGCTGTGGGCCACAGGTCCCAGTTCAGGTGTGACAGAAAGCAGGATATTTCTGTGCTTTTTAGGATTTATATCCCAGCCTTTCCTTCTATGCTTATATATCTATATTGTATGAATTATTTTAGGGACAAAGGACTGAACACTCAGGCTTTCTGGATTGGTTTGTTTCTCTTAAATCCTGATGAAGGATTTTCCTGGATTGATGGCTCCCCTGTGAGTATTTATTTGCTGGATATTAATTGAATTTCTGCCTTTTAGAAAATAGAATATATACTGAGTAGCTGCAGTGCACTGTCTTAACACAGCATCACCTGTATTTCACCCCTGGTACCATGTTATGTCCCACCTTTGACAGTCTGTGCCCTTAGACCTTCACAGCCTCCCAAAATGGGCACTGCTGTGTGGCAGTACAGGGAAGTCCAGTTGCCAACTTTCACAAAACAAGATAAATGTGACTCCCTCTGTCCACCAGTTTTTCTTTTATCAAACACATGGTTTTCTATACCATGTAGTCTCTTCAGCTTCTTCAGGGGGTGATGGGGAAAGTAACCTGACCAGCATGACCTTCACAGCTCTCTCAGGTCTGTTTGAACTCCTACTAATCCCATAAAAAAGGTACTTGAGATGATGAGACACTGAAATTGTGTCACGATGGCAATCTCAATTACTTCTATTCAGCTCAAATCACACAGTAATTGACATGTATTTCCAACACAGGTAATTTATGAGAACTGGGAGGAAGATGAACCCAACAACTACAAAGAACTTGAACATTGTGTTATGTTCAATAGATCACCCCAAATGCGCTGGAACGACTTGCGCTGTGAACATTTACTTAATTGGATTTGTGAAACAAAAAAAGGTATTATTACTTCCCCATTTAATTGGAGCAATAAACACAGGCTTAAAAAGCAAATTTTATGGATTTAAACAAATTGAAAGGAAGAAAGACACTGGGAATTGTTCATTTTAAAACCAGTTGCAGGGAAGGCAACACATAAACCAGGCAGAATGAATTGAACTATTTCTCTTGTCCTTGGTGCAGGAAGTTAGAGTGACCCTATTACTTCATGTCTAGTTTTATCTATTTCTAACATGGGTTCAATAAATTTGTGAAGCAAAGGTACTTATCCCCTCTCCTTTTATTATTTCTTCTATTTCTATCTGCTTCAGGCTTACCCGGGGTAGCTGTAGATGCAGGGCGTAGAGTTCTCTCTATGGACTTGGAAAAAGCTTTTCTTCCCACTGTGAAACAACTGATTGGAACCAAGAGGGGGATCAGTTGCTATAAGAACCAGCAACTCTAAAAACCCCATCTGATCAAAAGTGGAGGTTGGTGTAACCTTGATGGACTCCTGCATCCACCAGCTTTGCCTGGAAAGCAGCACCCCAGTGCCAAAACTCCCCCACCTGGTGCCAGGCTCACAAAACGGACCTGACAGATGTTGGGGTGCCCCCCAGCAGGAGATAGAAATGGGGTCTGTGCGGGCTGAAGAGATCAAGTGACAGCTGACAATGAAAGAACTTGTTTTGCTTGCTCAGTTCTACTTCTACATCCCTGCTTCCTGGTTGTAAACTGAGTATTTGTATGCATCTCCATGGAGAAGGAGATTTTTAAAATCTTCTTGAAACAAAAAGAAAGTTTGATGCACACAGGGAACTACTAGGAGGCACAAGGGGAAGGGATAAGCAGTTACATAGAAACACTGAGTGTATTTAAGATTTGATGACTCTGCCAACAAAACCATTGAAGGGTGAATAAGACACCATGGTAACATCGAAAAATTGCTTAACCAAAAAGGAAGAATCACTGTTCCTTTTTGGTAAATCAGTCACACAAGGACACCATCCAAGCCCTGATTTCTGCATACCAGCTCAAAGTAGCACACCCTGTTCAGCCCTTTCTGGCACACTGAGCATGCTGCTTTGTATGGATGTGTCCCTCTGCTCTTGGTGAGATTGCTCAGAAGGAGCTCAGAAACCATACCACAAAGACTCTGATCAGTTTATCTTGATCCTAGATGACCTTGCAAAAGCAAGAAAAAAATCCAAGAAATTCATCTTGTAATTGTGAATCTAGATTATGTGATGAGCAACACGAGAAAAGACGTGCTCATATGTGAATTCCCTCATGTGCACTCAAGACACCTATTTACAAAAGATATTCCAGCTTTCCAAAAACAAGGAATGTTACAGTTAAGTTAGGATTAAACAATAAAACCAAAATGACCAGAAGTATATAAATTAACAATGAAGACATTGAGATAATTTTAGTTCTATTGTTCTCTAAATACTTAAGAAGGAAGTGTTTAAATGATCCCAAAATAATTTTGCTTGTTTTTTTGTTGTTGTTGTTTATTTCTCATCAAACTATTTCTGTCATTTCTATAATACTGTGTTTCTGTCCTCCATCAAACCACAGAAGAAATGTGAGAATCAGCAGTCCAGAGGTACAAAATAACAGGCATTCCTATGAAAGCAGAGTTTCCTCTGAGAGGCTATAGCTGGCTCTGGGAATACATCTAATTTGCTTCCTCCTGGTTCAATTTGTAATCAGATACTTGAGTTTGATATCTACTGGCTCTCCAGGATTCTTAAAACTAGGCTGTCCTAGTAAAAGCCAAGTCATCAGGAAAGGAAGAATTCATTGACACACTGGAAGTTACATCTGACATTAGCAATAAACCAGCATTACATTTTCAGTACTTGTGGATAGTCTATTACCATCTCAGTAAGCTCTAGAATTTACTTTATTGGATTTTTTTTTTTGGCTCTAATCCCAATAATATTAAAAAAAAGTAATCATAGAGTATCAAGTGAAAATGCTAAAACAAATTTTCAAAGTAATTTTTGTTTAATCTGCCACAAATTTACTGTGAAACATGGATTTTTTTGACACAGTGCTTTTGGATATACATTACTGTAATATATGATATACATTACTGCAATATATGCTATAATGATATACATAACTGTACATATTTTTCACTAGCTAAATATTTCTAAATTATACACTTTAATATGGCAGAATGTGCTCTAAATTCTTGAAAATGCATTATCTGATTCATAGTTTGCTTGGTGGGTTTGGGTTTTTTCCCATCTATTTTACAAAGCATTTGAAACTACTTAAAGCAAACATCTCTGATTTTCTTTTTTTTTAATTTGGGATGTTGCTTATGAAAATCTTCTATTTTACAGGTACATTGATAAAGCCTGAAGCAAACTACAAGCTTGGTAGGTTCTTTTCCTCTTTCACAAAAATTACTGCATAGTTTTCAGACTTTGTACAGCCCAGATAGGAAAGCATTATATATGACTCTTTATCTTTCAGACTATCAGCTCACCAGTGATGGATGGATTATATATGAAAATAAGCAGTACTATTTCAGCAAAGAACATGTCCATATGGAAGAAGCACGGAGAATTTGTCAGAAGAATTTTGCTGATCTTGTTGTCATTGAGAAAGAAAGCAAAAGACGATTTCTGTGGCACTATGTAAGCAGGAAGCCTATTAATTATATAGAGTTGAAGTTTGAAGGACAGCAGGTGATAAAATACAGGGAACATACTAAATATTCAGCAAGGCTGGATTCCTGAGTTATTGTCCTACATTACTTATTTATAGAGCAATAGATTTGCTCAGGACCTGTAAAATTACTAATGTTTTTAATAGGTAGTGGAAAATGCAAATATTAAAGAGGCATCCAAATATTGAAGGTGCAGCAAAGGATAGTTCAGGCCCAGGTTGCTTATCTTTTCTAATATATGTAGTGTTCAGCACAGTGATAATTGCTTTCCTGTCCAGTGGGTTCTTCACTCCAGGATGTTCCACACATCTCTGTTGCCTGCTTGAAACCTAAGTCTGAACTTACCATATGCTTATGTGAGGTTCAAATTAAAAAAAAAAAAAAGGAAAAATAAATCACAGGTATGATTAATTGCCTTTCAGATTTTTACTTGACACTGAGGAGCAATTTAGTGCTTAACTATTAATTATTTCTATTTTAGATTTACACAAAACACAGAGGAAAATCATTTTTCATTGGCTTAGTTGTCAGCTTTGATCAGAGATTCAGGTGAGTAAAAAAAACTGGTAATGGACAACAAATGATGGTAATTTCATCTTCAGGGAGCATTTCTGCGTGCTTTCATCTTACAAGTTAAAACCTCTTGTACAACTGATTCTGGATAGTTTTAAGGAGATGTCTCAGATCCAAAGTATCGTATGCCTCTATGTTTAAGCAGAGAAATACATTTTCCTTCCAAACTTGGGAGGGCAAACCCTATAAAAATTCATGGCTAAGATTCAGCTCACTTAATGCTTTACACTGCAAGAACTGCAACCCTGCATGAGAAGTGAGGAGAAGCAGCTAATTTTAAGATGTTATTTACCTGACCTACTCTTGACATCAACCTAAGGGTGGGATTCACCCTGACCAGATCTCCAATGGCTACAGGGAAAACCTGGGAAGTCTTGATAAAATATATTTGTAAAGGTTAAATCAAATTATTCCCACATGGTTCAGGTTATGTGAGCTGGAAGCTAGAAGCATAAGTAGCACGTACTCCAACAGCTCTCTGAAATTTCTGGTAGCAAACTTGTTTTAACAATGCATTTGTAGAAGACTTTCAGGACACCTACCTGGGATGTGAAGGATGTCTATCTATGCCTTGAGTGTGGTAGTACTAAAGAGATGAGAGGTAGCAGTAGGGCTGTGGCTATGTCCTCCCCAGGATAGGTAGAGTTTTTTGCCCTCTGATCATTGCTAATACCTTGCTTAGCCCTGTGCCCAAACAGACCTTGTGAGTCACTGACTGCTGAGATGTCTGCTGGCAGCCACTGTCCCTTTGTTTCTTCCAGATGGCTGGATGACAGCCCAGTGAATTATGTTGCCTGGGCTCCAAATGAACCCAATTTTGCAAACAATGATGAAAACTGTGTAATAATGTCAGAAGATTTTGGTGAGTAAAATAGCAACAAGAAATGTTTGGGTAAAATTTAGCATCAAAATCCAAAATGTTTGGTACATACTTAAATTTGAGGCTACCCCACAGAGAGGTAGTTCAACAATACTGACACTTTTTTCATAACACACTCAAGTTTAAAACTATGTCATTACTTAGAAAAGAAACCTATTGCAGAGGAAGGAGGAGTGTATTTGGGTAAATATGTTTCATTTGTGCTTTATGAATGCCATCTGAGCCTGACTGCTGTAGTGGTTGCACAAGAGTTTCTCTCTATTCCCCAATCTTTAAACAATTATCTGTATTCCATTTTTTTTCCAGGCTTATGGAAAGACATAAGTTGTGCTGTGCAAAATGCCTTTATCTGTGAAAGGCAAAATTCAACTTACTCAGGATTTGCTCCTCCTGTACTTCGACCTCTGGGAGGATGTCCTGAAACTTGGCTTTTGTTTAAAAATAAGGTACAGCAATAAATATCAGCCATATTTAGCAAATTTGTGAAGAAAACTATGCCTTTTATCTCATGAAATAAATTCTCTTTCTTTAAACAGCAGTTTGCTAAGTATGCTAGTTAACAGTGCGCTGCATTTTCAGGTTGGCAAATTTGTAACTAAATATTAAAAAAAAGGTGATTTGAATGTTTGAAATTATAAATTTTATAAATGACCATGTGACTTTAGTTATAGGTACTTTCCTAGGTTCTAGATACTTCTGCTTATTTTAGGCGTATTTACTGATTGGAAATCCTGATCCATTATCCTTATCTGTAAATGTAACCCTGTTTTTCTGAGTAACAAAGATGAAAAAATGAAAGGTCACACTTTTCATAAGCAATTGGCCACTACAGCAACTCATCCTAAGCTGAGTAACACAAAAAGCAATAAATGTCAAATCAAATACAAAAGACAAACAAGCATTGCTTTCTGCTAAGTTAAGCAAAAAACCTGAACATATGAACTTTTAAAAAAACCCAAAAAACAAACAGAGAAACCCAAAAGTCAATTCCACAATGCAATCAATGGGAAAAGTTTTTATGCATTCAAAGGGCATGAAGAGGGAGGAGCTGTGTCTTCTGTCCCTTAGAAGATACACAGAAAATATTTTACACTGGTATTGAGGGAAAACACCCATTCAGAAGGACACTTCTTCCTGACACTGTTACACTCATCTGAGTTCTCACATGAGCTGAGGTTTTAGCACTCCATCTGTGGTATATAATTGAAAAAACTTGACCTGAGAAATTACTACCTGCTCCAAATTAGGTTCACAATCAGGAAATAGTTTCAGTCTCTCAAAAATTCTACTTTTCAGTAATTGAATTCCTCAAAAGCTTTTGGTGGTTGTCTGCTCTTTCCCAGCAGTGACCCCACACGATGGTAAGCACTGTGCACTGGGGTTGGCTGGGGCTCCTTCCTGCTGGCTGACAGCATTTGTGCTCCAGCAGATCCCCCACCTGCAGCTCTTTGCATGCAGGGACTGGCACAGAATTAATCCAAATCAATATGTTCTTAATATTCTTTGACACCTGAAAGTCTGTCTAATCCTTTATTTTCTCCACAGTGTTATAAAATATTTGGATCCAGAGAAGAAGAGAAACTAACTTGGCACTCAGCAAGAAGTGTTTGTAGAGAATTAGGAGGAAACTTGGCCTCTATACACAATAACCAAGTGCAAGGTATGACACCTGAGCCTTACAGCACTCTGTTTGAAGCCACATATTTCACCACCTAACGATGAGCCTGAACCTACCTCCAGACCTAAATAGCCTCTGAAGAAAGACCTGGAGGTATTTGATCCAGAGGGAACACTGGAGTGAGATATTATGACATTTCCCAAGTTTTGGCAAATGTCATCTGTGGAAGGAATAGAATAATCTATTACCCATAGTCTTGGACAATGGGATAAATGGTAATAGTTTATAGTCATGAAATGCTCACAGATACTCAAGTTAGACATTAAACAGACATTAATCCATCAGAAATTATATATCTGCAGTTAATGCTACCTTGTGAAAGACAATCCTTTTGAAGTCAGCTGTGATTTCCATGTTTCCAAGAAGCGTAAATAATTTTTATCAAAAAATGTTTTCCTTTCCCCCCCCCCTTTTTTTCCCTGAAATCAAACTGCTTCAGCTTGATTACCCATTGTATTTTTTTTTCTTTTACCATTTACTCATAGCCTAATAATACTGAGGTTGGTGTTTCCAATATATTTAGAACATCGATGATTGTTGTTTTATTCATAATTTGATTTACATGGAATTTAAAAAAAAGGAAACTCCTCAGGTACTTTTTATTTTATTTTTTAAATCTATTTTTTACCAGCTTTCCTCACCTTCCACCTAAAGGATGTTGCCAGTGAAACATGGATTGGGCTGAATGACATTAACAGTGAGAATACATATCTCTGGACAGATGGAAGCATTTTTGACTATTCAAATTGGGCCCCAGGATTCCCATTCAGAGATAATTTCATGGTGGTTGACTGGAAGTATATTACAATAGAGGTAAGCAGAAATAAAACAAAAAATGCATAACATACATGACATAATGTTTGAGTATACCAGCCTGACTTCTGTCTCAGCAAAGATCTGATCTTTATTAGCTTAAAGCAGAAGTGAACTGAAATTTCAAAGATCAAATTTTTTAAGCTTTAATCATAAATTCATAGGCTTGTTTAGTATCTAGGCTTACTCTCCTTTGTCAAAGTCTAGAAATGCAGAAAAGTAATCTTTACTGCTAGAATCAATTACACTTTCTATAATTATTATATTTTAGTGAAAATATTCAGTGTTACTAGTTGTGCTTTTTATTCTGGTTTATTGTTTTTCCTTGTATGATGCAAATGAAACTCCAATAAATTCAGTACAGAGTACCATTAACTCCATAGTAAAAATAGCTTCAATACACTCCAAGGAATTTTAATTAATTGACAAAAGTTCTTGCAGCAATCTGCCAATGAAAGTACATTTACTTAAGATATATAATAAAATACATTAAATTTCCAACAAGCAATACATGAAAAGAACCAGAAAACTAGAAAAGAAAGCTACTAATTTTCTCTCCTTACACCTATTTCTATTATTTTGCTGGAAATTTTGCATTTTATCAGCAGTAATTCTATTTTTCATTTTTCCCCCAGACTGATTGTATTGCAATGACAAGAAGGTCTGTAGATGAGGCAGGATTATGGGAAAATACTGACTGCCAGCATAATAAAAGCTATATTTGCCAGATGGACAGCGGTAAGTTTTATTTTTCACTTTTTTTTCTTTTATTGTGAAACATTTACTGAACAACGCAACAATTATAACCCAGGGAAGCTGACCTCACCTACTCTGCAGACATCCACACTTAAATCAGGTGCCCGGCACACAGACACTTTGAAGATAGGATTCACCTTCTTAATCACAAGAAAAATGCCCAAACCAGGTTCCTGGAAGGTGTCTGCCTTCAAAATGCCTGTTTTCTCTATCAAAGAAATGTGTAGCCGTCTGTGCTTTACCCAACTATCATAGAGACAGGTGGCCGAATGGAATTATTTTGCAAATACAATGTAAAAAGACAAATCCCTCTGTGACCTCCAGCTGGGGGTCAACTGGGGCCAATTGAACTGATTGGTTTGCTCATCAGTCTCTAGCAAGGCCTTCAGATCACAAGAACAGCAATACTCAGAAAGGCAAAAGTTCCAGTTTCCTTCATGGGGCCCTAGGGTGGGAGACACATCCGGAGCACAGCTACACTGCAGAGTCTGCAGGAACAAAAACAGGGAACTGCTGAGCAGCAAGGCAAAACAGAGGAAGAAGCCACAGCTGGGTCAGATGATTCACAGCTCTGTCCCATGCAAGTGCAGAAAGCTGCATCAGGAGGGCACCAGCAAAAACAATTGCCAGGACGCCCTCAACAATGACTGAACACAAAGTTTATCTTTTCTTCTGCCCCCATCATTACCTTTAGGCCTTGGCCTTCTACTTCTGCATATATAATTATAAGTACAAACACAGTTTCGTTTTTCACTTCACCTACGAGGGAAAGATGTAGCAGCATAGTCATAAAATTTCCTTAGAAAGAAATTATTTTGAGACTGAAGTGGTGTGAAGATCTTGTCCTGTGCTCATGCCTGGGAAAAACTTCACCTGCACTGTGGTGGGGGGACATGGAGAGCCTTGGGAGGAGGATCATGGTGGAACCAGTATTGACATAATTTCATCTGGACAACCTGTGTCTATAGATACACACAGCTCATGCTCTGCCTCTCTCTAATTGAATGTGTTTTTACACCATAGTTTACAATAATTCCAAATTGCCATTAAAATAAATCTCTTTGGTTTTATGTAAGAAATGCTGTTACTTGGTGCTTGTGCTCCCATGTTATAGTCATCTGTTACTGAAAAGTAATACTGCTATCCAGCAGCTTGTAAATTTTCACTCTATTCTCCTCTTCCTTTCAAATTTGTACCTCTTTCCTACAGACCCTGAACTGCTTCACCCCACAAGTGCTCCAGATTTCGATTTTGTCCATTATGGCAACAGCAGTTACTTAATAATTCCTTCTAAAATGAATTGGGAAGAAGCAAGAAAAGCATGCAAGGAGAAATCTTCAGAGCTTGCCAGCATTTTTGATTATTACAGTAATATATTCTTGCTGCTGCAGGCAGTGCAGTATGGAGAGCCCTTATGGATTGGGCTCAACAGCAATGTGGTAAGATTAAAAAATTAATTGTTGATAAAGTTAAATGCTGCTACTATTAGTAGGAGATTTATAGCATGAACAGATTTAGAAACCTAGGAATGGTGGACAGTCTCATATCTTTTGAATTCATTATCTTAAATTGTTGAACTCCATTTTAGGCAATGGAGAAGGATGAGAACCTTTGGTGGTAACGGACTCTCTTTACTAAATCTGTGTGAATCCTGGAAACTTAGGTAAAAACATTTGGTAAACTTTCAGATGGCCATTTTTAGGAGCCCAAGGAGTGCAAGATGGTCAGTAGGGCTAGTGCCTCATGATCATTGGCAGCTGTAGCTTTTCCAATATGTTTTGGTTCAGAAGGGTTCATAGCCAAACCACACGCCTTTGAACACACACTCTTTGTTATACCTGCTGGGTCCCAAAGGTTAAAATCAGTAAAAGCTATACTGCACCAGAAGTAGTGAATACTGAGATCCAGGTCCACCACCCTGTATGGCAACACTCGAGTGACCACCACCCTTATTAGCTCTGTGACTGAGTGGCAAATTGAGCTTCAGCTTCTCCCCCAAATATGCAGTTGTTAAATGCATTTAATTATCATGTTTCCATTTCGTTGTTCTTTGATCTGACTAAACCTCCCTGATAATAAAAATTAGCCTTTTCATCAGTAATAGTCATCTTAACTATTCATTGTTTTTACTAATTGTGATTCCACACTGATATATAACAGTGCAAAACATGTCTGAAATTCAGTATCCCTACAGATAGTTATAATAAATATTGTGAAAAATAGCATTTTCCAGTTATATGATGCAGCAACACTCTGATAAAGCCCCTCAGAAGGCTGAAAAAATTGTCTGATAAAATGAACTTGTTGCTGAACAATACATATTTCCACTATTCTAACAGTGTCATCTCTGCCTCCACCAGAAAAAATGCCCACATAAGTGGTGGGTAGTCACCAACCTTAAAATAAATCCTTCCACTTGCAAAAGTCCACGGGGCATCTCTACCCAAACCAAAATAATAGCGTTTAAGTCCACTTGATATTAAAGTTGGTTGTTTTTAGTCATAGCAATATGATTTAGAAAGCAGCTAAAATCCCATTTTGATCAAGCTTGAATCACCAGACTGTCCCCTGGTACTTATAAAAAAGCCATCCTTGATCTTGCAGAGTCAAGCTTTGTGGTTCCTCCTTTTCCCCAGGCAGTGAGTGACCTTGCCCTGATGATGCCAAGCTCAGTATGACCTTGTGCACCTGGCATCCCTCTTGACACAGCTAGACACTGCAGTGAGATCACATCTTATCCCCCTCTTTTTATTGGCAGCAATACATTGTCTGTGTCTTTTCTCTTTTCCTTGTAATTCTTCTGATTCTTCATGGAAAAGAAAAAAGGAGAGGAGGAAGAAAGACTAAACAAAGACTCAATAATTCCTACTTGACATATTTTTCTTTTGCTTCTCGCAAAGGAATAATTTTCTCTGGTTCCTCATAGTGATGGCTGCAGTTTACTCCTGAATGTTTCTCCTCAAAATTGCTGGAGCTTAGAATCCTTGTCTGATAGCCAACTCTGAAATCCACTTCCACCTGAGCTTTCCACTGCTTTCCTGTTCTTGGTCTTCCTGCTTCTTCATGGTCTTCCTGCTTTTCCTGGAGATCTGACTCTTCTGGGTTGGTGATTCCACCTTACAACACTGTCTGACAAGGGACTGAGTCCCCAGGGAGCATTATTTAGCCTTTGAAACACTTCCATGGGCTGTTCCAGCCATCCTGCTGGATCTGGTTTTTATGTTGCTGAGTCCTGATTCAACCAGTATTTTAACAGTACTAACACAGATACACAAACTGAGCTGCCTGTATCACTTTGAAAATGTGCTTCTGTATGACTGCATTTAGGTGAAACAGCAGATAAGAGTTTACAAAAGTTATGTCAAATGAATGTCTCAATTTCAGAATTATGGATATTACAAATGGACCAATAAAAGGAAAGTAAGTTTTTCTAAGTGGGAGTATGGAGAACCAAACCAGAAAACAGCCTGTGTCTATCTAGCACTCTCTGGGAGATGGAAAACAGCACATTGTAAAGAGAAACATCTTTCTGTCTGCAAAAAATCTGAGGGTAAGCAATGGCTTTTGGTTTTATGGCAGAAACCTTGCTTTATCTGCTTTGCCTGAATTACAAATTTCTAAGTATATATCAAGAATAATAAGGCTGGGTACGTACGGTCAATACATTTCTTTGCATAAATGTGTTATTTTGATGGAGTTGGCATTCACCAGCCAAGATCTTGCCATTTTACTGGACTGGAGTGATAGCTGCCATGGGGGCAGGCAGACAGATCATAGGGATTGTGAGAACATCACGCATCTCACATTGAGTCTAGAATGTAAAGTGTTTTGCTGACAGTGGTTTTATGGGAAGGTCAGTAATCAGTGAATTCCACTGAGTATAAAATGAATTCTGTTTCCTCAATATAAACGCATCATTACTACACTGGTTTTTACTTCATTGTTACTGAATTCCAAATACTGGATATAGGAGAAAGAGTTGTAACTGATAAAAAAAGGGTCTGCTTTTTGCCCCCAAAAAAGTTCATACTTCACAGGGTTTGTATGGGAGGAATACTACATAGTAAAGCTACAGGCAAGCCTCAGGATGGGACTGGGTTTTTTGCTTTCTCATTTGTGTTAGAATAACATCTGTTAGCTCTAGTGACACACACTTAATGGAAACTCAGAGTTCATTTGAGGATTTTTGGGTTTGTTTTTGTTTTGTTTGTGTTTTGGGTTGGGTTGGGTATTTTATGGGTTTTTTAACTGGTTGGTTGTTTTTTATTTTCTCTTCTGGGCCATGCTTTGCATTTCATAGCTGTTAATTTGCAACTTGTGTTTTAAAACCACAAGTACTAACGTTGCCTTTTCTTTTCATAATGTCATTACTTGTAGGAAAATGAGAGATTACTACATAAATTATCAATGAGCCTCAGATTACTCTATGCTTTGTCAGATATAACGATGTTCAGAAATTTGGATTGTTATCTTGAGGAAAATATTAAATGGGAAATTTCTATTATATGATATTTCATTTTAAATAAAACTTATTTGAACTTTTTGAGAGTTTGGGAGTTTTCTAGGGGTGGTTTTTATGTTTTTTAATGCTTCTTTTATTTATATAACAAAACAAACTAGATTATAACAAAACAAACTAGAACCAAAATTCTTGAACACTCAAGTATCCTTGAAACAGTCCAAGTTTGATTTAGTTAGTAACAGAGAAGAGCACGGATTCACACTGAGTCATCCTCTCACAGCTGACCAGTTCTGATCCTCATTATCATTCTTGACTTAGACACTGATAATTCTAGCAGTGTGTGCCAAAGAAAACTTTAAACACTTTTAAGAAAAGGTGGTTTTAATGTTTGATGTCATATATGAAGAGCTGCAATCCTTACTGAATGAAAGCATTTATAACATCCCATTTCTTCTAGATGTAGTTCCTTCTGATCCCCCCCAGGACATTGGACAATGTCCTGAATCTGATCACATATCTTGGATTCCTTTCCGAAGCCACTGCTATAACTTCAATGCCAATGAAATGAGCTGGGCTCAGTCTGTGACTCAGTGCATTCAATCAGGTAATTATTATTTTTACCCAAATACAGAACTTCAATCTTGACATTAAAAAGAAATATTGAAAAAATCTTGAAAAGCAACCATGCAAAATCTACAAATATTAAAAATAAGGAATATATGTCTCATTTATTTTTTACTGTTATGTGCTTTTCAGTTATGTTGCGTTTAAGGTGATTTTCTTGTTCTATTTTTCCAGCTGCGCTTGTTTCTTGTTAAAATTCTTCATTCACAAAATCTCTCTTTTTAGTAAAATCTTAAATTTTACGTGATTTGAAAAAAATCACTTCTTTCTGGCCTTTTTCCTTCTTTTCCATATCTTTCTCTACACAATAGGCAAAGTAAACATCATAGTAACAATCACTCATTTTTAACACGGGCTGTGTGTACAAAGGGGTTGATCCAAAAGGGGTTTCTTGCACTGCCTGGTAGCCCCTGCTCTATCAGCCAGGCTCCCTGGCAGAGTGCAGAGCCTGGGGAGGGAAAGTGCTTCCCTCCTTCTCCTTGGAGACATCTGTTCCTGGCCAAGACCAGCAGCAGTACCTTTGCACAGTTTCACCTTTGCTGCTGAGTCATCAGCTATCTCATCCATGTCTCAGGAGGCCAGGAAAGAGAAAATAAATGGATCCTTTGTTTCATGCCTTTTTAGCCCTCTTACGCTACCACCACTGCCACAAAAATTAATACATTGGTTTGAGCTGTAGATTTGTTTGTTGCACAGCATTTCATGCTACATATTATTCTGTCAAACCATGAAGAACAAATAAATAATCACTCATCATTCCTATGAACAGTAATATCCAGTCACTTGAAAACGTAGCGCACCTTGCCTGGTGTTTAAAAGTCATCATCTTCCCTGTGCCTGTGTGTCTTTCACTTAGATGTGATCTCTCACTGTCTGTGCCGTTCCCCTAAAGCTGGACACTACCTTGTGGTCTCTATTTAAATCCTTCTTTACTCTCTACCAGTGGGAGGGGTTTTTTTTATTAACATTAACCTGTCTCACAAGCTGTAACTATGTCAGGGATATCTCCAATCATCTTTCACTGTTTTTTTATAGGTGGTATGTTGGCTTCTGTAGAAGATCTGTATGAATCAAACTTTTTAATAGAACATGCAGATTTATATGCAAGCAAGACAAGTGGCTTCTGGATAGGAATATACAGAAATGTAAATGGTAACTATTTTAGCTTCTATAAATAATCATATACAGACTTAATTAAATGGAAAAAATATTAATAAAATTAATAGGTTTTGAGCAATCAATTGAAGTAGAGTTGGAGTTCAGACCTGAGTCCTCTCAGAGGTCGTCTCCTATTCCTGGTCTCTGAGAAAGCTTTTCCTGTTGGGGAGTCCAGCCAGAACCCACAGCATCAAGCTCCTCTGTGACTCTAATGGGGAAAATTAGGCTGCTTGCTAAAGCATGCAGTTGAAAATATGCATCTGGAAGAAAACACTGTTATCAAACTACAAGCAGTCAGAAAAGGTTTTATTTAGAATATTTTTATCCCATTGAAGCATCAAAACTTTTTTTTTTGAGTTTATAAAAAAAAAATTCATTTTAACTGAATACATGATTTAGGATTACAGTAAAAGATGCTTGATTTTCACTGAGTGTTGATGAAATAATAATTGAGAAATTTTTTACAAAAATTCTGAATTTACTTTTTTCAGTTTGAAATTTTAATATCCTAGACAAACATACAGAGAAATATAAACTAAAACTGTGATATTATTATAACTGATAAATCTGCAAATCACAATTTGGGAAATCAATTACATTGTTTTTGAGTTAAGAATCAAATGAGATAAAATGCATCAAAAAAAACCAACCACAGATGGAATTTCTGAAGAAAGTAGTATTGCTTTATAGGCTGAAGAAAGTAATATCATGTCGATATTCACTAAGGTGAAGACCTTTCCTGTGGATCTATTAATATTGATACTAACATTTGCCACATCAGGGCAGCTGCTTTGGCAAGACAACAGTGCCTTAGACTTTGTCAACTGGGCGGAGGGGCAGCCCTTGGGGGATGAGCTGGCCTTCTGTGTGGAGCTGTCCGCAGCCACGGGCTACTGGAGTGTCCTGCCCTGCTCTTCCCAAAAGGGCTTTATTTGTAAGAAACCAAAGAGTAAGTGGCTTCTTTAATATTCACTCTTTCCATTTATGGTTTTATTTCAGTAGTAATAGCACAATATGAGTGTTGCAGAGGACTGACACAAATGTTTCAATGTTCAGACAAAAATAATACAAGTGTATTTTTTTGTTTGCCCTGTTTATGATTTCTTGCTTCATAACCTCAGATTTTCTTACACTGTATTTTCTTACATAAATATTTCTTGAAAAAAACCCGATTTTTTTTTCTTTTTTGTTCCCCTCCAATATAAACACTTTTTTTCTACTGAAATTCCTATTTTCTTTCTATGGAACAATAATTTGCTATTCTTCCTCTTGCTGTACTATGATACATGCTGTTCCAGCAAGAGATGGATGAAGCAATTCTATTTAAATAGGAGCGGAAGTGCAATCCAGAGAGCATATAGTGACCTTTGAAAAGAGTAGAACTGTTTTGGTTAGCTTTTTTTTTTTAATATTTTATTTCTGTATAACTGAGCACCATCTGCTTTAGTCAGGAAGTAGAAATATCAGAATATTGTGAGCCAAGCAAGCATGTGGTATTTTGGAGTTTAACTGTTAGTTCTGCAGAAAAGTCCAATTTCCTGCCCTGTTTCACAACCCCAAAGTTCAGGATGTTTCTGAGGTTCTGAGGTTCAGTCCTTTCCCCCACCAAAGCAAACCTGCAGCTGGCGGGGGAAGCAGCACCAATCACAGCATTGTTCAGGGCACGCTCTCGAAAGGAAAAATCTGCTTTTAGGGCAACGCCTAATTTTCTTTGCAGGCAACAGACACTACTGAATGATATTTCTCTGCTGCCAGATGTCAGAAAGCAGAAACTCACTATCACCAAACACTTTATTTGATGAGTTTGACTGTGAGTGGCCCTGATGCGCAGGGTACAGAGGGTTTTTATTCCCTGACACCAGCTTCCCCAGCAGAACGGGTGTTTATTCCATTTCAGCCAGCTCTAGACGAATTTAACAGCTGCTTCTCCGTGCTCGCAAACACACAGAGCCCCATGCATTGCCCGGGCTCTGCTGCAGCAGCCCGGCTCCTGGAGCATCCCTGGGCTCCCACTGCCCATGGGGAGAGCCATGGCCATCATCCAGCAGCTCCCAGCAGCTCCCAGCATCACCCAGCAGCTCCCAGCATCATCCAGCATCACCCAGCATCACCCAGGAGCTCCCAGCAGCTCCCAGCATCATCTAGCATCACCCAGCATCACCCAGCAGCTCCCAGCAGCTCCCAGCATCACCCAGCAGCTCCCAGCATCACCCAGCATCACCCAGCAGATCCCAGCAGCTCCCAGCATCACCCAGCAGCTCCCAGCAGCTCCCAGCATCACCCAGCATCACCCAGGAGCTCCCAGCAGCTCCCAGCATCACCCAGCATCATCCAGCATCACCCAGCATCACCCAGTAGCTCCCAGCAGCTCCCAGCAGCTCGCATCCAGCCGGCCGGGAAAGGCCTTGCAGACGGCGCCCTCTGTGCACAGCCGGGAAAAGCTGCACAAGAAGACTTGAGTTTATTCGTGTAATTATAGATGCAAATAAATTATGGTAAATGAAGACCTGCTGGGTCTCAAAAGAGTTGTGTGTGATACAGGAAAGCTCAACTGTCCTCAGCAGTCGATCAAGTTTTCCCAGACGCCGCAAGAAACAGAGCCGTGGAAAGGGCAAGGTTAATTAATCAGGGAGAAGAGTCCTCTTGAAACAGTCAGGAACCACTACTACTTAGCTTGGAGAAGTTCTGGTTATTACAAAAGAAGCAAGAAGGGGGAATGAATATGCAAAACACTGCAGTTTTATTGAAGGGAATATGGGGTTAAAAATCTTTCGTGCCTTTTCAGCTCTCTGAATTTAGCAGATGTGTTTCCAGAAGTGATGATGATGTGCAGGTTACCAGACCTTTTGCTAATATCAAACTGTCAGGAAGAAAATGTGACCTTTCTAGATTCTGACTAAACATTTGTCTTTTTCTTTGACAGCTATTCTTAAAGCAGCTGGAGACGTGGAAGGTAGGATTTTTTTCCCTTCCAATTAATTTCAAAGATATGCACTTAAATTTAATACTATTTACTTAGTTTTATATTTTTTTTTTCTTTTTAATATGAGCTTTATTTACTTAGTTGCC
Organism: Cardinalis cardinalis; assembly: GCA_014549065.1. Taxonomy (NCBI): domain Eukaryota; kingdom Metazoa; phylum Chordata; class Aves; order Passeriformes; family Cardinalidae; genus Cardinalis; species Cardinalis cardinalis. The sequence continues at coordinate 2,225,793 of JACDOX010000009.1, read as the reverse complement.
ATTGAATTCTTTCCCAGCCTAATTTATCAGTAGCTGCAAGACCCTTAGGGAACCCCGAAATAATCAAATTACTTGGCAAATTGATCACCCCCTCTCTGATCCTCCTTTTTTAAGATCCTCCTTTTGGTAATATCTATGAGGAAGACTGACACGGAGAAATTATAATAAATTTTCCACCTGGTAATTGAGGAAGAAATTATTGTTTTCAATAGTCTTATATTTATTTGTGGCTACAGCTCATTCATTTCTATTTACTTTTTATTTATTTACAGATGCCAAAAATAACAAAGCCAGTGTTCACCTGAATATGTGGATACTACTTACTCTGGTCCTCATAATTTTATTGGGGGTGGGCTTCATGATTTATTTCTTGTTCAAGATCAAAACTGGAAGTGGAACTGGAAGAGAGGTGAGGCAGAGCAGCAGGCAGCTGGAATACACCCGTGCCCTAAGTGCAGAGGACAATGGAAGTGATGCTACCAGCAACAAAGAAAAAAATGAACACAGTGTTGTCTGATGGRATAACACAGCCAAACTAAATGCTTAAGCTGAAAAAAATATAGCTGAACTAAAGGAAACCTTAGGTGCATGTAACTTTTACTATGAAATAAAATTGGCAGTTATTCCTTTGGTAAAGATTAGGAGCTATTGCTGTATTCTCCTAAACAAATACTCTCAGGTATTTATTGACTTAGTACTGTACAAAATGGCTAATTAAGCAAGCAAGGACAATAACAGAACTAGTGGGAATTTAGATTTAAAAGGTTACTTATCCAGGAATTTGTGACAACATCAGACAGAGTCAAGACTAACACTGGGCACTCTGCAGAGCCATCAGCCCTAATTCCTGCACTTTGAGAGTATCTCACCATACTGTACTGAAGCATGCACACTGTTACTTAAGTGATGTTTGGAATAAACAGAGATTTACATGAATTGTTTGTCCCCATTGCTGCCCTTGTCTCATACCCTTTACACAAATATCTTCCTTGTGACAGTATTGTAAGTGAAATGCAAATACTTGTCCTTCATTCATGCCTTCAACTTGAATTTTGCAAAACAAATAAATCTTTGCATACAGTCTTATTCTATGACTTTGAATGTTTTTATCAGTTATGAACATGAAACTATATCAATAAACACCTTATATTACACAATAACATATCAGTGTTTAATTAGCATGTGGAGATGATGCATGGTTTGTTGATCCAATGAGTCCTCTTCCTTAAAAAAAAGGCTGACAGGAGACAGGCTGACAGGAGAGAAATGTGAACAAGGCATATGACTTAAAAAAATCCATAAATAAACTATAAAATAAAGTAGTTGCCAAATACATTTTGAAAGAATGCATTCCTGGTTTTATTCCACTTGATCACTTCTTTTAGGAGAGCTTTGCTTACCACCCTCCACCTCTCTGATAAATGGACTGATAACCAGGCACTGTCTCCATGATTCAGGCCAGTAAGAGAGTGAGGCAAAAAACAGTGCCTTGCTGGTGAAATGTTCTAGAGATTTACTGAGATGTTTAAGTTTTCTAGGAATTCTCTGTTGTTTATGGAATTCTGAAGAAAAAGAAAAAATCTCAAGGATCTCTGGGAATTACAAACCTTTAGAAAGTGCATAAGAACTGCAGAGGAGATGTTACATTGGATTGAAAATTTATAGATATGTCAATCGAACAAAACATATTGCAGAGAATAAGGAATAAAGGCCATTTTTTACTCAAACTACTTTTAATGACAGTCCTCTTGATCCTCTCCTCTCCCCTTCATGTACGTTACAAATAATACACCTTTTTTTTCATACAGAACTGGATTCAGTGCTGTTTGATGGCTACTGATAAAGGCAAAGTAAATGAAAATAATAAGCAGATGAAAAAATCCAAAATAATATCATTATTTAAATGTTTTATATTTTTTATTGATAAAACAACTCCAAAGACTGTATTGTGTGAATGAGTTTCTTCTATATTATTAAGTGATGCTTTGCTCTTGCAGAAAATTCTGTGAGATTTGTCTTCATAATAAAGCCAAGAAAAATGAGAGAAAATGTGAAGGGCAATTTCAGTTGAATTTCTTTCCTCCTTTTTTTTCAAAATTACAAAGGGATTGTACATCATAGCTGTAGTTCATTTCCACTCAATAAATGACTGAAGCTCACTTGTAAAATTTGAAACTATTCCTCTATTCTTGTCTCATTTATGCTTGGTACAAATAAAGAATAAAGTACTAAAGTTAATTTGTACTTTATGAAGGAAATAGTTTTGAAAGGCAGGTTTTTTTCCAAACTCACAGAAAGATTTGTAAAGATTTGGCTAATTTGTATTGGTTCTTCTAAGATAAATTCACATGAAATAACAGCACACTAGTTCTACTAGCTGATACACCAGATGGATAAAGGCAGGTGTATACATTTCTCAAGTCACYGAGCAAAATTAAATTGTCCTGTGGGGGTTAATTTTTCATACTGAAATATTCAGTATTGCTCACTGCAGTATATTAAATCAACATATCTTTTGCAGCAGTGAAGACCTTTCTGGCTAAGAAAATTTGCATTTATTTTTCTCTGAGTTTCTCAGGTACATATATCTGACATTTAAGATACATCCATTTAAAGTGCACTCGCTGCCTCTTTGTCTTTGAGGGTCAGAATGTTACAATTCCAGAACAGAACAATGAAAGTTAAAAACAATTCAGTGGAATGATCTTGAACTGTTCAAACTTTGCCACTTGTATTTGAATGGATGGAAACTTCACTTTCAGATACAAAGTTTGAATTTTGTAATTATTTATAGATTTCAAAATACCACATGTGACAGGATATTTCCTTATTTAGAGCCCAGAGTGTTCTCTTTCAACTAAAAATCTCCAAAACCGAGAAGGAGCCAGCACCAACTGATTCTTTAAGGACCTCTACTGCAGCAATTAATTTCATCTCATGTCTTCGTGAATAAGAAGACAGAATGAAAAACTTGACCTTTTCTACAGTTTTAGTTTTCCTCTCATTTGTTCATACTGCTTTTCAGACACTCGGTGAGTCTATTTTTTACTATCCCCTGCAAAAGTGGATGTGAAAGTGGGCATCTTTGTTGTCTTGCTGGTTTCTCAGGATCTTTAAGATTTTCACATCGATTTAATACTCTACATTTCATATTTCTGCTAATGGAAGTGATTCACAGAAGTTTCCACAAAACAGATGCAGAGATACTGATTTACTTTTAAGGAGAGCGGAGTATCCAAAACGGGGTAAAGCTGGGACTCAGAAGTCAGGACTGAGTCACATATGTGAATAAATATTGCCTTTTGGACACAACTTATTTATTGGTTATGTTTGCTGTTGTAAAGTAGATGGACTTCACAGTGTGCTCCATAGTCTTTGTCCATCTGTGTGACTGACTCACAAAAAAATGAAACGGATAAAGGAATTAAATAGCATGTTGCATGTGTATCTCCTAGCCTTAGCATGAGATTGTGTGGGATGTGTTGGAACTTGTGTATTGATGTAAGGTGGAGCAATGTGGCTGAGAAGCCAGTAAAAAAAATTAGAAATATTTGAGAGTCAAGAAGAGCTGTGGAATAACCATTACAGCAGTAAGAGTAAAGATGAGAGGGATACTTAAGGCTCTGAAGTTGGCCAAAGACAGATCCCAGCTACCTTTTAAAGTAAGTATGATGATAATTTTCGAAGATGGGTTTATTTTATCCTTCAGTTCATTAGATTTGTGGAGTGGGGTACATATCACAGCTTCCAAAAGCAAGCACTGTTCCATGTGAGCTGTGACAGCAYTACCCTGTGCAAAAAGGGGGTCTCCCACCTGCTCTGTGAGCCCAGAACCCGACTCAAAAGTAGAAACCTCTCAGTTTCCAGCAAGAACTCCTATTATTAGATCAAAAATTGAGTGAGGGACAATGGTACTTATGGGACTACACTAAGAATTTATTTACTGAGCAGTAAGAAATTAAAGATTTTATAATATTTAAAACTTAAATATTGCCTAAATGGACAAGGAAAGAAGAAACTAAGTCTCAGCTTCAAATTTAGATTTACAGAAGTGAAACTTCTATATGTTACTGAGCTGGTCAAAGTAATACAGGGACCTTCTGGAAGAGCTCAAGAACTATTCTTTCTGTCATACCTTCCCAGAATTTCCCATAGACTTTCTCCTCTGTTCACTACCCAACACTGGCTTGCCCCAACATCCACATTTGCCCTAAAAATTTTTTTGTGTGTGTGGAGGGGAATCTCACTGCCTTTTGTGAGCTATTCTCTCAGATGGATATGGCAGTGATGCTGCATCTCTGTTTCCAGGTGTGAATTTGAGGCACAGAGGGTTGAAGGGCAAAACTTTTCCCTCCAGTTCTATAGCTCCTAGAATATTCCTCGCAGCCCAAATTTCAACCCCTCATGACCTAAAGCCAGTGAGAGCTGCATGCTATCTGACATTTTTCGGAGCATTCAGCTGTTTGCCCAGGAGGACTTGCTTCGTGTGTCACAGCAGAGCTGCAGTTCTGGACAGCACTTCCCAGCAGGGTTTACTAATCTCAATGGATTCCAACATCAGGCTGCCTGTAACCCTTTGGGAGTGTAAACTACCTTGTGTAGCACTCACAACGCACAGGCCCACACCCATAGTATCTATATAGTATCATCTATATAGTATCTACATAGTACCTATATAGTATCTATATCAGTGTTTGGTCTTGTGACAATGCTTGTGATTTATTGTGCAAATTAGGTTGACTTCTTATGATAATGTGCTAAGGAAAAGATAGTGGATCAAGGCAAGGTAACAAGTCACCATTACATGGTTTTTAATTCCAAAAAAATCCTCAAACCATAACAAAACATGTAAATTCCAGAAGGAACAAGAGTCACAGAAAGCCCACTCGCTAACTCTATTAATCACATATCTTGAATGAAATGTGCATTTCAGAAGAAAATAAAATTCCATTATTATAATCAAATATTTGAAGTTGTCTTAAATGTAGTTTTTGTGTTCTTATTCCTCCGTATTGTGTTCCCATGTATTTACTGAGCTGTACTTACCTTTCCTTCCCTGAATGAAATGTGACTTGAAAATCCCACTTGATCCTTGTAAAAATTTGCAGGCCCCTGACATGAGTCAGAATAGAATCATAGCATAGATCAACATAGAATAAACAGCACATTTTTCTCCTCACAGGCTCCCTTTACCAGGTGCTCACCCTAACCAGTCATTCTGAATGCTTTGTTTTACAGACAAGGAAGTATTCTTAATATTCAATGAGGATACTAAGTTCTGTTTAATTGCTCAGAGTTCTGAGGCAGTCACAACAGCTGCTTGCAAGAAAAGCAGTGACTTACAAAAATTCAGGTGGGTCTCTGATCATCAGTTAATGAGCATGGCATTTGCACAATGCTTGGGAGTGCCCAACAAGAGAAACCAGGCTAAAATTTCTCTGTACCCATGCAACAAGAAAAGTGAATTCCAGAAATGGGAATGCAGAAATGCAGCCTTGGCAATCCAAGGGGAAGATTTATTTCTCAGTACTGGCAAAAAAAGAGAAAATATTGTGCTGAAAACAAGATCAGAGGCAAAGGATAAATGGAAGATCTATGGAACCATGGATAATTTGTGCTCTCAAAGTTATGAAGGTAAAGTTTAAAGGTTATTTTTGGTGGTTTATTGAATCTACTTGTTTGCCATCAATATAGGGTCTTTTGTTGTCTGCCCTCTTTAGCCTAATACCAGCTTTTCCCCCTGAGGCAATGGAGGGCTAGAGAATAATTTGTTAATTTATTCAGGCCTGTATCGCTCCATCCTAGAGAAAAATAGCTGCTTAGGTTCAGACAGAATGCAGTATGTGCAAAAATGTGCATATTTTTTGTTCTTTACTTTTAAAGCAAATGTGGATGTAGGTTTTTTTTTTTTAATTGTTAGTGTTAATCACTCTTCCCAGTGGTGCCTAGCAATAACACAATGGCAGAAACTGAAGCACACAAAGTTCTGCTTGAACAAAAGGAAGAACGTCTTTTACCAAGCACTGGAACAGATTGTCCAGAGACATTGTGGAGTTTCCCTTACCAGAGATATTCAACAGCCATCGGCACACCATGCTGGGCCATGTGCTCTGGGATGGCCCTGCTTGAGCTGGGAGCTTGGACCAGATAACCCTCTGTGCTCCCTTCCAAACTGAACCATCCTGTGACTCTGTGACTTTGCAAACAAAGCACTTTATTGAACTGCATACTATTTCTACTGAGATTGTATTACTATTATTGGATGAAAGGGAAAAAAATCTCTACGTTTAATACATCAATATTAAATGTAAGGAAATAATTACATGCATAGTACCTTCAGTCACCCTATGAGATTTCAGATGCCAAAAACTCCCAAAACACTAAGCCGCATGAAGTGGAAGTTAAGGTACATGATAAAAAGATAGCATTATTTTTAGAAAATTATACATGAAATAAAAAAATATATAATATTGTTACATATTATATATAATGTATATGTTATATTAATATATATTATATTATATATGAGATAAAAATCACTGCAGCTCTTTCATAGTTGTCTATAGCATGAAACTGCTCAATCTTTAGCTGGTACAGCTGATGATGTAGCCCAGAAGCAAAGGGTAAATTGTGAGACCTACCAAGAACTTCTCTGGAAGACATTGCTGGTGACAGCAGTTCCCCAATTACACTGCTGTAACACTTGTCATGCTTTCTCCACGTAGTCTCATCCAGAGTACAGACACATATATTCAAAAAACTTCTCTTTTTCCCCCTCAGACATGTTTACACTGTTAGGAAATTCCAATGGAGCTCCGTGCGCCTTCCCCTTCCTGTTGAGTGGAAGATGGTACGCTGAGTGCACAGCTGCTGGCAGGTCAGATGGTTTGTTCTGGTGTGCGACAACACCCAACTTCGATGAGGACCATTTGTTTGGCTTCTGTCCAGCTGCCCGTAAGTCCCACACACTGACACAGACCCTGTAACACAACACTGCTACATAAATACATTAATATTGGGATGCTGTTAATGCAGAAGGGAAAAACATTTCAGTGGCCTAAATTTTACTCAAAAATGTCTTTTCCATGCAATAACATTTCTGACAGGAGTAACAAATTTACTTGCTAATAGCCTACAGTAAGTTTGAAAGCTGTCTGGGTGTGTCCATCAGTAGTTGACTGAGGAAAAAACAGTGTGCTTTAAATATGACTCTCTTCAGGATAGAATCACCTGAAGATTGAGATGCTGTTCACATTGGTGCTTTATTATAGTCAGGCTCAAGACTGAGCTGAGTATTTGAGGTGTGGCCCCACCAGTGCAGAATACAGAGGGGCAATCACTGCCCTGTTCCTGCTGGCCACACTGTTATGATACACGCCAAGATGCTGTTGGCCTTCTTGGCCACTCTCTGGCTCACATTTGTCTGGTTATCAACCAGCACCCCCAAGTCCATTTCCACTGGACACCTTTCCAGTTGCCCTTTCCAGCTGCTCTTCCCCAAGCCTCTAGCATTGTAAATGTGATTAGTCATGGCATAATTTCACAAGAAAGGTTTCATTACTGCAAATGTTTGTATTTCAGTTGTGTTCCAGCCAAGAATAAACTTGGGCACAGCCTATGAGCTTCTGAACAAGTTCTCCAGGTAGACAATGACCAAGACACAGTTTTGATTTATTCCCCTCTTTACAATATTCTTTTTCTCCTGGAGATCATTAAATTTGAAGGGGAAAGTGCAAATAAAGGATGAAAGGCTTATCACTGATAAAGTCATTGACACACCCTCTTTTCTTAAGAAAGATCAAGATAACTTGTGGGTCTGATCCTTAATTGCTCCAAAATATTATTTCATAAACAAGCTTGCAGCTAAATTTTGCCATAAAACTTTGTGTAGAATGTTTATTACAAACGCAGGTACTAAATCACCTTTCTCTCACACAGACATTGACAGATTTTGGAGTACAGATCCTTTAACAGGAACCTACTACCAGATAAATCACCAGTCAGCTCTCACATGGCACCAAGCAAGGAAGAGCTGTCAGCAACAGAATGCAGAATTATTAAGTGTCACGGAGATACATGAACAAATATATCTAAGAGGTGAATTAATAAGCAAGATTCAGTAAAAACTCTTTTGAAAGGTTTTTTTGACTGATTACAAATATTTCAATGCCTTAATCATATTACAGTGAATAGCTGATGTAAGAAAATGGTATCTACACTAATCAGAAATAACAAAATAACGGTACATTAAGCTTTTTATCCGTGGAACTTCAGTAAGTTGTGGAATTATTTATACTATTATTATTATTTTATAAAAAATATCTGAGGATTTCCAGCTAAATAAGCAAAAAGCTTAAGCTCAGAAAACACCAGAAAAATCCCAGAAAAGGGAATTAAAATAAGAAACATTTTAGGAGACAGCCATTATATGGCAATTACATTATATGACACATTCTATGATTATATTTTGTGTTGATGAATCAGTATTCTTCATGTATATCTAATGAAATAGTTGTTTTGAAATACAATACAAATTTTATACAGATTATAGATTTATGCACACAGTAGAATGAAGGTCCTATATCAATTGCACCTCAAGCAAGAAAACTTATAACAGTATTAATAATAGAAATTCAATATTTCAATTTTCAAAGCTTATTGTTTATCTATAACTCTAGAATAGCATTAATTTCAGATAAACTAATATGTAAAATAACCTTTTTCAATTCTCTATTCTCTATCTACAAAAAAACCCCTCTGAGTTTATTGCCAGTAAACATGAATTCTGTACTGAGCTTACCAATCACTAGGCAGACTTTTACTATCTTCTTCTAAACTTTAGAAATGCTATGTTCTCCTAGCAAATCTCATTAGAATTCAATTCTTTTGGTTATCTAGATTTGATTGACAGCAAGAGATCCTCTCTCTGGATTGGGCTTAACAGTCTGAATCTCAACAGTGGCTGGCAGTGGAGTGGTGGCTTTCCCTTCAGATACTTTAACTGGGCACCAGGTAGTAATCTTTTTAAACAATTTTTGGAATTATAATCTGAGAATTATGCTTTTCTTCACTAGATATAATTCACAGAATTTTAAGCAGAAGACCTCAATAACCTCATCTCCTATCAGAGGCAGATAAAGTAAAACACCCTGGTTGAGCTGTATCGTACTGGGGACGCCTTCAAGTCAGTGAAATCCTCTGAGTCTCTACAACTTGCACAGGGTTATCAGACCCTGCATCCTGCAAGGACTCAGCTGCCACTGAGCATTGGTCTTGCAAAGCCTTCCTCTTCACTTATGCTTTTTTACTTTTCTCCTCTCATTCAAGAGTTCGTGGTATTGACAGTTTATTTTTGAAAGTCAATTATTGCCATGGCAACAGCTAGTTGCAGCAAATTTTGAATAAATTCAGGCATAGTCCAACTTTCAGCCTTCCCAAGACTCAGAGGTGCCTCCTGCTTTTACCTGGCACAGAAGATGAAGGGAAAGCCCAGAGTTGCTGAGTCTGGTGGAAGATTTTCTGCCTTCTGTTGAGCTGACCCAACTCCTCAAGCTTTGCAGGGCCGAGAGGAGAGGTGGGCTCTCAGGTCACCCAGCCCACAGCCCCAGGGCTCTGGTGTCCCCACACAGCGGCTGTGCTCATGAGCTGATCCACAAGCTTCCAGTTCACTGCAGAATTAAGTTGTAACTTTTGCAGGAAGAGGGGGGGAAAAAAGCAATTCATCACACTGTGGGCCTCTCTGAGAAGAAAACTGACCATTCCCCAGGGATAGTGGTCCTCTGGAAAAACTCTGGGGGTGTTGGTGGAAAAGGCAGGCAGAGGAGAGACAGCAATTGTGAGAGAATGTCAGGAGGTTCTGCTTGCAGCAAGGAGCAAATCGGCATTCAAATCACAAAGGGACATGCAAAAAGGACCACTATGCTGTAATCAAATGTGTGAATTATGCAATAAGCATCAAAAGAAATATTTTGATGGGTACTTCCAAATTACATTTCATTATCTCTGGTAGAAAAATAATTGTAGGAGTGAAATAATGAGCTCATAATTGACACATGAAAAGGTGATCAGTAAATTGCTATTTTAGCTGCTGACATAAACCCTGTGCTACATAAAACTAATTTGGTTTTTATCCCATGAAGGAAGCCCTGAGCCTGAGTCTGAAAAACTCTGTGCAGTACTAAACCCCAGAAGAGATGCTAAATGGGAAAACCAGCCCTGTGAGCTGAAACTTGGCTATATCTGTAAAAAGGAAAAATCTACAAAGGATCCTTTAATTCTTCCATCGGGTATGTCAAGCAAATAAAAAACCTTTTAATAAAGGCATAATTTGTGTCACTAAAGTTTAATTTAATGGCTATTTAAAATAAAAAGTAAAATCAAGCATTGAAATTTGGTTTTCTGCTATGATGACAGGTACAGAACACAGCATGTTGTTATTTCCTTAGCAAAATATATTTAAATACTGAAAATGTTCCTGGAGCCCACCAACCACACAAGCATTTTTTACTTTATGTTATTATTCACAATTCCAGAGGCACTGCATTAAGCCATAGAGTTTCATGAAAGTATCATGGTCTGCATGGACATGAAAATAAAGTTAAAGATGCTTYACCCTTCCTGCAGTGCATTCTAATGGAAACACTGAGGTTTGTCACAGAAGGCTTGGGAAAATGGCATCGGTAGGCCCAGACAAATTCTTGATGGCAAAAAGATGGCAATCTTTTTAGATTGCTATAAATATTTCTAAAATTTTGATATAGAAAGATGGCAGAGAGGAACTTCCTTTGGACCACTTTTCTACTATACTTCTCTCTGGTTTATTTAGTGACAGTTGGCATGGAAAGCCATGTGTGCAGAGAATGACTTGTGCTGCAGTAATAATGCCTTTCCTTTATGAAAGATATAAATGATAATTGGGTGGGGTATATTGTGTGGAAATGCTGCATATGAAGTTCCAAAATATTCCTCTGGCCAGTGAATACTTCACACTAGTGAAGCCCAGTAACAACTGGCTCCAGTCTTTTCCTTTTTTGTTTAAATGCAGTTTGCTCTCTGTAAAAGTACCACCAGCAACAACAGACAGATTAAAACACATGTGTAAGGAAGGAAGTACTTCATCTTTGTTACCTTCTCCTTTTCATTCTAATTCGTTAATTAGCTACATTTCAAATGTAATTGCAGTTATTCTAGACTTCAGTTTGCACCATTTAAAAACTTGAAATGTCTATTGATTTTGAGGAGATGTAGAGTCTGTTAAATGCCCAGAAGAATGGTTGCCCTATGGAGGTCACTGTTTCATGGTTCATAGAGACCCCAAAGAATGGAGAGAGGCCCAAATTTCCTGCAATGAGAGCAATGGTGACCTGGCCAGTATCCACAACCCTGAGGAGCATGGCTTCATACTGTCTCAGCTTGGCTACAGTGAGTATTTCTACAGGGCAGTGTTTGGTACAAACAGAGAACTGTACTACTAGAAATTGTACAGGATTTAAATAAAATAATTATTTCTTGCTTTTTATTAATATTTATAGGGAAAGCCACAGATATAGAGGTTAGAAAAACCTGAAAGCCAAAAACTTACAAGAGGAGTAATTATGGTCTTTTAATTTTCATTTTAATTATTTCCATTTTGATTTTCATTTGTTTTTCACTGCATGAAGTCATTTGAAGGAAATAACAGCTCTAGTCACTGCAGCATTTGAGTGGATTATCTGCACCAGACACCTTGTAGCTGTAGATACAGTAATGTACTTTACTGATAAAGCTGACAAATCTCATTTCCTAATGGTATCTCATTTTTAACTTCTTGAAAGAAGAATTAGAATTACATTTTAAAATAAACTCCTCTGTCTTTCAATACAGATGAATTTGCATTGCAAAATTGCAATTTCAGTTCATCTCCATAAAATCTTGCTCCTATGGACTGTTTCAACTTGGGTAACAATACAAATGAATTTCTGTCCTTAGGAGCTGTGGATGAGCTGTGGATTGGCCTGAATGACCTCAAAATTCAAATGTACTTTGAGTGGAGTGATGGGACTCCTGTGACATATACCAAGTGGTTGCCTGGAGAACCAACCCATGAAGTCACTGGCCAAGAAGATTGTGTCATTATGGCAGGAAAGGTGAATCATTCCACATGAATCATACAGTGTAGCACTGCACTATTTGACTTTTGGCTATATTTCTAGAGAGATTTTTAATGCAACTTAGCATTGTTGCTAAGTTGCATAGAATCAAAAAAAGTTATCTTTATTCACTCAGACATATGGTTGTTCCAAATTAAATTTAAAATGAAATTCCATATAAACAGTAAATGTTCATATCTGATTGTGAGTGTACATTATATGCCAAGCAAACCTTAAGTCTGGCTGTGCCACTTAGCTTAACACAGCCACACCTCCAAGCTCAAATACCTGGAATCTACTAAAAAGTACAGCTATTCATATTGAAACAGTATTTTGAAAAGAATGATAATGTTTCTAGAGTAAAAAGTTTCTGCCTCACTGCTCTTCACCTCTTCCCAAACTGCAACTAGGATGGATACTGGGCAGACAGTGCCTGTGATAGGAAGTTAGGCTACATCTGCAGAAGAGACCCACTGCAAGGAGTTTCTCAAACAGCAAAGACTGATCCTGCCTGCCTGAAGGTAAGAAGAAAGCGTAGCCAAGGATCTGGTTAGCAAAACTTCACAAGCTCCCAAGCTCCTCTTGACATTGAAATGATCTTTTTTAATTTTTCCTTTTCATTCCTAACAAGTATTATTGCAGAACAAATTCAGGGTTATAATTTTCACAACATTCCCATATATGGAATAATAATAAGTCAGGCCTATTACCTCTCAGAACTTTCTGTGAAATGGCTGAAGCTAATTCTGTGTTTGTCTGCATATTTGTTATATTGTTCTACAACCATATGTGGTTATTGAACATGTAGTAGGGACTGGTAACAATTCTGGACTATGCAGCATGATGCAAGATGATGACGAATCTCACTACTGAAGCCAAATCAAAACAATAAAGTCCTTTTTATAAATGAAATTGTTTTGAGCAAGTTATTGTATCCTACCACTTTTTTTCCCTTTTTTCCCTCTTTATACTTTCCTATTTACTCCTATTCTATATTTAGTAACCTCTCCCACAAGCCCATATGGGGAACAGAGCTGAGACTCGTTGTGCTCAATGGAGTTAAGCAGCAGCCAAATGCTGAAAACAGAGTTTATTTACCTTTCTCGGGTGCAGCAAGCAAATCTTGAGATGGTATAAAAGGCAAAAGTGACTTGGAATTCAGCTGTAATTTTGAGTATTTTCCTCTTCAGTGGTTTCTATGTTACCTCTTCAGTCAGACTTTTTAGGAGACCTAATGTATTAAATCAATTAATTAGTCTACTTGTTCCTTTAGCCTTGAAAACATAGGAAACTTGAGTCAGCATCTCTACTATAATACAGACTGCTCTTTTTTTGTTCTGAGCAAAGAATAACTTTATTCATCTCTGAGTCCCTCTGACTTTTTTACCAGTAAAAATGTATCCATTAATTTCAAAAAAGTGAGACTCATAGGCATTAAATCTTTTCTTTCTGCACTGAATCTTTGCTAAACTGAATTTCCACTGGTACACTGGAATTCAGATTTATACATAATCGTGTTAAATTATATTAAAAAATGTTGGCTTATGTGTATTCATTGAAATTCAAGTGCTAGAATGTCTGTTGTTTTTAATTGCAACTTTATTTCATGTGTTCTTGACAGGGTTGGAAAAGATATGGTTTTTACTGCTACCTGGTTGGACATACCTCTGTAACATTTTCAGAAGCAAGGAAAACCTGTGAAAGGAGCAGTGGTTATTTAACAAGTATAGCAGACAGGTATGAAAAGAGTTTAAAAATTCTATATCTGATGCAATAATATTGGAATTTTTAAAAAGAATTGAGAACTTTTTGAAAAAAAACCAAACCAGAAAAACCCCTGTATATCCTTTTTCTGAAGAAAAAAAAAAAAGAATAAACATAGTATGGCTTTTCTTACTAAAAGCAATTTATACCTCAATGGTTTTTTAGTTCTTGACTTAATAGTTAACTTAATAGTTTTTTGGTTCTTAACTTTGAAAGAACAAACAACAGCAACTTTGGCTCTGTAAGGAATAGGTTTTCAGCATAGCACAGCTCCACCCCCTACTGCAGCTGGGACCCAGTTAAACAACATATTCCCCATAAGAGGAAATTTAATGTAGAATCTATTCATTCTAGCTGTGTGAAGTTTGGATGCTGAGGAGTAAGAGCTGGAAGGAAAACTGGGCTTAATCCCATCTGACTCCTGTCATTTCAGATATGAGCAAGCCTACCTGACCAGCCTCATTGGTCTGAGCTCTGAGAAGTATTTTTGGATTGGTCTCTCAGACATGGAAGAGCAAGGGATTTTCAAGTGGGTGACTGGTGAAGGTGCTCTGTACGCAAACTGGAATGCAGCAATGCCTGGTACTCTACTGATGCCAAATGATTTTTGCCTTTTTCTTTTTATATATTCTCTGTATTTTTACACATATATTTGTAGCTTATTATGGTATTAGAAGCTAGTCCCAATGCTTTTCCTTATCTTTTCCCTATCCAGAAGGACAAAACATATTCCAGAGTTTCAAGCCCCAGGGGGTACAAGGCCCCCATCCTATCTTTTTTTTTCTGGGAACCAAGACCGAAAAATAGCGCTTCAAGACACATTTTCATAAACAAAGTTTAGTTTCCATCTGAGGGGGGAGGATGTTCATAAATCTATGGGCCCAGACGGGATCCATCTCAGGGTGATGAGAGCTCAGAAGGGATGCTCAGGCCTTGGAATGGGCTGCCCAGAGAAGTGGTTGGGTTACCATCCCTGGATGTATTCACAAGATGTGAAGATGTGTAGATGTGGCACTGATGGTTTAGTGGTGGACCTGTGTTAATTGGTTGGACTCTACAATCTTACAGATCTTTTCCAACCTAAATTATGCTGTGATTTTCTATGATGCCATGAAAACATTTATTTTCTGATTTCTCATTGTTTCCAAGAGCAAAATCAAATTGAGCAGAAAGGATGAAATCCCTTCCAGCCTTAGCAATGTGCTGCCAAAGCCTTGCCACAAGTGGGTGAGGAAAGAGGCAGGCAAGGAGTTGTTCATGCACTCAAAGGGAAGGGACGATGATGAAGGATTTGCTGGTTTCCTCTTTTCACGAAGCTCCTCCTCTGAGTGGACACAACACTTAATATTTCAAATAGTCTTTTGTAAATTAATTACATGAGCCATAGAAACGTCGAAAGAGACTCTTTAAAAAACATTTCAACTTTCTTTTTCATCTCAAAAAGGGAAGGAAGCTGGTTGTGTTGCCCTTAGGACTGGAAATGCAGCTGGACTATGGGACGTTCAGAACTGTGAAGTAAAGGCAAAATTTCTCTGCAAAAAATTAGCTGAAAAAATCACTGTTCCTGCTGTTTCTGAAACAGTTTCTGATTCCAAATGTCCCTTGGGCTGGGATACAAGCAATAGCACTAATTCCTGCTTCAGAGTAAGTATTGGTTTTTTTCCATAATCCTACCTGGGAAACAGGACAGCGCCAAATAAATAGGCAATCTAAACTTCACAGAATGGCACAATGTAGCAAGCTTTTACACAACTATTCAAATATCACTGCAGCTTTCACTCTATCAGTGATAAGTAAGGTCATCCAATTGCTTTTGCATCCATATTGCAATGGATAACTGTAATGGAAGGTTTACTTATTTTTCTTATGCAAGGCAGCCAGCAGATTTATGTTTATCACACTGAAAAACACAGTGTTCCATCTGCATCTACAGGGTTTTATGAGAGAAGAAGACCAAAAGAAAACATGGTTTGAAGCCCGAGATTTCTGCAGAGAAATAGGAGGAGACCTGGCTGCCATTAGAAATGAAGAAGAGCAAACAGTGATAGAAAACTTAATAAAGTAAGCAAGCAAACTGTCTAATTAATATATTGCTGTAACAACACATGATACAGTAATAAAAAATGGCACTATTGTTTTGCTCCTGAGATAATTATTCAAAAATCTATCTGGTTTTCATGAAAACAATAAGAAAAGTAACTGAGAAAATGTCTCATATGATTAATGTTTTCAAAGAATTTTTGGAGCTCCTAAAATGTCATAACCTGCAGACATTTTAAATTCAGATAAAAAAACCAACCCAACAACAGAATTTTTTGAATGCTTCTCCACAGACTCTATTCTAAGTTTGCTTAGTGAATAATTTTGAAATCAAATTTTGTCTTCTAGTAGCTTGAACATTTTATTTCTGAGAAAAAACCACTATAATCACAACATCAGTGCAGAAAAATAACATGCTGTGTTTTCAATACAACCATTTGCAAAGCAGGAATTTTTAAGGTGTGAACTTCATTGTACTTGTCAATAGGAGTTTGCTGACCAACAGTACTTTTTGTTTATAAAATTTCTGCATTGAAATGTTCAATGAGTGTCAGAGTTATTGTCCCATGTAGCTTTTAAAACTGAGCAGAGCTAACAACATATATCTTCTTCCACTGTACATTTTTTTCACACTCTAGAAAGAAATCTCCATCATTTCAACCTTTCTGGATCGGTTTGCAGTGTTTGGATCCTGACGGTGGACTTTCCTGGAGTGATGGTTCTCCGGTGAGTGTTTCACCATGCCAGTTTCCTTCTGTTCTGACATTTTTTCTGTTGAAGTTTCCATGACTGGTGTGTATAAAAGGTGTATAAGAATTTCCAAAAATGCCTATTTTGCAACTGGGTAACTCTGAACTATTATTCTTCATACTAGATGAAACATATTCTTCATACTAGAAAAAACAAGAGGTCAATAAACTCTGAGGTTATACCATCACAGAAGAGATAAAAGACAAAGGACTACTTTCAGCTACAGAAATGACTATCCCAGTCACAAATATACGAGAAAGGTCTCTCCTGATTTTTGTTAGTCTCTGGTGATAAATTGCCAGAAACTTTTTCCTGCTTTTTATTTATAACTGGACTCATGTGAGTCCAATTTTTGTGGAACTGCTACAGTCTGTTAGATGCTGCATGAACTCAGAGCCTTTCTTTCCTCTTGCAGAGTGTTTGTAATTACTTTAGTAGCTCACATTGGCTTCACAGCCAGAGGATGAGGAAAAGGAGTGGTTGGAAACTTTTGCTCTACTTCTCATTCCTTACAGAGGACAGCTTTTTCCCCTGTAGATTAAAATAAAAACCACAGGTGTGTTTTCTCTGTAGGTGAATTATAAAGATAAAACAAGAGACTATTTTTACGATACGGCATTCCAAGATTGTGGAGCAATCAGTGAAAACCCTTCCTTGTCATGGATTAAGGAGCACTGTGAATACAGTCATAACTGGATTTGTGAAATAAAAAAGGGTAGGTAACTTTTTACTCTAAACTCACCTTAGGAAGAAATTCAAGTTAAATCCATTCTATCATAACAGGAAACTCTACAAGTTACATATTGGTAGAAAGTTTTGTTTATTTTACAGGAATTTTGCACACAGAAAAGGAGGTCAAGACCTTTGGTATACAAGATTTCAGCTGCTAACAATAAACTTTTTTGTTTCACTATAAAAAGTATATTCTATGATAAGCTTTACTAAAATTACACTTCTCTATGTAATCTTGTAATAATAGAAAATATGATGAAAGCAATCTTAAGAGCTTACCTTGCAATATTCACTGCTCTGCACAAAAGCAGATTTTTGTCAAAACAGAAATTCTGACTGAGGGAAGAAGAGAGGACTACAATTCATACTAAAAAAATAAAAGAAGAAGAAAAATATTATTTTGAATTTCCATATCCTTTGTGAAGTGAAACTTTGCTCCTCTGCTCAAATGTTGGTACACAACAACACAGTAGCCACCTACTCTAAATTAAACAACACTACCAGCATTACAGAATCAGTCTTTTTGTAAGATGACATGTAAAGACAAGCCTGTAACAACAGGCCTGCTGTAACAAGAAGATGGTAATGAAAGCTTCAAAATTTAAGACAGTTTCACATCTTCATCACATACTAGGAGAAAAATCTCTACTTCTCTGGTTTTTTCTCAGCTATTGTTGGGAAAAATATTCAATGAAATTACAGTTATGTGAATAGCTATGTGTTGGGCTACATATTTTACTTCCCACAGTAACAGCAATGGTCCTCTGGTGGCTCCCTGGGCTCCTTCACACTAGTTTCAATTGCTACTTTTCTAAAAGACATCATTTCTGTGCTGCTGACTTATTCAAAACAATTTTCTAGCCAAGGCACATAGTCTCAGCTTCYTATACTTATAAAGCAACAATCATAGACCTCTATCTCAGAGAGATGTTGTGAAGATATTTTTCCTGTTAAGTTCCTTTGTGAGTTCTCACCTGCATAATCACCACGGCTAAAAATCATTAGCAAAGTGTCAATAGTAGCTGTTTACTGTTAATTAGTAGTAGCATATGTATGGCAGAAATTACAGCCTGAAGAAATTGCCATCATTAGTCAGCAGCGCAGAATGGCATGCTGAAATAGACGGAATACTTCATACTTCCAGAACAGAAATATTAGGGTTTTTTTCTTTTAAATCTTGTAACCATTTTCTTTTTAAGGTTGTAACCAATCATACAATAGATTATTTTTAAAAGCTGACATATTTTTTAACCCAAGCATATGTTCACACACTTAATAAAATGTAATTACAGAAACAGCAACACAAACGTGTCAATAAATTACTGTGGGGAAAAAACATAGAATCACAGAATGGGAAAGGACCTTAAATATCATCCAGTTCCAACCCCCAACCTTTGACCAGGTTGCTCAGTGCCCCATTCAGATGGCCTGGATATTATAAAGGTGACATTTATTTTACATTTTTATAGCTCTTGGCCTTGCAAATTTAGAGAAACATTTCTCCAATATCACACTCTATGTGATGTGGAAATCTTTTGTTTATTTTTCAAAAAGTGGTAATGTAATACTTGTCAAAGCAGGTACACAGAAAAAAATTTTAACAAATAAATACTAATAAAATGTTAAATATAAATAATAAATATACATTATAAATATATGTAAAAAAGCAAAAATTTGTTTAAAATTCAAATAGCATTCAAATTCTAATGTTCAAATACAACACAGTATCCATAAAGAATTGTTCAAAGTCTACCAGTGTTGGAGTATTTTCTCTATTTAGTGTTCTTTCAGGAACAAATATTCATTCAGACTTACTTCAGCCATCCAATTTAGGCAATATTCAAGATATTCAAGATGCACTTATCAAAAATCTACCAAGACAGAGATGTAGGCCTGTAATGCATCTTTTATTCACCAAGCATCCATTCTTAACTTTGTACCAAAGATACCATATAATTATATTCTGCATTGAATGCATAAAACATAAAAAGTTAATAGACATTAAAATAATTTCCATTAATTGAACACTTTTACCGGCTCAATGTTTGGGAAATATTTTACATCATCTTTTTTTTTATCCCATTTCATTACAGGGACACCTTTGAAACCAGAACCTCTGGGCCCTTCTACCAGTAAGCTTCTGTTTATTTTCACTTACCTGAAGGGTGGTGCAATGTAACACCACCAGCTCTGCATAAGGACTGAGAAGAATGCAGAGATTTCTCTTCTGTGTTGCAGCATATGAAGTCACAGAAGACGGCTGGATTGTAAAAGGAGACAAACAATATTTCTTCAGCCCAGAAAAGACCTTTATGGAGAAAGCCAGAGCATTCTGCAGAAGCAATCACGGAAATCTTGCTACTATTGGAAATAATAGTGAAAGAAAATTTTTGTGGAAATACGTAAGGGGAGATTTTGTTGTGTTATACACTACATTGCTAATATACCCTTTGTACATATCCTCAGCTTGTGAAGCACAGAAGAATGTGCTTGCTGCATAATATTACCACTTTTACCAAATATTACTATTGCTAAAATCTTCTTACGATTTGGTTTAAATATTCTCTGAAAAAATATTTATTCTACAAAATGAATCTTCACTTTAGGAAAAAACAAAACACGTAAAAGAATTTACTGTTTACTAGGATAGGTATATTCTTGTCTATTTTAGTCTGAATGGAGTTCTGAGCAAATACATAAGGAGCAATGAACAGGCAGGGTAGGTGTATTCTCAGAGAACTCTCCTTCTGACAGGGTGGTTGCCTCTACTCTGAATATCATATGATAGAACCCAGTGTTGCGSGTAGATCAGGCAGGCAACTGCCAGTGTAGCTTTGATGGTCCTACCTGATGGTCACGTTGCTCTCCAAAACAGCTTTTCAAAGAAAGGCTGGCCCAAGTTAGATTGATCATTCCAACAACTCTTCATGGATCAGTTTTCCTGTACCATAACCAAAGCACAGCAGGGGAATGCTGACAACTTAATAGCATGGATGGTACCTCAAACCTCTGCCATAATCCTGTTTGGTTTGCTAATACCAACATAGCCACACAACCACCTTACTGAGCCACACTATTAGATGTTTGCTTTTATTGTGTGGGAAAGGATATGACAGAAGGAGAGCTCAGATAGCTTGAGACACAAGAATTACATAGCTGCTTACAATCAGAAAAGGATCAAAAATTTTATACTTAATGTTTTCCTCAAGTCTTCTATGACTTTTTCTTCTTAAATTGAGAGCAGAACTTTGAAATCTTTGATCCTCCCAGTAATTCAGCCAAAAATGGGAATGTATCAACAAAAATAATAATAAAGCAAAACTGTAAGTTGCACGGTATCTCAGGCGACAGTGCACAATCATTTAAAGAATATGTATTCATTTATTTGCTTCTGTAGAAAAATATATTTTTTTGTATTAGATGACTAATAAATATTATAAAACTCTAATTAAAAATATATTTTTATGCTTAGATCTTAAAAAATGGCAAACTGAATTCATATCTCATAGGATTAACCCAGAATGCTGATCGACAGTTCAGGTAGGTAAATAAGCTACATCAAGATCCATAAGAGCAGTTGTAGCAGTATTGTACTGCCAAAGTTCCTTCTGGAGAAACCACTGAAAAGGAGTTAAATGCAGACTCAGAGAGTGATAATGCTTGTTGGAATGTGTGCTCTCCCTTGGTTAAACTACACTGTACAAACACAGTTCTAAATGGAAATTTTGTGTGCTATGAATATGTCAACAATATCTGTTAAAAATAAATGTATTTTTGTCTTTGACTTTATATGCAGGGATTTCATTATATAAGGTCTTTTAATCCCAATGGAAACTCTGGGAGTTTTACAGATAGACTTGTCTGTAATTTTTTAAAAGTATTTTTAGTATGTTAAGGAAGATTTTTCTCAACTGTTTCACAGACATTATCTCAGCAACCACTTCTTTTTTTCAGCTGGATGAGTGGAAGCCCAGTGCACTACTCAGCTTGGGCACCGGGTGAGCCCAACTTTGCACAAGGCCAAGAAAATTGTGTGGTTCTAAATAAAAAAGATGGTGAGTTTCACAACTATGGTTTGTAAAATAATTTTATGGCTGCTGCTCTTCCAATGTTTGTTTAAAATCTCTTGTCAATTTTCACCCATTCTTTACTAGAAATTTTGAGAAATTTACATTATAAAGAATAGTTGTTATATCCGAGGTTTTTTCAGGGGCAATGTTATCCATAAAAGTGGAGTCTAATAAATTGATTTTTATGGGAAATGCAGTGGCAATTTCATCACTGGTGTTTCAGCTGCACAAAGAAAATGGTCAATTCAAATCAACAGCAATTATTTTGTAAAATTATTATAATTAGATAATAGTGAATTGGAAAAATTTCCTAATAATAGAAAGTATTTGAACTTCTAATAATAGTTTTATAATTTATTTTTTAATAATTAGATAATATTTTTAGTGATTAGTGAATTGTTAGCAAAGGAATAGAACATACATAGATTTTCACATTCTGTAGTGCTTTCACTGATTCAGCATAACTTGACACTTGCATCTTTCAGTGCAGCAAAGCTGTTAGGGAAGGTTTCACTGAGAGGCCACCTCATCTGGCCACTTCTCCCCCACTAACAGCAGGACCAAAGTGCCCCTGTATATAGGGACAATGGGAGGTAGAGCTGAGCTAATGCAGGTTATCCCACATTCCCAGGCAGATTGCTTCTGAATTTCAGAAACCAGTTCACTTTCCCACAAACTTCAGTCCTATTCAGTGTCTTAGTACCTAAACTTTCATTGATTTCAGGCTTGTGGAATGATGTCAACTGTGGTTTTTCCAATGGCTACATCTGTGAGAGGCACAGAAGTTTTATAAACGCAACCCTTCCTTCAGCAGTACCTTCAGCTCCTGGAGGATGCCCTGCAGGTTGGATTTTATTTAAGAATCAGGTATGACACTTTCATCTAAGCACAATGATATTACTGCTTAGGAAGACACTTAAAGATACACTTGAGGCCTTTTGTCTCTCAGATATGTTTTGTCAGTTGCATTAAAAAATGAACCCATTGGCTAATTACTGCAAAATGATGGGTTTACAGATGTTTAATTGTTTTCTTGAGAAGTGGTCACCTGAGGCACATTGGGAAAACAGTTATATTGTATATATGTTTAAAAAAACTGAAGAACTGAATTCATCTGAAAGCACTGGCCATAGCACAAGATCAGTCATTTGAGAAGGAACAAATCGGAAGTAAGACAATTTTTTTCTAAACAGGCTTCAATGTAATGCTTGCCTCTTCCCAAAAGGGATGAACTTGATGTGCTTAATAAGTGAGGGCTCTCTTTCCTAATACATACAGATATCACACCAGGTGATTTTATGCCAGGTTAGAGTCATCAAAGTTATTATTTCCACAAACCTTGCAAGACAATTCTCTGATTGTGCTACTGCCATGACACAGAGCGGAGGGTGAGCTGCAAACATGGAGGGCACATGAGGCACACTGGTAATTATTAGAACCTTTGAGGGTGAATATGTATAGGTAATGTGATGGCTACACAGTTTTTAAGAAATGAGTCACATACTTCCATTAATAAGAGACCTGTATAATGAAGAAGGTTGAATAGACACAAGAGTACTCTGACCAGAGACACCAGGTCAAAAAGGGTTTTCAGGAAGCTCCAGCAATTCCGAATCTGGGCTGGGCTTTTCCTACAATTAGAACTTTGTCTTCTACTTGTGGTGGTGTATGGTTTCTAGAAATCTCTGAGTTAGTTAAAACATTAGATTCTCATCAGACTCCTACTGTGGTTTGCACATAGCTATTTGAGTTTTGTTATGACTTTCTCAATCCCTTGCAGAAAGACAGAGAGCAAATTTAAAACTTGTAAATGGTTTTGATTTGGCTTCAGATCCAAGTTAATTGAAAAAAATATTTTGGGGGTCTGAATTAGGCTGGTTTTTACTTAAACTAGTGTAATTCATACCTAAATTCTTTGTCCTGCCACTCTAACAGTCTATACTTATTTTTCCCTAGTGTTACAAATATTTTGGCTCTGGCTATGATTTTTGGAGTACTGGAAGAAGAGTTTGCATGAGCCTTGGAGGAGACTTGGCAAGCATACCTAATGAACAAGTTCAAGGTATAGTGCAACAGCCCCTTAGGTAATAGAGAGCCTTTACTCTATATACAGTGGACATTTCCTGCAAAGAAGGCAAGTGTCAGTATGTAAATATATGCTTTTTATAATTTGTGTATTCAAATTATGGCTATATGGCCATGGCATGAAACGGTTTTAGAACTGAACAATCTGTTTGGGGCATGCTAGTCAAGCTAAGGATTGCTTCTTCATGTTGCATGCAAAGTGTCTTATTATTTATAGGCATTAATTAAGATAAAATTAAAAATCTTGATCCGGCATTTATGGCTTTAGGCACAGACAAAAAACCAGAACACATGGTCTCTTTTTGCCAGAAATAGAATGTGATATGCTTCTATACCTCTGCCTAAATTCTGCAACTTGATTTAGTATAATGTCAGAGAAAGGCATACTTTCACCTTGCCTGCATTCCCTGGCTTCCACTTGCAGCTGTACATATTTCCATCAGTCAAGTGGCTCATCCTGACTGCTGAAATAAGTGAACTCTTTAGATATCATGGTGGTCAGACAGGCTTTTTTTTTTCTTTCCTCTTTCCAATCTTGCTTCATTGTTTCCAAATACTTAGACTCTTTGAGATTTTTCATGGGTAAGGGCTTGGCATAGCCTTGAAACAATGAAATCAGGCAAATTTCTGATCAAACATAATAAAATGTTTTTATAAGATTTTAATGAATAAAACATTAAAGTATTTGTTTATGAGTTGATGTTTTGACTGATCATGTAACACAATAATTTTCTCCTCTATTGGCCTTTTATTCTAGCTTTTCTCACGTACCATTTGAAGGATGCTTCAAATGATCTTTGGATTGGCTTGAATGATCTGCTCAGTGAACTCAACTTTGTTTGGTCTGATGGAAGTGCTGTCTCATATACAAATTGGGCTAAAGGTTCCCCAAAACTTGTAGAACCTATTTTGTATGACAGTCTGCATCCAGAAGATGGCCAAAATCGGCTAGAGGTAAATATTGCTTAGCGTTTGCCATCAAGTCTACATCTGAGGACCAATACCACTCCCAGTAAGCAGCTCACTTCACTGCGGACCTTGGCCCAGCCTTCTGCATTGGCTGGTCATCTATCTTTACTCTGGGTCTAGACATAAAACCTTCCAGTGTTTGAGTATTCTAGCTATTTCAGAGCTAGAATGGCATTGCTGTAATTTTGTCCAAATATCTGGCAAAATTGCAGCAACTGACAGATTGAATAAAAGATTGGATATGTTGAATAAAGTTAGCAAAGTTACTTTCTTTTTCAAAGTAAATTGTTAACTTTTCAGAGAATATAAATGCAACATTAGAAGTTTGGAAGTCAACACACAATTACTTTCATGTCTATGAAGGAAGGAGAAGAGGATGCCAGAGGAAAGAGTTTAAGCATTT
The DNA here is from genome assembly GCA_014549065.1 of Cardinalis cardinalis. Classification (NCBI taxonomy): domain Eukaryota; kingdom Metazoa; phylum Chordata; class Aves; order Passeriformes; family Cardinalidae; genus Cardinalis; species Cardinalis cardinalis. Next base: position 2,200,852 of record JACDOX010000009.1, on the reverse strand, counting down.
TAACCTTTTCCCATTTTAAAATTATAATTGAATTACTAGGGGCCAATAGATGTCAACTACTTTCTAAGCCCATCAAACCCTCTCCACAGCTAGCGCTTAAACTAAACCTCAAATGCTGTAAATAAAATAGCATTCTACATAACCACACCAATACAGACTGATTTGCACAGCCACATTGTCTATCTTCTATTTATTTCTATATCTTGCTTTCCAAACTCACCCTTCACAATGTATCATTCCACTCACTGTCCATTCTCCCACCATTTTTGTATCCATACCTTTAAAGAAGTCAGGGATCTGGGCAACCAGCTTAATCCACACCTCAGCCAATTCATGTTGCTCTTCCCCACGTGGCCATTGGTCAAGGCATGCAGGAAGACATAAATGACACTGCACAAGCCATAGCAGCTCTAATAACACTAGAAAATACCAAGCAGGGAAAAAAAAAATTGCAAAGGTACATCTTGCTTTTCTCCTTCACCTTCAAGACACTAACAGCTCTCACCGCCAAAGGCCCAACATGGCAGCATAGCAGAGGACACTGCAGCTTGTAATAAACTTGGCATTTCATCTTCTTAAGCTGATCTCATGTAGCTGAAAGAGAAATTCTAAGAACTAGACCTGATGAGAGCTCTGCCAAGGACTGTAATCAGCACCATTTCTAGCAGTCTTTGCAAGTGAAATACAAAGCACTACCTCAATTTCATTCTTACTCAAAACCTTACTGATAGTCACTTACTAGTTGGGATAGAAAATATGGAAGAAAGTTCTTGAAAATAATATCTTTCAAGTATTTCTCCTGGAAAATAACTAAATGAACAAGCAGGCTGAGCTGAAGAGCGTACAACAGGGTAACTGGCCACCACAAGGGAGGTCAGAAAGGACAGAGAAGGATGAATGAAAGGTGTTTAGTCTAGAGTCGTAACACACCCTACAACATCAGAGCTAAAAAAAACCCAAACCAGAAAGTAGTCAGTTACAGTACTCTGTTTTATAACTTCTAATAGGCATGGATATTCTTTTCCTTACTTCCAACAGTTTGACTGTGTTTCTCTGAAGAGAGGTCCTGCTGATGACACAGGAAAATGGAATAATGAGGAGTGTCATAAGTACAGAGGTTATATATGCCAGAAGAATAGTGGTGAGTTCTGTACTGTTAATATTGAAAATAATAACATAAGGATTAAAACAAATTTTCTTGTTTAACACACTTTATTTCAGTTTCGTTTTAGTTTGTTTCACTTTTTTTTGGTTTTTAGGTTAAGGATCAGTAAAACCTAAGGGTCCATCTTGCCTCCCAGTGTTACTTAGCAATGTTTTTTAGAGAACATAGCAGAATATGGGAAAAGAAAATTATTTTATTTTTAAAAGTACAATTTAATAGATGAAGCCCAAACAATTTTAATTACATATGTTCATGATGACCTGTAGGGCATCAAAACTAGTAAGATTAACATTATCCATAAACACCTGATAGTCATTAAGCTGTAAAGAGTATTTTAAAAGCAGGCAGGACAGGTGTGTTATTTTTCTATGATGGGATAAATTTACCTTTGCAATATAAAATACTGTCCATTTACTGATTCAAAATTGTCAGAGGTTGAAAATTTCTTCTATCAGAACTGTTGTTTTGATGTTATATTTAATTATAAGCAGCTAAGAAGTTGTTCCATTCCATTAGTAATTTTAGATTAGATTTGTCAATAATGAAGATGTGAASATGTTACTCAGTTCCTCAAGTCAAATATGTGACTCCAGATTTAACTGCTCATGGGGCTTTTTTTTTCCCTTTTTCCCACAGATCCTGAACTTTTTAAATCATCAGCAACAGTGCAGGACTTTGCTTTTGCCCCTTCCAGTGGGATTAGCTATTCTGTCACCCATTCCAAAACGAACTGGGAGGAAGCACACCAAAACTGCAATAACAATGCCTCAGAACTTGCCAGCATTTTAGACCCACATAGCCAGGCACTGTTGTTCCTACTTGCAAAGGAATATGGAGAGCCTCTGTGGATAGGTCTTAACAGCAACAGGGTAAGAACAAAGGCATTGCACACACACAGGCTGACACAACCTGATTTTACTTCATGCTCTCATCTTGTTGCCCACTGGCATTTCTGCCAGTGTAGTTCTGAAAACAGCATGTTACATCAATGGAACAGCCATTTACACTGGAAATCTTCAAATACGACTCACACAGTAGAGATTTCCTTTAGCACAAGGAAATGTTCCTGTAAAACCAGTATACAACAGTGCAGTGTGTTGATTGGAGTTGTTTAAAGCATCTTAGACATAAATTGCAAAATTTCCTACATTTTAAGTTGATTTTAATCTAAAAGTGATTCCAGGCACAATGTACATCCTGCCCTCCTGCCATGTGTTTATGTACTTCAGTGATCAGTGACAAGGTATCAGAGGTCACACACCTGTCACCTGACAAGGAACAATTTGTATGTGTGTGTTTATGCTCACACATTTCACTAGAGTGGTCTTATTTATGGTAGCAATAGCAAGCTACAGATGTGAACAGAAACTGGGATAAATACTAGTAAAAGGAATAGTGAGGCTGTATCATATGGTATATATTGACCATGGCTGTATTTTTTTTAATTTGAAAACACAATTGGTGTAACTGCTCCCATTAGAAGTTAGAATATTATGGAAAAATAATAACTTCTGTTTGTGAGATGTCTACATCAGTTGTATGATTGGAGAGGGTGAGCATTTGGATGGTAGGTGTGTTTTGACAGGCTACACTCTTCATCATGAATCACAGTCACGACAACTACAACAAAAGCAATGGTGATCAGAGCTGCTTAAGAGGACTCCCAAACACACTCCTATTCTCCATGCAGATGTTCGGGTGGTCATACCAACGAGATATCTTATCTGACTCCTCGTTTTATGCCTTCTCTCATGCCCCCCTTTTTTTCCCTTCCATTTCCCAATGCTTAAAAAATGCTCTGAATTAATGTTAGATATTTTTGGAGGCATTCACATTTGTGGATGACAGACACTGTACATTTTAGTCAGTTAGCATTTACAAGCTAAGAAGAGGCGCTAGTAGGCAGATGACTCTACACAGGTTATGTGAGAGTCCTCTTGAGGATCCTGTATAGTAGCTGTGTCACTGTAAGCAAACATGAAATTACCATATAGATTTTACTTCCAGACCAATGGCAAGTATCAATGGACTGACAGGTGGAGTTTAGTTTACAGCAAGTGGGCCAGTGGAGAACCAAAGCAGACATTAGCGTGTGTCTACCTAGACACTGATGGCACCTGGAAGACAGCTTCTTGTGAAGAAAAATTCTTTTCTGTCTGTAAAAAATCAGATGGTGAGTAAATCCATACATGCATCTTGACTAGAGGCTGTATAGTGCAATAAGCCACTGGAAAAATACTTTGTTAATACACCAGTATACAAGAAGACAGGATTGCCTAACTAGTTCTAAATATTGACATGAATTCTTTCCAAAAGTTAATTGATTCATAGTAATTACCAAAATCCTAACAACCAAAGGATTGAATAATCACTTTTTTAAACTATTTATCCTATTAGGAAAAGTAATTCACTTGCTATAAGATATGTTTTTATTAGGCATTATAGGAAATTCTGTATCCAGTTTGGGGTACCAAAGTTTGAAAAGTTTCTCAGTCAACTTGGGTTTCCAGATCACTGGGAAACAATTACTTAAAGAAAAGATTGGAGTTGGACAAAAGACTAAGACACCAAAGACTACGAGAAACCATATTATCAACACTAAATATTTAAAAATGAGCCTTACAAGATGGAATTTAATCTATGTGTCTGATATGAGAGGGAAAAGGGGTAACAGACTTAAATACAGCAAGGAAAACCTTCTGATTTTATCAGTACAGAAGTCTTTAATAAATATTCTGGACAGATCAGCAAAATCTCCATCACTACAGCTTGCTAAGAACAGACAGGACTAATATCTGTCAAAAACAATATATCAGCTTCACGTCACCTGTGAGCACAAAGATGAAGTAAATAACCCCTTGGAAAGCACAATCTTGTATAATTTATAAGGAAATAAGTATAAATATTGACATGCTACACTCAAATTTTAGCTATATTCTTGGATTTTTCAACTTTATGGAAGATCTTCAATCATAAGTTACATGACAAATTATGTTCTAAGATGTTTTAATATGACAAAAAGCTTCAAAATTCATATATAATGTCTCTTTTCACTTTATGATTCTGGAAATCTCATTTGAGAGCTAAGTATTCCTTAGGGGAAAGCAACATACTGTAGAAGACTTACAGGAAGAAAACGTAATTTGGCAGATTTTGTATTTATCTACCCATTCAAAATCTTCCTATTATATAAGTGACCACGGAATGTATTCAGGATGCAGTTTAATAAAGTCCTGCAAGCTATGTTTAGTTATACCAACACTTTCATTCACAATCACAGTTTCTACTGCAAGGTTTTATAAGGTTTTGATATGGTCAAATCACATTGATAAATAAATATGAAGGAAAATATTGTCTCAAACAGAAAGTCAGAACCATATTCAAGTTCTTCTTAGAACAGACTTAATTTCCTCTAAAATTACAAACCTAACATAAGTTTTGTCATACTAGTATAAAGGGAAAAACAAGGTATATAAAATACCTGGACTCCAACTACCTGATCTCTTATCAGTAATGGCTCCTACTGAACCCCCACAACTTCCTGGAAAATGCCCTGAATCAAGTGGACACAAATCCTGGATACCTTTCTCTGGACACTGCTATTACTTTGAGGCCTCCAAGAAAAGAAGTTGGTCTCAAGCTCACGAGGAATGTGCCCGACTAGGTGAGTGTTTAGTCTTAGAAAGATTGATGATGTAATTAAACACATAAAATAATGGATAATATTGCTAAGCAAACCTCAAATTAATCTAAAACTTCACATTTACTGCTTTTTTTGGTTGCTTTTCTGAGCATGCTTTTGCACAATAAACATAACTTTTGTCAGAGACAGCAGCATCTCATATCTCAAATATCAGGTGAAATATAAGTACCTCAAAAATATTAAATTCCTACTAGCTTTATGGCAAAAAAAAAAAATTAGATAGGGAAATAAACACTTTTACAGACCCACTAAGGCACAGGCTGCAGCATTGGCTTTCCCTTCCCCAAGCAAAAGGGACTCCACATGCAGTGCAATCTAGGAGACACAAAGTCATAGGATAGTTGTGTTGGTTAGTTACAGGGCACAGGTCATTAAGTGGATCGTAGTGGCTGGACAACAAATGAGATACTTATATTTCATGAAATGAGATGCTTATATTTCAGTAAAACACACCCAGCCATGAAGTTCCTGCTCTTGAACAGCCCCATGCTGCCCCCATGGAAAGAAGAGTAATACCTTCATCAGAGAAGGGAAAAGACACTTTGCTCCACATTTCTGAGAAATGGTGCAATGCAACACATATTTCAGTGTGAGTAAGAATAAGAAACATCCTATAAATACATCCTATAAATTTCCAAAGGCACTTCCTCATATATCTGAAAACATTGACCTATAACTGAGTAAACAGAAAAAACAGCTTTGTAAAGTCATTTTACTCTACTCTACAGCAACAGAATTCCTGGAGTGGTTTTGTAAAAGATAAATCACATAACTACTACAAAAAGTAAACATTGCACTAATAACCAGGATGAAAGGTTACAACTGGACACTGCTCTGTGTTCTAAATTCCTGCACTTTTGCCCGCCTGTTACCCACTGGCCAGGCCAGGAAGATGGTCATTTCCTTGTACTCCCAACACAGCCTTGTGTATTTCTAATGCCAGGGCACATGACAATTATAAATCAACTTCTGGACATCTTCTGGACTGCAACCTCCATCTGCTGACACATCCTACCTAACCTGTTATCATCAGGCACTGCCAAAACTGCTGCCTAGCCACCARTGAGGGACAAAGCTGGAGTGGCAAGAAGCATGGCAGTGACTACATCACATGTACCTGTTTCAGCTTACTAGCACCACAGTCTAGGATGTGGTCAGGCTTGTCCAAAAAGTATTACAGGAGAGCGATTCTTCTTCTCTAAAATAGAAAAGACAAAAAAAAATCCAGAAAATTTCAGAAAATCCAAATCTTTGTGCAGATTTGCATCCATACAACAAACAAGTCATGCTCAAAAAAAATACCATACAGTGGTATATTATCCACAACAGGACAAGTGAATAAGATAGAAGAGTTGGTGTCTTTTATATACTTTTGCATATCTTTTATGTGTTTATTTACTTGAACTCTAAGAAAATGACCCTCTGTGATATGTTCCTTAATATTTTTTTCAGGTGCTGATTTGGTATCGGTACGAGACTATAGTGAAACAAACTTTCTGTCAGAAACCATTAGGATACTGCATGGAAAATCACTGAACTTTTGGGTAGGGCTAAAGAAAAATGACAGAGGTAATATCTTTCATCATATTACCCTATCAAACAAAATTTCATGTTATGTTAAAAAGAAATCAACTTTGTAGACTTGAAAGTACATTTATATATATAAAAATTACACAAAGTTTATTTCAAATTATGCCTAAATATGCTTAAAATTATATTTGAAACATTTAACTGGCTATGCATGTTATAAATTTTTGTTTTCTCCATTACAACTCACTGTATTTGTCTAGATCAATGCATTTTATACATACATGTTAATTTTTAATATTAGGACGGTGGGTATGGACAGATAAATCTGCAATGGATTTTGTCAACTGGCAACTGGGAGAGCCATCAAACCAAAGGCCTAAAGACTGTGGAGAACTATGTGCATTATCTGGCTCCTGGAACACCAACATCTGTTCTTTCAAAAAAGGATATATCTGTAAAAAAAATAAAAGTAAGTAGCATTTCTAATATGTTAAGTTTAATGTCTAATAATGTATTTTCATTGTTCAACACAGAAATTTGAAATAACCCAAGTCTGTGTGCAAAACCAATTGACTCTAATTGACCTAAATACTGGCAAGCCCCACATGGTTTCTGATGGCCTTCTCAGAAGGCTGCACCTCTCCTATGTCCTCTAAAACTACCATCAACACTGTGCAGCCATCATAAAAGCTTCAGGCCCCTGAGTTTAGGTGAAAGCTAAGCTCAAAAGCAACACTTTCTCTAATTTCAGCTGAATGTATTCTCAAACAAAATCTTGTTCTGATGAGTGCAATGCAAACTGTCCTGTAGAAATGCTGGAATTGGTGATTCCTTTCCTTACTGATCACTGATCTGACGAATTACAGGAATAGCACAGCAAACATTCTTGTGGCACTCTTAATCTACAGTATGGTAGAATCATCTTTAATAAAATACTGGTAGTATCCTGATAGAAAAATTATCATCTGTAGGAAAATGCATAAATTAGTTTACCAACTGAGATTAAATCAAAGTAGTCTAGAACGTGGACATTTTGTTTGGTTGAACTTCATATTTCTGTTCACCTTTGTATTACCTGCTAAGTTCAGGAAGAGCAACTACCATAGGAACTACATCCACTTGGAATAGTTGTCTCTGACAGAAGGGGCAACAACAATAGGAAAGTCTTTTCAGCTCGGGTAAAATGCTCATGATGCACTGCTAACACTCAAGACCTCCTTTCAGGAAATACCTTAAAACAACTAAGGATACTGTGGGGAGATTCTCAGACTTGAAAACACTTTTTGAAATTACAGAAGTCTGTCTCAACATGTTGTTTTGGGTGTCATGACTGAGGAAATCAGATGCTCTTAGGATGGAAGACCTAATCAACATACTAGAGTTTTACACATGCTTACTTCCATCCCTCTGGAAGAGTGACTGTCACCAACACATGAATTCAGGAGGAATTGTCAGAAACCCTGGTACTCAGGAACTTTGAAATGCCTTTTTTTTTAAAGCATTCAGAATAAACATTTTTTTTTTTCCTTTCAAAAGCTCCTGAAAGCAAAGAAATGTCAACAGAAAATACAGGTAAGCATACTTCTTTTTAAGTATAACAATAAAAGCATGCTAAAATAAAACAGGAATATAATTAAATAGTTTCACAGTATGTTTTGAGAGTGTTTAAAAATAAAAAGTCCATAAAGGTTTACTCTGTATCTCAATATAGGATATAGAGGGTATCCTGAAGTAAATATTGATTTAGCTTTATGTTTATATTTTTCATATTGGGCTTTGATCAGATTTAATTATATTTTGTTTGGTATTCATTAAAAAAAAAAAAAAACAAAGCACATGTTGAACTGGAAATCAATATGTATACTGGGTTTTTTTTGCTTTCTTGTTATAGAAATCTCATTTATTACTACATTCTGAAATCTTTTAACCTTTGTTCCATTGTATATCCTTACAGAAGAGAAAATGGAGAAAGTACTTTCTGCTGGCATCATTTGGCTGTTCGTTCTTCTAGCCCTTTCTGTAGCTGGAGCTGGAAGTGTAATTTATTTCTGCTTGAGGAGGAAAAGACAAAACCTGCCACATATTTCAACCAGAATGAGTGGATCAGAAGCAACTGTGGATATTCAAGTAAAAGACACAAATTCAGACATGTAGTCTGACCAAATGCCCATGTGATCCAACTACAAAAAACAGGCTATAAATCAGTGAAATCTTATTCTAGCTTTGTGTTTTTCTACCCAGCAATAGTCTCCTTTCTTCTCAAATACACATACATCTTTCAAAATTCCTTCCAAAGTGTTACAGAGTTGTTTAGTCTGGGGAGTGTATATGTGTTTTTCATATAAATGGGCACGGCTGAAAAGATGGCTCCGGAAGTGTTATGGGGAAAGTCTGACAGATATTTACTATTTGAAAATTACTTTATTTAGCTTAGTGTAAAAATTCTCCCTTTTTACACACAGGGGAAATCATTACTCATTACTTTAAATATTTTTCCCTCTGTGTTACTTCAGTGGTATCTAGACTATGACTGGAATCACAGAATAACAGAATTAACTAGGCTGGAAAAGATCTTTGAGATCATTAATTCCAACCTATGAAACACTGCTCATTTCAGGTTTTCAGCATCATAGTTTATGATACTATCTTTTCATTCATGTAAAAACTATTATGATACCTGCAACTGTGCATTAAGTACTATTTGTTTACAAAAAAAAAAAAAAAAAAAGAGACAGAAAATTGTAGAAAAATTGAAGAGGCTCATTTAATTTTACCTCCAGTCAAAATTTTTGAATTATACCATTTCCTACGGCCTTGCACTACTCTAGTATTCAGCAAATACCTCTATTTTTGGCAGTTCAAATTAATATTAAAAATAGAACAGGAGATGATCTTTCCATTGGGTTTTATTTCAGTAATGATTCTTATAGTACACAGAGCTGCCCCTTTTAAAATCCAAGCATGTATAATAAATGGCTGTCTTATAGTGCTTTCTGTAATTCTTCGGTGCAGAGATACAAAATCACTGACATAGTTTCTGAAAATACATTCTGTCTTTTTTGTTGTGATTTCATTTGACAAGGCACTGCCGAGACCCTTCTCAGCTTTTCTTCCATTGTACACAGAAGCAGATATTGCCCCAAGGGGCAGTTCATTATTCTGCATATTCAAGACATGCATCACCCGTCCTGAGAAATGGAAACACCTTTCCTCAAGCCACAAGAGGGCATGTGGCACTAACACTGAAGGCCACGTGGAGGAGCAGGACAAGAGCAGAGGAGCTTCTACCAAATGAATGTACTGGGCAACAGATTCCTTCTTCAGCCCTTCTGTCAGAACTTCTCACTCACTCCACATGCTTACAGTCTCTGACTGACAAAAAGATGTGGCTGCATTAAAAATCTCTGCAAGGGAAGAAAATACCTGGAATAAGTGGAATAGGTTTCTACAGCAAGACTTCTGTGTCAATGCCTGAGCAGCTTGAGAACACATTTAAATTACCTCTATTATTTACATTTCTTCTAGATATCCATCAAGCAATAAAGACTTCTAATTAAAAATGTTATTGATAGTTATTTTTAATGAGAGTATCCCCTTCCTCTAGGGATACGTCTTTCATATATTTTAACAAGGGCTATCTTGAAATATGGGTCACCTCTGGTAACATTTCCTCCTGAGAGTTCAATTTTTGCCAGCACTCCTTTGCTGTATGGACACACATTATTCCACACATTATTCTACACCTTTAGTTAAGCTGGTGAAGAACTCTCACCAATCACAGAAACAGAAAGATAACTGAAGAACATGTGGCTTTCCTTTTCTCACTTAACCAAGCAATGTCGTACATAAAAGACCTGGTTAGAAACAAACCAACCCAAACCAAACCACCAGAAATCCCAAACACAAAACTCTCATCTATAGGTTATTTAAAATAGAACTAAAAATTAAGTAAACCAAGAGTCTATTTTACAATTTATGTCATTTGAACACTGTAAAGCGCAGAGATAACAGCCTTCAGAGATAACAGTCCCTGAAGTTACTATAATAACTCCTTGCAATAAAGAAAGTCATTGCCATTTTCAGGAGGAAATAGGAAATAGCTGTGAGAGCTTTGCACAAAACTCAGCAAATGAGAAAAACAACACCTGCTTCCCACGGAGGTGACTAGAGATAAAAGTGTTTCCTGGTATATACTACAGATATCTGGGAATACAGGGTTCTGCTTGCCCTTTGGATGAGTTAGAAAGGCAAGCACTTTTCCTGGTCTATGTCTGCAAACAGTACATGCTGCTGGTCCTACTGTATTTATGCCCAGCTTAGGGAATCTTACAAATTTAAGTTACCTTTCCCAAAAGAAAAAAGGAAACATAAAATCAAAAAGACTGATTTTTTTAAGGTATTTGTAAGTTAACTATAAAAATTGGCAGTTTGTGACAGAAGTCTTCTGGCGACCAAATTCAGCACCTGGGAGCACCTGCTAATTCTGAGACCTTCAGAGAAGAAGCCTGGCACCACCATGCAGAAAGCTTGGAGAGGTCAACAGTCAGGCTGCTCTGCATACCAGCTCTATGTATTATCACAGGAAAATATTTTGGTATGTGTATATTTATATGTCCAGCTACTCTATAGTTGGACTGAACATCATGACTGAACAAAAACCGGACAGGATTACATGTTGCTGATCCCCCTGCAAAGTACTGAGAGACCACAGCGTGATCCAAAATGCCTCCTACAGAAAGACAGAGAGTGTTGTAGTGAGAACAGCAGTGAAACTGAGTACATAGTGAGCCAGTGCAGTGGTGCTCACACTTGGGGACCAGAGCTGAGAGCCATAGCCCTGACCAGATCTGCTCACACCGGGCAGCCACTGTCATCATTAGCTGCTCTTTGCAACGTGGGACAGCAGTGCCAGAGCAAGGATACATCATTCAGCCTATGGTCTCTCAAAGAACTGAATAGCCACTGGGGAAGAGATCAGTGCATATGAGCACAGACTTTTCTGCATTTGTCATTTGGACCTGACAGTGGATATGAGTAAGACATTGCCCACACACCTCACACATTGCTCAGACAAGGAAGAGGGCTGGGTTGCACTTGATTAAACTCCACAAAACAAAGAAGGCTCTTAGGCCTTACCATGCTTAATCCCAAATCACAGTATTTCTGCTCAAGTAAGTTGTTTGCATGTTTCTCTTTTCTTTCCAAAAAGTCCTGTATATTTAAAATCACTGTTCTGTCAGTTCAGTGCTGGGAATAGGAAAAAAAAAGCCTATTGTGAATGCTGCTGATAAATCAAATTCCGAGTGGAGAAGACACCTCAGCACTGATGTGTTTCATACTAATGTGTGTGATGTGGGATTTTTCTTCTCATTTTCATAAATAAATGGTGCCCAATTTTCCCCGGTTTTAATCATTACCACTTGCAATGACAACATAATCTCTTTCACACTTAGGCTCAGCTATCTAAGGCACCTGAAGGCGATGGAATTCATCTCACATAATGTAGATATCTAAAATGCAGCCATATCTAACTGCACTACTCATCCAAGGTCATTGCTGTGGTTGGCACAGAAGGATGGACACATTAGGGTGCAATTACTTGGTCTGGTCTAGAGAGTGAAGAGAACTCCAGACTCTCTCTGACACAAAGCCTAAAACAATTACCTCACAGTAAATGAGCTCTGCAGAATCCACTTCTTAACTGATATCTTATGCAATTTTGTACAAAACACACTAATAGCTTTTAGTTGATTATGTTCATCATCAATAGCTCCAGGCTATTCAGAAAACTTCTATCAAAACAATTCCTTGTAGATTTTTTTTCCCTCAACTTGAAAATCATTACTTTTGGAAACAAAGTATCTGTCAAACTAAAAAATTCTGTTAATTTTATTTTCCATACTAATTCAGAATAGAGACCGAGCTGGTAGCATTTCTTAAGCAAATGTTAAGAACATAGGCAGAAGCTCCTACAAAATTACAACTAAACTTCCAAGGCAAGCATCTGCCTTGGTACCTCCATAAACACTTCCTTACCTAGTGCCAGAACAGGTGAAAAATCAGTGAAGTGAGTCTGCTTATAATCTTGATACAATCTCTGTGTTTAATGCACATCGAACTGTTTCCCCAGGCAGGTACTGATGTGTTCACACCAGTGAACCGTTGGGAAAGTTAAGTTGTGCTGAGTATCAGAAATGAAGGCTCTGCCACTTCTGTCTCCACCACTGATACATTGAGTAGAAAAACTGAGCATAAAAGTACTGCTCAGTCCCATACAGAGTGCTGCTGCTAAAAGTTCCCTCTCCTATTCTGCACAGACTGTCATAAAACCACTGTACCTGCTTTGGCTATATTCTGTTTCTATTTCTCCAATGTACTTCCTTCTTTATCCATGATCTTGACCCTAAGTTGATAATTGCCGTTTACCAAGAACTGTTCAATTTTTAGTTCAGTTAAATCTGGACAGAATTTATTTTTAATTTCTGTAAGCTCCATTTCTATTCACAATACCATAGATAAGTCTTATGGCATAGGTACATAATGTCATAGATAAATTTTAAGCACCATTTAAATATCATTACTTATTAATATTTGTATATCTCAGCCACTCTACCCAATGCTGTCCTCATGCAATGTAGAAACATTTCTGAATTATACAGCTAATGGTTTCAAATTATGCCATGTTCCACTGGCAAAAAGTGATCAGAAAGGGCTCATTACTTGAACTGTATTAACAAAAAATTTTCAAATCTTTTGCACAAATACACAGATACAGGTAGGTAGAGAATGGAGTGAGAGCAGCCCTACTGAGAAGGACTTGGGTACAGTGGATAAGAAGCTGGACATGAGCTGGCCATTTGCCCTTGCAACCCAGAAGGCCAAACCTGCCCTGGGCTGTAGCAGAAGTGTAAGTAGCAGAGCAAGAGAGGTGATTCTCTCCCTCTATTCCTCTCCAGTGGGACCCTGCCTGGAGTGCTGCATCCAGCTCTGGGGTCACTGGCACAGGAAGGACATGGACCTGACGAACCAAGTCCAGAGGAGGCCTCCAAGATGATGAGGGGGCTGGAACACCTCTGCTGTGAACACAGGCCAAGAGAGATGGGGTTGTTCAGCCTGCAGAAGAGAAGGCTCCAGGGAGACTTAGAGCACCTTGGCTACAGGAGGCTACAAGAGAGCTGGAGAAGGCCTTTTTACAAGATCATGTAGTGATAGGACAAGACTTTAAACTTAAAAAGGACAGGTTTAAATTAGGTGTTAAGAAGAAATCCTTGATTGTGAGTGTGCTGAGACACTGAAACAGGTTGCCCAGAAAGCCATGGACCACCCATCCCATTCTAGGATTCTATGAAATTAACTTATTGCTACATTCTTCTCCTTCTCCCCAATTTATTCTCTTTACTAAACCTTGCCATTTTCATAAATTTTGTCTCAACAATTAGTTTTTAACACATTTTCAAAGGAACACCAGTTTCTCACTTTTCACCCTCCAAAATACATGCAAGATATCTTTTAGCAGCCAACTGCTTCCAGTTACTGGCAGTGATGATTACCACCAATATCTAGGTTATTTCCTTTCATGTCCAGTCTGAACTTTTCCTGGCACAGCTTGGAACCATTCTCTTAACAAGCACCTCTCTTCTCCCCCTGATTTTCTTTCCCTTCTGTGATTTTAGTATTAAGTTCAAAACTGAAACATTAGAAGGAGATCAAAGTGTTACACCACGGCTTTTCAGTACCTCTTTTTACATCAAGGAAAGTGGACTGGTAACTGCTATTACCTAATTTGTCATATAGTTGTAGGATTCTCTAAAAGAAAACTCACTCCATTTCCAAAAGTTTCCATCTACCATATACAAGTTTAGAAGACACATTTAGAAATATATTTAAATGTAAGGTCTTCATGTAATAATCTCAGTACTTTTGTTAAACACTGAAGAATATGATGCAAATTTTTTGGTTGAGAAAGAGTATTTAAAATTTGACATATGATACAGTTTATCTTAATTTAGCACTCAAGTACAACCAAACAAGACTTTTTTTCTAACTGAACATTACTTTTGTCCACTCACTAGAGGGTTTCCGCAATTCCCAGCTGCTCCTAACTTCGTGATTTATTTATAACTTTGCTACATATTCAGAGGAAATTGTTCAACTTCATTACTTGATCCCTTTTTTAATAGAAAGAGAAATTGAATTGATTGTATTATTCTGGACTTTGTCTGAGTTAGGTTCCAGGTATTTCTAGGTATATTCCAGGTATTTGCAAAGTAGAGAAATTTTTTTCCACACTGACATTCAGATGACAAGTTGGCACTGGCATCCCAATCTTCCATGACCCACACACTGAGGACAGGGCTTCGTTGAAGACCAGCTGACAAATAAGCTTTTATTGTTCCCTCCTGGAACTGCAAAGCAAGTGAAGAAGGATCCTCCCATGCTGGAGTACTTCTAGATGCCTCTCATTGCTCTGGCTACTGGGCTGAGGAATGACCATTGGAGTGTGTCTTGYGAACAATGTAAGAACCCAGGTTTGGTGTGTGCCTCCAGGTCTGACACTGGCTGGCACTGCGGGCTTGTGGGGTCTCCAGGCTGGGACACATCCACAGCCCCACTCGGTGCCAGGGGCTGGACTGCGTGATTTCTCTTCCAACCCCACCCTGGGCTGACTCGGTGGCTTGGCCATCCTCTCCCTCTGCCTGGGTAGCCAGGCTGGCGTCCGATGCGGCCAAAGCCTCACAAAGGAACAGTGACCCAAAGCGAGGGGAGACTGAAGCCTCTTCCATCCTTTTCATTAAGCCCCGGGCTCCAAGTCCCGCAGCGTTCCCCGACGTGGGGATCATCCCGGCGGGGGCTGCAGGGCCCGCACCTCACACCCGCCTTGGGCCGCTCTGCCAGCAGCGGCCCCGCCGCCCTCAAGCCCTGCAAGCCTCCCCTGCCGCCTGTGGGAGCAGCGGGAGCCAGCGGGGCTGCGTGGGGCTCCGAGTCCGACATGGAGCCGGGAACGGCACTGAGGCTGGTAGAGGAAGGGAGGGCAGGGCAGGGGAGCGGCAGGAAGGGCAGAGGAGGTCAGGGTAGAGGAGTGGAGGGCAGCGGAGCGGAGGGGAGGGCAGGATAGAAGAAGGGAGGGGAAGGCAGGGGAGCGGAAGGAAGGGTAGAGCAGAGCAGGGCAGAGGAGAGAAGAGCATGGTATAAGAGGACAAGGTAGGGCAGGGCAGACGAGGGCCGGGGCCGGGGCCGGGGCCGGGGCCGGGGCCGGGGCCGGGGCCCGGGCCCGCATCAGCCGATGGCGCCATCTAGCGAGCGAGCCCGCGCGGAGCCGCAGCGCTGGCTGGGCCCCGGCGCGCCGGGCGCCGCCGCGGTTGTTGCCGCTGCCCGGGGCCAAGGAGAGCGCCTGAGCCTCGGCGGGGCAGTTTTGTTCGGCAGGCGCGGATCCCCGCGCTCGCGGTGTCCGGGATGTGCCCAGCACGGGCGCGCTGCGCTGCCCCGCGGGCTGGTCCCAGCAGGACGCGTGAGGCCCTGGGAGGCACGGCCTGGGCCCAGGGGAATAATGGGCTGCTCTGGGGATGAGAGGGAACAGCCTGAGAGACATCGTTAGTTTTTTAGCTGACGAATGAGATAATGACCTGGTCTTCTCTCTCCAGCTAAAATTGTCTGTTTTTTTTAGTTCAAGGTTGTATGTATAACTTTTTTCTTATATTTGACCTGTAAGTGAAGCAGAACTAGTAAAATAATGGTAATTTTTCCTCAGTTTTTCTTTTGTTTCTACCNGTAGGACCATCACAGCAGCATTCCAGGTAGGCATTTGTCATCATACATGATGTTAGGGTCAGT
Source organism: Cardinalis cardinalis (assembly GCA_014549065.1). Taxonomy (NCBI): domain Eukaryota; kingdom Metazoa; phylum Chordata; class Aves; order Passeriformes; family Cardinalidae; genus Cardinalis; species Cardinalis cardinalis. The sequence goes on along the minus strand of JACDOX010000009.1, from coordinate 2,184,623 downwards.
TTAAACAATGTTAGCAACAAACAGAGGGGATGTGTGAGTGAGTCCCTAGTGGTTCTGGTTTCATTAGCTCATTACATGGCAAATGAAAAACTGTGTGCCTCCATCGCCCTTGCTAATAAAGGCATAATGTGTGTTTGTCTCATAGAAGCATCATCAAGATCAGGTGATTGCTTTTAAATCTTAAAATTGAAAAGTCTACAGAAATGCAAAGAACATTAGCTTATTATCATTAGAGATACAGAACTGACAGGAATTCTCCTAGCTCAATTTCAGAAACTTGTTTACACACCAGACTTGCCCCTCTTGGGGATATAAATATGGTCACTTTTATTTCCAACGTTTTCGTCATAATGTCAGGATGAAGATATTTTGCTGACTGAATCACTTGTCTTTCTGTAAATGTCCATTTATTGTCTTTCAGTAAATGTCCATTGTGTTGTTTTTATGGGCTTTTTTCAGGCTTTAATGAGGTACATTTATTTCTTTACAGATTTCTGAGGAAGTGAAATGGAGTTGCAATTAGAAGCAATATGGCTTTGACACATCAGAGACCATCAGTGTAATTGCAAACAGTGCTTCTGATTTTGTTGACTCTAAACTGTTTGCTAAGATGGTATTGACTGCAACAGATTGAGAGACTTCAAATGAAGCAAGAATATTCATTTATCTGCACAATGTTTATTGTATGGGTGGGTGGTCATGTAGACAGCACATGTGCATGTCCATCTCTGCTTTTTGTAGCAAAAGCTCACAACAGAAGGCTAATCCATCCTAAGAACACAAGGCCCTGTAAGTGTTGTACTGGGTGAAGGTCACTCCAACATTAATTACATCCTCCTCAAATTTTACGTATGTTAAGAAAAAAAAATTTTAAAAGTATCCTAAAAGTTGTTCTGAAAGAACTGGAAATTGCTGTTTGCTCTGTTGCATAATCTCTTATTGAAAACATCATCAATGCCAGAGCAATAGCAAGACACAAATACTACATCAGTCTCTGAAACAAGCTCTGTGTTTCCTGAGTACTTTAAGATGGCTAATCTAATTTTCTCTAAGGTAGATTGATAGAAACAGTAATAAGGAAAGAATTAGGAGACAGCTATATTAACTTATAGAAGAGTAAATATGGGGTTTATTTTGGAAGATCAGGCCTAACAACTCTACTGGAAGGATCCAATAAATATGGAGAATATAGATCATACCCTATTCAAAGTGTCCTAAATCAGCTGGAAGAAGGAGGTAGTGATGGTGTTTACTGATGACTCACAAGTATTCATGGTCACCAAAACTAGAACTTGATTATGGATACCTGCAGAAGTTTTTTCCACTGCTGAGCTATGACAGAATAAAATGGAAACTAAATTTAGCGCTATGAAAGTCAAAATAAATTACAGGTTCAGTGATAGCTAAAATTAGCAACATTAGCTATAAAATGTATTTTTCTCTCTCACATGTATCCACTGGGATGAGTCCTTTAAAGTGCTTCTTTGCTGTCTGAAATACTCAGCTAACTTTCCTTTGTCAGGAATTCTGACAGTTAATAGCAATGTTTTATTTTGTCTTGGAAGAGAAAATGTATGTTTTCATAAGACATTGCCAAATGTACACTATTGCAGAAAATACTCATTCAAATTGTATGCTTGCTTATATAATGATTTCCCACCATTTGAAAACAAGCCTGAAATGTGACCTGTTTATTTGTATGGAATCATTCATGGAGATAGGTTTTACTGACAAGCAAAAAGACACTTTCTGTAGCACTGAAAGCTGCATGTGTGCTTCATCTGGGATGACTTCCAGCTCTGTTTACTAAGAGACTATCTTGAGGCCTTCCATACTAGTGCTTTAGTGGAAGCTCAGAACATGAGTAGAAATCCGTATGTTTGGTATTCTGAAGATGTTGAGTGTTTCACTTGATGTGGTGCTCACAATGGGGCAGTTGGAACTAATGATCTTTTAAGTCCCTTCAAGCCCAAACCATTCTATGGTTCTATGATTCCGCTGATAATTTTCCATTGGTTTAGATGCTTAGCCAGTATGCAGTGCCAAGTTGCTTGTATGCAAATACATATTTATATAACACAAATGATTAATAGATTCCAAGGTCAGAAAACAACATGATAATTGCCTTTTTAATCAGAGACCAGATTGTATGACTTAGATCTGAGTCAATTCATGTCAAGCTATTCTTCTACCATATCTTTTGATCATTTTACAGAGATTACATATTTTTCCACTACCATCAACAACAGAAACACATTAAACAGTCTCCCTGCTTTGTTCTTGTGACATCCACTTTGTTTCAGAGATATGCTCTTATTTCCTGCAAGATTTCCTTCATGGGCCTGTTATTGCTTCTCACTTAGATTAAAAATATCCTTTAATCTTGCTTTGTGACTAAGTAATGAACTTCCAGCACTGTATTTATCTGTGCAGCATGCTGGAAATACTTTGTCCCTCAAATCTTAGAATGCTTGGAATGCCAGTTGCTTAACCTATAAAGACCTAGGATAGGGCAACTAATAATGCTTTTCAAGTTAGCAGCCTTCCAAAAACCATCCATTCAGCCACCCTATCAGTTGTTCAGAGATGTGTGCCTTGTGGACACACTCATATTCATTAAAATGTGACTTGACTTTTAGTCAGTTTAAAATCAAATTTTGAAGTTTACAACAAATTATACTTTAACATCTTTTTTTTTAACAGCTTTAGTGAAACCAGTTTAAATATCACTTTCAAAACTGACATAAGAGTGCTACGTGTAAATGAGCCTGTTGTCATGTACAGCTGCTTCCTGGGAATTTTTTGAAACTTACTGCTGCTGAAAATGAAAGCTGGGTTTATTATGCCTCATACAAACTATTTTTTGTGCTCCTGTGAAAGCTCTATTTACTCTAGGAAAATGCTCTATGCTCCACATCATACATTAACTGGCAGGACTGGAGCCCTACAGAAATATGACGGAGGAGGTGAATTGGTGGATTCAAGTCCAATAATTTGTGAGCATCTAGCTGACATACTTTTATCTTTCTTTCCTTGAGGAAGTGTCTCGAGGGAATTTGATGCATCTTTTGTGATGGATTTTTCATAGCAAATATCAGTCCCAACCAGTGAGTTATTTTCTGTATTTAAATTGGTTTTGGAATGGCATATATTGCACTTATGCAAATTTTGTCAGGGAAATCCATTACAGTTTTATAAATTCAGCAAAGGTTTCAGTGATTTTATCTTGTGTGCATATCCCACAATTTATTATTAAAACAATCATTGTTGAAGACTGTGGTAACAAACTATGATGACTTATTTCACCAATGAATAACTGAAATAGAAATATTTTCAAATTATACAGTAGAAATCGCTTATTATCTAGTTGTAAATTTTTATTTTTATTAGAAGGGCTTTTTTCCTTTATTAAACATTAATCCAGCCCTTTATATTAAACAATTAAGAAAGTAATCTAGAGTAATTGCCAAGATTAAACAATCATTATGCAAAGTTATAGGTGCAGTACTTGGAATGTTCAGTAATTTTACTGTTTCATCTTTAGTTTATATTTGTAGTAAATAAGTTATGGATAACTGAAAGTGCCATCTTTTTAAGCAAAAATTTTAAATCCAGTTCTCTTAACTCTGATGAATCAGAAAAAAGTAAATATACAAATGACATAGAGTTCTAAAGGGTAAACTTCTCTTGTGGTCTATTGCTTTCCCTATTCAAAAGGACATGAATTTAAATCTGAGCAGGATCTCCAGTGTAGTACTTAACTGCTGCATAGGGAGTAAGAGACAATCTGGAAAGAAGGGAAATTTGCACAGTCTGTTAGTTTTCTTTGATGTTTTCTACTAGTCTGGATTTTTATGGCAATGTTGCAAATCACGTAGCCGACAAATGAACTGTGGAATCACTACCAGTTAGAGTTCATGAATATTCATCAGATGAATTACCATATTAAGAATGAGAGCTTGGTAGTTTTAGTGATAGTGTTGCAGCTGTCTTCCATATTTGTACAATAATATGTAATCAAACTAATGAATTCTTAGTCTTGATAATATTTTTTATTATGCTGTTGTGATCCTTAGTGTTTCTTGTATGGTCCTCTGTGATACACAATTTAAGAGCTCCATTCTTATCAAATTAAATGGATTCTTTACTAAACTAACCACTTACGGAGGTGTTTTACACATCACTTTAAGATTCTCAGCCTTGGGCAGTATCCTGGATGAGTTCCTGATTTGAGTTATAGCTAAGGCTAGAAATTGAAATTTAAAACTCTTACTTGATAGGAATATTTAAATAAAACATTATGGAATGTGGCCAAGTGTACAAATCTTCTGTTCAGTTTCCTGTGGTTGAATAAGGCTGAATTCCTCTTCGGGCTGCTGGATTGTGTGCTGTTACAGAGTGGTTTATGTTGTAGCTACTGTAAGAAGACGTCAGAACTAAAAGCACAAATGACCATTTTCTTGATGAGTGGAACCTTAAAAATTTCATCAGTGATGACCCCAGTGCATCCCAAACAGAAAAGTATTTTCTCAGTCAACAGCCAAACCAACAGTATTTTCTTGTACAGATGATTGAGAGCAGCAGGACTGTAAAGGAAGCCATCAGCTTTATCAGTCTTTATACAGGCAAGGACTGTGCATTAGGCAGGCTGACAGGACAAAGGCTAGCTTGGTGTGTACGCTCAAAGTTACCACCTTCAAGCAGTGTTACCTCGTAGTAGTAGCATGCCCACTGTACTAGTGTGTGGTACTGCCACACCTGGGCATATCCCCGTGACAAGGCACGTCTGCTCTCGTGTGCAGCTGTAAGAGCCAGAATGAGAGATGTGGGACTACAGGCGGCTCTCCAAAATGCAGTTTATTACATCCAAGATGTTACAGCAGTCCAGAGTCATAGGCAACAGAGCCTGTGCCTACAGCTCTGTCAAATCCAGCTGCAGGCAGGCCTGGAGACCCTTTGGTGTTGGTTCCAATGCATTATATACTTTGCTGAACATCTTAATACAGAAGAACCAATCTATACCTTAACTTTTACATATAGCCTATCATAACTACTATAATTACCATATTCATGTTACTATACTCCAATCACTAAAGGTTAGTACATTACAGTTTAAGCTAGAAGTTGTTTTTCAGTTTTCTTGCCATGGAAAATTCTGAGACTTCTTTCTACTTGCAACATTTGCTGACTTGTTTGCCTGTGCTGTCTTTCTGCTTGGTAAAAACATCTTCTTGTTTGAGGTGGGTTTATCCTTTGCTCGAAGTCATAAAAACATGTTCTAACTAACTTACCCTTTGCCTTCTTAGTTATCAAGTAAGACTGGCTCAGCAATTCTTTTCTTCAATATCAAAACTTGCTTCCATCTCTATTCCTTCGTCAGACTCTACATTCAAAAATCTTTCTGCTAAGCATACATATCTCTCAAATTTTCTTGTCAAACTTTCATCCTTCCCAACATGCAGCGCTGCTTCTGCAGCTGCCAGTGTCAGTGCCTATCAGTTCAACTATCCCATCTCTCGTAAACACCACCTGAATCATGCTGACAAATAAGAGAATAGTACCTGAGTCTCCAAAGGAAGTTAGTATATTTATCTAGTCTTGCCTTGCACTGGGTCCCTCCACAGCAGCTCTTTGCTGAACTATGTGATTAGTGAAAGTTGTATAGTGGACCTATTCCCCTAGCAGCCAGCAGAATCAGCCAGGACTGACAAGGTAGGATGTGTCTGTACACACGTCCAGCATTTCCTAGTTTAGGTGGTTCCTGTTTAGGTACAGAAATACTCTAATACTTGGAGAGTATTAGACTAGTCTTAATAAAAGAAGCTTTGTTGGGTGCTTGGTGCAATGGGTAACAGCTCTAAACTCCCTTGAGTGGTGATTCCCTTATTTGTGGAGCATTCCTCAAGCCTTTATCAGCATGACATGCTGTTTCACTATCTGACAAATAAACACTCTCAATAAATGATTCCAGTATAGCATGCTACTGGTGTGGTAAGAGCACCTGAAAGCAGCCACTACAAAAATGAAGACAATGTTTCACATGAATCACTACTTAGACTGTTTAATTTCTTTTTATTTTAGACTAATGGCGTTTTCAATTGACTTGTCTTTTGAAAATGGCCTGTATTGCTAAAAAAGCCAGAAGAAAACAAAAGCAAACTGTATCCTGTCTTTATACAGAACTAGCTGAAATCTGAAGGACTGTAACATAAAAGGAAAATGATATCTTTGCAAGCAACTTCAAAGTAAGCAGTTTAACTTAATAGTTTCAGTATGGGGACATGATATTTTCTTAAGTGCAACAAGGATTCCATTTAGCTTGCCATTTAACAATGACAAGTTAAACATGAGTCAGCAGTGCCCTGGCAGCCAGGAGGGCCAGCCGTGTCCTGGGGTGCATCAGGCACAGCATCGGGAGTGGATCACAGAGAATGAGCCCCAAGACACAAAGAACATGCTTAGAAACAAGATTTCTTGTGGAATACAAGATGCATCATTCATGCGCAAATCTGGTGAATCCAAGCAACATTTATTTGTAGTTTGAGTAAATTCCTGTAAAATGCTTAACTAGTCACCAGGTGACTCCATAGAGCATACTCCCATGTCAGCAGCAAGAGGTATCTCCTTGTAACTTCTAATTGCAAAGAATATGCAATCAGGACTCTTGGAAAGAAAGGTAGGTGTTTTCCTGCCCTCACCTTCTCTAGCCATAAACTTTAGTGGCCATCATGCTATACTTATCTACCTTCTCCCCACCTGTGCACAAATTTTTCTTTTGATTTTTTAGAGCCAGGCACCTTGAAGAACATGTGTGAGAACAGTGAAAACTGCTGCAGATTACTGACTTTATGCATTGATACCAATGTTAAGATGACCTCAAAAACAGTATGATTCCAGGAGCTGTATTATTTCAAGGTGATAAACTAAATCAAGTACTTGTTATTAGTACTGGCTTAGAAATACGGGGGGAAAAAAGGGTTCTGCTAAAAAGCCCAACATAAGTACATTCAATTTCAGTTATGAGGAGTGTAGTTGCCTACTCACATCTTGAGTATTTTTTGAAAATGGGAATCGCATGGAGTTTGAATGGATACAAAGGAAAGCAAAATTATTTAGTGATAGAACAACTCTCTTATGAGAGAGAAACTAGAAGAAAAATACCTAAATATGGACTGGAAAAAGCTGATGAGAGATATTGATAATTACAAAATCAGGAAGGTTGTGAATAAAATGGGTACAGAACTGTTATTGATTGAATTTTATAGAATGCTAAAAAATTAGTAATGAAAAGTTAAGAGGAAATTGACTTTAAAGGGATGAAAGAAAATTCTATTTTACCCACGAGGTAGGGAATTTTAAAAATATTTTAGCACAGGATCTTATGAAGATGGATTAGCTAAATGTGTGGAAAATATTTATGAGCATTTATGGAAGGCAGCAATCATGGGTGTGCTCTCTAACAGCTCATTCTAATGACTGCATGTGCTGCATGTGAGAGGAATGGACCCCAAACAGTGTTGGGCTTGCATGCACTGTCTAAATAGCATTTTCTGTTGCTGTAATATAATGCTGAGCAAGTTAAAGCAGTGCTTAAGGCCAGTAGAGCTTTTCTTAGTCCTTATGGTCCTCTGCTCTGGCCTATTTCTTTAATAAGGAATTTCACTTTCCATCCTTCTCTTCCATGCCTTGGAGCTTGTGCTTATTCCAGTCAAAAAGTAATTTAAAATACTGCAAATACTTATTAAACAGAATAAAATGGAAAAAAGCCATGGACTTTTGCAAGGTTTTCAACAAAACCATGGATGTTTTAGAAAATGCACAGGAAGAAAAAAACATGCCTCATAATTTGTGAGTATGGCTAAATTACTGATGTACCTAAGCTAAGGTCTATGCTGTAAAAATAAAAATGTTTCATTTTTAGGATTTATGGTAATCATCACATAATTGTTTATGAATTTTATTAGCTAAATGCATGAGTAGTTGGATGTGTACCCATTTGAAGATGTGCTTTCAAAGCTATGTTATGTCACAATGTGACTGGGCTACCCTGCAGTGCAAGTCACATCTTTGCAGATAATAGGTTTATTATTGTTGGGAGTATGGTATGGAAGAGTAGCACTTCCTTCTGAAATGTACAGATGGATGGATTGATTTAAAAAAATAAGAGTAAGAAAGAGAAATGTTGGAACAAACTGTACTGTAGACTGTTCATAGACTGTTCATGTTGGATCTTCTGTTCTTACTGCCTCCTCATTTATAACATTCATTGAGAGATGACATTTAAAAAGACATTAACATTAATGTCATGAATATTGCAGCATGTTTAATTGAGTCAAAATATCACTTGAATTAAGTTAACCTACTTTGCAAAACAAAATTGGGAATATATTTCTTCATTGTGTCATATATCATCTTTGATAATAATTTATTTACTGTGACAATTTTGAGTCCTACTGTAAAATTCTAATTCCTCTGCTGCCAAATAAACTTCATTGCAAGTTAGAGAAATAAACAAAAGCAATCTGGCATATGCACTTAAACATCTACCTCTAAAACTGGTCATTCACCAGCTTAATATGAAATGAAGACACGTGGAAACTGTTCCATGCAGCAGAGGGCAGCAGTAGTAAAATGGCGCAGCATGCCTACTTTTATAATATTTAATTTCAGTCTAGCACAAGTATATAAAAAAACATGCTAAAAGAAAACTGAGTTAATCCTTTATTTCTATCTTCTTGATGATGTTGATGTTAGCATTTATTGTCATTAATAAGAGAAAATTATTTTCATTCATAGTTTCTAACTTCTGGGCTTGAATTACTGTGGTTTTCACATCACAAAAAGATTCCTGAACTTTCTACCCTGTAAAATTTGTATTTTTCTTTGAAAAAATCATATGAGATCTGTTTCTCAGCTAGCAAATGGACTTTTTTTTTCCTGAAATCATAAATTGCTTCTTCTACAGATGCATTTTATTAGGGATTGCTTCATTACATTCTAGTGGTCAACATCCTGTTATATTGCCTTATAGTCAGTGAATTCTTTTTCATGAATATAAAAATATTGGAAAGCCTTTATAAATTAAACAAGTATCAGATGCAATAAAGATGTTTCTGTACAATGGCTTTGGATCTTTTCTTTGGATTAATTTTTAATAGCATGGTTTATGGTTTTCATAGCATTTCTTTTTGTTTATTTCATGTCTATAGCTGAGTCCTATGTCTGCAGCTTTCCCTGCATGAAGGTACTAGTAAAACACTTTTTCTAGACCTTGTTTTGCATAAAACTTGCAGGAATCTTGGATATTTTTGCTCTTCTGTCAGATATATTTAGAAGTGGTTAAATTGTTAATAACTTACTGGGGTGAAAGGAGTGAGGGAATTCATAAAGGGACAGGGAGGGATTTAACTGGCAAAATGTAATTAATAGTACAGATGTCTGCAGCAAAGAAAATCTCTCAAGGCTCTTTTAGCTGTCAAGGATGTTATAATTACGGAGGCTACAGTGCAATCCCTCTCATCCAAAAGCTTGGTGTGGAATAGGCCTTACAAACTGCCTCCTAAAATGCCTCAGTCTCCAATGACTGTACAGGGATCCTAGGGTGACTGATCCAGATACTTCCATATACTGCAAATTTAGATAAGACCCATCTCAACTATACAGATCTTGTGGGCTGTAGCCTCCCTTATTCAGGAGATGACACTGAAAGAGAAAAACAAAAAACAGCCTTTTTTAAATGAGGGGGGGAAATGAAAATAAAGGAAAGATAAAAGATAAATAATTAAGACTACGCTCAATTATGAATAATAAAGATTGCAAAGTGTTTTCTCTTTTTAAAAAAAATGGGTGAAATACAATTAGTGGTTTCCATGCATATGTTAAAAGGCCTTTTGGAGCTATGCTTTTACAGAAAATATTCAGATTAGAGACCAAAGAGTTGCAGGAACGTTAAAGGTGTCAGCTTTACTGTAAAATTTGTAGATTTTTAAAGAATTGATTCGTTGACAAAAAGCTAGAAATTTGTATTCTGAAAGATTTAATTCATCTTTATCAATATGTTAAAGAAGAGATAACATGAAGGAGCATGGTAGAGGGAAACGGAGTGGCATCTGTTGTTCCCTCTCTCATGCACATGTATTTTCCTTTTTCAATGACTATAAAGGTAGTCTTTGGCAGGTGTATCTCAGATTCCTTGCTGCAGTAAGAGAGCAAACTGAAGGTAATGCAYACAGAAAAGTGTGAAATTAGCCAACATATCAGTGTCATTTATTGACTTCAACTGGCAACATTTATTTGCAGAAGAGTTCCATGTCCCTCAAAAGCAGACATAGAAACAGTGCAGTGAGTCATCCATCACTCAGCAGATGGGGAGGAAACCCAGTACACTGGATCTATCCATCTATCTGAAAGTGCATACAGACTCACACTACCCTTTTTCTTCACTTTGACACTAGATTATGGAGAGACGTAGTTATCTTCCTTTTACATTAAATTTCCTCTGTTTTCTCTTTAGTTCTTTTCAAGGTTTCTGCAGAAAAAAACCCATTAAAAAAATTCTGGTTAAAAATTCCCCAACTCTCCTTGTAGGGAGTTAATTTTGAAAATTACTTCAATGTCCTAATGCTTTGCATACTAATCCACTTAGGCTTTCTTTTTCTAGCTTATGAGTGCCAGCCATTGACTTGTTCTACTTGGCTACTTTGAACCTCACACTGGGTTGCAGATTGTATATTGTTAAATGTAAGAAAAGTTATCCAATTGTTGATAATTACTCACTTTAAATTCATCTGAATAAAATGTGAAAATTAAGATTACGCTTTATAATTATGGTTTTTCAAATTCCTGGGGTGGGGGTGTGGGTATATTTAAGAAAGGCAGTGGGGAAAGGGCGATTAGAATAAGCTTTATTCTTGCATACTTCAAAATCTATTTCCAAGTGTGTGGAARGTAGTGTGGGAACAAGAACCGCAGCAAAATCAGAGCTGCAGGAGGCTTGGTTAGTGTCATACTAAACAGGTAAGTTGCTTGTAGCAGATCTTCAGCTCCAGGAAAGTTTCTGCTTTCAGTATTCACCAGCTGCTCACATTGAGCCCTTCAGTATAAATCCGTAGCACACATGAGAGCTTGCTGGCTGCTAAATCAGAGTACAAGCACATGCTTAGAGAAGGGTTAGCATGGACTGCAGTTCAAGACTACCTAATTATTCTATTTTTTTTTCATTTTTAGTAACAGATTTTTTCTTGTCCTTTTCTATAGAGACATGAGGAGCAAAGGAGAAGATAAATCTTATTTTCTGTACTTTTGGAAGAATTTGTTCAGCAGAAGGAAAGGCTTGAAAAATCTTCACAGAGAGAGTATTGGTACCAAATTGTCACTGTGCTGCAGATTGCTGTTTTGCTTTTTAAGACATAACTTACACTTATTTCTGTGGATTTCTAACTCTTGCTCTTTTTACCTCATTTTAATCAATTTGTTAGCTTTAAGTTGAGCTTACCTTTAGCGTAGTGCTTTGAAGATAGCATTTCAGGATTTTCTAAAATTATAGTTGCCATGGACCCACCAAAATGTAGGCAGCCTAATTCAAATCAAAGGCTACAGTAACCGATGGAAGTGGATTGGCCACTGAACTAACAGTTGATTCCTACAGATGCCTACAACAATTTTTCTCTAGGAGCTAGTGATACAAAGAATTCTATGGCCAGCACTGAGCAGAATGAACAGTGTGTCCTCTTACGATAAAAACCCAATTGTTCCTAAATGAGATAGAGCAATTCTACAAGGATTTAGGGTGTGTTAAACTCTATTTGCAAAGTTAAATTAGTAGTTAATATGGTATTTTCTTATAGGTTAGAAAAAAACCAAGCATTTACTTTAGAATCCAATGCTTGCATATGTGCATTTATTATTAATAATGGTATTCATATACTGGTATGGTTATTGAGAGAAAACCAATTATTTTAAAAGTGAAAATTTCTTTCATAAAGTACAAACATTTCTTATCATGATCTCCCTTCTCAATACTCTTGTTACCAAGCCTTTGAACAATGAATATACTGGTTTATAGGGGAGAGGTAGTGGTTTGTCAGTAGTTTTAATAAGAGTAGAAGTGACCTGTCATGAAGGTCACTGTCATGAAGTGAAATTTGTATTTGGCTGAATTGTTTTCTATCAATACAGGTTCTTTCGTTGTTCTTCCATTCTAGGATTTTCCTTTTTTTTGTCCTTTTCACCTTTATTGCTTCAGCATCTGTTGCTTGAAGCCCATCTAATCAGTCACATATTCTGTAAACTCTTCTTACTGTTGATACCACTAAAACTCTTCCTGAATTAAAGACAAAGAGATGGCAAGAAACTGTCTTCTTTCATTTTGGCTTGTATTCATGCCTAAACTTACATATTTTTCTTTTATTGGAGGTAGACTAGAAGACCTTGAGAAACAGTCATCTCTCAGACAACCGGCTTTTGCCTGAAATTACTCTTCTGTATTGTGAGAATTTCTTTAGAACTGAAAACTGAGTCATAGTTTAAAAAACAAGTGAGTAATCACTTGTTATTTCAATTTCTCTAATATTAAAAATTATTTATAAATATTTTATGAGTATTTATGTAAAGAAAAAAATACACAGGTACATAAAGAACATTTGAGTGGTTTTCCAGCATAAGTTGATGATTATCAGCAGGAAAGGAAAAAAATCAGTATGCTGGGGTCAGAAGTCAATGGCTAAAAAGATGGAACATACAATATATGTCAGTTTCCTACAAGGTGAACAGTATAATTTTCAAAAGGTAGTTTTTCAATTTTGAAGTCTGTTTTTTTCATTGAAATATTAGTGTTCAATACTGTAATACTACACAATATTTCATTTGGGATATTTAAATTAATAGTTCAACATACATCATAGGACTGTAAGTGCTTTGCATCAGGTAACACACTCTGAGTAAGATCAACTCAGTTTTTGAGCCCAGTTTCTTTGGAAACATAAAGGAACAAAAGAAGTAATATACATAAACAGTCTGATAATACTGCAGAACAAAACCATACATTAGGCAGTGAAAAGCTTAGAAACTGATTTCTGCATCTCTTTAGTATAAGAGGAGGTAAGATAACTGAGGAGGTGAGATAACTGAAACTGACTTGGTGCTGTACTTTAATGTTCAGATACCTTCATAAAAGTTAGGTTTCTAATGTTCCTAAGAACAATAAATACAAGTACAAATTTTACCTCTGTGTTCCTTAAGTAAAAAATGAGCAACATTATATCCATATTTACGAAACGTCCTTTTTTTTCATACCCATGATATTAATATCTCCTGTTCTAAGTTCTTGATAAGAATTGCTATCACTGAATAGTCTTAATGGTTATACCTACATCCATATGTATTTTGGTTTTCTTTTTTCTGTTATGTTTTAAACACAGCCAGATAGAGCAATAGAGAGATTGTGGGAGGGAGAAGTCTGTAGTCAGATGAAGGCAATTAATCATTTTTAGGTCATACTTTCCTTATAAATGAATACTTTTGTTTAATTTCAAAACAATTTTTCATGACAGTAATATTTTAGGACAATAAATGTCACCTAAATTCTGTAAGGTGACAGAGGCGCCTATGTGAGAAGGCACCTCTGGGGTTATATTTCTTACAAGGTAAGAGGATTTGCTGGCCTGGGAGTTTATAGTAATCTATAACTTCTTTCTTGCTATTCTGTGTTAATGTAAATAGATTTCCAAGTTATCTTGGAAAACTTTCTGCTAACAAGTGAATTGTGTAATCCTGAACTAAAACAAGATTTGTTTCAGATAGATATGTATATATGTATAGATATATATATAGATATATATATATATGCTAATGCATGTAACTCAGATAATTTCAGTAATATTAATTTATTTTAATTCATTAGCACTCTTAATATATGTGATATTGCTAAGATTGGCATGTGGTATCAAAAAAAACTTAATCAACTGTGGTAATTTTAAAGTACTGACATTTTTTATWACAGCACCCTGGCATTACATTGGCAAAGATCCTTTATGTATTGAAATTCTACACAAATTACATGCAAAATTTAGTTCTTTCATATGTCAATATACTGCCTATGGCTGTAATTATACAATGTGCACACATCACATTAATAACATAGAGGAAAGCAGCAGTGCCAGAAGATTCTCTTCTGTTTGCCATAATTGCTGCCATTAGTGAAAATGAAAAAAATGCATTTGCTTAGTCCATCAAAACAAGTTACACAGTATTGAAGGAATAAGAGTTAAAAAGCTGCATTACCCAGTATGATGTGAAGTTCAGCAGGGGTCTTGCTAAAATTATGCCTACATCCTCTCCCATTCTACTGCAAAAATAAAATAAAGCCGCTTGTCATGTTGGTAGGGCTCATGGAAATGTCCTTGTCATCTCAGAGTGAGTCTTTAATAGAGTTTTCCTATTCCTACACAATTTATTCACCAATCATTTGAAACCCAGTAAATTGCAGAGTGCAGTTATCCATGGCATTTGTGAATGGGCAACTTTTGTTCCCACAGCAGGTGTGAAGGTGGGAGAAACCAGATAAGCTGCAGTTAGTCTTACTGGTTCACTTAAAATTAAAACTAACTAAACCCCTGAAACTAGAGGGGCCTTGCTGCATGTTCTGTGTCTAGTTATGCCATTTCTAAATTGTCTTCATCCTTTTCACTAAGACCATAACTTGCTGCTGTATGAGCTTTCTAAATCATAAAAGATTGTATCTGTGGGTGGGAAAAAAATTATATGCAGTTGTCTGGATCATGAATCTGGTAATGAAATCGAATTTTGAGAAGTTCACATTTTTGTCACTCTTCTTTTTATCTTAGTTCTTCTTTTACTTTTTTTTCCTGGGTCATGGACCTATGCCTGTCAGCAATTAATTGCTTTCTTGCAAGTACCCCAGTATGGTAATTGTTCAAACTAATTTTAAAATATTGATTTTTTTTTTTGAAAATTCTTGATCTCAGATCCTTGCTTTAGCGTGCCAAGGTATGTAAGTAAGTGTAAAATGGAATAATATTTTTTTAATTGTTTATTTAATCAGAAAATTCCTCCTACCTTTGGTTTTGCTACAAAGAATCTGTTAGAATGTCTCTTGTCATGTTAGAATGCTAATGTACTTCACTCTGAGTTACCCCAGTTCTCCAGTTCTTCTCAAGGTTTTCTTCCATGCATATTATCATTCTACAGTAAATGGAGAGTCTCTGGCTTATGAGTGTTGTTCATGGAGTTTTTTCCACTTTATCAAAATTGTCCAAAAAACACACGGTAAAATCTGAGTCAAAATGTTAGTCTCATAACACATGATTACAATATTAGTGATAAGTGCTTTGGGAGGTTTTAAGATATTAAACTGTATAATTTTTTTTTTCTGTGTATCAGTAAATTTCTAATGGGCATCTAACTAGACAGCTCTGCGATTGTTTTGGTCCCATTTGATCAGCTGGCACAGTTTTGGGATGGGTGAGTAGTGGGGGAATAATGCTGCTGCAGAAGGGTTTGGACAAAAGACTTAGCAACTGGTGCCAGCAATTACTTCAGAAGAAGTAATCCAAGTGCTGGGTAGACATAATAGTTCTTTAAGGACAGTGGCATGACTGTGAAAACACAGTGTCAAAGATAAAAGCAGAGGGTGAGCCTTGAGTCACTGTCAGTGATTTTGCCACCACTGAGAAGCTCATTTCCAAGCCAGGAGAGGTTTGCAACACTTAGTCATAAAAAGAGAAGTGAATTCCCCTTTGAGATCAGCCATTGTAGCCTGTACCAATTATTATCTGTAGTTTTTTAATGTACTGAATGTTTTCTTTTTTTTTACCATTGCTCTGTAATATAAATATTAAAGGAAGTTGTAGCCAGTATTATCATGCAAATCTCTTAGAAGCTTTCAATAGTTATGAATCATCAAATGTGTTTTTAAATGTTAGCTTTTCTCAGTAAACTGAAACAACTCACCCTCTGTTTGTACACTTTAATTAGATGGAATGAATTCTTAGTTCAGTTTGTAATTATACACAAAACATCAAATTATATACAGATAATACTATTCTATGTTTGTTTGGAGATTAAGCAATCCCCAGAATTAAATGCTGGAAGCTATTCCTCCATTATCTGAGGAATTATTTTTATTAGTGGAACAAATCTGGACATGGTTAGCTTTGTTTGACAGAACAAATTATATGAAAGCCGGAGGAAATGCATATTATCATGTGTTTCTGCTTTTCAGTCATTCTTATAAAAATATTTATATGAAAAATTTCTGTAATTCTTGTTTTTATAAAGTGATATATTTAGAAATGTTGGTTTGATAAATATCTTTGGTAATTTATGAAATAAAATAAAAGAATATTTAAAAGTAGGACTGATTTTTAGAATACTGATCATCACACAAGAATCTGTACATATAATTGTACTTTGTGTTTTTGAGAACATTTGTTTACATTTTGTATTTCCCTCAAGCTGGCATTGTCAGTTGAATTCTTTTATAGTCAGCATCAGTTGTCAGTTCTCAGTCTTGCTAAAACAAGGCTGTTCCCTTTGAGCTTACCACCTTGTAGGAGACATTACAGACATTTTAGAACCCTGGATATTTTGTTAATCTAGCTTTAAAGAGAATTATGATGTTTCTATTAGTACAGGCTTACTGCTTCACAGGGTTTCTTGAGCCAGCTGAGATGATAGTCCTCCATAGCAGCATGGAAGGTTTGGAGGGTGGGAGAATGATATGACTGGTGTGCTGCTGGTCTCTGTAGAAATCTGTCAGTTGTGACAGTTTTCACTAACTTCCAGTGCAGTAATATTGTAATAGTGTGGTGATGTAAATGTCAACTTCGTAACAGCGTCCCTCTGGAAAATCTGAGTGGGTGGACGACAATTTTTTTCACCACAGGCTGAGCTATCCCAGCTTTTTCAGTTGGTGAAAATGTGACACAGGATAAGTGGAGATGAAAGAGGCTGTTTTCTATGGGCAGTGTTTTGCAAAGAGAAAATATCGTTTTTCTATGGATGCACTTGAAAAGATTTCTATTTCTATTGCGTTCTCATATTTTTTAAAAGTAGTAATATTTTATTGGAAAAACAAAATTAAGGTTTGTGGTAGCATTGATCAAATAATTTACTAACACAGGGAACAGTTATGAGTGCCTGCATATATTATCCATCATAAAGAAATACATTCTTTTGTATATTTTATACATCTTGTACTTCTAAAATAGACTGTTTACATAAAAAGATAACTACTAGAAAATGTGAAATAAATTCAATAATGCAATGCTTAGAACTTGGAAGTACGAGAAGAACGTGTACTAATTCCTATCCACCTCCATTGTTACCTTAAGGGCAGCTCTCTCCATAGCAACTGAAAACTTTTCAAGGCAGCAATAAACTAATCCTCTCCAGCTTCCAGAGCACCATCAAGGAATTTTAAAAACATTGGACTTCCAGCAGCTAAATACTTCTGAGCTTTCAGAAGGCCACAAAGCTAGATACTCGAGCATTCTTTTTCCCTTCAGAAGGTAAGAAAATAACATTTAGAAATAAATGCTCATAATATCCTTATAACAATTATGCATATTCCTAACACTGAAATATATCTAAACACCAAAAGATTTCCTAATATCTAAAAACATGCTAACTTTTTTGGACTAAATGCCCGTTTGAATTCAGCAGTTCTTTTTCAATTTTAAATACTTTGTTAGCAAAGTTTCCTTTAAAATAAGATGTGTATCATATTGCAGTTCAAAGGAGATTAATGTATATGTGGCTGTTAAACATTTACTTTACTATCTGAATATGTATGTCACTGCCAGCATCTGCCCATCAATAAAATCAAAACTTCTGAGGAAAACAGAAGTGAAACTATTTTATATTTCTTGTGCTTTGATATTGAGATAGATTACTGTGAAAGCGGAAGGAGTGGTTTATTAGGAAGGATTGTGAAGAGAGATTTATAGTACAAAATGTCTTTTGCACCTAAAGTTAACAAGTTAAGGTTGTTTGTCTTGTTTATTCACTGAGTTCTTTGAGTGAAATTATAACCTCAGCTTTGTAATTTCTCTGTCGGAGTAGCAATCACTAATTTTTAAGTACATCCTGTTCCTTCTTTCTTTGTGAAGTATAGCTGGAGTTTAGTGATGTTGGTAAAGTGTTTTGACAATATAACCTGCTTTATATTATTGCTATGTAACATAATTACTGCACATTCATAATAGTATTAGACTAAAAATATTTATTTACAGCTATTTTTGTTACTAAAAACCTGTGTTCATGATGAAATGAAAGCAAAAGCCATGGTATTTTTCTATTCTTACTGAAAAGAATTAGTAGAGACTGCAATAACATAACACTGAAATGAAAGCCATTGACTTTATTTTTAAGAAGAGGGAAGGGCACTTTGAGACAACCTCTTATTGGTAATTATAAAAAAGTTTTGAGGCCATAGTTGTCTTAGTTTCCTGCTGTTTTGTGCTGTAAAGTCCTTACAGGCTCCCTGTTGTTCAAAAACAGCTTGTCACTGCAAATCAGCTTAGCCGACCAATTAATAAATCCTTTCGAACATATTGCATTCACACTAATTAAAGGGTTGGGGTTTTTTCCTCTTTACCATTCAGATTCTTCAGGTTTCCAGTTTAAGCTGTGCAGCGCAAACAACAATCCAACATTCAGTGCAGATCACGCACTGCAGGAAGAGGAGATGTGTTTTCTGACCAAGCATCCAGCTCTTGGGGTGGTATGTTCTGCTTTCATATTCAGCGTGCTCATTGCTGAAGGACAGCCTGGGGAAGAGCATGGGCAGGATGGCAGCAATCCTCCCAGCAGAGGCTCTCTGGTGGAAGTTTTCCGCATTCTCTCAGCTGAAAACACTGAGCTCCACATGAACCACTCAAGAGAACTGGTCAAAATGTTACTGGAGAGAGCTGAATGCCCACAGCGGATTTATGGCATGCAAGAGGATTGTAATCTGGTTAGTGCTTCAATTAATGAGGGATATCTTTACAGGATCATCAGTGAGTTCTAACATTTGTTTGAGTGATACTGTCCTGAATATGATACCTAAACATGTAAAAAAACTTCTTGTTGCAGCAAAAAAATTTGTCCCTGCTTTGTTTCATTTTGAATTATTATTATTTATGGTTTGAGCTCATGAAGAGATATTCCAAACATGACAGACAGTCTTTTTAAAGTTCCCAAGTGTTTGTTTTCCAGCAAAAGTTTTTCTGCTGATACCTGGTGTAAAAATAAAAGCAGGAGCTTGAATTAGGGGCACAGGATTTCCACCATGGAAAGACATAGGTAAACACTGGGGACAAGTTCTACCACTTTTTTTGTTGTCGTTCTGGATTTTACTTCATAAAAATAAAACCCAGACAGGATTGTCTCAGATTTATGTGCTACTTCACTGAAATATTCAAGATTAAGGGGAGGGTTTTGTAAGCAGTTCAGGTCAAGGAAAATGAAAGGCAGAATAATGAATCTACAAATCCAAATTGAAACTGGAAGTAGTCCAGGGTACAGTTGCACAGAGGGATTGGTTGTCTACTTGAGAATATTTTCAGAACTCAGTCCTGATTCAATGAAGAAAGGACAGGGACAGTGTTACTGAACAACTTGGCTAAAAGAGACGACAAAGGGCTTGGTCAGCCTTGGCTTTCATTACTCTGGCTCTGGCACTGTTCGGTGACCTACATACAGCAGTGTCACTTTATACCACACTTACGAAGATGGTCTGAAAGGTGAATGTTTTTACAAGGTGCTGTTTCAGCAATCTGCCAAGCCAATGAAGTGGGTATACTTTTATCCTGTGCAGTAGACAGCTGCTCACTTTATTGACCCTTTCTGAAAATGCTCCAATTTTTCATATGAACCCAAATGTGAAATTTCATGCATAAATATTGTAGGTTCCTGTCATTACATAAATGGATAATTTTTTATGAAGGAGATTATTCACACATGGGCAACGAATATGCATCAGATACATGCCCAGATTGAAAATTAACGTATTAAACATGGCTATATAGTCCTCCCAAACTACACAAAACAGGGGACTAAGTTTTTGGTTGCCCTTTTGTTTTTCTTCTCTAGTGGCGTGGTTATTTCTTGTATTTGTGATGTACTTCTGGAGAGCTTGCTAGTGTCCTTGGATGGACAAAATCGAAGGGAAGCTTAGCTAGGACTTACTTGTCAGTACTGCTGTTTAGGCTTCATCTTGGAAATTTTCTATAGGAAGACTTTGAGGACTTTCACCATTATCAGTATTGCTCAGTGTCATCTGAGTCAGAAACACTGCATGCATCTCGCACTGTCAGTGTTTCTGTGCCAGCACCACAGGCACGTGGTTTTCTGTAGGAAATCCTTGGGAGAGACATGGCATTTTCAGTGACGTGGTGCCCACTTGGTACTGTGCTGAAATAGTCCGTGATGATTTAACAAGATTTGGTCAAGATAGCAAAAACTGTACAAGAAGCACTATCTTTCAAGTTCATCAAAATTTGAAACAGAATGCCCCACCTTATATTTTCTTCCTCATACTTGTTGGGAATTGCTAATTCATTTCAGATTCAAATTCCCTTCTAAATCCAGGACTGCTTTATACCACATGACTTTGTTTTCAGATTTTTTTTATTTTTGTTTTTATCATATCCCCAATGGGCATTTAAAAGCAGTGAAATTTAATCCTTTCTTTAGACCCTCTTCTGGTTTCTTGTTATGTAGTGGCCCTAAGACTCTTTGGGCAGGGTTTGGCAGCTGTTGGATGGCATCTGACATTTCTTTATCTCCTAAGCAAACAGAAGTCATATATTTCTTGCATTGGTAAACAAGTTGTTGGGTTTTTTTTAACTTCTGGCCACTTAAAGAAAAGAAACTCAGACTTCAGTGCCAAAGTTCTTGGCTTCTTTTTTGCTTAGCTTTCTAAATCAAGGACAGATGGTTATTCCTGTAAAAATATTAGTAGCAGCAAAAAACCCCCCAACCAAAAAAGCAAACGAAAAAACCCAACCCAATGACTAACCACTTTATATTCTCTTAATATTTCTTTAAGGGTCACTCACCATGGGCTGCCCCTATACTATGTAGTAACTGCATCTTTTACAATGCATCTGCTTCCTTCTGATTGGCAATTTTCTTTTCAGTCATCTTCCCTGCAAGAGCAAACAATGGACTCACTGATTGCAATTTATCCTCAGTGGATTTTAAAATCTTGCAGAAATCTTTGAAAATCCTCCACTTCATGCCATATGTTTATTGTACTACTACTCCGTGTTCGTAAAGGCTGGTTGACTGATTTAGAGGTCTTTAGAACAGAAAAGAGAATAAACTCCTCCTGGTTGAAAGAATAATTCTCAGAAACTGCATTAGGAAAAGTTAAGGACTTTAATAAGCAATGAAGGCAGGAGAGGACACAGTGAACCATACTTTAATCTAGCTTATTTATGTATATAAATAGTTAATTTGGCTATTAATGCTTACAATTTTACACTTACTAAAAATCTGTGCTGAGATGTAAAGCCTGCACAGGGTGAATATGTAATTTCAGTCCCTCTTGAAATGCATTTGAAGGACTAAATGGGGTTGAGACCTTGTGCTGGCTCTCTGCACTGGATCTCATTGTTGCAGTTAACAGAATTCATTGAGAAACATAAAAATAGCTGTGTGATTACAGGCTCAATTATGTCTCTCAGCAGTGCATTGAATATGGTATAACTTCTGTTTACATAGCCTCAATTAACTACAGTTCAGCAAATGTTTTTATCTTATCATATAAACACATATAGAAAGCACAGATGAAAATATGAATAGGCCTAGCCCTTATCTAATATATTTGTAACCAGAAGTATAATCTGCTAAAGCCAGTGGAAGGTTTTCACTCTCTACAAAGATTAATCAGAATTATTTCTAATTGTAGGGAGTCTCAAACCACTAAATCATAGAATTAAAGGATAGAATCATAGAATGGTTTGACTTTGAAGGGACCTTAAAGATCCCATAGTTCCATACCCCCTACCATGAGCAGGGGCACCTCCCAATAGACCAGGTTGCTCAAAGTGCCATCTCTAGGACATTTCACTTTCCTTAAAAATGAAAGGGGCTCTGGAAAAAGCCCCATGGTGTGATCTTGCAGCCATAGAACTCTGAAGAATTACCTACACCCTCCTCCTGCCATTCTGTCTGCCTACATTTGCAAAGTTTTGGGTTCGATCCCTTAAATATAGAACTTGTATTCTCCCATTGTCCTTCTTATCTGTATTTGCAAATGCCTGGCAGGGTGTCACTTAAGTGGAATTTCCATTTATTTTTATTTCTTCACAGTGCCTTGAACCAGATGCTTTGTTACTGATAGCTGGAGGAGATTTAGAAGATCATCTCAGTGAAGAAGTATTTGAGAGAATTTCTCTTATTCTTCTCTACTACATTCTTCATCGTAGAGATGTGTGTTCTTCAGAATTCAGTTTGAATGATAAGGATTACAAATTTTACCTACAGAGTATGCTTAGTTTAAGACATGATGAAGACTGTTATTATTTTTCACGGAATGAAACTGAAGATATTTTAGCTGCAGTAAGGCAACATTTTAAAACTTCTGAAAACCAGGTAAAGAAAACATATGTAAAAATAACTTCATCTTTATTACAGGTATAATACCCTTATGCTAGTACAGAGACTATGCCAGTACCACAGTCCTCCAGAAGACTGGTAGGTGGAAGTGTCCAAGCACAGGCTGAACACTGAGATTGTGTTGTCTGTGCTGCTTAATGCTTTTCTTTGTTTCTGGCATGTGCCACTTCCACAGGGTCTGCTGGTGAAATCCTGAACTTTAGGGACCATTCCTAATGGCTAATTTAGATGCAGTTGCTCTGCTTAGGGCAGATGGAAAACAGCACATCTGTGTAGATGCAATAACTTGCACTTGGCTCCAAGTACAGAAAATACTCATTTCTGATATTTGTTAGCATAGATACACTACCAGTGATCTCTGAGATCTATTTGAGATAGATCTATCTATAAGGATCTATTTGAGATCCTTATCTCAAATAGTATCTATAAAATAATAGAATAATATTATAGAGTTCAAAGTTAAAGTATTTCATGGTATAAAGTAGAACAGATCCATTACTGCCTGGTATAGGAGAAATAATGAATTCTTTTGCTGTGATGAAATTCCTGCCAGGTTCTACACTTCCTTGTCCATCCAAAGCTGGATGGAATGAGAATCAAAAGATATGATGGCTTCCTTCAGTAGAAACACATTTGTGACTAATTATCTACCAACATGGATATGCCTTGCAGAAAAATTGTTAAAGATAAGCTTAAATTTAAAGTTTAAAAAAAAAAGCATTATGAGGATTTTCAGCTAAGACCATCATTTCTAAGTATGGGAACATGCTGTAAGTTTTCTCACTGCCGTTTAGAATTCCTTATTTCAAATAGGATCTATAAAATAATAGAATAATATTCTGGAGTTCAAAGTCAAAGAAGAAACTTTTCCCTGTAGTGGGCAATAAAACAGGTTTCAACCAGATTAGATAACTCCTAAAGTACAGGTTGACCTCCTGTTTGTAGCTCCTTAGATCTGTTTATTGTATTGAGTTAAATTTGCTTTATACAGAGCTCAAATTTTTCATTTCATTAGATTTTAATTTACAGGATGCTATAGTAGGGTTTTCTGCACAAACAGAGATGGGTAGGAGACCTGGTGGTGTCCAGAATGTTGAGGGCCTCCAGTCCCTCTCTCTGTCTTCTTTGTGTGGTCATTTCCCACCATAAATTATTCATTGACCAGTACTTTTTGTTCTGAGTCTTGGTGAACGTGCCGATTTCCAAGGACTCCAATGGTATCTGAGCAACTGTAAAGAGGCATTGGTGGGTATTTGAAATGTCAAGATAGAATAACAGCCCATAAAATACTTTACTGAGGGTTCTGTTTGTTTATGCTGGCAGTACAATCAGTTGTCAAGCCTGTCCAGTAACTGAGACTTCTTTCACTGACTTGAGGGAAAAGAGGTTTCTTTTATGAAAGGTACACAAAACATAATAGCATAATACTTGGAATCACAACACTTGAGTTGTAGAAAAGGGCCAATGGTGCAGGGTAGTCGTAGAAGAAAAACATTTCTAGTGGCTCTTTGTGTGTTTTGGTTTCACAGAAAATATTCTCTTCTTTAGTCATAGCACCTAATGTCTTGTTTGAAATGAGAGAGTAAGTTTTGGGTTGTGAAAATTCTAATGTATAGTGAATGAGCAGGAAAAGAAATGGCAGCCTTCTCTCTGAAGTGTTTATGGTCTACATAAGGAGAGATGAGTATGTATGAAATAAATGACTACTGTACTGGCTCATCTAGCTGACTTTTTAATTTTGCCAATATTAGAAAAAAATTAAATTATTTTTTTTATCTTTGTTGTTTTTTCATTCAAACCCAACTATTTGCTGTGAAAATAAACAAGAAAGGATAAAAGGGAAGAAAATATGAAAAGGGGGATAAATTTCCAGGCAACTGAGAGAGTTTGCAGACCTCCACACACATGGTTCTATACCACTGACTACTGTTTTTATTTAGTCACCCAGCAGGAAAGTCACCCTTTATCAGCAAAATTATATATTTCCATGTTGTCCCCAGATAAGTAATCCATAAAAAACTATTGATTCCATTGAATAGGTCAGGAACTAAAAACATTTAAAGAATTCTTTCTGAAGTTTGAGATGAAGAGTTACAGTCTGTATTATTTGAGCCAATTTCTTGTGCCTTAACAAAAATTAATCCCCTTTCTTCCTCTTTCTAGAAGTAGATGTAATTGAGGAGGACACTTGGAACAATAGAAACAGCAGGAAAATAACACTAAGCAAAAATAACCTGAATGAGGAACTGTATTTTTTCCCCATTAGACACTGAGTAAATGTTCAAGATTTTTAATTCTATGCGTGTTCTCCTGAACATGTCCTTTGATTAGCTGTCCTGCTGGCAATTACAGCTTAGCATTTTTTCTACTCTGGCTGTCTATGAAATTGTTCTCCACAGTTTCTCTTCCTGTCACTTTGATTATTTAAATGGTGGTTAGCAAGACTGTATACATGCTGTTTTCTCCTGATTTCAGTGTGTTGATGTGAGCACTCTGGAGAAAAATGCTGATATAATGGACAAAGATGGCGCTGATGAAAACACTCTTCCACGCCTGGCTGCTTTAATCCTTACTCTGGCTCTCCAAGGAGTCTGTATGGGGAAAGCAAGTTTGCCTTCCCCAGAATTCTTTATAAAATATATTTTCAGTTCTCTAAATAGTACCACTGAGCTCCAAGTGACAGGTAAGCTGGAAAATGCAAAGTTTATTTTCTTCAGGAAAATTTATTGCTGGACTTATCAGAAATGCTACTTAACCATAAATAAATAGAAGTATAGGAGTGCTCTAACTGGTCCAAAATTAACAAAACAAAAAAACATAAACTAAACAAAACAAATGCCAAGCTCTCAGCAGCAGCAGCTATTAATTTCTGTAAAAGGTTGTGCCTGCTTGGCAGTTTAAGAAGCTACACCATCAATTCAGAGGCCTGGTATGGATTTAGAAGGTTGTTATAGAACATCACTTTTCTTTTTTTGTGGCAACTGCTAACAGCAGCAGTTTACAAGATTTTCAGAGCACTTTTTAAAAGTTACAGTAAGTATGGGTTAAAGCAGATTAAAAAATTGAATTGAGCATAGGTAAAGACATTTTTAACATTCATAGGTTACACAGAGGTACATTGAATCACAGAAATAAATACAAAAAAAAATAATAATCCTTAGCACCAAACTGGGGCTTATGGATTGTATTTACAAACACTGGTTTGGCAGGAAAGCTCTTCCTTTAAATTTGCCCAGCCAAATCTTGTAAAATAATTCTCACAAGAATGGATGGAGCCATCTCAGCACAGTGCTACTAAATAGCTATATATGGTGAAATCTGGGCCCCAGTGAAGATAACAGCAGGACTGTATGCTTGGTGGAGTTAGGATGCCATTCAGAAAATCAAAAAATATTCTTAACCAGTTTGTTACAGAGTAAGTCTATTTTATGTCTAAGCTCATTGTACTGTCCCTTTAAATTTATTTAAAGTCTTAATAATAACTTCAGGAAAGAGTAAGAATCTGGAAGCATAGAGAAAGAAAATTAGATTTTACTACATTTAGAAAACAAATATACCTGCAAATACAGCTCCATTCAGATCTCTTTGTTTAAGTAGCCAAAACAAAGTAATGAAACATCTTATCAGAAACTTTTTTGTGAGATTTACCATTAAGACTATACTTGCAATTGCATTTTCTGAGTAACAAGATTAAAATAATAAAGGATTATCATGTGGAAACATTCCCATTAATCTAAATTTCTTTAAAATTAATTTGTGGACCACTTTTTAATGGACAAATTAAGGTTTACAGGAATTATCACTATGGCTTCATTTGAAAGTGCAGGGGTGAAGGAAGGTGATAAGGAAGATAGAGTAGGGCCTGCACCTCAAATAACTGGGCATTCCATCAGCAGAAGCACCCATTGCACCCCAGCTGTGTATGAGGTACATCTGTGCATGATCTCAGATTTGGATTAGGGATCCTGGCTCTCTCCTTCCTGTTTCAGTGCTGTGAGCAGGCATCTTCCCAGTTAATCAAAGGAGAGAAAAAATTTGCTGTCCTGTGCTGCACTTCTGAAGGACAGCACAGCATCCTGAAGATTGATTTCGGGACACGCTATGGAGGATGTGTATCCTGATCCAAATACCTGGCTGTGGCAACCTAGTGTGGAGTTCCATTTACACAGGAAAATTTTAAGAACAGTGAAGTTATTGAACAATTACTAGATATCTTTGTCAGAGGTGCTGATTAAATGAAAGATGAATTGCCTGCCAGTCATATCTGAGTGCGACATGTAAAGAGGGAAAGGCTGAGGATTTGGGTGTCTGGAACTTCCAGAGTTGTTAAGCAGAAATTGCCTCCAGTACCAAACTGAGAAAAGAGTATTAAAAAGAGGAATTGAATCAATGTTGTAACAAACAAAAAAAAAATAATATTATCTTTTAAATATTTTTTCTTTTAAGTGTGCATTTTCCTATGGTAACATATCTATTCTCTAATTAATTACTAGAACTAGAACAACTACTCAATGTGCTTAGAGTAAAAAAAACCTGCACTGTAAGTGGACAATTTCACAGTCACAAGAGAAGACGTTACAGTTTGGCAATCAGAGATACTGGAAGAAGAAATACTCCAGTCAAAGGAAACCATATAAAAGGAGATTATCTGAAAGGCTATTTTGAAGATCGTGAAACGAACACAGATTGGGACCAGGTTCATTTATTTTTATGTTATTATAATGTTGGTGACAGAATTTCACTGACAGAAGTTTAAATTTATTTGCAAACCATGCAATATGTCTGAGGTAAAATGTATTAGTTTCAAAAAGGCATGTAGATAAGGATGAAAATATAGATATTTATATAGCTATATTTGTTTAAATATTAATTGGGAAAAAAACTTTGTGGATGTTGAATGTGCAATTAAAGTCACTGAGAGGGGCTAACAATGGTTGCTGTTACCTGAAATCAGATGTTTTTTCAAGACTCAGAGGAGTGGATTAACATGGCTTTGATGTTTTCTTACAGTTATTAGAGATTTCTAATGGTTTATGTCACAGAGTTTCTAGGATGCCTTAAGTGACCTGGTAGAAAGAGGGATGGTTTTGCACTAAGGAAAACAAATTCAATTAAAGTTTCTCTGTAAGTTGCTTTTAAAAGGCTTCTGTAAATTGAAGACTGGACATTTCCAAACTCTTTTCATAGCCATTTATGGAATCCAGAAATCTTCTTAAGAAAGTATAAAGGCTGTAAAACAGAGCCTTAGGTACTCCAAAGTATCCTCTCTGAGAACTTTGAAGGACACAGGCTTATTGCAGGTGATTTTATCCTTATCCTAAGAATTTGAAAAGAAACAAATTTTGTTTGTGGCAATGATCAAGATGGTAACTGACTTCCATCCTTTAGACTGGGTATCATTCCATAGACAAAAAAGGAGACTTCAAAGCATATAATTGGTATGTATTTTGACATATACATTTGAAATATACTCTTCAAAGAATACTTTTCTATTATTTTCAACCCTTTAGCATTTATATTAACAGAGTGGCAATGTTTCTTCTTGATTTAGGAGAACTGAGTGATGTGCAATTGACTTTTTCTGTGTAGTCATTTTATGATGGGGAGCTGAGACAAATTTCATCTGGTTAAATGCTATTCTGATAGATACTTATCTCTGTAATTATATTGCATTTGAAATGCATACTCTATCAATGTGTTTATTTCTTTGCAGCTGACCACAAAAAAGGATCATGCTGATCAGCATTATGAAGCTTTTAATGGGGTCTCAAAATAATCTTAAACTAAGGTCATTTTAAATGTGTTTCATATGAATTTTAAATTATGAAGAACAGAAATCAGTAGTGATTCTATCTGTAAAAGAAGTAAAGTTCTCCAGCAATTGAAGTATTTTTAAAGCTCAGGTTTTTGAGTTCTTGAACTTCCAAGACTGACTGTAACTCAAAGGATAAGTGTGCAGGGGCATTATCTGAGTCTTAGGAATCAACTGAGAGCCAAATATTATGTATACATTAAAAAATCACAAAGAAACATCTGGACAGAAGATTATTTCTCTTCGTATTAATTCCTAGATTCTAGGGGTTTTTTTCCATTTATATTCTTTTTAGCTATGCCTATTTTCCTTTACATATTCCATTAGAACACTTCATGTTTCACTGCTGTGTTGCTAATTTTGTCTTCTGATAGGTTTTCTGCACTATGATAGCCATTGTGCATTAGCAGCCAATTCTGCTGCGTACAAGACATTGACTTGTCTAAGGCTTGTGTTTACTCGCTGCTTTAAGATCTGTAATTTAATTTTTATATAGGAATAATTATTTGAAACATTACCACAAAAAAGGGTCACTGCTTTCTTTTGAAGTCATTATTGTCCCTACAATTACAAATGTCTATAAAAAAGTAAATGGTAAGTAATCTAATATGATAAAAAATCTTACATTCCATTAAACTATGTCATGTCTATGTATTCATTTATTCTTCCTCATTAAACAAACATGGATTTTGGAAACCCAAATCATCCATCCATCCATTCAATTTTTTGCATGAAAATATGCAAAATCAATGTGCTTATTTTTTTGTTATCATCCTACAGGATGATACACACATAGTGCTTTTCTAATGGAGACAATTCTCTGCCTCCTTATATTAAAAAGCATCAAAGGCTGGGGCTTGCAACTAGAAAATATGCAGGTCCTTGTGCCCCACATCTTACAAGAACATTTTACTAAATAAACCTTAACTCTATTTTTATGTAGGGGTGGACAATTTCTTTTTACAGTGGATATTTTGCTTTTCATTGAAAACTCGTGGTAATAAATTCTCATTGAAAATTCCTGATAATAAATTCACATTAAAATTTAGGTTCACAGTAATCCTAGACCTCATCTTGTCTATTGCACTTTTCAAAAAAGAGCCAATTTCAAAGTCAGATTAGATTTCACAAATCCATGTACAGTTGAATTCTGAATGTCTCCAAAAAACAGAGTTTATACAGTCTTTGAGAAGCCTGTACCAGTGCTTTATTGCTTTCCTCTTGATGGCCTTATTTATTATAGCATATTGGAGTTTTTTATTGCTGCAACTAATACCTTTCACCTCTTGTTTTTTTGCTGTATGCCTCTGAAAAGATTCTGGTTATCTCTTCCCTCTAAACAACCTTAGACAGTTGAAGACTCAAGATAGCCACCAACCTTTCCGTTCCCAAACTGAGCAAACCCAGGTCTCTCAACCTCTCCTGGAACATCATAGTACAGATCTGGACTCCCATGTCCTGAGTTATGGGCAATATTCTTTCTTCAGTACCTGCTGGCTCTGCTCTTGCTAATGCAGCCAGTGTGCAGTTACTGGTCACTGCCACAAGGGCACACTGGTGGCTCATGTTCAAGTTTCCTGTCAGGAGCCACCCCTAGGGCTTTTTCTGGAAACCTGCCTTCCTTCTGGCCTGTTTTCCCTAGCCTCCATTGATGCATGGAGCTATTCTGTGTGAATTACAATAAGTTTGTCTTGGCTGATCTTCACTAAGGGCTGGTCAGCCCATTTTTTGTCTTGTCAGATCCCTCAAAATAGCAGCCACACCCATCAGCATTCTGACTAGTGGTCCCAGTTGAGTTTCACCTGTGAATGCCATCTGGTTCACTCTGTTCCATTACTCAAGTTGTTGGTGAAGGTATTAAATAATATAATCCCTGCTCTGACTGGTCAGAAATGCTGCTCATAACCAGCCAAAATCCTAGTCTTCCAACTTGAAACCAGATGTCAGTGCTCCCTAGCTCTAGAGTAAGCGTCACTGCCTAGAACAGGCAAAATTAAGGCCTCTTCCAATATGGTAGCTCCTGAATTGTCTCCATGCTCTCCGTTGGCCTGAAGGCAAAACATACTCAGTTCAGGCGACAAGATCACCCGTTATCCTGAAGACTTGAATGTGGTTTTCAGAAAAAACATATCAATGCTCAATTAATTTATTTTCTTAGTGAACCATAAGGCATATTTTACTTCACTAATGGATGAGCAATAGCAGGAATGCGTTGGGTTTTAACTGGGTTATTTAAAGGTAATTATACTTAACAACTTCAAAAGAAGGTTAGGCTTCAGTAATGAGATAAAGAATATTTAGGAATCCCTTGAGTTTCAGATGCAGACCAATTTAAATGAAAGAAATTTTTTTGGTTTTAAATATTTAATCACAGCTCATCAGATGAGATTAAGAAATTAAGATTATAAATAAAATAATATATTTGTTAAGTAAGATAACATATTTGATCTGGAGTTCTGTTTAAAAGTCTTTACAGAAATTTCCACTAGAATTTTTCTTCTGTTAACTGCTCGTGTTTTTACTAGAAGTTTCATCCTGGAGCGGAAAACACAATTCTTCATGACAATTTTTGAAATATAAATGTTTCCATGAAAAATTGCTTCTTTTGACAAAGAGATGCTCCAAGCAAGAATAAAAAAGTAGTTGAAATTCTGAAGTACCTGTAATAATGCAATTATTAATGAATCTTTAGACCAGTTTTAGACGATGTAACATCTAGTTTGCTGACATGCACTCGTTTAATGAATTTAAAAAGCTAACTTATTTCCATATCTTACTGAAAATCCAATACAAGGACGAATTTCAGTATTGCTTTGATGTGGGCAGTATCTTATATTAGTAGCACTATTACTGAAAATAATGTAGTTTCACAAGAATAGCTAAGAATATGATTTGTATTAGCATTAAAACATTTTTCTTAGCACATATAACAATAAGATATTGAGAGATATTATTAGATGTTATTTTGTAAGATCTTAATGACATTAAGTGGCTCCAATAGAAATTGAGCTGGTTAATCCCAAAGATTCTGGTCTTTCTGAAATATAGTAGTATCAAGTTTATGCAGAAAAAAAAGTGAAGTAATTGAAGTAATTAAACTAATTTAAGCAAGAAAGAGAATAGATATATAGCAGGTTTCTTCTAGGGCTGGAGTGCCCTCTGTTCTTCTAAGATCCTGTATTTAACCTCAAAATTAAATGCAGGTATATGCAACATGTTTAGTAACTATATATACTTTTCTACAAAGGTTTGTTTCTCTGCCAATGAACTTGTGAAGATATTTTTGAAAAACAGTTCTTCCTCCATTTCTAAGGACCACTTCAAGCAAATCAGTCCAGCTATCATTCAACAGCTTTTAAGTTGTTCATGTCAGCTTCCTGATTTCAAGCAGACAAAGCTTCCACCAACAACTGTGGAAAGTAAGTTGTGTTCTTATTAATAAATTTTTGAATTAATAAATTTTTGAATTAATAAATTTGAATTCAGATAAGGAGGTGCAAGGACTTCTGGAGACTTTTCATTCGTTAATAATCCAAAACATGGGATTTATGCCATCTATAATTTATGCATTCTATCATTTCATAGCATACATGTCAGATAATAGTATTATATTGAGAAGTGAGGGAATTCAATGGTCTAAATTTTATAGTATTTGGAGTTCTATTTCCACATGTAAGGTTTTAAGCTTTATTTTCTTAATTTGTTAGAGAACTGCTTGATACTGCCAGCAGGTAGGCAATAACAGGTCCTCATATATGGATTGTTGGGCAGTAAGAGCTTATATTGTGAAATTTGCACCAGGTTGTAATCATTGCATTACTCTTACATAAAACTTCAAAGTTAAATTAGCTGGCATTTTATACCGTGATGTGGCAAATGCTTGATATAGGTACGTTGTGCAGGAATGCTACTGTGTTTCAGCCTGTGATATTTTATAGCAGAGGAGCTTTGAGGATACTATTGGGGTAAGATAAACATCCAGAAAACAGTAACAGGGCAGCAGAACTGTGTGACAGAGCCGGAACAAGAGCTGACTGAGGGTATAATGAGGTTGTTTCCACTTGCAGTTGTAGCCCTCACATGCCTCTGCTTCCAGTGTTTTCTGCCCCATCTGTTCCGTGTTTTGTACAACTGTCACTTTATTTAACCCCTGTCAAGAAATCTATACACTCATTTTACAGCTGTTTATTGGTTTGGCTGTTGGAACCCTTTCTGGAGATGCATTGCTACACTGATTCCACCTCTCCTGTAATCAGTCCTTAGTCCATCTTATAAGAGGAAAATCTGAGTCTTAGCTGACTCATATTCAGGGTCAGCTGAATCAGAAATAGGGCTTCCTAAGGTGTTTTTTGGGTTTTTTTCTTACTTTAAGCCAATGATATCTGGTTTACAAATCAAGGTGTGCTGGTGTAATAACAGAGACATTAATTTTGGTGGGGAATTTGGGAAACGGGAACGTCCAAAAAAGAATAGACATCTAACCATAATTGCCTGCATAATTTTAGGCTGCAAAGCAATGTCTTCAATACCTTTATCCTAATATCTACATGGTAAGCTTTAGATGACTGGATCTTTTTGGAGCTAGTAAGTTTTCCCCACATCCTGCTGCCCAATGATCCTTATGGAACAGCACATGAATTAAAAAGCATGAAAGTACACATGTGAATATCCCAGAAGCAAAAAGCATGGGAGAATACTCGTGGATATCCCAAGAATTATTATGGTAGAGACATACAGAATAGGAAGAATCATTATGAGTCTTCAATAGGCAGCAGTCCTTCTTTCTTATCTTATATCTCTTCTCATTACCTGAACACCTTGCAGTCTTTACTGCTTTGATCTTTTCTGTGCTACACAGATATGACCATTTTTTATATCAGGAATCAAGGGACAAAGAAAGAAAAGAAAGGCACTTACCTGGGTAACATACAAGGATCATAAAAAATTCACTGTTAAGTGGGATTCTTCCAAGTCTAAAGCCATCAACTCAATCAATGACATTTTACTGATCTCATAAAGGTGAGAGATGAGAAAAATTGAACTATTCAAGTGTAGAATGGAATTAATAAGAGCCCTTTCTGCAGCCCTTTCCCTGTGCTTTTTGACAAAGGAAGGTTTCCATGACCACAGGGACACTTCTGCTGTCTTGATACAGATAAAGGACTCCGTGTTTGACCTATGTGTGACCCAGTGACCTGAGCATAGGCTCATTAGTCTTACTGTGAACTCTATTTTACTGATGGGCTGTGCTGTTTTGGCTAAGTCACCAAGGCCTGACATTCTGTATATATCTACTATACTCTTGTATTTGGATGTGCATTCTGTGAAATTAGCTGTCTGATTTTATGAGGTGCTAAGCACTTGCAGCGCTATTGAAGTTTGAAATGTTAAGTGACAGTTTTAAATATTTTGGCATTAATTCCTTTATGTGTGTTTCTCATCAGTGTTTTACCTCTCATTATAAGACTTCCATAGAAATTAATCAGGATTCATGTTGTGCAAAAAGTTGGAAATGTGAGCAGTATGTAACTCTGAGGAATTATAAGACTAACATTCAAAAACATCCCAGTAATCTGGGAAAAATAGGCTGGTGGTCCTGGTGTATTAACTGAAGGTATGTATTTCCACAGCAGATTTTTAAATATAATTTGGACCAAAGTGTTTATGCTCAGAACCTAAATTAGATCACTACATATATTTGAGATTTTAGGCCTTCGTTTGTTTACAGAAAATGATTTGGTTTAAAATGTGATGTTGACTGTAAAAATACATAGGTGTGACATGTGAGAACATAGAATCTCAAGAATAAATCTTTTAATAGAGGAAGCAAATGCAGAGCAGTGTTCACTGTGCTGCTCTGAGTGACTCTGATTTGCACAGCCACAGTCTGTTTAGCTCTTGAGGTCTGAAATTTGGAAATACCAGACTATTACATGTAAAGCCTGAAAAAATGAATGTTTTCTGGGTTTCTAATTCTGTCATCTGTTCACACATGAGTAGAAAAATCTATGTGGCTGTTGTGGCTTAACCCCAGACAGGAACTAAATATGAAGCAGCCACTCACCCACCCTTCACTGCCTCCCTCCACAGGGAGTGGGGAGGAGAACTGGACAAAGGTAAAACCCATCAGTTGAGCTATCATCAGTTTAATAATTGAGATAAAGTAAAATATACAATTCATGCTACTCCTCCTCCTACTGCAATTAGTAATGGAAAGGAAGATTACAAAAGAAAAAAGAGAGAGTGAAATAAATCCCAAGATGAACAAGTGGTGTGCAACACAATTGCTTACCACCTGCTGACTGGTGCTCAGCCCACCCCTGAGCAGCAATCAGCCCCTCCTGGCCATTTCCTCACAGTTTCTACTCTGGGCATGATGTTCTGTGGTATGGAATATCCCTTTGGACAGTTTGGTCAGCTGTCCCAGAGATGTTCCTTCCTCACCTCCTCAGATTCTTGTGCAGCTCCTCACTTTCAGAGCATGAGACACTGGAAAGTCCTTGACTCAGGGTAAGCACAGCTTAGCAACAACCAAAACATCAGTGTGTAGTCAACATTATTCTTATCCTGCATCCAAAACACTGCACTGTACCAGGTACTAGGAAAATTAACTCAATCCCAGCTGAAATCAGATAGTGTCACAATGGATCACTTCTCCTGAGTGCTTGTACAAAGAGGTATGAAAACATATCCTCAACAAAAATTATGAATACAAAAAAATATTCAAATACAAATACAAATACTGGATGATTAAAGTTGCCCTTGTTTTGTTTCGTTTGTTTTCCCCTACAGAATATGGTTACAGCACTGTTGCTGTTTTACTTATTACTATTGGATCTATGTTTGGTACAACTCTCATTTTATTTAACTCCTGTCAAGAAATCTATACACTCATTTTACAGCTGTTTGTCGGTTTGGCTGTTGGAACCCTTTCTGGAGATGCATTGCTACATCTTATTCCTCAGGTAAGTAATAGACACTTCTGTGCTTTTTAAAATGTTGAAATATATGAACAGAAAGGTTTCATTTAAACCTGGATAATGCTCATCAGGTTATAAATAAAGCTTTCCATGAAATTCCCCCAGCACCTCAATTACATTTGCACTCTCTAGCTCAGAGAGAGATTAAAAGTAATAAGTAGAAATCCAAGATTTATCAATTCAAAGAAAGAAAGGTTCGTATTTTTAAAAAAAAAATTCAGAAACTCCACAAGTCTTGTGCAAGGCACATTCTAGATGGGTATTAATTGATTTCATGAGGCAGATTCTGTAACACATTTTACAAAAATTGTTCTAAGGTTGTATGAGCCATTCACAGTCCCCTCTACAGATTGTTCCAGAGAACCAGGCACTATCAGCCTAATTAATCCTGATGCCTAGAACTGTAATAAAATGGGTAGCATGATCTTTTCCTAAATTCATAATCTAAATTTTAAAAACAGGATAAAATGCAAAACAGAACCAAATTTTCCATTGTGTATTCATTTATTTTTAACAGTCTCCTCTGATATGACACAGATGTTATGAGTAGACTTCCAGTGGTCACAGAAAGAGATCTTTGCAATTTCAGACTCTGGTTAAAATTTTCTTTATGCTCAATGCATCATCTTGGGAAGCAAAACTGGGAGAGTGGTTTAAGGAAGACAATTCTCACTGAATGTGAGACAAATGCATTTCTTTCAGCAACATCTTTTAAGTATGAAAGTATTCTCCTTCACCAGTTTTAATTGATGTATCTAGTGGCCTTTAGAGCCCTCACTTTCAGAGCAAAGGAGGGCTGCTGTGCTGTGACACTAGGGAAAAGAAGGAAGCATATCCACCAACAGAAATGCATGTTTGCATTAATTATGCATTAATTAATTTATGGATCATTTTCACAGAATTGCAGAGTTACAGAACTACAGAACAGGTAGAGTTGGAAGGGACGCCTGCAGATCATCTAGTCCAACCCACTGCCAAGGCAGGATAAGCTAAAGCAGGTCACAAAGGAATACACTGAGGTGTTTTTAATGTCTCCAGAGAGGGAGAATCCACAACCACCCTGTTCAGCCCATGCCAGTGCTCTGCCACCCTCAGTGTAAAGAAGTTCTACTTCATGTTGAGTTGGAACTTTTTGTTTTAGGTTATGGCCATTGCTCCTCACCCTGTGGTTGGGAACCACTGAAAAGAGTCTGGCACCACCCTCTTGGCACCCACCTTTGAGACATTTGTATGCATTAATGAGATTCCCTCTCAGACTTCTCTTTTCTAGACTGAACAGGTCCAGTTCCAGCAGCCTCTCCTCATAAGAGAGATGCTCCAGTCCCTTAAACATCTTTGTGGCCTCTGCTGGACTCTCCAGTAGCTTCTTATCTATTTTCGATACGAAGTTTGCATATTAAGATAATGCAAGTAATTTTTATAGAATTTTAGCATAAATATTTTGCAAACAAAATATATCTCATTTATATAAAGGGTGATTTCATAAAACTCTCCCTAAAAATAATGTTACTTTCACCACTGAGAGATGGAGAAGTGTAGCTGTGCTCCTCATGATTAATTTCATCCTCTATTATTCAGCTGACTATTTCAGAACACAATTTAACTTTGACGGAACTGGGAAAATAAAATTCTGAGAATAAAATGAATTAATGCACTATGCCTTGCTGTAGCAAAAAAATAGAACATTGCCATTTTAATTTTTTTAACTTTCTCTCTTTTATTTTAGACTCTTGGTTTGCATAAACATGAAGCACAAGACGTAGAACATTTCTATGAGGGAAAAGAATATATTTGGAAACTTTTGGGAATAATTGGAGGAATCCATGGATTTTTTCTGATAGAAAAGTGTTTCTTTCTTTTGGTAACACCTCGTGACCAGGTAAAGCTTTTTACAATTCACCCTTTAAAAAAAACTCTTGAATTTTGAGATTTTGCAGTGCACAGAATGTTAAACTGATTGTGGAAATTAATTATCATTTCTGTGGGTTAAATGAAGCATTGATAATTGCTTTCCAAAGTGATCCTACCAGATTGACCATCAGTTTCTATTTTGCTTTGCTCTGTGGATTGTACTTGCTTCATGACCGTGTTTCATGTATTTATAATTCCAGAAAGGGAACAGTTAATCAAACATGTTCCATAAGCCTGCATTCATGAGTCACAGTGGAGCAGGTGAAAAGTGTGTATCCATATGAAATAGCAGTGACTGTTTGCTCTAGGCTCTGTTTGAAGAGGAGAAAGATGCAATGGAAAGATAGATGCAAGCATAAGATATTTTCAAGAATGATATCTTAAAATTTCCAAATTGTTTTTTATCCCTATCCCAGTGATGTGAAAATCTAATGTGTGTGTTGCAGTCAGTAGGACCCAATTTTTATTAATAAGATCTCCTTGCTACAGCCAGGCTTACAGTAATTGTATTACTTTATTTCAGTATGGCCGGAGCCTGAAAATGTGAGTGTGCACAAGGATAGAATGTAGCAGACAATGTGACGGCTCATTAAGTTTCTCAGCATGAGACAATGCTAATGTCACTTTAGAAGGAGAAACCTTTGCTTGTTCTGTTTACAGAATGTGTGAAGA
The DNA here is from genome assembly GCA_014549065.1 of Cardinalis cardinalis. Taxonomy (NCBI): domain Eukaryota; kingdom Metazoa; phylum Chordata; class Aves; order Passeriformes; family Cardinalidae; genus Cardinalis; species Cardinalis cardinalis. The sequence goes on along the minus strand of JACDOX010000009.1, from coordinate 2,146,622 downwards.
CTGGCCTGATTTAGGCCTTGATGACTTCCTACCTCTGAGTCACACATGAGAATATAATGTGAGATTAATAGAATGAGAGTATTTTGATGATGGTGATATTTTATTTGCTTGGTAAAAAGGAGTCCTTTTTGTTCCTTGTTTGAGAGAAGGGTTTTATCATCATCCCACCAATTTTTAAAGTTTTTCTACTGAGAACAAGATGAATCCTCAGAGTTAATTTTTATATCTATCTCAGCTTAAAATTTTAACTTGATTTTTAAAATAAATTAAGCTTTACCAAACCTTTGTGATTGTCACTGATATATCTGATTCACTTTTCAGGGCTTTTTTTTCAGGTTTTTTAACATTTAAGGAAATGTTGATGCCAGACAGTGATCTTTTTCAGCAGATTTTGTTTGGAAAAAGCAAATCATTAAAAATGCTAAATTTTCACAAAAGACTGAGAGATGCTGCACCTGTGTTCATTGGGTTTCAGAACTAATTTCAAAGCATCTTCATTCAGCAGGGCCTTTCTTTAGTTAATGGACACTGGGGACATTCCCATGATCTTCCAGTGGAGTCTGAATTAAATGAACATTCAGGCAGAGGCAAATCTACTTCAACCATACAGTTGGTAGGTTACCAATATGACATAATTCCCTGAATTAAAATTCTTCTTTCTCTGTTCCTCTAAAGAAATGAACAAAATTAATGTAATAAATCAGTGTTATTTTTCAGTCTTTATTGATTTGTTTTTTATTACTTGACATGATTGTCAAGAATCTCTAGATTTTGAAGTTCATAATTAACTTTCACAGATATATCAAGAACAGATATTTTACAAAAAGTTTTCTTAAGTGCGGATCAGATTGATATAACAATACGCTTCCTGTATTGTTATACATTTTGTTGATAAAATTCTTGAAGATTTTCCTTCTCCCTTCTTTTTATACATTGATCATATGTAAAGGCAGACTCTCCCTTAGGAAAAACTTTGGAACTTCCTGCAATGAGAGTTAAGTGCATAATTAGTGAACAGATTAAATCCTGGACTGTTCTTGGGCATTTTTCCACAGATTTGAAGAGTAATGTAAACACTTTAGATATCTGGGAATGGTGCTTACCTATAAGAAGTTACATACTTTTAGACTTGTCTGTGGATAGTATCCAGACAAATAAGTCTTTGCAAATTAAATTGAGTCATAAATTTTACTCTGTTTTTTCTTTCTTTCAATGTCTTCAGTTTATATCCAGTATCTCCATGCACAGGTGAACTCCATTTTACTAATGTAGTTGTGATGGGCAAGATCCTCATGAGTCACCACTAATCTCTAAAACACAGTTGGAAAACTCTCAATAAAAACCAGATCAAACAGAGGAGTGAAGCATGTGTCCTATTTTGTGAGACATGTCAAAGCTTCCTGTTTATGACTATAAATGAACATGTTGTTCCCCTCAGATGCAAGATCCCTCCCCTAGTTCTATATAGATCACAATATCTATATAGAATTAACCTGGCTGAGCTGGTTTGCACAAGAGCAGCCAATTTTTCAGAATCATGTGAGTAATACTAGGACAAACACTGGTTGACTAAGAAAAACTTATAAATCCTTGAGATCAGTAATTAGTCTTGCAGATTTGACTCACAGTTCAAAGAAGTGGCATGTGAATAAACATAGGAGAAGTGGAACAATTACTGGAATGCATATGACTGGCTGCAATCACGGGAACTAGAGACATTTATGTTGCCTTTATAATGTAGAATATGAGAAACAATTCTTTTTCCTTCTCTCCTCATTGTTCTACAGAACATATCCTTCATCACAACCAAGCTAAGACCAACAAATAAACATATCCTATTTTGTAGCTAGTGCACATCTCTGGTACAGTTTTTTGGACTGGTGGCTGCTGTCCCTAACACAGAGATCTTGTGCTGTTGTTGACTCCACTGGCTGCCATAACAGGTTTTAACACACTTTTTTGGGAAAAAAGCCCTCAGAAATTAAAACTGAGTCTTTCTAGTTTCAAGCAAACAAGTTTTTTGGTTTCTCTCTCCCTCACATGAATTTCTAATAATTTCTTCCATCAGAAAGCAAAGCCTCAAGGAGGTAGTGACAGTGAGAGATTATTCATTTTCTCCCTCATCTCCCAACAGTTGCAATATCTATTAATTAAATTTTAGGGCTGGTGCATCAATCTATCTCTCTAGGATAAGAAAGGAAGTCACTTTCTCTTTCTTCACTTGAAGTAAGGGTAAATTTCACCATGGAGTGCACTGAAGCGCTGCTATGCCCAGCCAGTGTTGCCTGGTCCTGAGATGAAGCCCTTGCTAAAAGCCAAGACACAGGACACTGAAGGTTGCAACACCCTGAAGAAAAACCCCTATATTTTGAAAGGGTATTAAACCTACTCATGATCATATCTTTTAGTCTTGTGTTTTCACAGAGAAACTGTGAAGAACATGAGTACCTAAAAGACTCCACCTCTTTTTCCCTGGAAATTCTATGGACACATTCTCCAGGAAAATACAGTTATCCAGTCATGACAAAATCAAAACATGCAATTTTAGTTATAATGTCCCTTCTAGTCTTTGGCTCAGATTTTTGTGTATTCAAGCAGAAGTGTGGCTTCCTACCTGAATTAGACTTAACCCTCCCTGGGAGAGGTAGATTTTTTTTTTATGTGTTTCTGCAGTACCAATCACACTGCCAGTGGCCAGTAAATTATTCTAATGACATCTGTGCAAATAACCACTGACTATCTTTAATTCAAATAGCTTGAACTTTGTTGATATTTTCCTGTATTTATGGCAGCAGCTGGAAGACACTCTTAACATTGACCCCTTATCTTTGCTTTTAACTAGAGAAGCCCAGAAGATTCTGAACCTGCTGAAGTTCCTCCAGACAGCAAGGTGATCAGCAAAAAAAGTTAGTATCAATAAAAAGACTATACAAGACAGGAAAATCCTTCAGACCTAAGATGGAATTGAAAGTGTGCAGCTGGCTTAGCTCTGTGTTTGCTGTGTGACACATCATCACATCTGATGGCGCCTGGCTACACAATTTAATCTCTGCTTAAAGACCTTCTCAGCTGCCAACCCTGTAATTGTGAAGTTCATTAATCTCACACTGTCCTTGCTTTAGTATTTGCTGTCTCACTGTTGCGATCTATTTTCCTGAAGTCGTTGCTTAAAGGGAAATAGTCAAAAATTAATACAAGACATATTTTTTAATTTTAAACTTAGCTCAGGCTTTTATTTCTGAAAGTGGTGAAACATTTTTTTGTAGGCTTGCTGTGCTAATATAATTCTGCATCCTTCTTCTCTTACACAGTAAAGCAATAGACTCTTTAAAGCAGTAGTGATTTATCACAGTTATAGAATTACAGCCTCATGATGGCTCTCAGTTTTAGAGTAATCTGTTTGCTTCTGAAAGCTTTGATAACTCCTGCCTTCTATGGTTTTTTACTGCTTAGTAAAAATATGAAAATAGAGTGTAAACCAAATTTTGCCTTTAACTGTACTTTGTGACCTTGGTGAATTCAGTAGAGTTGCAGTCATTCAAGTGATGGAATCATATTTTAATTGAAATCAGTTTCTTTACTATAATTAACTCCCCTTTATTTTGTGATCGCAGGTCATCAGTTTGATTTATTTCATTGTGTCATTATCTTCTTCTAGGTTCTTAATGTTCTCTTCTGTTCTTGTGGATTTCATTTCTATTTCTGAAGCATTAGAAATCTGGATTTTCATTTCTTCTTGTTCACCTCTCCAGTATACACAGTCCAGTGCCAGTTTAAACGTGACTACATGGATGTTTCTCTTTGGTTCAATCATCATAACCTGCTAAGCAACAACAAATTTCTAGTGATCTCAATGTTATTTGTTCCAAGTTACTAAATTTGGGATAGTGTCTCAGTAATCTTTGTTTAGTTTAATTTTTTCTCATACCTCAGTCTTACTTCCATAAATGAAACTTTAGTAGCGAAGGGTGGGAGGTAATTTGTTGGGTTCTTTTNGGGAGGGTGGAAATACATAATTGCAAAAGTTTGTTTCATTGCAGTTCTTTTAAACAGCTAAGAGCATAAACATACCTGGGTACCTTGATACTGAGTGAGGTGCTTCTTTCCCAAAACTGAATGGAATCTGCAGGTCTAAGAAAGAAGCCAGAACTGCAAAGCTTCACTGTAAATGCTTGTCAAATAGGACTGCAAAAAGAGTCAATCACATAGATAGTCAGGGAGTAACTTAGAAAACAAGAAAATTTCTAAATAAAAAGATGTCTGACCGGCCCTCTCTGCATTTATCCATACCTGTTCTATCAATATCAGAGAAGACCAAACAGTAGCATTTTATATTTGTTGTACTTTGCAACACTTTACATTGACTAGAAATATTTTTTCTGTGTTAGGAAAACATTGGAAAATACCTATTTATGGATAAATGTTTGCTTTAAACTCTTATACTAAACTTTAAAAGTGTATTATGTGGTTGAAGTCCTGTACCCATTAATTTTATGAAAATTATAGAATAGAATTTGCTATGAGTTCTGATCCCCTATTTAAGCAAAGAAAAAAAGTAAGATTGCTGGAGAAGAAGAGGCTTTGTAGAAAAAGTTAAGGTACTATGTTAATAGTTAATCGTTTGTGTTGGAATATAATGCAGTGAGATAATTGCCAGTAACAAAGTTGCTTTAAAATAGGCTGAAAGTAAAGTAAGATAAACATTCAGATTTGTTTATACATGCATCTTCTTAACTCTCTGTCACGTAAGTTCAGAAAGCTTATAGCTGTAATTGCTCCACAATGTTAACCTGATCCCTATGTTATATTAAAACATCCTGGAATGAATTCCGGTAATCATGGTATATCTTCTCCAGCAATCAGATACTTGAACAAAACAGACTAATAAGACCGCAGAGCAGGCCATGAATTCATCCTGGCCAGTGCTTATTGCAAATCACAAACCTAATGCAAGGCAGCAATCTATTATTTTTATGTAATTCATGCCCTGCGCTATTGATTATAAACTGCCCATAGTGTTTAGAAAGTACTGTGCAAACTGGGGACATCCACGTCCTGCTCTGTAAGCTGGCAGCAAAATCTAACAAGCCTGCCAATTTTTCTGAACCCACAGAGCTCCCAGACAACCAAGGAAGATTTTCTGAATACGGCTGTTAGGCTTTTATGTACTCTGTGTGTTTTTTATAATAGTCTGAAGACTTCAGTTCTAGCCAGATTCTGTGAGAAAAATATCTCCCCCATCACTATAAAATGGTCATCTCACAGAAACATTACTGGAGTGAGATCTGGTAATAACTGTATTCAGACAGATCGCTACAGCTTGACATTTGCTCCTTAGTCTGTCATACTATGTCTATGGGGGGTCACCAAAAGTCAGAAAAATACATGTTTAGGGCCCAAATCATGACCCTGCTCCTTCAGGCATGAAACAAACCCTTTTCAAAGTGTTCTGTCCATTCTGTGTAGAGTGAAGCTGGATGAGTTTCTTGGCAGAGATTAGGCGGCCCTGACTGTAAGACTGTGGATTAAATGAATGAAAAAAAAATACAGAACGGGGCAGCCAATTGTGTGTTGCTAAGTTTAGACATTGAACCTATATGGAGCCTTGCTGCTTCTTGAAGAGATAAACTGCCTCCCTGGAAATCTGTTCAGCATTCCACCCAGCTGTCTCTGTTACAGGCTGGGCAGAGAGACTACCCCTATTTCCTCACTTGATTTCAGTACTTGCCTCACTAGTGGCACCTTTCCACTCATGTCAGGTGACATGATGCCATGAACACCCAGTCCACTGTTCCACACTAAAACAAGGTCACAGGGCAGCATGGGAAAGACAAACAGCCATCTAGACCCATGAGTAGTGCTCCAGATAGGAGTACTATGAGCATAACAGCCATTAATTGATTGGAACAAATGTTGGATACAAGCATGCTGTAACCCTGTACTATAAGTGATACTCTGAGGCTTGTTGTCTCTCATTTCTATATTTCACTGTAATACAATTGCATAAAAAACCAGACCCTGCAAATACTACTCAGTAGTACCAGGATTTACAGGATTAAAACAATCAGCTGCGTGAGACCAAATATTCATCTTCATTATAGCTCTGCAATTCTGTGAGCAATGGTGGAAGAACTCCAAATAACAACTAGAAAACTTGTGTGAATTTCATCAAATAAAGAACGATTAATAAAGAGCCTTAAGATGCTTCATTAGACGGGACACAAACCTAATTTTTTGTCCAATAGTTCCAATAGTTGACCTAGTAAGAATAAGGAACTTATTTCTTGGTATTTGCATCTCATTTTGAATTGTTCTGGAACCTACTTTTTTTTTGCTTCAAATGTATTGAAGGAAGTACAATAACAAGGACAAATAAGATAAACACTATTTCCCTCTGATTATTATTACTTTTTTGTAATGTTATATGTAAAGTCATCAAAAACTCCAAATCTTTTGTAACATAACAAAACTGGCAATATCTCTTTGGGTTAATACTGGGCTTTTAATATGTTTGTTTGTTTTTCTTTTTTGAGGTAAAAAAATCAGCTTGTTAGCAATAATGGTTCTGGTGGGTGACAGTCTTCACAATTTTGCTGATGGCTTGGTAATAGGAGCAGCATTCTCATCCTCAACAGAAACTGGTGTGACAACGACTGTTGCTATTTTATGCCATGAAATTCCTCATGAAATGGGTAAGAAGTATATGTATGTATTTTTCCCTGATTGACTTTGTTTTTCCAAGTTTCCCAAAAATTTCTTTCCTGTATGACATTCGTGGGAATTCTTGCTTACAGCATCATGAATTACAGTGTTACAATGTGAGATGATACTTTCTTTGCCCTTCATAAAAACCAGAGGAGGCTTCTGCACTCATTACTGGATGCCTTCCCATTTAACCTTCTCCAGATGCAAATAACCTCAGGTCAGGAGTGACCTGTTGTTCTAATGTGTACAGACACAAAAAATAATAAACTGTAAGCAGGACCCAGGTGTGTAATGGCCATGCCTGACACGACAGGCTATCCAAGAATTTCAATATGCAGCAGAGCTATTTAATCAAGTATTCCTCTTGCTACCCTCATTCCTGCTGCTAATTTTACTATTGGACAGGACAGGAGGATTGTTCTGTTGTATTACTGCCCTTGATTGACTTCTTCTGGTAAAACTTCCAGCACGACTGAAGCTGCTCCTGACATTGTGTTGATGATTGTTTATGAATTGGAAAGTTTGATTTGAGAACTGCAGGTTCTCATTTCTATCATTAAATGACTGAAGATTTCATGTACTGTGTAGAAAACTCCTCCAGACAAAAATGTGGGATGGAGGATTTCTGTAAAACTGGTAACTCTTGTTTGCATAGCAAAGCAAATTTAAATACTTGACAGTTAACCTCCAAAGATATCTTCTTAATTCTGGAGCAGCAGTGCCCCAGTGTCAAAGTGGCATTTTTACAGTCATGGAGCAAAAATTTTCAAATATTCTAGTTTTGGCCTGTTATGAAATCTTTCATTTGAGAAGAAAAATGTGTGATGGGGTTCTGATGTACAACTTACTCCAAGTGATTAGGACTGAAATCAGTGGGATTAAACTCAAACTGGGATCAGACTGGCATAATTACTCTGACTTGCAGCACCTGTAAAACACTTAAAGACCATGCTGCAAATATACCTACATGATTTGAACTGGCAAGTTCCCAGTGGAGAAAGATTTAGAAACTCTGGAAAACCATGTGACTTCACTTTTGCATGTATCCAAGCTGGAAATGTCACAAAACATAGAGAACTAACAGAAAGCCACTCCTCAATACTGTATGCTATCTTTAGGAACAGCTAAACGAGTACAAATCAATATGACTTCTTTGTTGTTTTGAGATTTTTATTTCATGCAGGACAAGTTTATAACTAATTCTACAGAATTCTAAAGGCAGATATCCATCTTTCACTATCTTTGTGCATATCTTAATTATTTTCCTTCATATTTTGTTACCAAGAGTCTTAAAAATACATTTATCAGCTAAATAATAAATGTTCTTCTTCTCTGTGCAGGAGATTTTGCTGTGCTACTAAGTACAGGGCTCCCAACGAAGATTGCAATTTTGATGAATTTTATAAGTGCACTAACAGCATTCTTAGGACTTTATATTGGCCTTTCTCTATCGACTGACCCATCCATTCAAAACTGGATCTTTACTATTACAGCTGGAATGTTCTTGTATTTATCTTTAGCAGAAATGGTGAGAACTTCAGTCTATTTTTACATTTTCTTCATAGCATAGCCACATCATAGATGAGTGTCAGACAAATGCAGGGGGATGAACTTGGAGACAAAAAAAGCTTCTTGGAAAGAGCCTGTTGTCTGTCCTGTGTGTGTACAGTGCTTAAAAAAAGTAATCTGTTATTCTTCTGTGTCACTCTCATGCTAGGTGGCATTATAATGAACAGGGTAAATAAAGACCATTCAGAGACTAAAATAAGAGAAAGACATAATGGAATTTTAGAGTCTTAAAAAAAACCTCTTTTCAAGACTTTCAAACAATGTATTTTTATTTATTTAGTAAAACATATATTTGAACTTTCAGGGGTTTCAAGATCTTGAAAAAACTTTTTTTTTTTCTTTTTCTGCCCTTTTCTTTATATATTTTTCACCCTTTGTTTCAAAGAAAACTTGCAGTTTCAGAACTAAAATGTACGATTCTTATCCTGAACACTTCCTTTTTGTCCTAGGGAAGTTTCAATTGGATCTTAAGTAATAAAAAAGCCTTCAGATTACCTCAACTTTTTATAGTTGACCAATATTTTTCATACACCCAGTTCAATAGTAATGATTGTCAATAGAAAAATAAAGTGTGAAGTTACAGGGTAGGAAGAAGGTCTGAGCAACAATATGGAGCAATCATAGCTCATAGTAGATGCCTCAGGCCACATAATTTATTGAAGAGATGGATAGCAGTTACACTTGTGGCAATGCAGAACTTAAATGCCTGACCACCTTTGTCACATGGGTCTTTAACCATCATGTGTTGATGTAAAGTTCCTTGCAAGCTCCTCCACAAAGATGGAATATTTTGACTGAGTAGATCAAGAGGGAGAAAAAAAGAAGTCTCTTCATAAATTATTACTTTGTTTTTTTCCCAAGGCTCTCTGTGTCTCCCTTGTGTTCATTACCACTTCATGCCTGAGATGCTCTTTACCAGGTTCAGGCGTCATACTTTAAACCTGATATGCCATTCCAGTATTATGACCTATTTAAAATTCTACTTACAGTAATTGATCTTAGACCTTGGTAATATTTTAGTCTGTTTTTGCTATTGTAACTAAAGTAAAATGAACATAAAGTTCACCTAAGAGCTTAAGAGGGAACGGCCAAAGGATTGTGGATGTGCCGACAGTCCTGACTGAGGTAGTAAATAACAGACAAGAACACTGTGTACCAAGTTGCAGCTTGTTCTGACAGAGAAATTTGGAAGCGAGGCTGCCTACCAACTGTCTAGGCATGGTTTTACTAATGGGGCTAAGAACGATGTACACGTATTTTTCCTTCAGTGTAGGATCGGCATCCATCAAGGATCCACAAGCTCCTAGAACAATGCCATGTTTTTCCCTGAATCTTCAAAGCAATGTGCCAGCTGTAAATCCCAAGAGAAAATATAGTTCCAGGCAGAGACAGGGACGTGTTTTGCCTTGTTCTCAGCTTGTCATCATAATCTTAGTCTTGATGTGAAGGGAAGAAAGTAGGGAGAGAGAGGGGAGGATCTTATTTCTCTCAATTCCTTTTATTAAGATGACTCTTATCAGCCTTTCTCTGCATTTTGTGAAAAGAGTGGCTCACCTGTTTGTCAGTGTCAAATATCACAGGGATTATTTTATTTTAAAAAATATTTATGTAGCACTGCAGGCATCTATAGGTCTGAAAAGTATTGTGTTTGTATAGTACATCTCAAGACAAAATGAGCCATTCTTTTTGCATTTTTCTACTTTCTGCACAGAAATAGGTTCTATACTGTGCTGCACTCATCTACAAACAGTCATCAGTGCTCCTGCCAGTGGTGTACAAGCAGTCAGTAGCACACAAAGTTTGACTGTAATTTTCAGTACTTGTTTTATGGGCTTTCACATATTCATGTGCTTGTCAGAGTAGCATTTAAGTAAAATTGAACAGCCTCACTGGTTTCTGCACTGAGGAACACCGAGGCGTGTGAGTGGAGGTTTGTTGACAGAACAGCACTGTAAGACTGCCACCACAGACAAAGTAGCATAAATCTACTTCTGTGGTTAATTAAAGGTTTTTCATTCCTACAAATGGCATTGTAACTCCATTAGCAAGCTGGGTAGACTAATAATTTCAGAAACTGAATAAGGAGCAAATGATAAAATCACTTACATCCATCATTTTTCACCAAGAAATCGTACAAAACTGGAGTTTACTCCGATTAATTTTAAAAAATGTTTTCAATTTTGAAGATAAGAGGGTAGTTTTAAAATTATTTGCTGGACTGTTGCAGTGCAGCAGCCATGCCAAATGTGCCCAGCTTGGTAAGAACTCTTTTTTAGCCAGTGCATGCCTGAGAGCCTCTCATGCCTTCTTTCAGCGTGCTGCTTCCTATTTCCTCTTATCTTTTGTGCACTCATGATAACATGAGCTGGAGTAGAACAGAGCAGTCCCTTGATTAGCAGTACCTCTTTTGCCTCTGACAGACCTGAAGCATTAGCAATTGTGATAGCTCCCAACAGCTTGGATGTGGTGCTACGTTCCCTTAACTCATGAAGTGGTTTGCATCTGCCAGTTAAATAGGTTTATGCTTTTTAACAACAACATTTTCTCTGCTGTACCACAAGCTTTTTTGTTCAGAGAGAACTGGGTGACCATGGCTGATGTTGTGACACCAGCCATTTTATTTTAACAGATATGCAGGGATGTCACACTAGATATGGCTGTAGAAATGGTTGGTGTGTTGGTTACATGCATATGGTTTAGATGGAGGGAGCAGACATCAGCATGGGATGTGGAAAGGGTACTATTTCCTAAGAATTCCTTTTGAAAACTCTCTTAGGAACCTACTGTACATATGTGCAGCTCCTAAATTGTCACTGACAGCAATAAATAGTCACTGACAACAATGAAAATTAAATTTTGCAGTGGGAGGAGAAAATTTTCCTGTTTGGAGAACTTTTCACTCAGGCGCTGGGGAAGAGGAAAAAATAGACAGATTATAAGGATAAATAAGAAAGATTAAACATCTAGACTGGGACCCTGGATTCAGGCTTGGTCTTAATTAACAGTTTTTACTTATATACACAAAAAACTCTGTGTGCTCTGAGCACTTAAACTGTCAGTTCAGAGTTTGATTTACATCAGAACTTTGAGGTGTTTACACTTGCTTTAGATTAAAAGCATATGATTATCAAATATGACTACATAAGTTTCTGTACTGTAATTTAAACCATTGCTTTGTTGTAATAAAAATCCAGGGCATTTGGGCTTCCCTGGTTTTTTCAGGCAAAACTTTAAAGTGGAGGCAGATTTTGCAGCACAGTTTTGTTTTGAGCCCAGGCCAACTTTGAGAGAAAGAGGAATGCATAAGCGGCAGCCCCAGAGACCCCCCTCTGACAGAGGGAAGGACAAGCATAGCAAACACTCCTGTTAACCTCCTTGGTCAGCACCACTCCACTGTCTCCCAGTGGCTGCTGCTGTTACAGCTACTGTGAAGAGCCTCCAAAGTGCACAGGAACTCAGTAGTTTTATTCAAGCACAGAAAAAAACCACACAACCAAAACCAGAGGTCAGCACCAAACTATTGCTCTGTATTTATTTCCAGAGTTAATGTGACAGTATTAGCAGTCATCGGTGTTTCCCCTGAATAAAGCAGAAATATTAAGAGAATTTGAGCCTGAGGCATCATTTCTGCAAGCTCTATTTAGACACATATTTAGTTTAAACTTTTGATAAAATACACTGTAGAGTGAAAGGTCAATGCAAGTAGCTTTTATTGTGATTGTAAACAAGTGTTGCTCCATTACATGACTTAAAACTCACAGAGAAAAATACTAAACATGTTTCTTTCAAGCATATTTTAAGAGTCCTGTTTTCTACTTGTACATTTCCTAAAGCCCAAGTAAATAGGAGCGTTGCCAGTTATTTCAGAAAAAGCATGATTGACCCTATATATAGTACTGAAGCAAAAAATACTCCAACTAGTTTATTCCCACAAAAGGAAATCACTAATTTTACTAAATAAGCATTTCCTTGCAGACAGCTGTATAAAACTACTACAAAATATTGAGACGTGAACAAATTTCAGAATCTTGTTTATCATTCTTGTCAGCGCTAGTAAAAGAATCAAAGTGGGTAGAATTTGATTAATTTAAATATTTTGCTGTCAAGATCAGCTTTGTCAAAATGTACAGAAAATGCAACACATTAATAACTATAGTCAGAAGCTCAGCATTTTGAAAATTGCTTTTTTTAAAATGAAGTTTGTCTTGTTTTCCCATAACTTTTTTTTCCCACAGATGAATGTATCTGGCTCTCATTCTGCTGTCTTATTCTTTTTTTAGCTTCCTGAAATGACTCATATTCAGACACGGCGACCCTGGTTGATGTTTCTCCTACAGAACCTTGGATTACTATTAGGCTGGCTTTGCCTCTTACTTTTGGCTGTATTTGAACAGAAAATTAAAATATAAGTTTTCTGTTGGAAATCTCAAAGTACCACTTATGACAGTGGATAGCATTATTCACAATTTTGTTTTGTCTGCCATAGTAATATGTAAATTAAGTTGCTGGGATTTTATATCTGAACAGTAGATAACTATTTTACTTTATTAACTTATTGTTCAGATTTTTGTAATTATTTTTTTGTAAACATGAATGTTTAGAATTCGGTTATATTTGTTACTGAATTTACCAGATCCCATGCTCAAACTCACAGGAGCTTCTGATTAGTTTTTATTGAGACTGTTCTACTTGAATGTTCTAAGTGATCTCTGCCAGTCTGATTGAGGAAAAGAATAAAACACTTTTATATGCAATAATTAAAATAGACTAACCATAGTTGAATAATTTGAATATGGAATGTTTTTTTGCCTTTTAGTACAAAGAATTATTTCTTTAAATCACGTCTCAAAGCTAAACTGCTAAATGGCATAAAGCAATCTCATAAAGGCTGCACTTTCTTCTTTGTCAACATAAAGATTCTTATCAGTTACATCTTACTTGACCACTGTGGCAGGAGAAAATGACAAGAGTATATGTTGAAATTTATGATACAGAAATTTGGGAATACTCTTTTTGGACTATAATACAGTTATGTGTGATGGGACCTGTGACAGTCAAGCACTGGACTAACCACCTTTTGCATTGTCTCACCGCTGGTGGTTGCTCATAGCAACTACTTATGAAGAATTACAAAAACTATGTTTAAATTGCTTTACCCTGATATTCTTTCCAGGCTCCTCAAATGAAGGGATTTCTTATTGCTTCTGAGACATCACATTCAATAAACACTTGCCTTCCCGTCAGCAATTAGCTTAATCATAGTTATGTGATGGGCATTGTGGAAAGAGCTTTTTCAATTGTCTAGAGAGCATGTAGCCTCGCTGCAACTCCTCCCATCCTGAGTGATTTTTGTGTAATTAGTCCTCTCAATTTCAAGTTAATTCTGCAGAAGTTGAGATGATTAATTTAATTTAGTTTTGCAGAACCAGGTCTGAAACAAATATACAAATTCTCCCCTGATTCTGATATACTGAGCAGCTTCCAGGAGGTATTGAGCAACACTTGCTTTGTGATTTCAGCTCTTTACATGGTCTCAATTTTTGGTGCAAGGACTTCTCCCCTACCTTATTTATACTTTTGTATGAGAACTAAATTATGCTCTTTCTTTCTCCTCTGATGGGCTGTGGAAATAGGGAGAACAAGTTACAGAACAGACATTTATTCTTTATGAAGCAACTGGAAGTTTTCTTTTGTTTGTCTAAACTCTTTCCTGAAGTATCTCTACATTATGACACATCATGACTGTCTCACAGCATGTCCTGTGTTTATTTGAGAGCTCCTAGTGAAGGTACAATTATTCTCATATTACAGAGGGGAACAGAGTCTACTGTCCTACAGTAGAATGTCACACCTGTTAGTTCTCAAAAGCTTCATGTGCACCATACTAACTATCAAAATACAAAGGGAAAAAAATACTGAATGGCACTGTTTATGATAGCCCATGCTCATGGGCTTGTGAACCCTTAGTCAACCACTGACTAACCCTCAAGGAAAGAAAACCAAACTTAGAGATAATTTTTAAAAGTAGATAGGGATTCATTTTCAGTGCCTGTTAGTTACAAAAATATGTAGCAAATACCCCAATGCAAATCTAGACAAATTTAGACATGTACATTCTTTCGGGAACCTTGTCCCAAGCAATTTATCCAAGGTAACACAGGAAGTCTCTATCTGACAAGGGAGTGAACTGAGCTCTTTTTCAGGCCTGAAGTACAATCCTAGCTTCTTTTATTTAGGTGTGCAAATATTACTATTGCTTTTTATGTTGATGTAACTTTGAAAGGTGAGTTGAGAAGCCATGTCTAATGCTTCTGTTTTAAAAGTTTGTTTTTTTTTTCCTGGAGCTTATACTTGATTTTATTAAGGTAATATTTTTAAAAAGTGGTTTCCCAGTTCTTCATCTGTTTGTATTGGCACTGAGTCACTTCATGACCTTCAGCTGTGACAGTCAATTCAAGCAATAGCAGGGCATCACTGGACGTAAGCAAAATCTATTCTTGTATCAGATGGTGCAAATGAATATTGGAAACATTCATTAYTTCAAAAAGAAGAGTTACCATAGTTTGAACACTTATGTATGCCTAATGTTTGCTTCCACAGAAAGCAAGATTACCAATACAATCATGTTTTGGTAATGTTATTGTATTCTGAAATATTTGTCTACTATTTATTAATGCGTCTGAAAGAGGGCAAGTTATTTCTGGCAGTGTGTACTTTAAAGTTGCATATGAGCATAGGTTCCCATCCAGATATGTTCTGTGAACATATTTTATCTACATCTATTAAGAAAATGACATTTTTTGGCTATATATGCTTATCAGGCATCTTGGTCACATTTAACAACTGAATATATTTGTACAGCTTCCACCACAGGCACAGATACGTTGTTCAGAAAGCCAGTTAATCTTTATTTCTATGACAGAGCTCTTTGGCTTTTGTGGTGTTTGTCAAGAAGTGAGTAGTTCTAAGACCATTTTACCCTGGCGTCAAACCTGAACACCTGAAGTCTTATCAGCATATGAAAGTTTGAATTCCTGTGGCAATTAGAGAGAATTTATCTCACTACTTAAGGTTAGTGCCTCTGCCATAAATCTCTTTACATTAGTGTCTTTAAAAAGGTACTGAAGGTGGAGTATTACCATATGTAAATCAAGACCTCTAGCCTTACAGAGGGCTGGAAACTGTTCCTACAGATCATTAAACCAGAAAACTAAATAAGTGTTTCTTATTATCTCTTCTCCAAAGAGATCCACCTGTTGACTTAATTGTTTTGGTCAATGTTCTCTAAAAATTCCAAGAAAAATATTAGGATAAGTTTTTGTGTCCTTACAGAAGAGAAGACTCAGCACAAGTGTTCTTATGACGCATTCTCTTTTAGTTTGTTTTAAATCTGTAGTTTGTTCATAGAGATTTGAAACAGATCTGTTTTTAAAGCCAGGTACATCTTTCTATTGCTTCAAACCTAACAGACAGAGAGCATAATATGCCAATGTTTTCATTGAGTCAAATCCTGAATAAGGCCTGCAGAACTTCATCACTTGCAGCCCTTAAATCAGGACTAGTTTTCTCTGTAAGAGGTGTGCAATTACTCAAACAGATGTTATGTGCTTGATGGAGAGATTACTTGGTGAGGTTTTACAGCCAGTCAGGCAGTTCTAACTAGATAATCATAACGTTCCTTTGAAACTTTAAATACATGAATCTATAGATAAAGGAATTTTTCTGGAAGAAGCTGTTTAGTGTTTCTCCCTTTCATCTATTCTTAGTTTTCAAGCACTCCTAAGATGAAATGGTCTTGCTTTCCTACACAGAAAACTAAAGAGAAAAGGAAGGGTTGAAAGAATTTGTTTGCTACAGTATTTTTTCTTGGAAGTTAGATGGCAGAGGGCCTCATAAAGAATACTTCCAATTCCAAACCACCAGCGCTCCTGAGAGCTGACCTTGTACCTCTCTTTTCTGTATATGTTACACATTATCCAGTGACTCCTAAGATAAATAGTTCCTTCTTTGCAGTCAGTTATAGTAATGCCTCAAGTTTCTGGAGCTCATCTGCATGTTTTAAATACTGCCATCTATTCCTTTACTCTACTTTATGCTTTAAACATGAATGTGGCCTTTTCTGCAGAGACAGGTTTTCTTATAAGAAAACATTGTTAGTTTTGGCATTTACCCTTGAATTGTTTTTCTATCACCCTGCCATTGCACTTGAGGAAGCAAATTGTTATTGTAACAGTTTTAAACAGGTTTATATCTGTCTGATGTATGGATTAGGGCTGATACCTTATCAATGTTCTTAGCTTTTCTTTCCTTACTCTAACTTTTCGTCAAGCCTTCTCATTTTAAAAATAAGCTGCCTTCTATTGTGAGTGCAGCTGTAGGAATGCGACTACAGAAAACACAAGCGGTAGTTGCACAATGGCTTTAATCAAAACAAAAAGTCCTGGGATTTATTTTACCAGACCCACCTACATTCCCTTCTCCCCAAAAGAACAAAAAAATCCACACATGGAGCTGTTGCTCTGGGTCACGTAGGGGAATGTAGGAATGCCTCTTTCCTTTTATGTCCCTGATAACAGGACCAGCACGGACGCCGGGAGGCATTGATGTCCCTGCCGGGCTGCGGGCGGCGGAGCAGCGCCCGGGGCAGGGCTGGAGCCGCTCCCCGGCACGGGACGGGCGCGGAGCAGCCGGGCGCTCCCGAGGGGCACCCGCGGGGTGGCACCCGGGCGCTGGCAGCGGGGGAAACCAAGGGTTTATCCTGTCCCACTGCAGGGCACGGTGGTTCACGCTGCCTGCTTTGGAAGTGAAAATTCTTGCGGGAGCGGTCGGGCCGATACGCCGTGAGGGCGGCTCCCGCAGGGCAGCGATCCATCCGATCCATCAGCAGGATCCCGCAGTCAGGGGGATCCCAGGGAGATCCATCTCCACCCTACAGCCGCAGGGCACCCAAACGGAGCGCGGCGTGGCAGCCTCTCTCTGCCAGGGTCTCAGCTCTGCCACTGCCAGAGAGCACCAAGCACTGGATTACCTGGCAACCCAAATCTGCCCAGGAACCATTTACATATTGGCCCAAGATAGTGCCGACCGGCTCTAACGCAGTGCTATAGATGTGTCTATATGTGACATCGTTTTGTTCCACTGCAGCTGGCTGGGGAGCCCTCCTCCTCTTCCCAGGGGCCAGAAGGACCTAATTTGACCCATCCAAGAGAGGTGAAATGAGATGTGCATAGGGTCAATTATTATGACATATTCCAGTCTTGATTTTAGATCGCACCAAATTGTCTTCCCTGCACTCCCATGCTGCAGGGAGGGCAACAGACAATGCCTGCACTGCTTTGTTGGGTAGCTGCCCAGGCTGTTCTCCTCAGGGCACAGGGCAGGAGAACAACAGCCATAGCTCAGGCCTGGCAAGTGTTTCAGAGCATCCCAGGTGTCCCTGTATTGCTGGTGTATCCACCAGCACACCACCTGAGGAACACTCTTTTTAGCTTTTCTGGCAAAGGCTTTCTACTGTTTGTCCTTCCACCTGCTATGAAAATACCATAGCCCATGTTATTTATATAGGCTGTTATCTGTTCTTGTCCACCACCCATGTGGATAGTTTTGGACAGGTTTTTGTGTTGCCACAGTTTATTTCTTTAGAAAGGGAAACAGAATGTTGGAGAATTAACTGAGAATCACATAGAAGGAGGTGCTGGCACACAGTGGTACCAATAATGCATCTCATTTTTGGAGAGACACTGCTGTGATTACTGAGAACAAACACAAGAAAGTCATCTTTTGATTCCACACTGAAGTGTGTTGGTGTTATCTTGGTGCTCTTTGGTGATTTTATTGCCAACAACTGGAAGAGTGCCCTAGTTTCAGGATTTCAAATGCCATTTATGTATTCCTATGCAAAGGCATAGTATGAGCTCTGGAGCAAGAGTACACCTACTTTTGACTGTCATCCCGATCCAGAAGGGGATGGGTATTGAATTTAAGCATACAACCTAATGCCAGCTGTATGCATGGTACAGTGACTCAGGAGCAGGTAGCTATAATTATCAGCAAGTTTGGAAAGGTGTAAACGGGCAATATACATCTGGTGGTGAAGTACACCCAGGACAGCAGAGCAGCATTCAGAAAACATCCACACTGTGCTATAGCCATGAATGCAACTCTTCCCCAGGTACTATCCACATGAGAAGTCCCACACATGTTAAAATCATTCTGTTACACTCCAGAACATCATGGCTGATATTTTTGCACAAGGTTCCACAGAAAAAGATAAAATGGACAATAAGGTCTCTTCTGTAATATGGAAAAAACTGAACACAAGTAGCAACGCATTGTAAATTGCACAGTGATTCCTCATGCTGCACACATGCAAAGCATCTTCCTTTTCACTTTGAGACAAACAGGGCAAAACTGATACAGAACAGGAAAGCCAGAACAAGGAACTCTCCAGAAGAAAGTTCTTATAGATGTGTAGGGTGTACAGGAGTAAATGGCAAAACACACAACAAATACATAAAAAATTACTCTCTCCTCATTGCAGTACCTTCTCATTGACAAACACAAATCCCACACGATTCTCTCAATGTTGCTGGAAAATATTGTGGCTAAGAAGTCAAGTTTTAGCACTGGAAATAGTTCACATATTACAAAATAGATGACTTTCAAAAACTCTTAAACTTGAGATAGGCATTGAAAATATGATCTATATGTTCATAGGCATGTAGGTTGGAAAATACATATTCATAGTTGATCAAATTTGCAATTTTGTGCACAGGATGTAAATTCCATCTCAAGTAATGAGAGGGAAAAAAGCTTACAAGAGCATAGTCCATTTTCTATCATTTCCTACTACCATAAAACCTAGTTTTCAAATAGGCTTTTTGTACTTGCAATTAGCAAGAATAGGCCATTTGTCTAGACAACAGAGTAGCTGAATATCTGAATATCTGGAACGGTGTTTTCTAGAAGTAATTAAAATGTATTTCACTTGAGTGAAGTGGTTTTTTTCTGTTTCCTTCCCTTTCTTTCACTTATTTTCTCCCACTAATATAATTCCTGATATATGTTAAGTTTCAGTTTTGGTGGAGAAAATCTGATTTTTTTCATAGACATTTCCCTACTATAGTGCATGTTGGATCATGGGCAAGAGAGACTTCAGAAAGGATGGTTTGAATTCTGAGGAAGCATAAATAGAGCAAAAGGTTCCTACCTTTTCCTTTTTTTTTTTGGTTGGTTGGCTTGTTGTTTGAGGTTTTTAAACTTGTTTGTTATATTTTGTTATTAGAAAGTATACTTCAGCTTTAAAAGAAAAAAAAAAAGAATCAACTAAAACCCCAATTAAAAATTTAAATGTCAAGGTGTAAATACCAACTCTGGGATTCACCAGTTTACATTAGACTGCAAGTGATCAGGTCTTCTGCACATCTGCAATCACTCTTTTAAAGCTATTGCTTCCCAGCTGAGACATATTAGCTGACCTTGGGCGTGTGCCTAATGTTTTGAAAATTCTAAGTAAAACAATTGCAAACCACTTTCATTTCACAGCCTACTAGTATTACAGATGAAGACACAGAAAAACAGTTTCTAATAATGGATAAATGTTGGATTTAGGCAATAAAAACCTGAAAATTTCTGGTGGCTTGAAGTAGATATGTACTTGCAATACACTCTTGCAGTTTATAATTCTGGTATGAATGTAAACTACAGCAATAACAAGAGCTGGTTTTGAGTATCTGGTATTGATTTCAAGTAAGAAATATTCCATACTTTTCCCTTCAGAACACAAAGGGTATCTCAGACATTAAGAACAAACATTCAGGTCCCTGGCTTTCTCATGAATTACATTTTTGTGCTTTCAGAATGGCTATTTGAATAGCAAAAAGGCCCTTTCCTGTCTTCTGCACTTATGTCCTTTGCTACTTATTTCAGAAATAGCCACCTTTTACAAAGAATTGCCAAGCTTGTTCCCCAGGGAAATTGGTCTTTCACATGGTAAGACACACAAAGTTTTG
The DNA here is from genome assembly GCA_014549065.1 of Cardinalis cardinalis. NCBI lineage: Eukaryota > Metazoa > Chordata > Aves > Passeriformes > Cardinalidae > Cardinalis > Cardinalis cardinalis. The sequence continues at coordinate 2,126,337 of JACDOX010000009.1, read as the reverse complement.
GCAAAAGAGACATTTGTATTCAGTATATTCATGGTTACAAAACAGCATCGGACGTCAGATGCAAGACTTTGCCCTCTAATGCTCTAAAAATCAGTGAGACTTTTCAGCCTGTAAAGAATAAAACACTTCTGAATTCTCAGGTTTTTTGTTTTATAGTGCCAATTTTTTACTAAATGCAGTAATTTCTACTTCATTCTCTTTTAAACAAAAGACAACACGGGCTTTTGGATTCTTTATAACAAAACTCCCAAGTCTGCACAGTGCCTCTGTTACTGAGATCTACATGATAAGGAGATCATCTGAAATACAGCTGGCAACCAGCACTGTTTCTCAAGTACTGAAAGTTCCTAGGCAGTATGTTTGATGAAAAACACATTGCATGTTCATTTATCCCCTATGTCTATTTAAAATGTGAGATATAAACATCTCTACTACAGACCAACTCAAAAACCTTATATCTGGTTTACATCCTTCAGTCACCACAAGGACACTTCATTAGCTAATCCATTGTGAAACTGATTTTTAACAAAATAAAAGCAAATTCAATTTGTTAAGTTTAACCAGATCATGTAATACCCTTCCAGTAAGTCTACCACCACAGTTCTAGCTGCCTTGTGTTATTATTTTCTGGTGACAGATAGGCTGCTACAAATACTTCTACCATAATAATCTGCTCCAAGGGTAAAAAAAAAAGAAAGAAAAAGGGTTGAAAGTGAACTTCTAAATTACTTGCTACTACACCTTACAGTGTGAATGGGTCCTTGGGGTTTTGAGGTCTATGAATGTAAGACAAATAAGACAAAACAATTTCCCATGCAGTTACAGGGAAGAAGCAGTGTTTGATATGTCTGTGATGCCAGATAATAATCATCAATAGTAACAGTTTTGGCATTAGTCTGCTTGTCTTTAACTCTGACTGTTGGCTACATCTACTATTTTCATTCTATTTATACAGTGTTCCATATTGCCTACTTAAATGAGAGAATAATCAATCAAGCTCTCTCACAGAAAATAAAATGAAGAAGAGAATTCCTTCACAAATGAGGTTTTCTCTCACATAATCTCATCAGCTGAATTCTGCAGAATGGCCAGGAAATTGTAAGAATTTCTACTAGAGTTAACAAAAAGCTCAAAACATGGAGATTTCCAGCCAGTTTTAAGCAGCATCTTTGGGTGCTTCAGGTAACCCCTAAAGCTTGGTAAGTTTTTCAATTTGCAGTTAGATAGAGCAAAAGAAACTTCCTTAGCTCTGTGGTCGTATCTTTGCACAAGGCTTTGCAAGGGAGCACAAGGACAGTAGGACAGAACAGATTTGTCAATGAAAAGCCCCAAATGTCTGCACAGAAACCACCTGTTTCTAGGTAAGGCTAATGCAAAAGGTAGAAGAATATATTAATCCTAATTTTTTCTCTAGAGTTTAGAGACCTTTGAGATTGCAGGGATAATCCAGTCTGGATATAAAGAATTGGATGTAATCCTCTCCAGATAGTGCACACATTTTCTATCAAAGATTTGCATCTGATCACTTCTCTGTTAGAGATTCGTTGAAGGAGGCTATTCTGCCAGGTTTTATAAAATTTAATTGCAGATCAGAATACTCAAAAACTATTCCAAAACTATTCCAGAGACTGCTTGTGCATTTTCTCCAGGGCCTACTGTTCCTTGGAGCAAAGACTAGAGTCCCCAAGTGATAAATTGGTAACCAGGCTGAAGAGTAACAGCCAAAGAGCTGAGGTGGGCAGACACCTCTGGAGATTCTCTAGTCCAACCACCCCAGCTCAGAGCAGGCTCAGCTAGGCAAGGTTTCCTACAGTCATGTCCAGCTAAGTGCTGAGAATCTCCAAGGATGGAGACTGCACAACCTCTCTGGGGACCCTGCGCCAGAGCCCAGCCACCCTGTCTCAATGTGTGCACTTCACCTCTTGTCCTGTCACTAAACACCACTGAGAAGAGCCTGCCTCCATCTTCTGCACAACAGCTTAACTTCAAGCATCCATGCTCATGGATAGAATGCCCCCAGGCCTTCTCTTCCTCAGGGTGAGCAGTCCCAGCCCTCTCAGCTTCTCCTCATGCAGCAAATGCTACAAGCCTTTAAGCATCTTTGTAAAACTTTGCTGGCCTTGTATTTCCATGTGTTTCTAGTCCTGGGAAGTTCAGCACTGGCCCCAGCACTCCAGATATGTCTCATCTGGGCTGAGCAGAGAGGCAATGCTGGCAATGCTGATGGACAAGCTGAACACAAGCCAGAAATGTGTCCTTACAGCACAAAAGGGCAAAAGTCTCCTTTGCAAAGCTGATTTCCAGCTTGATCCCAGCCTCTACTGGTGCATGGGGTTATTCATCCCCAGGGACAGGACTCGGCATTTTGACTTTTTGAACTTGATGAGATTCCTGTTTGCCAATTTCTCCAGCCCATCAAGATCCCTCTCAAGGGCAGCACAGCCCCCAGCTCTTTACCACCTGCAGATCACATTCCTTCTTTTCTTTTTCTCCAGCCTACCACCTTAAATTAATTCCTATGGCATTCTGATGAGTGTCATGCCTCAGAGCTGCCAGTAAGTGTGATGTAAGCACAGTCCTTTGGGGAGTAGGAAACAGGGATCTCAAGCTCCTGATAAAAGCAACAAGGCAATATCCCCAGCAACGTTCTTCACACATTAGATATCTTGCCTAAGAATAGGGATCTGTGTTTTTCCCTCAACCATCTCTGGAAAGGCAGTGATCTTACTTTTGGTCAGAGCATAGTTCACAAATTAGGCAATTTTGAAGCATGTCTTGGATGGCCCCGAGAAAATTCTTAATTTCTAAGTCTTGAATCCTTGAGAGATAACATTCTGAATTGCTCAGACTGTAACAGAAGCTGAATTTGGGCAGCTTATGAACCAAATGGAGTTATTTAAAAAGTTTATGTAACTCTAAAAATTATTCATGTATAGCAACTTAACCCTGACTTTGTCCTTTCCATGCAGCCTTAGAGAGTGCCAGGAGTGCACAATATTTTCTGTCAAACTACTGCTACTGCAAGAGATGGCAAAAGAATGAGATGAGACAAATATTGCACAGTTATTTAATTTTATTCTAACACTCCCAGCCAGTCCACATCCCTGCAAATTACTGCAACTTATGCTGTACAAAACCCAATAGAGCTACAGATTTATGTGTTAAAAGTTTAAACAATTAAGCATTTTTGAAAAATAAAAATAAAAAGTTCAAACTCTACTTACTATCATCTTTATTTCTGCCAAAGCTATATCAACATGTGAAGTACCCAAACACTGTCTCATTAATGAGCTTGTTTGAAAATCTGAAATTCAAAGAATGATGATTTATATTCATATGTTAACAGTTTACTTGCTATCAATAAATTCCTTCAGCTTCCTGCACTGCACAGATCTGACTGTACTTTCCATGCTTTTCTTAATGCCAAAATGTGCCCATCAGATAAAGTTTTCTGTTTGGATAGAACTTCTTGTCTTTACAAAGCTGTTCATAAGTCTGGAACACAGGCTTTAAAATGCCAAGTTTGTAAGATGTCTCTTTATCTGAGTGAGCATGTCCTCAGCTGAAGCAATGGCTCCTTACACTTCAGAGATTAGTTTCTTCAGAGGAAGAAATTAAAGGTAAATGTGGGCAAACTACAACAAAAAACTGAACATATTTCGAAGGTGATCTCAGTGCATTTATTTAAATTTAAAAACTACAAAAAATAAAACAAATCACAAATCCTTTAATTAAAACAGTTTTCAGAGCCCCTTAAAGAATCACTGTAGGAAGCAGCGCACCCTGAATCTCAATTGTTTATTTCATGCTATCAAAAAATTATCACTATTTTTAGTTGCAAATGCAGAAACTTACACAATACTTTCTCTGTAGAAAAATAAAATCAAATCTTTAGAAGTTCACAAATACATTCTTCTGTGCTGTTTCGCTAACTTTTGCTACTTTGATCACATATATTCTCAAAGGTTTTTTTCAGGCAATTACAACTAGCTGGCATTCACAAAGGTGCTACAAGATAGAATAGAGGGAATTCAGCAGGCTTATTGCAGCAGCATTGGTTCCTATTGACTTTTTTCCAAAATGTTCCAAATTTGGTTTCTCCAGGGAAAGCTTTTATTTGCCTTAAGACTCATACTTTGCTGTGGTACAATGAAAGGCAATCTTTTGTGCTGTAAACAGCTATGGAATTGTGAATTACTTCTATTCACCCAAGAAATGTGATGTTTTAATAGTATTTAATCCCATGTAAATGTTTAATGTGAAGTCCTTAAAATGCATTTCCTTGAGAAGTGCAATTCCTATATTTCTCACGACACAAGTTAGTGGGTTTAAAAAAAAATAAGCTCATTGGTTTGCAAACCATGGAATTTTTTAGGTATTGTTTCTTGACATCTTTTAGTTGTAAACAATAAAACAGAAGCTGATGATATGGCTGCTCTAGGGAAACTAGTATCTATTTTCTAAATGTTATCATTTTTTCAGATATATATTGCTCCTAAAGTCACAGAAAATAACATTTCATAACATAAATCATTTGAAAATACCAACACTTTTAACGGTGTTACTACGTGTATATTGCATGTTTGCCCTGAGAATACATTTATGGGCTGAAGAAAATCCAGAGGTAATGAAAGTGATAGTAAATGCATTCTTATGAATACTGTATACTTCATACTAATCCCTTAATTATGGTGTGGGCCAGTTCCAAGATAGGAGAAATGAAAATTAACAGGTATTTTTCTGGCAGGAAAATTTACTCCATTATTATGCACTGGATATTACAGCAAAGAAGGGCTGTTCCTTTTTGGTCTCTCCTGGTGGATTGACAAGACATTTGGCTGTCATTCTTAAAATTATTTGATATAAAAAAACAGGCTTTGCAGTAAATATTTACATTTGGTTGTGGTTTTTTGCACTGTGCCTGGACCAAAAGGCTTGAAACCTTCAAAAACTGTTCAAGTAATATTTATCTCTTCTCATTTTATAGCATTGCTGTCTTTTAAATGCATTTTTACTTTTCATTTGCTTCTCATTTTACTTCTCATCAGATTTTAACAAAATGGAAGAGAAAATTTGGAAGCTGCTGTGGAAAACAGGTTACTAGGGTTACTAACTTGTGAACTTGTTTTCTACCCAAGATCTTGTAGAGGTTCAGAAGCTTAGGGTATTTCAGGTCTCTTATATTTTGTAAGGAAATAATCTTGGGTGCCTGAACMGATCTCATTTTAAAGGTTTGATTATTTAAAACATTGGCTGGTGCAACATCTTGAAGAGCAAGAATCCCAGAACAAGAGCAGTGGCTTTGCCTGGAGGGCCCAGCTCAGGGCACTGCTACTTCACTTCCGCAGATTTCAAATTTCCACCAGCCACAGCAGCTCAGGGGAGTTGCATCTATGTAGGGAAGAGATGAACACCCAGTATTCCAACCTGGTTTTCAGGCTACTGTGCAAAAAGGGCTATGCAATAGCTGTCAGTGCTGTAAATCCTCTGATGGACAATAATCTTAGCAAATTTAGTGAACTGCAATAAACGAACTTCATCCTACGGCAGTGTTAATACCTGATAGGAGCCCAGAGCACTGCAACAATCAAACCAGAAAAATCTGATCTCCTCTCTAGAGTGACTTATCTGGCAACTCTCAGAGAACCTGACCTAATTCGAGCTACTCTTCTTGCACCTGTGCTAATGTGAAATGTGATGAGATCACTTAGAAACTATTCCTGAAAAATTATTGTGGGGAAAGGGTGGCTTGTGTGTGTATCCCACCTGATATACCCCAGCTGGCAGCTGTACAAACTGAGCTGCCTTAGCTGAAACTCAAATGACTCATCAATTTAAAGACAATTGTGATTTAAAGCATGCTTCTATAATGGCTTGAAATACTCCTTATAAATCAGGAAATGAGTAAATGAGATGACTGTTTATAAGTAAGGGTGAATATTAATACTGTTAATATTTTCCTTCTCTCTGAAAAATTTATGATAATAATTCCAAAATAGTTCATCCTTATAAAATACATAAGAAGAGTTTTGTTGAGAATAATTGTTCTAAATTATTATTAAAATAACTAGAGCTTGCCTGGTCTCTGCCTCAATTCAGAGCTCTGCTATAGGAGTTTATTAATCAAAATAACAACTAAGTTATCCCAATTGCCTGTTACTCAGCTTAGTCATTATAGAACAGCTGATGTCACAGAAAGGGATTTTTAAAAAATTATTATTACTTTTGTACTAGCCTGCTTGCTAAGATATCCTTTACTGGACTGGATTTATATTTATCAAGCTGAAATAAAATACTGACTTTTTCAAAAGTTTTGCCTAGACCTGCACATTGTGATGTGATTGCACACGACACAATTACTAATGTGGGTATGATGTTTGCAAGTCTCTTGGAGGAGTTTTGTTGCTCAGAAGTAACACTGGTGAAACAGTATTTTTGGAAGTGTTATCATATGTATTGCTTTTACTGGCAGCATTCTTGTTCACAAGGCTGGTGCTCTTAGGTGTTTGTTCACTTCAGTATTGATAATCTGAGAAGCTTCAATGAGTGCTACAACCAATATATGCTTAAAATAACCCTGATTCAAGAGCTGCTGTAAAATTCTTATAATAAAGTCACCAGGTAGAAATGCACTGATAACTCACATTACAATCAGAATAAATACCAAAGTATTTGGAATGGAATTACATGGACTAATACGGAGCAACCTTGAGCAATAGAGGTACTGTTGCTTTGATAAAAAGGGAAGGAGACACCAGAGAGCAGATTTTGCACTTTTAGCCCCAAGAAAGTGATAAGATTTATTAGGCAACCAATTATTTCCATTCTATATAGTGACTTCAGTAGCTAATGAACCAAACAGTATTTCAAGACCACAGATATTTGGTTGATTGGCACTTAATATGCCAGCCTGGTAGGAATGTATAAGCAGTCATCAGATAAATTCCAAACTCTGAAATGCAGAATCATACTTCATCTCTATCAATGAACCTATTTTTTGATTCTGCCCTGCTTAAAGCGAAAACTTTTTCTGTGGTATCTCTCAGCATAATGTAGCTTTTTGACATTTTGACTTTTTTCTAAGTGGGATGTACAGCTCTACATAGGTTTTTCTCTTAAACTTCATTAAAAGCAACTGAGCAGCTATAGAAACAAAGGCTCTTGGCATATACATACTAACTAGAGTGAAATGGAATAGGTTATATAAGCCAACATTTTACAGTCCTTCCAAACTAAGACTACCAGATGTTCAAAAACTTTACCCTTAGAGCAATCAGTCCTGATGCTCTTGCTCTTTGGTATATGTGGTTTTTGCCTTTCTGACACTGTATATTATTTCCTGTAGGGCTTAAAAGGCTGCAGTTATATGGCTCTTTGTGTGAACTGGTTTTACTGCACACATTTTCAGGCTGGTTTCTTTTGATTATGGTGCAATCTGAGAAGTGCCAGCACAGGAGTCTAACCTGTCTGTGCTCCAAATGCATGGGAATTATTGTTAACAGAAGTTCTGTGTGGGACTCAGTCACAGTATCCAGAGAACAGCCAAGCATCACTTCTCATTCATGACATTCTGCTGTGTTTGTCTTAGGGCATTTTGGTCTCACAGTTTCCATGTGTGAAGTCATATCCACATGGAGAAATCTTCAGTTAAATTACCTTCCCTCTAAGACAATAAGGAAAATGACCAGCAGAAGGGTTAGAGACTCTGACAGCCCTACACTTAGCTGGCCTGTGAGGTTCAGCACATATCCTGCTGTAGCCAAGGATCACACAGGCTGGAGCCATAAATCAAAGGCATTTTTACAACAGCTGGCCAGCACAGAGGCAGCACTCTTCCAGCAGCACAGAGTGCAGAGTGCCAGCCACCTGAGCACTCCCAGCTTGTTCAGGTGGAATGTGCAGCCCTGGCTGGATCCCAGCACTCTCCTGTTTTCCCCGCCAGCTGCCTTCAGCCTTTCTCAGTACAGGCTTCTGACTGCCAGGGATGTGCTGGGACACAGCTAAACCACGGAGTCACAGAGCCACTATTGTTCCACACCAAGCTTTCATCTATCCTTGGCTTCAGAAACCTCTGTGGACCAGCAGTAGTCTTTCAAAAAATTTTTGAAGCAGGGGAGAAGGTGATGAAATAATTTGGATTTCCAATCTGCAGTGATTTGCTTTCAGCAAAGGCACTGTCTGACAAATATTTAACAATACATATGTTTTATGCTAGAAATGCAAAGATGTAATCTGTCTGCAGATGTCTTTGTTAACAGTATTAACATCTTGCGGTGTTTTTCCAGAGAGCCGTGGAAGCTGAAATAGAGATTATAAAAATGTCTCTTGATGAGGCACGTTCTTGTTAATCTAAGATCCTGCAGAGAACTGTAATTTCCTACTGACAAAGATAATATTCAAGGATCACGTGGCCTTTGTCATCAAACAAACAGTGAGGGGTGCTGATTTTACTTTCGCAGCAGGTAGATCTTTTGTGTACTGTACAGCCTGAGGGCTTCACACCTGAGATCTTACAGTACTGCTCTGATACCAGTGAAATGAGACAATTCATGGCAGAGTCCACAGCGTGTCTATGTTAACAACATGGTTTTCCTTTTGCCAGTCTGAAAGGCTAACTAAAGATCAAAACTGCTTGAAAAATATTTTGTATTCCTTAAAAAATAATTGTTTTTTGAATACCTTTCTGTCTGTATTTTCACTTTTCAAAAATTTCAGGTTTTTAATATTTTTATTTTACCAGGAATTTTAATTAGTCTCTTTCTTTCTTTTGTCTTTCTTTCTTTTCCTTTTTTTTTTTTGCAAACTTGGCCTTGGATCCCAGACAGAGGAACCTATGCTATCAGTTACAAGTGGGATTTACTATATACCTTTGCCAATGAAGTTGGACAGTCAAATCTAGTCCTCCTTTTTTGTACAGACGTTAAACACATTTATAAAGTAACTGCAATTAATTATTCCAAACAAATTTGATTCAACTTGTCTGGGAGATAAAAGTGGTAGCAACAAACAATTATAAGATACTAAGCCTTGAAAGGCTTCATTTTGATTTGGAGTGGGAGGATGTTTGACTTTGTACTAAACTGATGCTATACACTTATTGCAAATGGCTCCCAGTCTGATCATTAACTTTGAGTGTAATTCAATGCTACTTCTAACTCTCTGAGCTCTGAAAATATAATCAAACTAAATTTTCATATTATACCTAAGTTTATTTTTCAGTGCTTTCGCTACTGAAGTAAATGTTTAGCAAGGAAGATGTGGAAGTGTTAGTGAATGCTGAATGCTCCATTTCACTGGTAGGTTGCAATATAACATTTTACTTCCTTGACATTTTTTTACAGATTTTTTTTCTGTTAAAGGAATTATTTTTAAAACACTTAGCATTTATAGTTTTTCAACTTGTATGTTACATATACAGCTAGTCTACCTTTTTAATATTTAAAAGAAGGTGTTTGCACAGACCTACTGAGCAAACAGTAACTACACTGAGAGAATGTTTGTTCCTGTTTTTAAGGATATTTGGGTTTGTAATCTGATATCTGTTTAGTTATCCAGAAGCCAAAAAAAGATCATCTTTAAGATGCCTCAGATCAGGTTTACCAGTTATGTTTTCAATACTTTTTGTCATGTTTTTCTGTTTGGAATTGACTTTGTTTTGTTTGATTCAATAAGTTTGTATTTTTTCTAAAAGATGTTATGTAGTATCTCTGAAATTTTAGCTACTTCTAAAATGTAAGGGCTGATCTAAAAATAGGATTACTCTCATAAAATGAGATCTGAATTGAGGTTCAGAAGTAGTAAAGAGCAAACCTGAAAAACCCTCCCGGATTGCCAAGTGATCTTAAAGGCACTTAACTGAATGGATTTCTGTTTCTCTTTCAAGTTGCACCTGGGACCATAGAGTAGGTAACATTTTTCCCTAAGAAACTCCTATAGGGATGTTTATATCTACAATATTTATCTGTCAAGAAGTTCCTGTAACCATCCCAGGCAGAGGATGCACCATCCCAGAAAACATTCAAAGTCAGATTGGACGGGGCTTTGAGCAGCCTAATGCAGTTGAGGATATCTCTGCTCATTGCAGGGGAGTGGACCAGATGAGCTATAAATGTCCCTTCCAACTCAAACTGGTCAGTAATTCTGTGATTCTATGATCACAAATGGTCTCTATTCTGAAGACGCATTTTGATAGGACAAGGAATAAATATTAATTTTTAGTCATATGGTCAAATATTCCAAGAAGTCTGAAATATCCTGAGATTTTATTCTTGTTCTTAAAGAATGTCTTAATTTATCCAATGCCTATTTTGGTTAAAAAGTCAGTACAGTCTCACCTTGGAAACACTGAACTCTTCTGTACTTCTTTTTCTTGACTTGCAAGTTACAATTTCACTGGCTAATTATACTATTATTTCTAATCAACATTATATTTTAAAATGTTTGAAAAAAATAGCATTCAAATTATACAGTGCAAGCCATTTGGCAAAATTACTAATTCATCAAGACATTCAGAATAATGAAAGTATTAAATGTATTGAAACACATATTTGTGCAAGAAACACACCTACCTTAAAGTTGTTTTTTTCCCTTTCTAATTGAAGCATGGTAGCAAATGCAAAACAGTGATGAATATTCTTACAACATGCAGAATGTTGCTGTGCACATGGAGATTATATATAGACACTATAGTAGACTGTGGTAAATGAACTTTCATTGCAGTGGCAAACAGCAACATTAATGCCAATTAAAAAGAGTTTACAGGCTTGTTGCACAACAGCATATGTGCAATCCAAGAAAAGCAGAACAGACACCCAGCTACATAGAGATCTCAAGTGCACTGTGAAGGAGCACTTATGAGCAGCACCTAATCTGTTTATGAGCTCTCAGAGCAAGGAGGATATAACAAGTTTCTTTCTTCTGCATGATCTTCATGTAGATACTTTGGTACCTACTCTGTTTTCATTGCTAATTGATAAAAAGACATGTAAAAGCCCTTATTATAACTTTAACCTTGTTTATTTAGGGAAAAAAAACACAAAAAGAAAAAAAGAAACACTTACTCTGGCAGAAGCTCCGAGTAAAAGCCCTTTTAGTTTAATGCTTATGGCTGAACAAACAGCGAAAACAAACTGATGTTTCTTCTAGAAGGAACTACATGGCAAATGAAGTTGGAATTGCTGAGTGGGTGACCTTTGCTGCTTTAGAACTTTGCTACTTCAGCAATGGCTACTGTTTAGAGAACTATTACACTGAACATACAAGTAAGAATCAAAAATCAGTCTTGTTTTAAACTGGTATATTGGATTTGAAACAGCAGGAACTCATGAGTTGATTCCAAATAATAGTTTGGCTACAAACAGCTAAAGTTTTGGTTCTGACTATCTCACTATGTTTACTGTCATTGTTTCCTTTATGCTGGGTGACATATAGAGCAAAACTAAATAAAACAGTTTGTTTTTTGTAAAAGCATGCAACAGAGATTTTTCTCCGAGTAGCAACCTCACAGCGACCCAACGTGAAGAGCCCAGAGATTCACATTGGTAAGAAATATTTATGACATTTGCCCTACTACTTATGCAAGGAGTCATTCACCTATATGTTATTCTGTTGTTGACAGACTTACCTTAATACACAGTGTTTTCTTCTTTTCATGTGTTTGATCTATTCTAAATGTTTTGTGTCAGCCTGTAGAAATGAAATCATGGGGTCTTGCTATGTATTGAAGAGTAGATGAGCATTCAGAAGATATAAGCACATTAGCTACAGTAAATATTGAATAACTGTTTATAAAGTGCTAGAAAAAAAACTTGCATGAAGTAAGAATTGTGTTAGTGTTTAGTGTTTATAAGCCATACTGAAATATGTCCAATGCAGGAGAAATCATGTTTGGGATTCTGGCATCCCGTCAAAAATAGTGTAGAGCACTTTTGTAACTCATGAAGGGTTCTGTAAAACTAATGAAGCTATATTCATGAATAATTTTCAGGACTCCTTTTGGTATCCTGATGTACAGCTCATTCACAAATCTTGGAAAACTAGGGCTTAAGTAATAGCTGAAGAGGAATAGTTTTCTTTTTTGATGCTTCTCTCTTCAGGTGGATGTGAAAACTGGCAGGACTTCCAGAGCTTTGAGTGAATAAACAGATGCACACTGATTATACCARAAAAAAAAAAAAAGAAAACAGAGCAACAGCATGAAATTTATTTGAATATTGTCTAAACAAAGACCATAAAATCTCATCTGGAATATATTTTGTTCTTAGGAAAAATCTTTTATGGCTAATTACCAAAGACCATGAGCTGCTTCTTCTCTTGAGGAAATTTTTTAAGGCTTTGCTCATTATCACTCTTTGAAATGCATTTTTCTTCCTGTTGTGCTAGAATACGCTCCATGTATTTTTGCAGAATTAGGTCTCTGGCTAACAGGATGTTTCTTTAGTATTTGTTGCCATGGAGCTGCCTCTGCTAATTCACCTGGGCAGACTTCAGATGGCACACCAGAGCTGATGCAGGCTGCCACTGACACGTCTTCAGTGACCACAGAGTTTCACAGGTGCCATAAGGAAAAGCAGTTCTGATCAGATTTCCTATTAAGGGATTGTTTTAAGAATTACTAAAAATTTTGGTTTTTATGGATGCCTTGTGAGGTCACTGATGGCCTGAAATGCCCTCCTTGAAAGAGCAATGCTTCCTCCCTTTCATTCTTTGCTGCCTTTTTCAGAAATAGGCACCCAAGCAACTAACCCAAGAGTGAACAGGGATGTGTTTCACCATGGCTTTCACCATGGCTTTCAGCAGCAGCTCCTGAAATCCCCACTGGAGTAGTGCAGAGTGGTTTGATTATTAAAGTCCTGGTAGCACAGGCTCAGACACCAGTACATTAGCTTTTGCTTTTAATAGATACGTGATTTTAGAAGTTGATCCTTTCCTATTATAAGTGTAATTCCATCATGAAAAAAAATATATATATGTCTATTTCAAGCTATTCCTCCTATAAAATAGACCAGAGCAAATTTGAAGGGAAATTAATTTTCTTAGCATGTAATGATATAAGGAAACCATACAGATTTGAGAGACACGTTTCAGGAAGTATTTGAGGGTGTCTTTTAAAATACATGGTTTCAAAATAATATAAAAGTATATGTTTACTTTCAAAAGGATACATTTGATTGATACTTGTCACTGTTTTCTTCTTTGCACATGACTGGGATCAGAATGTTGCTTTAGGCTTTTGGCATTTTTTTCCTAGAGAAGTCAGATGGGATGGCAATGTTACAATAGAAAATTATTATGTCTGTACTAACTTGGTTTTTAGGATTTTGAAGGACACTTTAAGGATAGTTATCTCAATAAAATTTAGGGCAGCACAGAGTCACAGAAGATGGTGGAGCCTTATTCACCATTTCATGTTTTAGGGGCACAAAGGTTTCCCTTAAAAGTTTTCTGTGGAAATAGATAAGTTGGTTTTGATGGCGATTAATTAACTGTGGCAATTATAGCACTTACATCACAGTATTAATGTGACTGCTGACATTTATTTCTCAGAATCATTTTTCTTATAAAACTTGAAGGGCTTTATTAAAAATCATTTTCTTACAAAATAAGAACTTCAGTTTTGGTAAAGATTGGGAGAAATTTGAGTAAAAGAGGCTTAGCAATATGTGAGAAAAAGGAGGAACAAACTAAAGCTTGAAGACTTGTCTTCCCTTGCCTCCTTTTGTTGCATAAACTCAAAGTACTTACCAAAAATTACTTTTCTGAAATCAAATCAGCATTATTCTGCAGTAATGTTCTCAAAACTGAGCCTTTGCAGTTTGATGTTTATAGCCAGGCTGCCTTAAGGGTTGTGTGCTGCCAGGAAGGAATTTTTCAACCCTGCTCCGAGTTGTGTATCCCTGCTGTCTCTCCTTCCCCTTTCACCCTGGCAGTTGCACTACTCAGCCTTCATGATAGGATGGCTGAAGGAGATAAAGCAGCAGATTTACCCCATGTAAAGGTAATTAATTTTCTGCTACATTTTACCTTTAGTTCTTGAGTGGAGTCCCTCGTGCTCCAAGAGCCAAGCGGTGTGCCATGGAGGATCAGATTAGCGCAGCCAAGGCAAGGAGGGAGGGAAACGGCATCTGGCAAATGCTCACTTTTAAAACTGACTAGATGGCAATATGGAGTGGTGCCATCATCGATTTGCACTTCAAATCTGTACATGTATAAATTGGCAAAGAATTTCAATACTCTCAGACGTATTAACTCTGCCAGCAGCCTTGGTAACCATGAGTTAACTGTCAACCACGTCGGTGGCTTTGCAATCCGCACACTGACTAGAGGTTGTCACTGTCTTTTCTTACACAATTGATTTTGAATGAAGTTTTGCCTCAGTGCCACAAATAAATGATTGTTGGGTTGAAAAAAAAGCACCAACAAACTACCCAAAAGCAGAGAAGCCCAAACTGAGCTCAGGGCTCAATGAAGAGTGGAGGAAAGGCCATCCTTAAGGAGCTGTGGAGAGTTTGGATGCTGTCCTTGGACACAGGCCACACACGATCTATTAAAATCTGTCTCTCATGTCAGTAACTCACATGGGCTGAGCATATTTGTGGGTGAGAATGCTATAAAGCCTTTTTGTGCTCTTGCGATTCAAGTATTTAATCAGAGAAAAATGATACTATAAATAGGAACACCATAGTTGGTAAGGACTGGGGATACAAAAGGAGATATGCAGTCTCAGTTATGACAGGAGAGCAAAGAAAAAGCAAAGAAAATATCAACTGAAACCCGCAACTTGTGCAGAAGTGCTTAATCAAACATGAACTTTGTATACAACCCATCGACAGCAAATTTGCTCTCGCAAAGTGAACAGCTTGCGAGCGGGAGAGTGCCTTTTTTGGTCACGTTTTGCAAAGGGCTGAAAATATGTGCTTAGTAGGTGTTGTGGCTTCTTCAAGTATTGTGAGCCTTTCTGTGCCTTAAAAGCATTTTTGCCAGTGTTTATATATTGCTCCTATCTTCCATCATGTGGAAACCTTTCTCCTTCCAATCCTGTCCTCTCCTGAATACACTGTAACAGTATCAATCAAGGCTTTCTTAGGGGCATGGCACCTCTATCCAAGAATAAAGCATAATAAACAGGAGCTGGGAGAATGGGTCAGTTCATTAAATCCAGCCAGGTGGTGGTGTGCTCTGATACAGACTGATAACAGATTCAAAAGTGAGCCTGTCTGGAGCGGTTTTGTTCAGACTTGTGTGAAAGATAAAGTACTATAATAAGAGGAATCCCTTTAATTTGCATTTGTGACAGGCAGTTTCCACTTTATCAGTGAAGAAAGATGAACTGTGTCTGTTTTGAGACATTAAAACCAGGTAATCAAGTGAATTTTTTTTTTCACAATATTGAATTTCTGGCTACAATTCATTTTAGGCAGGAGGTGGCACAGACTAATAGACTTTAACTGAAATTCCTAAATAAATGCTTTATATCAGGGCTTTAAACATAAGCTCAGTTAGAAGCGTTTGATATAGTTTCATAAGAATAATTGTAAGCTCACCGTTCTGTATTTGTGCAAGTTTTTAATGAAGTCCCTTGGCTCTAAGTTATTAGATTTTAGTTGCAATTGCACAAATATCAGCCAACCCTCCTTGGCCTATTTTTTGCCCATTTAGGTGATAGTTATAGGCTAAACCAAATATGTACTTGCCATACATGGGTACAAAGGTGCTGACACCACATTGTTATAGTGGTGGAACAGAACAATTAAATATGCAAAGTAATACAGCCCTCCTTGCTTTAAAAGAACATCTAAACTCTCATGCAAAAAAACACAGCTATTTTTGGCACTCAAATCAGGTTGTTTGTCAGCCTAAGCTTTTGGGATTGTTTTTTTAAAGAAAAAAAAAAGCCCTATGAACAAAACAGCTTGTGTTTTCTTTGGTTTTCTAACATTTACATGTTTATAAAAATCCAAATACGCATGCACAACACCTCTTCATTGCAGATAAAAGTGTAAATAAATGCCGAAGTGTAGTTTTCTGCTGAGAAGGGGTTAGGCATAGCAAGTTGCTTTTCCCCTTGAGAAAGAGCAAGCAATTTAGAATCTCTGCACATTGTTTTTACACATTGACCCTTCTCCTGGAGCAGAGGTGGCCAAAAACAGCATGCAGAGGGATGACTGCATGCATATGTGCTCAGCTGAAGGATTTGCACATTTCAAGGTTAGAGAACTTGGATTAACTGCTGAACAAAAGGGGTGAAACAGAATAAAATACAATTATTTTTCTATGCTAATCTTCTAGCCACTCATTACATCAAGGCAATGAATGATAATTGCTGCTAAAGAACAGTTATGTAGAATATTTTTCCACAGAAAGAAAAACCAAATAAACTTACTAAAAATTCAGATTTTTTTGTGTGTGTGTGTGTGTGTAAACTTCTTTCCTGAGTCTTTGCTTTCTACAGACCCTATATGGATGTACATAAACAAGCAAAATAATTACCATTATGTTTTTATAGTGGAAAGAAAAAAAAAAGACAAACTAATAATAAAAGACATGACTGAGTACACAAAAAATGAACTTCAATTGAAATGAACTTCAATTGACATATGCAAGCTCTAATTTATAAGAGAGCAGAAATACTCTTTCAATCTAGATTCACACTTTGTGGTTTTAGAAACTGTAATGTTTCAAAAATGATCACTACTACTCTTACAGAAGGATGGTATACTTGAAAAAATGCTGTTATTTAAACACTCTTTAAGAAGTGAAAATCCAGAAGGCAACATGAAGGGCCACTGTTACATGATTAAGTGACTTCCACTCCTTTCTCTGTGTGAGAGAGAACAGGCAATCCCTGACAGATGCCTGAAAATCTACCAAGTACTTGTACTGAATCATGGGGGATCGCCAAGCGCCTGTCCTAGAGCCTGCCTCCAAACAGAAGGATAAATTGCTCCAAAGCCATAAAGGTGTTAGCAATTCAAAGACAACATCTTTCAATGTGCCACCCAGAAATCATTAACATGAATACTATATTTAGGTTTTTGAGTAAATTCCTTAATAATGATGATGGTCCCAAAAGTAATTCCATTTAAACAATCTAATTTGTGTCAAAGAAATAACTACTTCAAACCTTCTACTAGATGGTGAAGTATGCATTTTTCACACCAAATGTCTAAAAAGAAAATATCTTTTTGGTTATAACCACCTGAAGAACACCTGGAAGCAGTCCAGGCTCCAGTATCTTTAAAATTTCAAGATTGTTGAACATGTCTATTGAGTTACTTGAAAGAAATTTAAACAATAAACCCCACACTTTTCACTCTAAATTAAGGTTGTGTTTTTTCATGGACAACACCTTAAAATTCTAGAAAATAATTTTGAAATGTTGTCTTCAAAAACAAATATGAAACTTTTTGGACAAGTGAAAGTTCTTCAAACCTCAGAGCTCTTCCTCTTGCAGAGAAAGCTAATTCCTCCACAAAAAATAATGGGCAGTTCCTGTCAGATTTTCACTATTCATATAGGAAAATCCATAGGGATAAGCTAATTCAGAAAGGAACCTTATTAGTTATTATGAAAAATGAAATAAATCAACCATGCACTCTGGACAAAGCTTGAAAGTACTTCTTGAAATTGATCTGGCTTTTGTGCTGGCTTTGGTTTGCTGGCTTCTTTTCCTGAAAGTGATTTTTATTACTTTTAGTAATGGTTGTGATTTTAAGTGTGTGACATTAGGCCAGTCAGTTTCTAGACTTTGTTTTCACTGTTTACAATCAGCTAAGAAGAGATTTCACAAACCATCACAAAGTGATTCTGAAAACATAAGTTTCCCTCATGCTGCATGGGGGCACAGCTGGGTCCCATCCAGTGATAGAAAGGTATCAGCCATTGCGGGCTTCTCAGGGTCAGAGTTTGGTCTCTATCAGCTGCAAAATGATCCGTCATTCACAAGAAATGACAGATCATCTCAGGGGTGGAGGGTGATTTTGCCGGATCCGGTTTCAAACAGGTGTTCCAAGCGCCTCCTGTGGGGTGCCTGATAGCACGATTGAGACTGTGCAGACACAGGTTATAGAAAATTCGACAGTGGGCTTCACCTTACTCCTCCCTTGTTGATATGTGCATAGGAACCTCCACGCACAGGCAAAAACCCTATCAACACCAGGGACCTACGGAACTTTCTCTGTCGAAGCGCCCGTTTTGCTCGCTAAAACCGCAGGTCTTTGCCGGTGCGCGCTGAGGCAGACGGGGCCGTGCGGGTCGAGACTCCCGGCAGGGCTGAAGGCAAAAGCAGGGCCTGACCGCACCCTGCACCCCGGCCCACAGCCCCAACTTTGCTCGGCCGCGTTCGGCCCGGGCCGGGTGGCGGTGGGCGCGGATCCCGGCGCGGATGCCGGTGCCGGTGCCGGTGCCGCCCCCGCCCGGCGCTGCCGGAGGGAGATGCTCGCTGTCACTTTCCCTCTTCCCCACGCACCGCCCCCTGCCCTCCCCCGCGGCCGCCGCCGGCGCTGCCCCGTCCCCGGCGCCGAGCGCTCCCCGCCGGCAGCAGGCAGGGCAGGGCAGGGCGGAGCAGAGCGGAGCGGAGAGGAGCAGAGCGGAGCGGAGCCGGGCTGGGTAGGGCAGGGCCGCCCGCCCGCTCCTCGGCATGGCTGGGCGCTGAGCGGCGCCCGCCGCCCCGCCCCGGCTCGGCTCGGCTCGGCTCGGCTCGGCTCGGCTCGGCTCGGCTCAGCACGGCTCTGTCCCGCCGAGAGGCTCGGCGCCCAGCCACCCGCTCTCCTCGCCAATGGTCCAGAGCGACATGTCCAAATCGCCTCCCAGCCCGGCGCAGGAGGTGCAGATGGAGCTGCTGGACAATCCCCTGCCCGCGGCGGCGGCGGCAGCGCAGGTACCGCGGGCTCGGCCGGGGCGGCGGCGGCGGGGCGGGGGCGCGGGGCAGGGCGGCGGGGCCCCGGAGCTGCCCGTCCTTCAACTTTGGCCACCGCCGTCTGAAAAGTTTGACAGCTCCCCTAAGACGCCCGAAACCCCCCCTGTCTTCGCCCCCATCCTCAAATGCCGTTTAATTAACGTACAGGGGATGCTCTGCGCCGTAGAAGCATCGTAAGTCAAAAGACCCTTGCGATTGTCTGGAGGATGAATATGTAAGAATGCGTTGCTGTTAAGCTGATCTGCCGCACATGTATTACTCGCAGGGTACGGCTATTTCCCCCTGCTCCAGTAACCTGTTGTGTCGTACCTGATGCTTCCCACGCACGGCTGAAACCTCCCTCGTCTGTTCCACGGCTGGTGACAGTCTGTAGGTGAGGGAAGGCGATTCACGCCAGTTGTTCGGCAGGAATTTTGGGGAGGCTGGAGGTGTTGAACATGCTGCAGATTTAAGCTGCCCGATTTTCATGCAGAAGGTGGTTGTACAGTCGTCTCAGAAATTTTAAGAACTCGGTTCATGTGTAGTGTTCGGGTGGATGGGTGATGAGAAGGAGGCAGGGTAAGGCATACTTAGAAAAGACTTCATATTTTGAAAGGTTGTTTCTGTTTGATGTATGAATGTTGCTTAGTATCTTCAAGTTTGCAATAGTTGGCTGCAAAGACTTCAGAGTGCTGTTTTTGAACCCAGTAAAAGGGTGGTAAAATTTGATTGTGTGCATTTAAGATTACAAACATGCATGGTCTTGTTAGGACAGAGGTTTGTTCCTTTTGGGGTGCAGTTTTTACTGTTGCTGCCAAAGCTATCTCTGATGCTTTGAGAAGGTGGATGAGCTCCATCCCAGAAGTGCTTGATTGACAGAGAAAAATGCTGTCAGTCTGTCAACAGTCTTGGTGATTGATCTTTACTTACTCAGGCCCAGTGACAGCAGAGCAAAATCCATGCACTGAAGCAGAGACTAGGTTAAACTGAAAAAGAGAAAGTGAGTCTTTGGATGTCAGTAGCCTCCAAGCACAGAACAGACATTTCAGTAGGGCCATATGCTCTGCAGGCTTCTCCAGAAACAGTGGCGATTTCTGACCTACAAATCCTCCCCTTTTACATCTTTTCAGCCCTAAGCACAGATTCAGCAACTGTCAAATCATATGGTACCTTTCTGCTGTGGACAAATGTCAAATACTGATCATAAAATTGATTTCTCAACCTTCCTTTTTACTAGAGTTAAAGAACCTCTGTTTAGAGAGGAAGAATAGTTTGCTAACACCCACATTATTTATGTTTCAGGTAATGCATTTATGTTCTGTTTTCTAAAACAGGTTTCTGAACATTCCCAGCCAAAAATATTCACTTTTTAAGACAATGATAATGCACCTTTTTGGTTCAGGGATGTTTTTAAGTTTTTGGAATCAAAGTCATTAGGCAGAACAAGAATCATTTCTATTACTTGTTTTAGTCATACATAAACCTTTGGTAGAGAGGAAATAAGGTTATGGAAACAAAAGAGCCCTTTGTCTGAATAATACTGCAGGTTAATTCCGTAGCAAGCATTGTATTTAGGACAATTATTTTGATTTAAAATTTTGCTCCATAAACATTTTTAAAAGCCCAATATTGTAAAATCTTGCTGCTTTTGAACACACAGTGAGAAGGAGAGGCTTAATGAGGACATAGGAATCATCAAGTAGATTGCCTACAGGTTATGGGCAATAACAACTTCAGTTATTTGTACCACTATCTTTTTCTCTAAGGTAGTTGAATATCAATCCCAGAAACGTTTCTGCCAAATAATCTGTCAGGAAAAAAAAAACCAAAACAAAACAAACCAGTTTGTGAGCTTATGGTGTGATGTCACTCCTAGAAGTGTTCACTCTGAAGTGCTTCTTCTGGGAATTATGATTTAAGGAAATATTACTGGAGAGCCTTCGTAGAGTTGAACCAAGTCACAAGAATTCTCTTATCCAAGAATTTTACTTTTTCAAAGCTGAGATTTCTTTTAACCTATCTTAACATCATGGTGAATATTTTGGATTGTGCCTGTCCATGCATTTTGGCCAAACTTGTCACCATGGGGCAGAGGAGTGAACTGTAGTTAATGCTCTAGAAATAGTTGACTTAAAAGGCAGTTAAATATGTGAAATATTCCTAGATAACATCTGTGTAAAACCTATTTCTTATTTTCATAATGCATTTTCCTAACAAGATCTGCAAACAAGGGGTGTTGATCATGACAGTTATACTGTATTTTTCCAGGGAACTTCTTTGCAACTGGGACAAGATATTGGTGGTTTTTTCTGTATTACCTAAAATTCTGTGGCTTTTAGGTCCATATGACTGTTCTAGTTATATAGTTAATATAGTTCTAATTATAGTCTCAGATGGATCTTGGTCTTAGATGGAGCTGCAGTAGAGCTTTGGATGTCCAGTTTTATCCAGACAAATCTGCATGCTGACAGTTACACTGTGGACTCATTCACACTGTCCAGGTATATGTCAGTGCAAAGTGGTGGTTTTAGGTGTGGCCCTTTTGTAATGAAATCAGCATTAGGTTTTCTGAAAGAAAAGAAGCAAACTGTTCAAATGTATCAGTGTTTGGTGATCAATTTTTTGGTGTATTTTTTTTTAAATCAACCCCAGTCTTCTCTTTACTTCTTTATTTAAAGAACCCCTCCTTTTTTTAGGAATCTGAATTAGTAGAACATTCATTTTAATAATATTAATTAACCCAGGTACTATTATGATTTGTTTATAATATAACATAGCATATTAATGCCTTTCATGGTAACTCTAAGCCTCTCTTCTTTTTTCCCCGTGCTCCTATGTAATTTTCTTATGATCCTTCTTCAAAGTCTCTCAGTCCTCAAAAATCATTAGATCCAATTTCTGTTGCTGTTTTCTCATCACAAAGCTTCCTGTGCTGTGCATTAGGGACAGTCATAGCAAATCAGATGAGTAAATTACACAAAGACATTTCAAAGAAAACATAATGAAACCTTCTATCAAGAAACTACAGACTACTTTGTGGAGGGATGAATCTTACACTGGATGAATTCTTCCCTATTCCTCATTATTATTTTTCCTCCTGTTCTTTTGCCTGCTTATGCATCATCTGTCAGTGCACGTCCTAACAACCTGACACATTTTATGTGAAAACAATTCTCTTCTCGATTGTTTTCTTCAGCTCTTTCACCTGCATTTAGATTTCCTCCACTACATGGTACTGCTAAACGCTTCTGCCTTCCAAATCTAAAGGTTACATCATCCCTGGAGTGCTTGGCTTGTTTTTCAGGTTGCACTGCAGAAGGTAAACTGAATGCATGAGTCCAGGGGACAGGCTTGTTCAGTTTTCCTTCTGTATCAACTGTGATTGATGTTAAGGTGAATTTTAGAGTGATGTGCATGTGGTGACTCCAGAAAATCAGCTTAGTTACAGAACCTTACACTGGCTGTTGTCCTTCCTGAATCTCCAGCTATCTTCTCAGTTGTATAGCACTGTCCCTTCACTGCCTGTCTTGTGGTAATGAGGAATGGAACAATATCCAGAGATTTATTCTCAGCAGATTAATCACACTGCCCTCTGCTGCTTTCAGCTGAGTTGATTTATCCCAGTTCATACTGTGTTTACCTGTTCTTCAAACAAACATTTTGCAGCCGTGCATTTCCCCATACTGACTTGCAAGAATACTTTGTAAGCCATAAACAAACAAAACTGATATCCCTTTGCTTACTTAAATAATAACAATACCCATTCGTTATAGAGGTGTGGAAGGTTTTACTCTCTTCTGGCAGCATCCCTAGAAGCCAGATCCAATGTGGCAGCAATTCAGTGGAGGATATACAAATGAAGGAAGAAGAGATAAAATCCAATTCCATTCCTTGGACTTCCTTATGGCCCTCAGCAAGAGGTAGTGTTTTCTGTCCTGAAGTAGCAATCTCCTTTCAGTGTTGTATTCCTCACTGACAAAAATAAATTTTAATAGTCCTTCACTGCAGAAAGCCCTTCAGGTTTCAGCTATTACTTTTCTGATAATTCTCTGCTCTTTGGGGTTTTTTTGCATTATCCTGTACTCAAGCAATAAAGGGTGATTTTGCATGCTCATCTCTTCCAGAGATATTTTCCATTTGGGTATTACACATTACCATCATAAATGGGATGTAATAGTTGTTCTTTACATTATCCTAGAGTGTAAATTCACTCTGAAACAGTTCAGCAGTTTCAGTTCTAACTTATTTATCTTCTAGAGGCAATCTCTGGTTTTGTCTTTTTTTGCCTCTACGGATGGAAAGTTCCTGTGCTATTACAAGGCTGGCTTCTCTGGAGTCCCAGTTACTTTTCTTCTATTTACTCAGGTCTTTACTGTGCTGTGATAGAAGAGTTTAAAAATCAAGGAACCAAAATTGCCTTCCCCACCCTCCAAGGGGTTGCCTTGGTCTCTGTCCTCAGGGTAGCAAACCCTTAGCAGAGGGAGCCTGTCTCATGGTTGGCTGTTGGTCCCTGCAGGCATCCTTCTGTCACAGAGTCAGATCTCTTTCTGTTTGCTTGTGCAAGTGAAATGCAGCAGCCCGTGGAGGGCAGGTGGGGAGGCACAGGCACGTGGCCTCCAGCTGTAGCTGCCAGCTTTAAAAGGCTGCAGGAGGCCCAGTGGGGTTTGGGCATCAGCACCTTCTGCTGCTGCGTGCTCCTGTTTTACTGAGGAGAGAGCTGATATCTTCATTGCTGGTATTACAGGAGGATGTGCAGCAGGTTTGCACTGAGGTGGGTTTCCAAGCCACTGGGGATGAGGAGAGCCAGCCAAGTTCCCAGCTTCTTGTCTGGCAGGTGGAGACTGCCAGATGACCTGGTCTGAGTCCAGGGTGAGAGCACTGGGAGATGGCTCACAAGTGTAGGAACTGGCAAGAATAGGGCTGTTTCTAGATGCAGTGTTGGCAAGGCTTTATCACAGGCCAGCCGGAAAGAGCATCTAAGATTTAACCATTACAGATTGCTTAGCAGAAATTAGTTTTCTTTTAATGCTGAAGAAGAAGCATATGTCAAATACTTATTTATGTATTATATTTGCAAGTTTTGAGAAGTGAATTATTTGTGGATGTTTGGGAGTTTTTGTTTGTTTGGATGAATTTTTCTTTTGGTGTAGGTGTAGGATTTTATAAAATGACTGTGAAATGGACTTTGCAGACTATCCCTGTAGCTTGCATGAACTTGATGACTCTGTTGGAGATCCTCAATTTGATAGGATTCCTGAGGGGAAGTCCTGTCTTTCCTGAGATTTGTTCCTTTGCAAAAGTTGTTTGTTTGGAGAAGTTCAGGTTTTGAGACCCAAGCTGGGGATTCTTTTCTGCAATGGGGACCTGGGTCTGTGCTGCCCAGGCTGAAGGTGTGTCACAGGGCCGGGTGCCTGGCACAGGGCTGTGCTGATGTTGACCCCAGAGGGTGACTCAAAGCCCTCCTGCTGAGGCGGAGGCAAGCCAGGATATATTGCTGTACCCTACCTTGCCCTCATTCCTGTCATGGAAAGGAGCTGTGGATTAGTGGGGAACACATTACCAAGGTCTGTGTACATTTTCCAGCTCATGGCTGTGTGGTCAGGAAGCTGACCTCTACTCCTTCATGAGATTAGTATGACTTGTGGTGACAAAATCAGAAATATTAATGTCTTTTTCTGTTGAGTGAGAGCGTGGGGGTTGCAGCTATGCATCTGATGCTGAAAGGTTTAATTTCTGAGTGGTGGTAAGCCTGGCTAGTGGCCAGAAAGGGCCCAGGGGGTCTGACTTACAGGAGCATTTGTTTCCTTGGTATAAGGAATTGTTTAAAGAGGCAGTGGCTGTTCTTTTAAGGAAAGGATGGAGCTGGATGCCTGCATTCTGCACTATCCTGACATGCTGTGCATGGAACATGTGCATCTTGAAATATTTTTTAAGCCTTTGCATGGGAAGGAAAAATACTTGATGCATATTTGCATTTCTGACCTTCTAGAAATTCCCTAATCCTTCAGGGGGTCACATTTTACCTTTTTAGGTGTTCTTTTGATTTTTGTAGTTGGTCCCTTGTTCGTCTGAGAGGATCTAAGATTCAGTGTAGCTCTAATATTTTGTTTTCTGGTATTGTTTTCTCCAGTTTATTTCTTCCATCTTTGTTTAAGGACCTGACTTGGTGTCAGTGACTCTACTGCCTAAATCATCTGTACTCTTCCTTCATGGGACCAGTTTTTAAGGGTTTACCTCTGCCACCTGCCATCAGTCTCAATGGCTGGTGCTGTTTTACCTATGATAAATAGTTCAGGTTCAGGCTCATCCTTTGTACAGTCCTCACCACTGCTTTGCTATGAAATGCCATTAGAGTGGCTACTGGTGAAGGGCATTTTAAAACTCCCACTGAAGACCAGTTCCCTGGTTGTAGGTGGTAATTTTAAATGTTTTACATTTCCTCTTGCAGATGAGAGTATTTTGCCTACAGGCATAAACGATGCCGTCTGCTTGTCATGTGTGCTACAGGATTAAATGTTATGTATTTTATGTGTTGAGACAGAACCTCATTAAAATTAAGAGTTTCACTGAGCAGCACTGATCTCATCTGTTTACAATAACAAGTACTTATACATAAAACTGTTAATTTTCAGGAAACTGCAGTGTATGCCTGTAATGCTTCATATGATTCCCATATTTCACTTGACGACATGGGTTGAATAACGGTTGCACTATCAGAGTTTCTAATCAGAATTGGAAAGCAGAGTCTTTCTTTGCTTTGTGAAGTCTTGATTGATGAAATGGTTTTTACAAAACTACTTTGGTTTTGTTTTAGTTTTTTTGGTAAGGTTTCTTGTTGTTTTTTGGGTATTTTATGAAGCTTTAAAACATAAATGTGTGTATTTTATTTCTCCTCTTTGAAAACTCAGCCAATTTTAAAGGAATTTCACACCTCTGACTAATAAATGAAGTTACACTTTTGAACTTGTAAACACATGTATACATAACTTTATGTTTGAGTAAGATGCTCTGCTAAAACCCAGTAAGAATGTTACTGTCAGCAAACTTTTTATATGAACAGGCTTGTTCACAGGGCTGGAGTCAGTTGTAAGCAGCTCAGCTGGGACAGATGATGGTGTGCCAGCCCTGCCCTACTGGCTTGGGGGCTGCCACCATTGGACACTGCGTGCTGGGCTGCTGAGGTGTTTGGTCTCAGTGGTTGTTGTGTTAGGTACAGCTGCCGCACAGGTTAGCAATGACTGCCCTGTGTTGCTGCTTTTACTGGCCAATGTCCTCGTGTCGTGATTCAGCCCTTTATTTTTAGCTGCCTAATTGCAGCCAACTGCTGCACAGAACACAGATAAGGGAATGTATTTTAACATGAAAATCACAGTAATGTATTGGGCAAAAATAGTATCTTTTTTTTTTCCCTGAGAATTGAAAGTAACTGAGATCGTTGCATTTTTTATTTTTTTATTTGTAAAGGCCTCGTTCTCACATTAAGATCTTTTGGAAAAAAATACACATGAAGAAGCAAAACATAACGATCATGACAGGATGAGTATTCAAGCTTCTCCACATGACAGAGATAATTAATAATTTTTAATAATATATGAGATTGTTTTGATTATGGAAGGCTAACCTCATCTTCAGAAGAAAGTTTCAGGCATTTCTTACTGTGGGAATAAGCTTGAATGGCGTGGAAAACAAATGTAGTCCCCAATTAGCATCCTTTAAAATAATGAAAAGAGTCATCAAATCCCAGCTTTTCCACATACAAAAGTTGTCCCCCATTCTTCTGGCTGACAACTGCTCTGTGCAAAGAAGCAGGTGTAAAACTGACTCTGCCTACAGTCTGCAGCCACAGCCTGCCATCATGTCAACAGGTTTTTTGTGTTTRTAGTTAGTATGTAGCTCATGCTTCTGAATAGTTTTCACTTATAGAAGAGTAGAACAAAAATATGCATGTTGCTGTGCACAAGAAAAAACTTCTCAAACTGAAAAATCAAGGTGAGTTTTAGCCTGAGCTGCATTTGCTGTGATGTTGCCAGAAATAAATGCTTTTAGTCATTGCAACACAGATATAAGGCAGGCTTCTCTGTTCTTGTAACATATTCTTTTTCTGCTTTTACTTCGTGTTAGCAAACTGAGCACTACGATACTTTAAATAAAATAAATATTGTAGAAACTGGAGACAAATTCAAAATGTGTGACCATGAGAAAGAATATTTGTACATGTTTTTAATTATCTCCTTAGGAATTACACAATATTGTACTGTACACTATAAATCAAATTGCCTAGATAGTGTGGTCTTCATGTAGATGCTTTATATTCTTGAGCTCCTTTGTGAATGTTAGAAATTGTTTATTTTTTCATAAGTGTATTTCTATACTCTTCCACAAAATAGGAAAGGAATTCAGAATATTTGTGGGTAACCTTAGGAAAGGAATTCAGAATATTTGTGTGTAACCTTAGGCAATTAACTCAATGGGAACCATTCAGAACAGGTAAATTTTCATTTAAACATGTTGTTATATTTGAAGAATACTGCTGTCAGAGATACTTTTGTGTATTTTAGGTACTTTGATATTATATTAGGTGGAATCTTATATTAATCGTGTTATATAAGGTGGAAAAAAATGGTTCTGGTAGAACTGTCTATTGTAACTGGAAAATATTTTTAATAATTTGCTTGTAACAGTGGTTCCAATCTACTAATTACTCTTTTTGATCTAAAAAGATCTTTTCATTACCAGCAAGTTATTCAGTTATAAAAGATTCCTTTTAGAAATGCAACCACATAAATCTATTCCTGATTGAAATTTAATTTTATATTTTGAAACCTGCTGGGTTACAGTTATAGACTCATCAGAAAGTCCTATTTTCACCCCCATAATCTTCAACATGCTGCTTTTTGTATAGTTATGCCCTAACCAGCATGCACAGAATCAATTTGGGTGCCTTTCAGAAATTTTTTACATGGCTGTTTTGCAGTTTTGAAAAAAACATGTGAGCTTTGCAAAATGTCTTTCCCATGAATCTGTTTTTTGGGGGATACAACATTGCTTTTGTTGTAGGTCACTGTTAGGTTAGTGAGATTACAGATACTGTTTTTGCTGAGGATGAGTGTCTGGCTGACAGAACTGCAGTTCCTTGAGCCATCCTTCCTAAAAGATTGATGTTTTAGATTTCATCTGGTGCTCCAAACTCACCCAGAATCAACCCAGTTACAGTTTGAGATTGTTCTCTTGCATCTGGTGGAGGCAAGTTACCTGGATTTGTCAATGATCTGAAGTTAGTAGTGGCTATCTGTAGTCCTCCTCAGATAGTATTTAACTGCAAAATATTTAATCACACTTACCACACGTGTTACTCTTAGAACAGCACTCACATTTTGAAAACACGATATTAAAAATCTGCCAGTATGAGATTTTAAGTGCTTCAGCCTGCACTGGAGCCCACTCTTCCCTACCATGAGAACCAGTAAGCTCAGGCCCAAAGCTTTGAAGGTTGCACAGCCCTGAGGTGGTGTCATGGCAGAGTTTACAGTCTACACAGTTTGCACTCACACAGAAATAAGTGGTTGCAAATAACATAGTTTTGAACTCTTTCTTTTTTTTTTTTCCTTGTAATTTAATGAAAAAATATTTATTGATCACTCATGTTTAATGCACAAAACAATTGACTTTTTGTGGAAACATGGATGCATTTGCTTTATTTCTAAACCATGATTTTCTGTGTTTCTAAACTATAGTTTTAAAGTTTTGTTTCAGCCAACCATAGCTTTCTCCTCATGTCTCTTTAAATTCCTAGTAGATAAAAGTAGATAAAAGATGCCTTGCTTTTTACTAGCATATTACCCCTTTCCCAGTTACACATATAGTCCTTTTTTATTGTTATACTGCTTTTACTTTCTTGAACTTATCGTAAAAAAATTGTTTTTGTAAATCTCTCTGATTTGTAAGATTGTATCAACAAGTTGTTTGTCACTTCTTGCTGTTTAATGTTCCCTCAGCTGACTTGGCTCAGAGCTGTGATGTACTGGAGACTGCTCCAGTACCTCCTTTCCTGCCTTGTTTATTTAAACTAGCTGCACAACAAACTGTACTTTTTAATCACTTAGACTTAGGGAAATAGTGCTACATCCATGTGAGTCTATAAATATGTTTCTGAACCCAAATGTGAAAAAAGCCCAACAACAGCAGAACATTTAGGGCTCAATTGACCAAGCTTGGTGAGCAGTTGCACATACATCCCATCAGTTACTTACTGAATATGTGCTTATTGATTGACACAAAGCTGATAATCTGAATCCATGCTAGCTTGGGAGACACTGGAAGCTTTCTGTGCAACACAAACTAATGCTGTAATGCTGTTTCTCTAATCTGTGTTTTTTTGTTGTTTTCTTTTTTTTTTTCCTTTGAAACAGTCTTACGGTAAAGGGGCAAGAAGAAAGAACCGATTTAAAGGCTCAGATGGGAGTACATCTTCTGACACTACCTCCAACAGCTTTGTACGCCAGGTATGGGCTTTCAGCTTCTGCAAGAGTGGATGGCTTGCTGGTATAATTGTTCAAAATATAATTTTTAATTTATTTTTTGTAAGTTGTCAACTCAGAGTGATGCTGTAGTCTGAGAAATAGCAGAAGTCTCTTCTGGCACAATGAAAAATATTTGGTTGCTATTGTTTTGATCTTGGCATAAAAATACTTTTTCATTTCTCATTCCTTTCCATGTATAGTAGTTACCCTTATTTTTGTTACTCTAATTCTATCAGGTGATTGAAACTAGAGGAAGAGGCAGAGTCTGATGGAAGTGCCTAAAGTGGCAGCATTTGGAAGAAAGAATCGAAACCTTACCAATCTTCAGGGTTTTCCTGCTTAAAATAGTGCTGCATGAGGCAGTGTTAACCTAGATGCTTTCCTCCCACATCCCAGTGTAATTTTAAGGCATGGGTTGGAGGGGAAATCCTTGGCAGCATTTGTCCCCATTGCTCTGATGCTGGAAGGAGCCGACAGAAGACGGGGCAGTGGTGTGGGCGTCCCTGCCGCAGTGTCTGTGTGTCTGCTTCAAAGGGAGATCCTGGTGGAACCCATGGGGATCCCAGACCAGTGTGGGTGCTTGCAGGACAGCTCATTCTGGTCAGCAGAGGGTGTCTGGAAGTGTACCCAGAGCCCAGGGTGGCTCTGGTGCTACTGAGACTGTGCTCTTGAGGAAGGAGGGTGTGTGTCAATGGACGTGTGGTTGACAGCTTGGAGGGCAGAAATGGTGCCCAGAGCACCACAGTGGCTGAGCCTGTGCAGGCTGAAACACAGTTCTTCATGCCCAGCTGATTCAAACCATAAACCATGGTATCTTCAATGCAGACTTGGCCATCTCTTTCAGAGAGGTTCTGGAATTTGGGAATGTTCATAGCAGAGTTTTTTAATTTTTTTTTTAGCATAAGCAGGCATCACACCTCCTTCTCTACTGGCTTGTTTTGCATGTCCCTTCATCCCAAATTATTTAATGACTTCATTGATGTTGCATTGATTGTATCAGTATACGATCAATGTAAACATCTCCTGTTTACAAAATTCTTTGACTTTGTCCTGCTGTGATTGTATTGGTAGGGTTTGTGGTAGGCTGTGGATTTGATAAAGTCAGGCCCTTATTACATTTCACTGTCTGTTGGATCTATACATGAAATATGAATTGATCATGGGAGTTTTCAGTGGCAGTATACTACATCAAGGTGGAAACCCTGGATCAAGTAAATTACTTGTTTGGGACATTTTGTCCTGTCTTAAAAATACTGTGAGTCTAAGTAGCATTTGAGAGTAGCAACAGGATCTCCCAGTTCCAAGGAATCTTTGTGAGGAATTCTGTGTTGCTATTTTCCTTAGCTCCTTGTGGATGTTCAATTCAGCTTGGAACATTTTTAGCAGAGTATGAGTGTTTATTTTACACCAGCTGCACATGCTTCTTTGCCTTTCTTGTTTACCTAAATGAAATCTGAAGTTGGTCTCAAGTATCTTCTCTTGCTTCTCTGGTCATGGTGAGGAGCAGGGCAAAGAGGATCCCCAAGGAGGGGGATCATCAAACCAAGCAGTGATGTTGAGGTGGGCTCCTGTAGGCATTGGACATCTGAATGTCTCTACGGAGTGTGAGGCATGGTTTATCAGATCTCTAGAACTACCATGAGCTGTACACTGAGTGTGTCTGTATCTTTCTGAGAGCTTTAAAGAGAGTGTGACTTCAAGTGTAGATTTTTACAGAAGAGATTTGTATATTTCCA
Organism: Cardinalis cardinalis; assembly: GCA_014549065.1. Lineage (NCBI taxonomy): Eukaryota > Metazoa > Chordata > Aves > Passeriformes > Cardinalidae > Cardinalis > Cardinalis cardinalis. The sequence continues at coordinate 2,095,186 of JACDOX010000009.1, read as the reverse complement.
TGAACTAAAATTTAGCAGTTACTCAAGAGATGTAATACAAATGATTGAAAGGCGAGTAGCTTTTCTGAAAAATTAAAGATGTCATAGATAGCTGAAGCAAAACTCAGCTTTGAAACTGTATTGTCACTGAAGATAATGAAGGAATATTAATAAATTAATTAATGAATAAATATGTTACATGAAATTGTCCAGAATAATTTTTTTTAAAAAATCTCCACAAATCATCCCTACCAAGTAATGTACAGGCAGAGGCATTCAAGTTGTAGCAGATGTATGAGAGAAGTAAATGCCTCTTCACAGTTGCTGCTGAGACATTTATGTCAGAGCTTGGATTCCATCTTCAGCAGGCTTTCCTGCTCTGATTCTTCTCCTGGGACAGCTTGGTATCTCTTGCACTAAGGAAGAATTGCCACCAACATGACCAGGGTGCCCAATGCTCCAGATATTAAACAGAATGGGGGCAGAGTTTTCTGCTGGCTCAGCTGCTGTGCCCTTCTCAGAAACTCTCTTGCTATGCATATTGTTTATCTCTAGCTATCTTGCAGGCTATTTTACATGGTATAAATGAACATAGTTGTTTTGCAATGGCCATTTATTTGCAGGAAAAGATATAAATCTATTAATTTTGTGTTTTTCCAAGATGGATGAAAATTGCAGAAAAACAGGGCAGACAAATGAATTTAAACTCTATAGAGTCAATGATGTACCATTAATTTGCTGTTATTTTATTTTAGTGCTGTATTAAAATCAAGAAATAAGTTATTGCTTAAAAATTAATTTGTGGAGTTGTTTAATGGGGATTTTGATCTAGACACGGGATACACACAACCTGTTTGTTTCAGCAATGCTTATGATGCCTATTAGCTGCCTTTTGTTTCTCCAACTTCCTTTCCCTCCCTCGGTTTCCGTTTCCTTTCCCATTTATTTCTTAATTTCTCCTGCAACTTTTATGTGCATCTCTACAAGTACTTCCCTCTGCACTGAAGAAGGAATCCTGGGGTTGTCCTGAACGTTTATCACCAGGATCTGTCTGCATTCCTCATAAAGAAGAAAGAATGTTTGGAAGGTGCTTTCGTGTGATATTTAGCTGGCCTATCCCTTAGCTGGGGGAGCTTTGAGAGGTGTGCAGGTTCTTGTCATCAGCATTGATGGAAAGTGGCAGTTCCTAACACAGAAATAAATTGTGGCTGGATAAAAGAAGACAAATACATGTGGTCCAAAGGAAATGTTATGCACATGGAAGGCAATTGAGGTATTTGGCAAGAGCAAGGATATAGGATTAAGTCTTTGAATCCGCAGAGATGCTGGGCATTTAAGTTAAAGCTGCTGCAGGGGGAGGGGCTTCATGTTTATTGCTAACATTGATAAACTTTATTGTCTGGGTTTTGGTATTTCCTTAAGGACATATGGCCCTCTTGCTCCAGTAACTCTCCTGCTATGCATACCACATGCTACAGTAATAAAAATTATGCCAACTTTGTACTCTCTCCTTCAAATGAAACTAAGTAACATTCAAATTGCTTGAAAACTCCTGCTGTTGTATAAGAAGAATGAAATGTGGTCTGCACAGCCCTGTGTGCAATGATCTTTTCCATTTAAATCTGTTTTGTGGAGTGCTGAAATAGAGCAGAGCAATCTATCCAGTATTGTTTCTGATGTGTATAAAAAAGACTTAAACTGGAGCAAGAGCATCTGTATATAATATGCAAATTTAACCTCCACTATTTTCAGTCCAGTTAGAGCTCCTTTGTGCTGTGAATTTTATGTATTGATATAGATTTTTATTATAATTTTTACTTGTGACACTATAATAAATATGAGATTTTAGGGGAATGTTTGGATCATGTTCTGTTTGTTTGTTACAAAAAAAATGTTTGTTTAGTTTTGTCTCCAGCATGTTATTGATGATATTTGAGCTTAAAAAAATAACAACAATTTGGCCTTCTTTTTATTTGCTAGCAACTACTGCTTGTCTTTTCAATAGCAATAGAGGGAAATTTTTTCCTCTCTGTTTTCTTGTGAAGTTGTATTGGCAATTAAGTTGTGTATTTGGAAAGCAGAAGCATCACTGCACAGCAATCAGCTCCTAACTGAATGTAATAATGTCTTTAGGGAACCAAAGGACATTGTGTTATATAGTTTTCATCATCTTTTTTGAGCTTTGGAGTGATAAGCAGCTTGTTCTTAGGGTTAGTTATGAAAGACTGAATTGGATTTGAGCTCTGGTTGTTGCCATTTTGACTGATGCTTGGTAATGATTTTGTTCCCAAGGGTTTCTTCAAAATACCGATCAGACAACATGTTTTGCACACAACATTATGGCACTTCCCAGGAACATTTTTTTAAGCAAATTGCATGTTCTGGTAGCATTACATATTTTGTGGTTGTGCTTCTGAGCCCGTCTTTGTCAAGGTTTTATTTTAAATCGTAATGATTAATCAGAGAGGCAGGCTGAGTTGTTGGGATTTTTATGTATTGCAAAGGGAGATTAGATTGTGAAATAGGCTGTTGTCTATGGACTGGCTTACAGAAATATTTAAGGTTTTACAAATCTGGGGTTTTTTCCTTTAAATATTGGCTTGATGCCTGTTGTACTGTGTTCACTCAAAAACACAGCTATAAATAATTATGTACAGAATTCATTATTCTTCTGCTTTCCTCTAAGGACTTTTGCCTAGCTGTGTAATTACCTATTGAATTTTATAAATGGTAAAACTAAGATTTGCTCTAAAAACCAATTTGAAAATATTGACTTAGTTTTGCTCATAAACATGCCTCTTAATCGTGATTTCACCAGAGAACTGGGCCGTGTCAGAAATGTTTTCCTCTTGTTTTAATTGCTTTTTTTCTTCCAGATGTAGAGCTTAGCTTTGATTTTTAATTTTTTTTCCCTTTTCATGAGGGGAAGAGCTTATGTATTCAGCTCATAGATGCAGCCTGCCCGTGAGGCTATGCATTTACAGGCTGAGCCACAAAGAACTGGTGTAGAGTGGGCACAGATATTAGCTTTGCTCTTCATGCCCAGTACTAACAATCTTAGACTGAAAACCTGCCTGAATTTAACCTGCTAGGACATTTCCTGCTTCTTGAAGCAGCTATGTGAGCAAGATTGTGGCTAGCCAGAAGATCTAAATAAGTAATTACAAATAGGGCTCATTTGCCTATTAATATATTCTTACATCCTTTGTGGGCTTCAAATTATGAGACATGTTTTGCTTGTAGAGAGAAAAAGGAGCTTTGCAGACTTGCCATTAGCTTTTACCCATAAATAAATGAGGTATGTGAAGCACTTTTAGAGGTATTGTGCAAATACTGATTATAATACATAAAAATATGTACCTGCTGAGCTCAATTTTCTCGTCTCCTATTTCTGATGCGAATGTCCGGAGTTGTTCTGTTAGTCTTTTTCTGGTCTCTTTCTGCAGATTTCACTGAAAGCCACATCAGTGATTCTTGTGCCCTGTGCTTGCTATTGTGGTTGCATTGAAGCCTTACACAAGTGATAAATTCTAGAAAGTCTGCTTCTTTCAAACACATTAAAACTGTTATTATTGTGGTGCCCTATGTTTTCCACCATAAATTTTAAGTTATTAAAAGAAATGCATTGCACTTGGATAAAGCCAACTTACAGTGAGTTTGGCATAGGGAGTGTGGTGTCTGTACTTCTCTGTTCTTCGGGTGACAGTGGGAGCAACCAAACTTCCCTCTGCAGGCCAGTGTGTGTGACTTCAAATCCTGGGCAGGCACTGGAGTTTCAGGGTGACCTGCTGCTTGTGGCTGAGAAAAGTGAATCAGCTCTTAGTCAAATCCACTGAGACTGCCTGTGTTGTGATGCTACTCCAGGAGTAGTACTGGCATGGGGAAGCAGCTGTTTTTTGTGTAGTTCTTGTTGTGTGAAGTATACCAAGTTCACAGCAGGGTGAAGAACTTGGAGCAGTGCAGGTATTCATAAGAATGTGTCAGTTCAGCTGTTGATGTAGAGTTCCATTTATGGCTCATAAATGAATAAGTAAATTGTTCTCAGTTCCTCAGTCGTGGTAAAAAGCAGTTGGATGGGGAGTAGGGGGAGGAAGGACAGCTTTTGGAAGAGGCCTGGGTTGGGAAAATGGGGCTGGAGGAGGGGAGGTTGGAGAAAAGGACTTTCCCTTCTGATGGCACTTGTGGAGCTGCAGACTTGGGGGAAAAATCACATTAGGCTCATTGAGCTATAGATTTCCTTGGCTGTAGTAAGAGTTTGAAAAGTCTCCTTTTTTGGCCTGGAGAGAATAGAACAGATGCCCCTATAAAGCATGGGATTTTGGCAGGCATGACTGGAGGGGAGATGGCTGAGAAAAAGCTGTCAGAAAGGAAGTTCATTTGTGGACTTCAGTTCTTTCATGGGCCCTTTTTTGCCTCAAATGGTTTCTAAGAATAGAAGTCAAAATGTTGCCATGTGTTTAAAAAAAGCCCCACACACCCTCTAACCAAAACAAACAGGCAAAACATCTTAATGCTCTTCTGACATGTCCGTTTATGCTTCTTGTAGCAGGGTAAGAGAAAATTATGGGGGGGAGCAACTAAATGTAATTCTTTATAAAACACAGAAGGGTAGGAGCTCTCTTTATAGCCTCGAATGGGTGTACATATTTGATGTTACTCTGCAGGCAGCTGAAGTCAACACATCCTTTTCCAAGGAGCAGTGGAAATTTTGAAGGTGGGGCTCCTACCTGATGTCTGCTGAGAGGGTTGCCAGCATTGCTTTGGAGCTTGCTAAGATGATGAGTGGGTGGTGAGAGGTGTCTGAGAGGTCAAATGTGGCCTGCTGTGAGAGAACAAGGGTGATCCAAGCTCTGAAGGGGGTTGGGTGGCATCCCTGGGGGGAGGGGGGGCAGCTGAACTTCCTTTGGCATTCCCAATGCTGCTGGCTATGTGCTTCTCTGGTTCTGTCAGGGAGAGGAGGAATGGGGCTTTCCAGTTGCTCGGTGTCTGCCACAACCATCACATAGTCACATTTGGCAGCATCAGATCTGTCATTTTGTCACAGCCTTCAAAAGGTGTGACAGGACTCGTGCTTGGCTGAGCCAGGGGGGTTCTGTAGGTGACAGAGCTGCCTCCCTGCAAGGAGGGTGAGGAGGAGGAGGCAGGGGCTCAGTTGTTTGGGCAGGCAGAGGTGTGAGGTGTTTTTAAGCATTTAGTAAAACTGCTGAAGCATTTTTGGTAAAGATTCAGTTGGAAACTCTTCTATCATAGTGGATGGCCCATGGAATGATCAGAAAGCCTAAACTGGGTTAGGCTTAAGCCTTTGTCTTTGGCCAGGTACCTTTATAGCTGCTGAGTGCTCTCTGACTGTGTCCATCTTTCAGCTTTGTTCTAATCAGAGTGGGCTTTGCAAGAGCTGAACCTCTCAAAAGCCTTGGAGCTGTGCTGGGAACCTCCTTGTCTTTGCCAGTATTTGCTGCTTCCTTGTGTGGGGTATAGCAGTTTTTCCTTTTTCCATGGAAAAACTACACAGTTGTAAACAGTTAAGATCAAAATTAGGAATAGGACTGAATGAGAATCAAGTGTTTTGTTTTATTTTGTCCCCTGCTTCTCCCAGAAAATTCAGTGTGGTTTCTAGTTCTTGTGTGCAGCATTGTCTATAAATTTGTGGTGAGATGCAAGGTTTATTGTATGCTATCACAGATGTCTTATAGTAAGTACAGACATACAAAATATCTGCAATGGAAGAAGGTATCTGATGCATATATTTAATTATAGTGAATGCAGAGATCGTGAAAATGTTTTATGAAGATAAATGCAGTATTTTTACAACTTTTACTTATAGGCCTATCTCGTTGGAAATTTTTTTAACAAGACCTTAAAATATGGGGGTTCTTTTTAGAAAGAACATATTTTAATTCACTTGCAAAATTCGGTTTATAATTACACTTAGATGCATCATAAGCAATTGTTAAGTTCCTGAACTGTTTTCTGTAATTTTCAATATCGCATTAATTTTCAGGGTTTGCATTTACACTGTGTGGTTTTGATTGGGAACAAAACACCTAACACAAGGGAACAGTTTGATCCTCTGTAAAGCAAATGTCATCTTCTGCTCCAAAATGCAGGCAGATTCATAGGAAAATAACTGCTGTTTGGCCAATGTGCAGCAAGCTGCTTCAGTTTCTCTCCGTCGTGAAGATGAGCTGCTCTCAGTTGCTGGCAGGGCTCAGGGAGTAAAGAAAGATCCTTTGCAATTAGCCAGGGGGATTTACTGAATCTTTTGTTTTTCACAGTACTCCACCAGTACCTTCCTGCTTCTACTCAGGAGTGCTTAGTTTCGTCCCTCACTAATAGATTCACTGCAAAATATACATGCCATTTCTGTTTAGTTAGTCACAAAATTGCCAGTTTTATGGACAGTTGCAGCAGAGAGCTGTCTTCTCTTGGGCTCTGTGTTTAGACAGTATTTCCAGTGCTGATTATATGTTCCTGTATACTTGAATGTTGCTTTTTTTGTGTGATCTCACTCAGACTTTGCTGGAATACTAGGTTCATTGAAAAGATTTATGCTTCAGTACTTTTTAAATTAATTGTAAATCTTCTCAGGAATTTAATTTTTTTTTTTGTATCAAATTATAGAGTGACATCCATGTGAGCACAATTTAGTGAATGTTGTTTCCACTGATGGTCACATAATATTTTAGTTCCCAAATATGGCTGGCCTGAAAAAGATTAGGACCTTAAGCAAATCTATGTATATAAAACCACTTCTTTAAAATCTGATATTGTAGAATATATGAGTTCTTTTTCCTCTGCCAAAGGAAATAAGTAATTAATAATATTCTTAAGATGTGCAATATTAATTCTAAGCACCATATAAACCTGTAGTCCTCTATGTGTTAAATGCTTTTAATCAGATGTTTTAATCAGATGGTTTACTAATAGGATAATCAGGTCTTGGATAGGAAAGAGAAGTAATTTCTGCAAGCAGGCAGGGAACTGAAAGAGGGAAAGATGGATGAAGTGAAAAAGGCATGAGAAAGATGGAGTAAAAAGGAGAAATATAATTATACATGCTTTTGATATTCTTCCTCCTGTTGTCTCCACTGATGTTCCCAAGTTTTCAGTTGCTTTGCAGATTGAACCTGGGGAGCCTATTGCAGGATGAAATTTAGCTTTCTCTTTTATGCCAAATTACCTTTAATTGCAATGTCTTTTATGTTAGAAATATACCTTTAAGCTATGGTTGATCAGATGGCTCTCAAAAGTGTCCTTATCAGATCCCACTTTTGCAGGGACTGAGCTGAAGGCAGGCATCATTGCTCCTGTAGAAACAGTGAAGCACAGCTAGTTGGGTTTATTTTTCCTACAAATGGAGGAAAGTACAGCATATGTTCAGTTATCTGCCCTTGCTACTTTTCTAAAAAACGTGTTATTGCATGTGTAGTTCTCTGAAAAATCAATCACTTTGTCCAACTTCTTTGACCTTATTTATTTTTTAGGAATCCTTTTGAAAACAGTAATGTGTCAAGGAAATGTTTGTTTATAATAAGGAAAGATTAAAGACTATTTCAGCCTTGTCCTTGAAATAATTGCTGAGAAAATTGCCAGAGTTAGTAATAGAGTTTAATCAGGAGTTGGTTGGTTTTAAACACCTCTTTCAAGATTAGCTACAATTTATCCATCATCTGCCCTTTAGACTGAAATGGGAAAAGGATGCTTTCCTAAGCTGATTGTATTGTTAAAAAAAAAGCTGAAATAGTATGCTATATTTCCCATCCTAAGGAGAAGTGATGTTTGCTCAAACTACATAAACAGTCTGAAGATATTAAAGCTTAAAATGTGTAAAATCTACATGTTCCTGTTATTATCTAAGAAAAGTGAACAGTATTAAAGTGCTGTTGCAAAAAAATGAAAGCACATCAATAGACTTAAACAATTACATTGTTACTATACTTTGAAATCTGAAATTAGAAAATTAATCAACACTTTATGCAATAAATAAGTGTGATGTTAAATTATGGTGTTGAGATAAAGCCTTGGAATGAGATGACAGAGCCAAGTGAAAGAGAGACAGCATCATTTTGAGGCCCAAGAAGCAGTGATTCATTGGAGATAGTCTGGAAGAATTGGCAGTGTTCCAGGTGATTTTTTTTTTATGGAAATAACTTAACTCTGAAAGTTGAAGATTTTTTTCTAGTCTTACTGATTAACTGCTGATAAACAAGAGCTACTTAGAACAATACTTGAATTTTTTGCACAGTTCTCAGCCTCCATTTGATATTTATTTATTTTAGAAAGATTCCTGGCTGTTTGAAGCACATAGGAGTACCTCATTTTATCTTTCTTGCAAATTTTTCCTACTCAGAGTTCAACTCACAACTTACTTAATTTGGTCCTGTAATATGCCTAAAAGTCAACGTGATGTAGTCCTGTTTAGCACAGCATTTGGGATTTAATCTGGTATTCCTTCTCTGAGAAATCTGCTCTCTGCTGTGGCAAAGTTCACTACTTCAGCCCAGAGCTCAGTCCTTACACTTAGAAAATCCTTTGGTCTCCTGTGACATGTGATGTCACACTCTCTTTGTTAACATACACCCTCTATTTTCTCTTAAAGCAGGGTCTGCTAAACCTAGGGTATTTCCAGCATGCATCAAGTGTATATCGTTTGGAGAATGTCCAATTAGTTCTTAAATATTTGGAAGGGTAAATGGAGCCCAAAACCACTGGAAAATGTGTATTTTTGATAATACATCTCCTGCTTGTAACTATGGTTGTTTGATTGTTGATGTGGCAAAGCACTTGTGGGTTTCTTGCATTTAGCATGGAGCTACTAATAGCCAGGGGAAATGAAGAGATGAAATAATAATGAAAACCACTGTTCCAGTGTTTGCTTCATTAAATAAAAGAGAGAAAGTTCATCCATGGGAATAAGCATGCGATGTTAGGATTTGGGGAGATGCGTGCATCATTTGTCCTTTTATCAACGCTGTAAAACAAAAGCCCCAGCCCCAGTTCTGAAGGGACTCTTTGCTGATGGTTCCCTTGGGATTGCTCCGAAATGAATCTCCTTATACTGTGCTTCTGACTAAAGACTGCAGCATTTGGTCAGAGGGTGGCATTGATCTTTTATTTTCCTAATTTTTGTGCTGTGAAGTACTAACCTGTTTAGACTTGCCAGTGCTGTTGCTTCTGCAGGCTGTTTGCAAGTAAAGACCGACCTTGGCCAGATTAAATTGTTATCTCTGCTGTTTCCATGACAGTTTTAATTTTCCCCCATTGGAAAATCTGTAGTCATCTTAAAATACTGGATCAATTTACGTGTCCAAAAAGAAGAGTCCTTGATTTAGACATCAAATGACCTCCTCTTACTGCTTGAATATTTGGTAGATGGACTTGGGGGAAATCCTACCTGTAGGTTGTAAAAATTTAAACAGAAAGTTTCTGGGCAGACTTGGCAGCATACATAAGATTTCATTTTTCACGTTAGGAAAGTTCACTGTATTTATGAAAACATTATTCATGTTTTATCAAAACACATGCTTGAAGTCAAGCAGATGCAACTAACAGTTAATCTGGCAAACATTTACCTCTGCTTGCTCTGAGTACCACTCAGGGATTTTTCTCTGCTATCTCTTTACAAGGGTTTTTGAAAGGTCTCACCAATGTGGTACTGCCATCTGTGGAACAGACCTTAACTTGGTCTTATTTGTACTAATGGACTTCCATTTCAAGTCTGTTTAACTGTGTATGCATAACTAAATTTTTCTGTGAAAGTGGTATTTTAGTGGTCATTCAAGAGTTGGAAATACAGTTTCCCTTGTATTTTCAGGAAGACAGGATCTGCCTGAAAATGCATCATCAGTTTTATTACGTAAGTTATCCCCGAAACAGAACACCATGAAAATATGAAATGTATATAAACCCCATCTCTGCCAACTTGGGAAAGTGCTTTTCATTGTTTTGCACTTGTTTGGCAGAAATGTTGTCAGCCACGGGGCCAAGGAGGCACCCTGAGACAGGAGGGTGAGCTGCTGGAGAGCCATTTTTCAATGCTGCAGCTCCCAGACTGTGCTTGTGCTGCTTTGCTGGGCCAGTGGGGCTGCACAGGCTGCTCAGCTGGTGCAGAGGGGGGGTCTGGCTGCTCTGTCCCAGCAGTGTCCTCTCCAGCCCCATGTGGTGTTGCTTGAGTGCTGCTTGGGTCAAGTGCTGCATGCTGCTTTAGAGGACTGTAGGAATGGTCCTGGGGGTTTTTCCTATACACAGGACAGCCCCTGGCTGAAGAGTGTGGTTGAATCATGCCAAAAGCCATCAAATGTGGGTGCCATAGTCCCACCAGTTTTGCCCACACTGTGAAAAGCTCCTGGGTTGGGAGCACACCCTGTGTGCAGCATGGCAAACGGAGATGCACATAAACACCATTGCCTTTTTCCTCACCCTGCAGTTTCCCTGGAGGGGAAGCAGTTTCCAAGGAGGCCCAAACTGCTGTGTGTTCCAGAAGTTTCTGAGTTTGGGCAATGGCTGGACCATTTTCTCCCTGTGACTGCTGGACATTTCTCCCACACACTGACACGTCTTGTTGGCATGGGTGTCCCCAGCTGCTAACAGGAGACTTCAAATCCTGTTTCAAAAGAATGTTTTAATGAAAAATGTATTGGAAATCATGAAGTCATCAGGTGTTAAGTATGAGATAGGTCAGGAAGCAGACAGAAATGGAAATGAAGGTAATGTGTCAGCACAGAGAAGAATTCCCAGCCTTTGTAAGCAGAAAACCCAGAATACCAGGGTGAACAATGGGAAATTTTCCCACTGTGGCTACAAACGTTTTACAGGGCCCATTTGCTGTATAGGATGTTCTAGGGATTAGAACCAATTTATCAGATTGCTAGCAGTCTGTTGTTTGTTAGGTCTCTAGGCACCATAAATGAGGGTGACTGAGGCATTTGGCTAAATGTTGTTTGCTCCTTATATGGTATATCATTGCCATTTAAGAGAGTATCTATTAATTACTATCCACTTATGCAAACTTGTCTCTTTTTTCTTGAGAAGATAGGGTACAATTTGAACTATTCTATTTTAGAATCTTTTTTTTCCTTGCTTTTATCCTGATTTTCTTAGGAGAAATGGAGAACCTGGTACATAGTCTGTGTTGCTTAGCTAATTTTTCTTGCCTCCAGTGGATGCTGTTGGCATTTAGCAGGGAGAGAAGTACTTTTTGAGCTCATCAGAGATAGCAGCATTCTTGTGTGTGCTTGATGGTTATGGAGACAGACCATCTCTTCCAGAAGTTGATTTCTATTGCCTAACTTGGTCTTGTGCTCTGGACTGCTCTCCAGAAGAAGGAATTGTAGTCCCACTGAATGCAGGGAGAACATCAAGGAGCTGGCTTTCTCCTTTATCTGCCTGTGGTTGGTCGCTGTGAATAATCTCTCTTGCCCATACCTGTGTCTGATGCTCAGGCTTTCTTCTTGGCTGATGTTTCTGGAGCTGTTTAGCATTAATAGCACCTGTTTAGCTATTGAGCACAGATTCAGCACACATAGCTATAGTGTTTTCTGTGTCTGTACATCTTATTTCAATGGAAACCTTTTGCATCTGTTCTAATCATATGTTCTGATACCTGTGGGGCGTAGAATACAGCAGCACATAAGCTGTTTTTAATTGCATTGCTGTTCAGTGTTTAGGAGTGACTCATTGCTTTGGAGACTGAGTTGATAAAAATTTTGCACATCACATTAATATAATACTGTAATTCCTGAGAAACATTACACTGAAAAGCCCATTGTTCGGATGGTGCATGGTAACTTTTACTCTATGGAATAGGACTGTGGTCTCCATGAAACAATCCTAGGTATAATTTTCTAGCAAATAAAAATAGAACACAAAGACTTTACAGAAACCAAAAAAATGATGCCTAAGAACTCAGACCTCAAGGAAAATTGGATCAAGAGTTTTAAGAGGCTTCAATTTCATTCTGTTAGTCATATGATTCATTGTTATTAATATCAACCTTGAAGCTTTTCTGAACAGTGACATTTTTCTTTCTTTTTCTATATAAATCTAGTAGATTGATGACAACCACCTCATTGACCAAGAGATTGGTTTTAAAACTATTTTAAAGCTCTTGTTTTATGTAGTGGTAGTCCATAAAGGGACAGAATAGCAATAGTAAAAAAAGGATAACCTTATGTATCTTTGCTCCCCTTTAGTTTTATGATTCTCACTTAGACCAAATTTTTAATGCAGAACATAGTGAGCTACTTCTAAAATTTTTAGAACCAAATTGATTATCTTCTTGTTTCACTATTTGTTTTTACTTTGTCTTGGAATACAGTGTCTCATGTCTTCCCTGCTTCCCTCCCCCTCCCAAAACCCCAACCCCAAAAGAGCTAATGAAGGGTCCCTACAAGCCATTTTTTTATATAAGAAGTTTTTAAGGTGAGGAGAAACTGAAAATAATGTTTGATGTGACAAACAATTATTCCTAATATTAATTGTAATGGAATGTGTGTATTGTAGGAATGACAAGCAAAAAAGTAGGAAACAAAAGCAGTGGGGAGAGCACTGTAAAACAGTGCTCTTGTCTGGGGCAAAAGCTTGGTGTTTGCTGTAACATCCTTCAGGATAAGTGCCAGAGTTTGCAGCCTTTTTGTATCTTCTGGGAGTAATATTTTTGGTGTAGTTAAGTTGCTATGGTAATATACTAAGAATGAAAATTCTGAATGTGGTAAAATGTATGGACAGCTCTTAACTTAAGCCACACTCCATGGTTGTAATTTTTTTAATGCTGTAAGAAGACAGCATGATGAATTGCACATGTGAATGAAGCTGAGCTTTCCTTTTTTTATCCATAGGATATGTGTGCGTGTGCGTGCGTGTGTGTGTGCGTGTACTTGCTTTATTTCTTTTTGTCTGCAGGACATAAAAGTAGTTTTCTTGCCCTGAAGTTGTGGGCAGACTGGTGGGCACTTGATGTGTGAATTTAACCTACATTTTCTGAAGGGCAGTGGTCCATGAGTTGCAGTGATTACTTTTTTTTCAGCTCATGTAAATTACATCTGCTCTGTTCAATGTTGTGTGCATTCCAGGGACTTTCTGTTTATTGCAAGTACAAACTAGGCACAGAAACTCCAATTGAGGAAATATTTCTTTAACTTCCTATAATTTGAGATTTTGACCTCCAGTTTTACATGCAATTCAGTTTAGTAGGTGGTGTTTTAATGTGTTTTGGTTCAAGATAAAGAAATATAAATGAGTAAGTGCGGAACAGGTAAATTGTGTGAACATAATTAGCTGTAATTGTGGGAGAATATTGCATAGAATGCAAGCTTTGTTATTTGTGAGTGTGATTTCCCTGATCCTGATGAAATGCAGACTTAATAGACACAAGTGAAAGTGGCTGTATCTTGGAGGAAAGGCTCTTGCTCCCTGGAAGCAGAGGCAGCTGATGCCTTGCAGTGACCAGTGTTGCAGGTCTGCATGGGCTGTGAGCAGCTGTCCTGTTACACTGAGGGGGTGTAGAGGCACTGGCTTGTAAACTAGTACATCCTAATCTTAATCTTTTTGAGTCCTACTTTGTTTCATAGTACTTTAGGCCATTGGCATTTGATTTTTTTTATCCTGTGAGTTAAAATCTAGCTACTATGTTAAGAACAATAATAAAAGAAGTGTCCATCATTTACTGAAGAAAATCTAAAATTGTATGCATTGAAGATTTTTATAGTAATTTTTTACATATATATTTATTCAAAACATGAGGAAAACAAATTCTGTTTGCCCTACTAGTGCTCTCCAGCAGTTCTACATCTAAGCTTTGTGTGTTGCTCCAAAGTTGCTGTGCTCTAGGTCTTTCCCTTGCTGCCTCCACACCACATTGTGTCATCCACCTGTTTCTTTAGCTGATAACATACAGCTATTCACAAAACATTGATCAAATTGGTGCCATTGAGTAGTGTTCTTAGTATATCTTTAAATCTGGAGGCATGCATTTTTTCTATTCGTTGTAGAGACCTTTTGCTAGTTCTTTATTTATTTTACCTGTGGAATAACCTGGACTTTCCACCACGATCTAAAAATGCTGGCTGCCATGCTAAACTACTACAGGCTTGTGAAAGTTAAACATATTTCATTTTTATTCTTGCTTTTGTGGGAGTTTTAGATACACAGACTGGTTCTGGTCATGATGCTTTTAATTTATGGCTTTGTTTTTGCTTGACAAGAAAGGAAGCCAAACTCTATAAGAAAATAAAATGTTCTCTTCTCTGGGATCAAGATGCATTACATGTAATATATTATGCAGAAATCTGTGCATTGTTTTCAAATCATGTGTGTTTATTTCCAAAACTAAGCAAAATTGAATATGAACTGTAATGGAATAAAATAATGAAAGGATGAGGATTTTAAAGTTTTCTCAGTAATGTCAAAAGTTAACATGCTAGTTTCTGTTCTTAGATATGGGAGGCATCACCAAAAGTATGTTTTGATACCATTGTTATTATGAGACCAAGTGGCATTTTTTCTTTTAATTTTCCATGTATTTTTCTCTGAGTAATCTAATAGAATTATCTTAATGTCCTTAATATTTTAGATACAGATGCTGAGATAGATATTTATCCGGACAATTTGTGAAAGGCACTGAGACATGTGTATGTTATCCTGAAAAAATAATCATGGACTGACTAAAATTAACTCCCATTGGCTTGTTGTTTCATTTGCATGCTAAGCAATTAAAGAAAAAAATTGTTTTACTGTTAGTCTGCATGCATTGTTTAATATCTACCAGGTACAACCTCTTCTGAATAATTCTGCAGGAAAATAGTTGAGCTGTATTAGCAATATTAATAATATGATTGTAATTACTGATTGATTACTAATGATTGTACCAATTATCAAGTTGCCATAATACTTTCATAATGGAACCTCATTTATGTAACTTAAGTTTTTATACATATACTTCTACTTTAAGAAATATGGCAAAAAAGGAATTTTCTTTTTTCTTAAAAGAAAGTAAGCAAATATTTTTTATTGCAATTCTGTTAGTTTGGAAAATTACTAATTAAACACATTAAATTGATTGAAGATGTAGGCAGGTTTGCTGTTTGCTTTTCTGTGTGTCCTTTCCATTCAACTTTTCTAATACCACATATTTCCTTACCTGCATTCAATAGGCGATCTTCTTATCAGAAGCTTGCATCATCTTATACTTAAACTGGATTAATCTAGTTAGTGAATTCCTACCACAGTATGTCATGTTTGGTGTACCACTAAATGGAATTCTCACTGTGTAACTCTCCTTCTTCATGTTACTTGAGCTTTGAGCCTGAGAGTTCCAGCAGTGTTCTGAGTCCCACCACGCTGGTCAGGGTTTGAAGGTCATAGATCATATGATTGTTTGGGTTGGAAGGGACCTTTGAAAATCATCTAGTGCTATCCCAATAAGCAGGGACATCTTCAAATGGATCAGGTTGCTGAGAGCCATGTCCAGCCTGGCTTTGAATGTTTCCTGGTATGAGACATCCTCTCTGGGCAACTTCTTCCAGTGTCCCACTGCCCTCATCCTGAAAGTGTCTATCTTGCATGTAGTCTAGATGCCATGTAGTCTGAGAGGTAGTTTCCTTCCCATCTCCTCTGTGTGTTCTTTAGGATGCTTGCACAGTGGTAGAAATTTCTTTCCATGCCTGTTCCTGTCCCCATTTTGGAGTTACTTTGAGCTCTAGGGATGATTACTGGAAGCGTCAGAAGGACTCCTTGGACCACACTAGTATCAATGAACTAAAGCTCAGTAATCCAGAGTCATTTGTATCAGTTTTGGCTCTGTCTCACCCCTGCAATTCCTAGAACTCTCTTCTCAGAGGACCCTCTGTTCTATTTTTTGCCCATAAGTCACTGCTAAGATAATTCTTTCAAGTAAAATGAAAACTATTCTTTAATAGATGAAGCTCATGAGCGGAGTAGGAGGTTGCTCAGAGCGGTGATTTTACAATAGGGCTGTTTTTAAGCAGATGTGTTTCCTGTTTCATTCCCTGGCTGGGAGCAGGTTCAGGTGTCTGTAACCATTCCCTGCCAGGGCTGATGTTATCGTCACCAGGCTCCCTCTGCAAGGAGCGCTCTGTCCTGCTCCACACCTGGGTGGGCGATGGAATCTGCTCTTGGAGGTGAGACAGGGGGCCCAATGCTGGAGAGGCTGCAGGAATCAAATACTTCAGATGTAGAGGATACTCTAAATCTTAGACCCAAGGATGAGCTGGAAACAATTCCTGTGGAAGAAATTCAAGACATTAAACCTGAGGATTTGCAGGAATCTGCTCCTTCTGAAGCAACTCAGGACCCTAAACCTGGGAGTGGACAGGTATAACAAAGAGATAATGGTAGATTAACATCTGGGGCATTTTTAAAGTTGCAATAATGTATTTGTTAGCACTTATAAGCATACTCTTTTTCAGTTATACTTGAGAAGGCTTGCTTGGATTTTGTGGATTCAGCCTGTTATTTCTTGAGGTTGTAACTGTCAAGCCCTGGAAAGGTGGTGCAGATCATGGGAACCCTTTTTTCTTTAACTAGGCAAAAGTTTATGTATGCCACTGTCATCTTCGGGGGGGTTGAGTGGAATGAGAGTATCTGTTGCAAGCTGACCTACATAGCCAACTTACAGGTGTAATTCTGAGCACTATCCATAATGGATAAATTCAAGCTATTCTAATATGAGAAGAACTTTTGTGTGCAGTTGAAATTACTGGCCTCAGTTGAGAGTGAGGCTAGAAATATGATTGTTCCTATCTGTGGTATTTTTAGTGTTGGTTTCTCTGCAGAAAATTGCATTCTATTTGATATCACAGTTTGTGGAGAAACGTGAATATTGAGGGCTTCAAGTAGAGTAGGTGTAAAATAGGCTTTCTTCATTGGAACAAACTTAAATTATTTTTCAGTGTTGCTCCAAACAAGTGAAGAAAAGATCTCAGGAATAGGAGATACGCTTTGATGACTGGTCCTGGTGATCTGACCGTTCACTGCAACAGAAATCTTTGCTTTTCTGTGCTGCGAGAAGCAGATGTCCAAAATTCTGGACTGGGTTGTTGGCCAGAAATTTTTTCATCTTAATGTTTCTCTATAAAATTTTCCCATTTGTATGAACGGTTCAGCTCTCAGTGCAGTAGGCATTTGAAACATCTCCTAAGTGCCAGGTGAGTGTCCTACCCAGCAAGTATTTTCCTCCAAATCAGTAGTCTAGATCTATCAGAAGCTGGATCTCAGCCTGCTGTCTACATCCTGAACTGGTGTCTTTCTGTTTCTTAAATATTTGTTTTGTGGTAAATACTTTGAGTTTCTTTAATCTGAAATTTTAACTGGCCGTCCTATCTTGAACTTGAGAAGTCTGTCCCAAAGAAACTTTTGTTAAAAATATCATATTGTTGCTAAAAGTCTAGCGAACAGATTGACTGCTTTTGTCTGCTGGATTGTTCTTTTGAAAAACTCTTAAATCAAGAAATGTTAGGAAGAATTCCATGTCAGAATGAAAAGATGACTCTTGTTTCTGGATGAAAGAACAATTAATAATACAACAAGAAAATTATCAAGCGCCTCACAACAATTCACGAATCTGAAAACATTTCTTACAGAGTGCCTTGACTCTGCTGGAAAATATGAGTTTCTATGTTGAGGGTTTTCTTCTTTCTTGTTGAAGGTTTGAGTCTTAGGGCAAAGGGTCAGGGTGAAATGGTTGTCACCTTAACCAGTGTGACACGCTGTCACAGTTGGCAGCAATGCAGTTCCATGCAGCTGCTCCTCGTTCCCCCGGCATTGGGTTTGGGGAAGGAATCAGAAGGGAAAAAGGTAGAAAACTTGTGGGGTGAGGTAAAAACAGTTTAATAGGAAAAGGAAAAGCAAAAGCCACATGCACAAGCAAAGCAAAACAAGGAATGAATTCACTGATTCCCAAGGGCAGGCAGGTGTTCAGCCGCYTCCAGGAGAGCAGGGCCCCATCACTTGGGGGTGGGGACTTGGGAAGGCCAACACCATCACTCCAAATGCTCCCCCTCACTTCCTCTTTCTCCCCCAAACTTTGTATACTGAGCATGATTTAATAGGGTCTGGAATATCCTTTTGATCTCTTTGGGTCACCTGTCCCTGCTGTCTTTCCTTGAACCTCCCATGCACCCTCATCTCCCTTGCCACTGTGACAGTATGAAAAGCAGAAAAGGCCTTGGCTCTGTGTAAGCTCTGCTCAGCAACAAAAACATCTCCATATTATCAACCCTGTGTTCAGCACAAATCCAAAACACAGCCCATAGCAGCCCCTTGAAGAAAATCAACTCTACCCCATCTGAAACCAGCAGATGTGCAAATACTCGGTATTTGGAGAACAAATGCTTCTGAAACAGGGCTTTCTTTCTATTTCTAAAAATGATTTCTTGGTATGAACAGACTCTAAATCTTAGCCTTTAATAATTGATTTTCCTATTGGTCAAATAACTTCCTAATTTACTAAATGAAAAAAATTAAGTGTGAGGGGATTCTGAAGTTGCGCTTTAACAGTGAATCTTTTATATTTCTTTATCCAGGTAACATTCAGTGTTGCTGAATATAAGATATGATTGATTAATGAGCAGTTGTGATAATGTGTCCTATATTCTTGAGGCTGGTTTTTAATGCCAAATTATGAGGAAGTCAATCCCACTGGGCACCTTCAAATATGGAGTCACGAAAAGGCAAGGGTTATTTTCAAAACACTGAGATTTAATCTTGGCATAGTTTATTGCTTTTCTCTGATGCTTCTGAGCATACATTTTCAGAACAGAGACATACAGCTCTGTGCAAGCACCATTTTGGCACATCCCTCCCCTTTTCTTTGTTTAATAGCTGGGAACAGTTCTTGCTGTTTAGTTCTGTAATGTTTCCTGAGTTCTTTTTGCTGTTGCTGACTTCATGTGCGGAACCTCATGTGTTTCAGGATTGTATGTGTACATGGCCCCTTTCAAAATGAAACAATTATGTTGATAGAGTTGAAAACTTCTTGGCACATGTACAGGAGTTCTTTGCTTATATTCAGAAGGTCTTTTTACTGTTTTTAAAGCTCAGCTAAAGTACATCCCAATATTCTTTAAGGTCTCTGAACATTTAATTTAGCTAAAGAAAAGATGGAATTCGTTAGAAAATATGTTCTCTGTTTGGAAGTTTCTTCATCTTAATGCTTTGAACTAGATATAAATAAGTCTAGAATGATTTCCATTAGTGTTTTGATGTGAGGTAAATGAAAGCAATAAACCATTTATGAAGAAATAAAGAAAGCTATTGTTAGTAAGGATACAAGATGATAAATCAATGCTTTTAAAAATATTTCTGCCTTTTTAGGACTCTCAAGAGGCAAACTTTCAGTGTATTCTGGATACTAAGCACTTGCATTATATAATGATGTGTGTGTAGTTCTTGAACTTTTAAAATAATGTTTAGTTTATGAACTTTTCAACTTGAGACACAGCAGATTCTGCCTGGTGACAGAAAGTAAACAGAATTTAGAACCTGCAGCTTCATTAGATGCCTAGACTAAATACAGTTTGTTTTCTAACAAAACAGTATGAATGCTATTCATTCCCTAGCCTTTATATTCAGGGACTTCTTGTAGATTTATGGATCTTGAGTGTCTTTTTCTTTCTGTTTCTTTGTCTCTCTCCCTCCTTTTCATTTCTGGCATCATTTCGTATGACTCAGATATTCCACTATTCTCTCTTTAAAGTGCCAGTAGTGCTTGCAAGAAATACCAGTGTAATGAACTAGGAAATTCTGGTTCCTTTTCTCTAGAAACAATCCAGGCAAGGCAGTGGCCAGCCAATATCATCATACAGATGAAAAAGCCACCATTTCTTACCAGTCTTAGCCTATGAATGGGGAATCCTTAGTGGCAAAGGACTGCCCCTTATAATAATAGCAGAATTATGTTCAGTTAGGGGAGCCCAGCCTGAATGGGCACAGAAGATTGTTTCCAATGTGGTTTCCTGTAAAGTGTGCATGTGCTTAATTAAGAACAAGTGAAATGCTCAGCCAAGTATTTGGGGTTTATTACTGTCAAGGTGTTCTTCTGCATAGCCTCTTGTGGTTTCCCATTCTGCAGTTTGCTCTGCTCCTTTTCTCCATCAGAATAACTCATGGAGGTTGCTCCAGGTCAGTCTAATAGATCTCACCTAAAGAAGCTATGTTTGATTCAGATGGGCTCCTTGGCATAATCTAACAGTTTCTGCTGTTGGTGCTTTCTTTGGATGCAATCATAAAGAATCCCTAAAAGGACCTGGAATCTGCAACATTGGCTCATTCCCAACATTTGTTATATCATGCCTTCTTCAGGGAGTGCAGCTGTGTGTCATCTTCACATATATTCAGAATGCATTATGAACGGATGTTGCTCTTTCCCAAAGAATGTGCAGCACTTGTTTCTGTTTGTGATCAGGAGCAATTGAGGTTGATAATAAACTTGGAGGAATTAGTAGTGGTGGATATCATGCATCTGATTTGTGTTTGCTCTTCTCAGTAGCATCTTACTTGTCAAAATTTGCAATTCCCTTAGGGGGATTTGTGTACAAACTTTGAATCATGTATGAATTTATTTACAGGTCAGACTGCCTAATGGTTTGTGAGTTTTCCATGAATTGCTTTAATTGTAGTTAAAATGAGCCAAAAATCACAACAGTTTTTTCTAGTCTGAATTAAGGATTGCTACTCCAGCTGATTGTAACAGGGTTCACTTGGACATGGGGTAATGTCCTGTATGATTGGGACCAGTGTTATTTACTGTCTTCGTCAATGCCAGATGAAGGGATTGAGTGAATCCTCAGAAATTTTGCCAGTGACACCAAGCTGAGTGGTGCCGCTGACACACCTGAAGGACAGGATGCCATCCAGAGGGACCTGGACGAGCTCGAGAAGTGGCCCATAGGAAACTTAAGAGTTTTAACAAGATCAAGTACAAGGTGCTTTACCTGGGTTGGGGCAACCTCCAGTATCAGCACAGGCTGGGGATGAAGAGATTAAGAGCAGCCCTGCTCAGAAGGGCTTGGAGTGTTGGTGTCATGAAAGGTGGGACGTGACCCAGCTGTGTCCATTCACAGCCCAGAAAGCCAAATGTGTCCTGGGCTGCACCAGATGAGATGTGAGCAGTAATTCAAGGGAGGTGATTCTGCCCACCCCTCTATAATTACTATAATTTATTCTATAATTTACTGTGAGGGTGGTGAGGCCCTGGCACAGGTTGCCCAGAGAATCTGTGGTTGTCCCATCCCTGTAAGTGTCCAAGGCCAGGTTGGAAGGGGCTCTGAGCAACGTGATCTAGTGGAAGGTGTCCCTGGTTATAGCAGGGGAGTGGAAATTGGATGATCTCTAAGATGATCCCTTCCAGCTCAGGCCATTTTATGGTTTCATTGTGGTTGGTGCCTGGGTGAGTCCTGCTTTATAAATGTATCATCCTGAATCTCAAGCCAGTAACAGGAGATGATTTGGCTCCTCAAGCTGCCCTGCAGTTTATTCCTTTGCATGTCTGAGGTTGAGGTAAACCATTAGTTTTGAAGGTGAGTGTTCCATCAGGAAACAGCTGCTTCTTACAAGCTGTCCCTGCCATGGTCAGTAAAAGGTGGTGTGAAAAGAGGTGAAGCAAGTGTGCAACAGTACTTACCTCACAGTGCTGAAGCCCTCCACACTCACAGTCTACCAAGGCCAATGTGAAGCCTGTGTGAGCAGCTGGAGAATTATGAATCATTGCTCATAATGAGTAGCCATAATTCAGGCAAATATAAGTGGTGACTCAGGGGACACTGAATTGTGAAACAGAGAACAGCAGATTAGTTTCAGAGGGGCCCAGCAACCTCCCTTCAGCAAACCAAGGAGTGGAAAATGGCACATTAAATACCAAATGATCCAGAGCACAAACTCAGGTTATATGCAGGATTTCAGATGCTAGATGAAAATTAGAAGGTTTCATAAATCAACACCAAGATTTTAAGAGGAGAAGAAACTATGAGGTTTAGATTAGTTCACAGAAGGCTTTTTCTGAAATCAGAGCATTGTGAATCATGAATTGTTTGTGTCTCCAGTTACATTACTTAGACTTTACATTATCTGAATTACTTAAGCCCATCAAAGTCTTATTACACTTCAGTATTTATGTGGTTAATAATGATCATCACAAATTTCTTCTCTTAATTTTAATGCTAAAAAACCCTTTCACCCACTTTGGTGCCCTCCCCTCAGTCTTTAAAGCTGTGCCATCTAAATTTGTTCTTAATGACTGTCCAAAAGGGTGTTCGTCTCACCTAATTTGTCTAGATTCAGTTTCTAATCCTTTGCTTTTGTTTTGACATTTTCTGCTAGATTAAAGACCTGTTTACTGTTATAAGCCCTTCCTGCTCCAGTTTACGTGTAACCCTTGTTCAACTCACCTCTTTAACTTTCTTACTGCAATAAACAGACTCAACTGCCTTAACATGCCTGAAGTAATTTTTCTGGCACTCCTCTAAAATTTTACAGTTTTCATCAACAGTCTAAAAGATGCATGGATGTTTGTCCTGCACAAATTATCACTTAATCTTGGTAATAACCATAACACCACCTACTTGCTCTCTCTTTAAATTTCTGTGTAGGTTCAAAATCATGTTGACCTTCTAAGCTACAGACTTGCTTAGAAGTAGTCTTTCTGTGAAACCAGTATTGTTCATGATCCTTTCTAGTTTGCTCCTTTCCAAAGTATTCAGGTATTACCTAGTTCCCCCTTTAAATAGATCTGTATGCTTGGCTTGAATTAATTTAGGCAGGCCAAGTTTCCCCGTAATTGCGTCATCTCCAATGTTTTTTGCATCCTAGATTTTTCAGATTAACCTACCAGTGAAGTGACCACTTTTTTGCTAAACCATTGTCTATTTGGCAGTGCAGTGGAGATCTTCAAAATGTTAATTTTATGCTGAATTTGTGGCAAACAGAGGAGGGTCTGGGAAGCAGAGAGAAGGGGATGGTTCCAAAGTGCAGATGGGTGGAATCTTCCCTTTGCCCTCTCTTTGTGGCAGTGGTGAGATGGTCAGTGGATGTGAAGCTTGTCATGGGGCCACGAGCACATGTGTAGGCTCAAGACACCTGCTGTGACCTGAAACTGGGGTAGAGGTAGGAGAGGATACTGGTGTAAGCAGGGAGCTCTGTGGTGCTGCCCAGAATAGGAATCTGGTGCATGAAGAAGCTGGGACATTGGCTAATGCAATGGTTGGGATATGGAAATGCCCAGGGGCTTAAGACAGACCAGTGTAGGATTTCCTGGTTTAGGCTGCCATTAGCTCCACTGAACTGCTCTGAGCCCATTTACCATCCTTGCATTTACATATTAAATGTGTCATGGGTCTGGGCTACATATTTAAAGTAAAATGTAATCATTTTCATTTTGCTTTTTTTATCAAAATCTTTTTTGTCAGTGTACTAAACACACAAATCTGAAAAAGAAAAATTGTTTAAGTTTTAAAAAAATGGTAAAATCCTATTTTTCCCTATGAAAAGTTCTAACAGGAGGTAGCCATAGCTAGAAGCACCAAGCAAATATTTTAGAACAGCAGAAGAAACCTAGTGTTGTGCTGCTTTGGGTAGCATATGACAAAACTGGTTTGAGTGCTGTTTGAGAGCTAAGCCTATATTTTCAAAGATAAATCCCACACAGTTAAACAGCTAATGCATATTCATGTGATACTAGGGAGAGATATAGATTTCTGCAGATAGTTCCATATGGCTGGCCAGAGCAGTAGTGTGGAGTCGTTCTTGCTGTTGCTTGCCATGGGGAAACATGATCAGGATGGCATCGTGCTCTTGCTCACCAGTTTAGAGCCCATCCTCGGCTCTGCAGAAAGCCACCAGACTGTAAAATGCAAAATGGGAATGGCAATGAGAAGATAATAATTTTTATAGATTTTTTTTATAACAGTGGTTCAGTTTTGAATAATGCCATTTAATGATTCTGTGTTCCTGTATTTGATATTTTTATCAGATTATATTATTTTTTAAAGACACTCTAGCAGAAATGTTTCTAAACATGTATATAAAGAAGAAACAGATAAAAATTCTAGATAGCCTTCAGCTGCATATTTTAGAGGAAATTTTAAAAACGTTACCAGGCTTGGCTTTTTCTGTGATACTTCTGTTGATTTTTTAAAATAATATCTTCTAAATAATAATGCATTATTATATAAATATGGACGTTAACTCATGTTTGCTCCCTTTAAATGATTTGCTCATTGAATTTGCTCTCCCAAAGTTATTTGTTATAAATATTTTGCTAGTGTCCAAGCAGTGTCCAAGTAAACTTTCTAATAATGTCTCTGAAGTCTGACATAACTGGAAATTTGTTATCGTTATATAAAGGTGGAACTTAAGATTAAGACACTGGGGCATGGAGCTTTTGACTGTGAAGCTCAAATGTTCAGGAAGAGAGTATACAAAACCAGTGTTGTAGGTTTGACTTAGCATGAACATAAAGGAAACTGCTATAAAAGCAGATAGTTGGAATATTTTCTTGTTAGTGAAGACTGCTTTTCTTTATGGCATGGAAACTGGGTTATGTGTACCCCACAGTATTTTGTTCTCCACTAATGTCCAAATAGTTTTAATTGTTACATAACCTATAATTACATGTATTTTTCTGAAGAAATGCCAGGAATAATTTTAACTTTAGGGCAAGAATTGTATAATTTCTGTCTATATAGTGTCTAGCAAGTCAAACTTTGATATTTGGTACAGTATTGCATGAAATTTTATGCATTTTTATTATGTATGCTATTAGCAATAATTTTTTTGAGAGTCAGCTTATGCTTGTATAGTTTATTCAAACAGATTTTTTTTTTGTATGATCCTTCAAAATATAGCCACAAGAATCCTGTTTTGCCTGGAGAATTTAATGAAATATTTCTTCTTCTTGTGGTTCAGAGAGGTATCTCTTTACCATGCTAGGAAATTGAATTAAAAGCTGTCAGACCTTACAGAGTTTTCATAGCTGGCATTTGATGGCACTAAAGCTATATTGCAAGAATTAATAAATATTGTGTTAATATTAAATTGCCTCACTGATCATCAAAACATGACACTTCAGTTGCCTAGAAAGTGGCTGCCAGCAGTTCAGGTAATCAGATTGTAAACATCAGTGTCCAGTGATCTACTCTTGGCCTACTTCAGGAAATGATCTAGTCATATATAAAGTAAACACTAAAAAAGACACATTTAAAAATGGACAATGAAATTTAATGCACACTATTTTGTGCAGGAAAATGAATTCACATGAACTCACATTTAATTTTTTGACAAATACTGTGCCTTCAGTTGTAATCTCCCTGAAGCTGAGCTTCATGCTGCGATTGGCATCTTCTGGAAATCCTGCTGAAAGTGATAAAAAGTACTCAAAGGTGTTATTGAAAGTTGGCAAGAAAGCAGAAAGATATTACAGGGAAGCATTATTCCAGATATGTGAACATGATGGATTCATCTGTTGAATGTAAAATTAGCGGGTTTTTGAGTTCTTCTTTTTCACCATTAAAGAATATACACAGGATAAATTATCATAGGGAAAAGAAAAGAGGAAGGCAGTCAGCATCAATATTATTGTTTGAGTTTTTTAAGTGCTTTTTGTTCTCTCTGGTTTATTTGAATTATTTTTATTCTTGCAACTGCAGAAGTCCTCAGCTAGGTTAACTAGATTAATCAGAGATGTTGATTGAAGAATCAGACGAGAGAGGCTAAGAAATCATCTCTGCTTCAGTAATAATTGAGTAAAGCATACTGTAAATGCAAGACACAAATGTGTGTGTATTTGGGACATATTTTAGAGAAGCTGCTATAGCTGGTTTCTGTAATTCTTTCTCTCTTCGTGATCACTCCTGAAACATAACTCTGTGTTCCTGTGTTTATTGCACAAGAGATAGTTCTTCATAATCGTTACTGCCCAGGAATTGCCAGTTACTTACAGAGTAAAGTAGCATTAGAATTTCCTACAATACATTATAAGTTAAAAAAAAAGTTCTGAATGTAATAATACTCATGGTGGAAGTACAATAGCTTTCTTTAGGAGTAAATGATAATGTTTTTCTAATGAAAAAAGTGTGCCATATTTGGGTAATCTGTTTTTGTGATATCTATCAACATGTACTCAGGGAAACAGATAATATGTCGAGGTGTAGTTTCTAAAATACCAGTTTTTGTTAGAGAAGCATAATACATATGGATCTTTTAATGGCTAAGGTACTGTGTCCATAATTAATACAGGAGAAAGTTTTTTATTCCTTTAAGTAAAGCCAAAGCATTTAAAAATTTTAAATTGCATAGATACTTTGTGAAATAAGTTTATCTGTTTTTTCTGCTCAGCAGTCAGTTAGGTCTCTTTGAATATGTATATTTCTCTCTTGTCATTTTGGCATTAGACTAGCACAGAGATAGATGTGGTTGTACTGAAGCTACCCTGCCCTGCCAGTATGTGTTTCTTTTTTTCCTAATATGTATTCTGCTGCGTGGACTGGCCAGCAGCATGTGTGTGTGTGCGTGCAGAATGGATTCCTCTTCTTGCCTTTTCAAAAATTCTCCAAGGATAAGTCTTTTGCTACATGTAATTTTAATATCCAGAACATATTCTCCCAGTGATATAATGATATATAATCATGGGCTACATGATATTTAATATCCAGAACATATTCTCCCTAAATGTCACAGATTTTTTTATTCTTGTGTCAACCAAGGGGTATCTAGGCTTAAGGACACAAATACATGAAAAATGTGTGCTTCCATAATTCTGATTTTGTCCTTCACTCTTTAATGTCTCGTGCAGTTTCTCAGTACAGTGAATAAACAAAAGCATGGCCATTAGTTGGTTCCATCTGAATTAAGCTGCAGTGAGTACATATGGAGTACTAAATCACTTATTCAAGGATGCTTATAGAGAATCATTTGTCAGTTGTGTTGACTTTGGTTCTGATGAGAAAAAAACTGGCTTTGACTACAGTGTAAATGTGTTCTGCATCTTCTAAATTCTGCAGTTAAATAAGTTAAGTTAAAAGAAACTCTTTTAATGAATATTGAATTTATGTTATCAATCTCATTGAATTTAAAGGAAGATTTGATAAGCTGAGATCAGTGTTAAACAGTTATTTAGCATATTTAGGAAGAAGATGATGCACAATTACTAATTTTTCTGTATACTTGCTGAAATCACTTTGGATTTCAAAGAGTTATGGAAAAAAAATCCCACAGTTCTAAAGAAATTCTATTATAAAAAGTAGACCAGTAAGAAGTTTAATGATGCTTTCACTTTCCATGCAATTGTGTGCAAGTTACACATACATTGTAAACAAAATCAGATGACAGTGAAATGGTTAATTTTTATAGAATTGTATTTTTGGATACAGAAGTATTGGTCTGGAAAATGAAATTCCATTTTTAATTTCTAAATATATGTTTGTTCCCTCCGCTCTCTAAGTTTTATATTTAGTGCAATACACATGACATGGATGCTAAGTTTACCTAAAACAATTATCAATCTTGCCAGCCTTGACAATCTTGAGGGAATAGTTCTGACCTTTTGCAGTATCATTTAAAATTGAATATATCTCATGCTGCAGTGTTACAGATGTCAGACATATAGACAAACTTTCTAATAAAAGTAGTTTTTATTACATCTTAAACTTCACCATCATATGCTGGATGTAAATCTCTGTTCCAATGGTATTATTTTGTGTTTTAGATTAATGCATGATATTTTAAAAATTTTCATGGATTTTAATTTGTCTGGTAGTGCACATACATCCATAATATATATAGCATCAAAGATATTAGGACATAATGAATGAATCAGCATAGAATTCCCAGATATCATAAATTGTGTAGTAGCTGTAAAATTGCAGGGAAGTTCTGTGATACTATGAACATCTGCAAGTATAATAATTATTATTGTTCATTGTCTTGGTAAGACATGTATTTTGAACATACAAAGCCAATTGGATCAAACAGTGGTTTTTAGTAAACATTTATTAAACTTTTTTTTAAGGAGTTTTGATGGGTTTTTTTTCTAAATTGTCATTTTCTCCATACATGGTCCATTTTCTCTCATGTTTTCACTTTTGAGGTTTGAAAGATCAAAACTGAACAAAACTCATAGGTTTTCTTCATGCTGAAAATTTACATTATACTGCTGAAGGGACGAAAGTCAGCTCTGGTTTACTGCAAGATTTCAGGATCTTCTTTCTTTATATATTGAGAATGCTCTAAAATTTGAAAAGGAAGTAAATCTCATTATAGAATGGTTTGATAAGCATGATAGGAAACTATAATGGCAGCTGTGTAAAAGCAGAAGCTCAAGGTGTGCCCCAAATGTTCTGCACTCCTTTATGGTTCCAGTGGGGTCCAAACCAGTGGTTGAATCATATGTGTGCCTGTAAACATTTTGTCCAAGATTGAATCTTGTCTGAAATAAAAACCTTTTTGTGTGCAGTGGAGGCCTAAGGGGCAGTGGCACTGAATTTTTTTTGGTCTGCTGAATGATTTCTGTGATGCTGCATGATTGCTAATAGAGAAGTAGCCAAGACTGTAATCTCCTTTGGGTGTTAATGACTTCCTTAGATAACCCTTTAAAGGCTTCCTCCTTAGCATTCCACAATCTCCCCACTTCTTCCTTCCCCTAGTACATTTTATAAAACTTGTTATTATCAGAGATAAAGATGTCGTTTTTCTTCAGTTACTCTACCATTTCTTGCACATTCTTCTTATCTATTAGAAGATAAGATTTTTTTTCTTGACCTTTGGGAAAAAAAAAAAGAGTAAGGATTGTTAGTAGTGCAGGGTGCTTATGCAGCCAGAGGTTATGTTTTTGGAAGCTGCTCCCCACATGTATGTGTTATCATGAGGGATGTGCAGCATCTTAACATTTGCTTCTATGTTCATTGATATTAAGGACGTGAGAAAATCATGAAATGTGTTGTGAACAAAATGATGGAAACAATGCTTTAGGTCTATTCAGTTTTCCCTGTATCTGTGAAAGAAGCTACACTGACTACAGTTGGTTGTTATTTTTCAGGATAATTATAGATCCAAGCTAAGACTGCTTGGGAGTTAAAATTACTTTCACATCTAAATAAATATAGATGTTTTTGCAAAAGGGCTGAAGAAGGTCTGTAACATGAAGGATGGTCTTTAGCACTGGATGGAACTCTTCTTACAAGGCTCATTCTGAACTATCTTGTGGTACTATACTCAAGTCAAGTAACTTAGAACTTTGAGTGCCTATGCAAGCCTATGTTTCTTATAGAAGCAAAAACACCTAGTGATGAAAATTTGATGATTGGGTTGCTGTTTTTTTTTTTTTCCTGTTGTATTTTGCTGTCTGAGTTAGGCTGTGCTTCTTTTTCATTTGGTATGAGACGATCTGATGTTTTGTGTGGCCGCTTTTAGTCACCAGAAGGTGACATAAACCCCTGGATAGGCTGTTTTCTTCCATGTCTGAAGGGTGGAAAGGATGGTGACAGGGAATGTGCAGCCATTGCCACAGCAAGTCATTAGTCTGTGTGCTTTTTCCAGTGCTATTAGGATAAAGGCAGGGAGTAAGTTTGCAACCTTGATGAATATTTAGCCATAATTATTTTCTCTCAGCCACCACCTTGACTAGATATTTCTGTTTCTTCTAGTTTTGGTGCCTCAGGCAGAGCAGAGCAGGGAGGGACAGTGTGTGGTGGAGCAGTCACCGCTGCTGCCATGTAGTCATCCTGCTGCCTTGTCCCAGGGAAGTGCCAGGGGACATGCCGGTAGTAGGCTGAGCATCCAGGTAGTAGGCTGAGCATCTGTGGTTCAGTCCACCCTGATGTTGGGGAAGTGGCTCAAAGCAGCTGTCAGGGAAACTCTCATGAAGAATAAACCTGACAGGATCAGATCACTGTGGTGATCTCCTTATGCCCCTTCTCCATACTGAAGAAAGAACTGAATTTCATTACTCCAGATTGCCCCTCTCTACTTTGCATGAGCCCAGTAGGCTGAAATACCCACCTTCAGCATGTGGATGATAGATGTTGTGCAAATTAGCATTTTCCCAAGTGAAAAAATGGGCCAATGTCAAGAATAAGTTTTATTCACTGATTGTTAATGCTATAATTTATTAAAAGCTTATGTATATCCAGTTAATTTGTACCAAAAATTACATTTAGCATTAAAATAGTTCCCTATCTAGAAGTAAGAGTACCTTTTATATTCTCTGGATTTAAAATACTGAAAGGTAAAGAAGAGACTGCCTTGCATCATTAACACTGAATTTACCTTCCACTCACGTATGGTGTGTGTTAATATAAGATTGTTGTGTTCAGGACATGAACTGCATGACAAAAATGCCTCTCTGGTTACAGGGGGTCTAATTTCTTCTTTCTTTGTAGTTTTCTTACATCTGTATTTCTTTGAGTTTTTTTCCTGCAAAAGTTAGGTAAGTCTTTATTTATGTATATTTTAGAAAAAGTGTGGTTAAATGTTTCTGTCTGAAATGCCATCTTGCTCAAAGCAGTTCCGTATAGTAGATAGAAGTATAGTACTGGTATCACTCTTAGGGTATTTGAGTTTCAGAATAAAATAGTAACCAAATACTTGATGAGCTCATGGATTCTGGAGCTTGGGGGTCATATGTCTGGTGTCTGAAAACGTTTGCTGTTTAGAAAGGGTGTCTTTTGTAGTCATGGAGATAGTGCTGTGAGCTTTAATTAGTTTTTCATTAAATAAAAGGTTTTTTCAGAAACTTTCATGGATTTCTTGCACTCAAATAATATTTTGGGATTAGAACAGAATGAACATTAAGGAGTGATATATTTTAAGTACATGAATAGTCTTCCACAGGGCAAAATCCCCCATTTTGTTTCCTCTGCTAGGTTTTCTTTTGATTACAGATGGCCTGTGCGATAGTTGCTATAGAAACCAGACCATTTTACTTCAATCTCTCTCTGTTGCTATGGTGTGCAGAGAGCTGCTATGTGTAAAGTGTCATTAAGATTTTTTTGTGATACTCCATGTAATAGTTAACTTGCAGTCAATATTCTCTAACAGCAGACAGAGTAATGTGAGATGCTAATTAATACTTTCTACCACCAACTGTTGGATTCAACAGTTTGGCAGAAGTTAGTTGCAAAGTTAATTTAATGGCAGATAAGGCTTTCTTTAAATGCTGTAATAGAAAATAACTCACTGTTAGGCGGAATTGTTTTTCCCGCTGTAGCACACTCCCTAACTGAGAACAAGTGTATAGAAGGCACCCAGAGCCTCTGAAGGCAGAAACCCGAGGCCTGCAGGGAGGCTACACCAACCAAAGGAGCTGGTTCTGCAGCCTGCAGGTGCCAGTGACAGCTGCAGCCTTCCGGCAGTTCCCAAAGGCGGCGGCAGGCGGGACCGCTGAGTGTGAATAAGCTGGAGCGCAGCTGTCCCGGCCTCCAACCTCCATCCTTCTGCCAGCCTGAAATAAAACCAGTGTGGGGTGGGCTGTAAGACTTGTAACACTTCCCTGTTGCAGGCTTCATAATTGGCTTTGGCAACTAAAAATTAAAATTAAACCAACTTCTATAAGACTTAAAAAAACTAAAATTTTTAGGAAATGCTACAAGGGTGGCATGAATGAGTGCGCAGTGAAGATGATTATCCTGTCATTATCTCAAGGTGAAGATGAGATTATTTTTCATGCAGGATAGTTGTATCCAGAGCAAAAGCCTTGTTTGAAGCAGGTTAGTGAGGATATCTAATACATATTATGCCAAAATGTTCAGTGATCCGTTGACTGTTGCCAGACTTGGTTAGCAGTAGTTCCTATTTAATTTATTTTGCTCAAACCCCAATTGCCAATGCAACATAAAAGTAACAGAGCCCTGGATCTGAAGCGTCAGGAGGTGTCCCCAGGTTGGGAGCATGGTGTCTCTTTGCCTCCCCTCTGGGCTGAGCATCCCTGGAGGGGCTGTCCGGCGGGACCAGCAGGCAGTTTGCAGCCACTGGGGGACACAGCCCCTCAGCCTGCAGCACCGCCCTGTTCCCCTGGAGCACTCTGCAAATGAAGAGAGTTCCATGGAGATTTTATTTGTTCCCAAGTACTGTCGTCCCAGAGAGGCTCCAAAATCCTCCTTCCACTTTCCCTGTACAGTTTCAGTAATAAACAGCAAGTAGTGTTTAGATGATGCTAGCTACATCCTGAGGCTTCATCCGCCCCCTCCTCTTCAGGTGGGAAAATGGTACCCATCAGGGTGCATCTGTGTATGGCTTTGGTAAAGTTGTTTCAAGGGGGAGACTCTGGGTCATGAAACAGAACCCATTTTGAAACAGAAAATCTTAATGACAGTCCCTTTTCAGATGTGAAATCTTTAATATTATTTAGCCTCCAGTAAAGCAGAATAAAAAAACCCAAACTTGTTCTGCTAAGAGGAGTTCTTGGGAAGTGGTATGTGCTCTCTCAGAGTGCAATGAAATATACTTTTATAAACGTCAGGGTCTCCTTTTCAGATGTGAAATGTTCTTTAAGATTTTTAACCTCCAGGAAAGAAGAATAAGGAAAACTTTTTTGTTCTGTTGAGTGGAATTCTGGAGAAGTGATGTGTGCTCTTTGGAAGTGCAACAGGATAAGCATTATCATCCCAAAGTCCACCCTCCAGAAGTCCAAGGCAGAGATTTTCTTGACCCCCTTCTTTATTTCACCCAGGATCAAAAACTCTTTATAATTTTGTGTCTGCTGTGCCCCAGATGAGCTCTGAGCACCACATCTCCCACGTCTCTGTTTGTAAACAGCAGGCCTAGGGGGGCACCATCCCTGGAAGTCTTGCCTGCCGGCTGTGACAGAAATTTATGTTCCACACACTCCAGGAACTTCATATACTTTCTCCTCTTCACTGTGCTGAGTTTCCAGCAGAGTTCCAGCAAGGTTAAGTTTCCCGAAAAACCTTCACCTTGGTTTTTTTCAAGGCAATAAATATATGAAGTTAAATATGGTGATTTTGATTTTTTATTAATGTGATTTACAGTGCTGAAGTTGATGCTTCAGCACAGATGGCCATTACCTGCCATTGGAGCAGCTGAATCATGTAGTCGTGGTACTTACACTTTCCACTGTTTTTTTGTGTTTTTGTAATCACTTACTTTTCTGTTTTTGTAAATGAGCCTACTCTATTCCAGAAATTGAGCCTAAACCTTAATAATTGAAGCTTCTGGTTTAGGTCTCATGCCTTTGTTTAGAAAAAAATAATAATTTTTGCATCTTGGAGAAACATTAAATTGCAGAGCTATGAGTGCACAGCACAGTTCTTTATGCTGTGAGAGAGGGATCTGTCTATCATGTTGAACTGGCTTCTAAATAGCACCCTTTCCAACACACATTACAAATGGAACTCACAGGGTTTGTACCTCTCATGGGTGCTTTGTTGAATGAACAGGAACTGTTACGGTCTGAAAGGACCATGGATGGGTGTGCTCTGTTGAATTCTAATAATATGGATTTTCACAATTGTAATACTTTGTTAATATTTAAAAAAGAGAGGATATACTCCATTATGAGACATTACTACATTGCAGACCCTCTAACAGTAAAGTAAATGCACATTTCGGCATAATTTTTCATATTAAAAAAAAGTCTTGTTAAACTAGTCTGCTTAATTAAAAATTAAATCACCCAAGGCACTACAGCATTGAGAAAAGCTGTCTGAAACTGTTTCTGTAGGAGTCAAAATTGAAATGGAGGGTAACATATGTTTTTGTTCTATCTCATTCATTGTTTTTTGTCATTGTTGCATGTGAGCTAATGAAAATGAAAGACCTCTAATCTAGATAATTGAGCCTAGTCATCTAAGATGAATTGAGAGTCTGACATCTGGAAACATCAGGGTATATTAATGTTATTTTAAGTGGTTATGGTTTTAAGGATGCTACTAAGACTGCTGTGCTGTGTTTATGGTTTGGACTGTTTTCAAAATCAATCTTTGTCTTAAAATATATGTCCATGTGGATAGTATTGAATGGAGATATGCCGATAGATGCTTCTTGGTTTTCTAGTGACATGTAGCCCAGAGACTGTTCTTAAAAACCTGAGGTGTTGTTTTTTTTTTTTAATAAGTCATGATTAAGTTGCTTCTTTGTATCACTGTTATCTAGGGAAAACAGAAAAGTCATAGTAACCATAGAAGTCACAATTCATTACTGAGTCACAAGTAATGTGTTCTTGAGCACGAAATGTTACTTGCACCATGCTGGCAGAAATAATTTTCAGTTATTGAATGGATTGCATTTAACTGTATTATTTCAGGCATGTCTTGTTAATTTTGAGTATAGTTTTACTTTCTGTAGTTATGTAGCTACTAATGTAGGAATTAACATAGTCTTTACTGATTAAGTATTTTTCATTTATTTCTTAAACCTTGAGCCTGTTTGTACTATTTTAGTTCTTAAGTGACTTTTTAAAACACCTGAAAGCCAACAACAACAACAAAAAAACATTGAGGGTTTTTTTAGGGACCCTTAAAAGACTCCCAAGACCCTTTTTAAAGTCTTTGTAGTTTATGTACAAGACTGCTTCCTACAGAGATTTCCTTTATGCCTCAAGGAAGGCTGTTGAATTTCTGTCTTTCTGGTTGTCTTTATCCCCCTTCAGCAAAGGTGAGACATCTCTTGCTTCTTGGGTTGTGATGAGCTGTACTGGCTTTTGAAAACCCAGAGAATATTGCTGTAAAGTTTGGGTAGAACTGCAGGGTGTCTTTGTAGGGTCAGAAGAGGAGCAAGAGCTTATTGGTGCCTCTTCAGGGAGGGACATCTAGTGTCTGGTTGCAAATTAGCATGGAGATAACCTCTGTATTTTTTTTTTTTTCTTAAAGGTTAGACTCAAAATAGCGCCTTAAGAGCAAAACCACAAAATTATGCCAATGTGATTTGTGGGGTTTAGGTGAGGTTTAGTGTTTACGGCAGACAAAATATTACCAATAGTGCAGGGATTTTATTTTTAAGAGATACTTGATGTAGCAGTGCTTTATAATTAACTGTAAAGGTAGGTTTCTCTTACATTTTTCGCTGTAGAATACAAGATGTGGTCTTAGGGATACATGTTTTTCTAGAAGTGAAAGTTTCTCTTTTGAAGGGTTGAGTCAAAGTGGAATGAAGCTGCTCACGAAATCATTGCTGAAAATGATTGTAGGTCTGAATCATTTGCTTCTGAGTGTGAAATTGACTTTAGTGGCTTAGCATGCTGTGAATATTAACTGAAAAGCCTTTTTATCAGTTCGTTGATTAGAATGTTTTATTTATTATTAGTGATAGTGTTCTGGTTGATTTTACTAATGGCTTTCTTCTGTCTTTGTGCTTTTTTCCCTCTTTGTACTACTTCTAAAAATTACTTTTCAATCCCTTTGGAACACATGCTTTGCTCTGTTTGAGTTCCTTGAAGTACTGTGCACAGTTGGAAGCAATGAAAATTATCAAGTATTACAAATAATCTCTCAAGTAATATTCTAGATGGTGAAAAGTAGATTGAAAATGAAAAGATTAAAGTAAGGTGATGTGTTGGGTTTTTTGGTATGTTTTGGTGGGAAGTTTTTGGGGGTGATTTTTTGGTTTTTTTTGTTGTTTGTTTTGTTTAAGGAAAAGAAACAGATAATATATTTTTAACTTAAAAAAAGGGAAAGGAAAAATATCCTTATTTGTTTTCTTCCAGAGTTCTGGAGCTGTTTTGGATTAATTTTAGCATTCCCAGCATTGCTCAGCTGTTACAATTTTTGTGTAAAATACAGCAAACAGAACTAAATTCCAAATCAAACTTGCGGGAAACAAAACTAGTTTTGCTACATTTTAACAAAAATGGTTCGTATACTGTAGAGATTCCTAGTGGCAATTAAATCTGCACAATTTGCTGGAGCATAATATAAATTCAAACAGGAAGTCTATAAACGTGCATGACAACTAATTACTTCATTCAGGAGAAAACTGCCTTGTCCTTTGTTTGATGCCAGAACCATTCTTGCCTATTGTGTGTGTGGCAGCAGCTGTATGAAACAATTTCCTATACTGTGAATACAGTTAATTGCTGCAGCCATCGTTTCCCTTGGCGGGAGAAAATCCACAAGCCATCTGAAGAGAAAAGGAGAAAAGGAGTAAGAAGTAATTCAGGATTGTAATTGTAGTTGTGGGTTTGTTTTCTCCATTCTTTGTCAAGGTGCTTTGGCTCTGAGAACATAAGCCTGCCAGTGAGTGGAAGGTTGCTGTCCTTGTGGTGAGTGCGGTGCCCGCAGTGTGACATCTGTGAACAGACACTCATCTCATGAGTCACTGGTGGCCGGTAGTGCTCTTGCTTATTCTCAGACTTAGGGGTGTGATGAGAAACGTTTTTCATGAGATGCCTCTTTCTCCACAGTGTGGACCCGTTTGCCACTGTATCAGCCCTGTCACTTCTGTGTTTAATTTGCTGAGGGAAGTGACAGCTGAGTGTGTTCGAGGCACGTCCTCTTTCCCCTACCCTGCAAAAGTCTCAAGCTGCTCATAGTGTGTGAGATGTGTTGGACTCTTTCTTCCTAGCTCCTGTTTACTCTCCTTACTTTCCTGAAGATGAAAACCAGGGAATAGACTAATGTATAGATTTTACCCTTTGTCTTTGGTTTTCTTTATTCTTTTTAGCATTTTCTACCTATAAAATAGTTGTAAGAATGGGTAGAGATGTAAAACATATTTTTTTAAATTGATTATTAGTGCTTCCTTTAGCAGCCACAGTTGAGTTGTGTTTCAAAGGAGAAAGAGCTGTAAATTCAGAATTAGTTTCAATTTCTGGTATAAAAAAGTAAAGCTCTAAAATATTTTCATTACCCTTCTGAATATTGTGGATTTGTTAGCGTCTGGGTTTTTTTTTCAAAAATCAGCTCACAAACTTACTATGTTGATTATTGGTGTCACACTACAGACAAGCTGGAGAGCATGGCATAGTATAAGGTGTACAAGCTTTCCTGTGTCCATGATCCTGGACAAATAGAGTTTGGGACACATCTTTCTGACTAATTTATCTGTGAATAAAACCAAGCTGGTAATTGTCCAGGAGCAGGCAGTTGGTGTGTGCCACATGATAATGGTGTTTAGCCTGTTACCAAGTGTCACAACTTACCTGATGCTATGCAGGAACACATCTACCATTGATCTGAATCCAGCTGCACTCTTTATTAATATAATTTATGTGCTCTGTTGTAACCAAAGCAATATGCAGTCACTAAATCAGTCATTTTGTAAATGAAGTAAACTGCACTACTAATCCTCTGTGGAAAACCAGTGTGAGTATAAGATTGGTCATGGAAGGTTATTTTTGTCTTTTGGTTCTGCTTCCAAAATGTATTAATTATTGCATGCAATTAGGAGACACCTTACTTCTGCCCTCTGCAATATGTGAAGAAAATTCTGTCAAGCCTATGATAATCATCTTTTTAGTATGAGGAAAAGTTCTAAAAAGAGTGAATGATGTCAAGTGATGGCAGAAAGCAAGATTTATGTAACTGCTTGTAGTGACCTGGTAAAGCTGTGATGAGAAGAGCAGAAGTACTGTATTGCTTTTTAAAAGAGCTATAACATACGTTTATGGAGGAGATTGTCCTCAAGTAAGGACAGACACTCCTGAATTAGCAGAAGTTAAGGTTTTTATGCACTGTGAAAAGTAGGTGAGAGACTGAAGGGGATAGCAGAACATCTTTTTGCATAAAGATTTGTTCTGTTTTGACTTTCATGAAGCAGAGATTGAAATACCAGCGCTGTTGTATAGCACAGTAGTGTGGAAAGGTATGCTGGCCTCTCTTTGCCATTTTTTAACCATTCATGACCAGCCTCAGTGGTTCTGTTGAACAGCTGGAAATTGGATATTCTTGGACTACCCCAAGCCTTCTTCCAGGGATAATTTAAACTGGGGCAAACTGGACCAGCTGCTCCAGAAGCASGTCCCAGTTCTGGGACTCCTGTGGATTTTAGCAGGGGTGCAGCAGTGCCAGGGACTGTGCTGGGCACTGCACGGTGAGGGGGAGATGTGTCCTGTCCCCAGCTCTCCTGCCACCCCAGCAGTCACTTTCCATCCAGGCCAGCCTGCTGGCAGCTGTGTGAAGGAGCCTGTGTTTGTTCATCTGGGCAGGATACTGATGCCCGTTCCCAGTCCTTCCCCAGGGAGAGTGTGGTGGGCAGTTGGAAAGCATTTGGCTGGCTGACAGCAGAGCCCTACCAGATATTAACCTACATAGTGAATTAGTAAAGTTAGCACAGGGAAGCTTAAGTTCTGGCTTTGAAACAAAGGTTTTGCTTTCAAGGCACATAATATTTTTATTTTATTTTATTTTATTTTATTTTAGTAGTTTAAGAATGCAGAAACTAAACATTTTGTTACAGATCAAACAAAGGGTTTGGGGTTCTTAGTGCATTATTTTGTGAACTGTTTATGTCTGTGTAAAAAAGTTTGATTTTTCCTTTTATTGGAACCAAATTTACTTTCTTAATCTGTAGCAGTTCAGAATTATTTTATAAAGGACCTGGTTTGAATCCTGACACTTTTTTAGTTATTTGCTCACATTTCTTCTCAGAATGGAGTTTCTATTTTTGGTTATTTTAGTCATCATTTCATGTAAATCAATATACTCATTTCAGGATTCAAAGTGGCATCTACAAGGAGATGTAAAAGTATTAGCAATGCAGAGTACTACAGTTCAATTTCTATATTATACTTTTGTTTGCAACTGGTAATAATTTTGAACTGATTATGCCTCTAGAAGAAAAGAAATTATAGTGACCTGCTGCATTTCACAATGATGGGCTGTATTCTTTATGATTTACTCGTTGCATGGCTATAAAGCCTGTACTCCCTCTTCTGCTACTCTTTCCTCATTCCAGTCTGTTTGACCTTCTGATCACTCTGTTATCAAAACAGTATGCCATCCAAACAGAGAAGCCAAGATTAGTCAGGCTTAAGTTATCATGCATGGAGTCTGTCCCAGGAGACAGGGGCTTCCTGACACCGCATCAGGTTTCAGGCAAAGTAGGACTGCGAAGTTTAAAGTGTTTTCATTTCCAGCGAAATACTTTGGTGCCATCTGAATTCCTCCAAGCAACAAGTAGCTGGAGGAAGTAGAGATTTCATTAGTTAATACCCCAGGGATGTCTTATTTGAGTTCACAAGATGTGCCATCTGGAAATTCTTGTTCATTCACACGTTGCATCCTTTTTTGGACACTGAAGAGATCCAAGGTGCTTTATTTGAGTTGCTTTAGAAGTGCCTAAAATAAAATGGGGAGAAATGTTTGAAAGTCTTTATTAAAAAGAAATAAATAATAAAAAAATCTGTTTCCATCAGAGCTGCCCAGGTTACCCAGCTTTCCTGCTGCTTACTGCTATGCTCTAAGCACTGACTCTTTTTCTTCTACTTTTCATCCATTCATCCTTTAAAATTCCCATGAAGTCACCTTCAGAAGCATATCCTTCTCTCTCCCTCTCTTTTTTTTCTGCCCCTCAGCCTTCACCCACCAGCGTGTTCAGTGTGGTCCATGGGAACATTGGGAACATAGCCAACTCCAGACAAGTATACTCAGCAGAACCATTGTGATGTTTTTATCCTTGTAGTTGTTTGTCATGGGGTATGTTTGCTAGGATGAAACTTGAGGTCTCCTGTTGGGTTTTGCTTGCAAAATGCTACTTGGGAAAAGTCTCTGATTTGGCAGAACCCAAAGGGGGGCAGAGGTGTACCTTGTGGTTTGCTGTCTCTCTCTGCCTCCTACCCCATGACCCCAGCCTTGGAGCTCAAGGATTTCTGGGCTGTCATGGTCTGGGGTGTGGAAGCTGCCCATAGAGACAGGGGCTGGGGAAGCCACCATCCACAGAGACTGGCAAAGCTCAGAGTGCCACAAAACTGGTAGTAAAGTGTGTTTTTTCCACTTGCCATTGCGTAATGCAGACATTCTTTTTGGGTCTTGGGTCAGTTTGGAGAAGGAAGAATGTTTTGAATTACTCTAATGAAGTGTGCTGAAATTTTAATAATGAAGTAGGATTTATTCTGCTGTTTCAAAATCTATTCAAATATATTTAGCCTTAGTTACTAAGGCATTTTGCCCAAAATTGAGGCCCTTTGTGTAATGGTTGCCATGTTTATACCTCAGTGTTTCCTACAGAACCTACAGTTTCTTTTTGCTTGGCTACTCATTTAAGCAAAGCTGTAGAAAATTAATGCTTAGTGAGGTCAAATACTATCAAAACTGACAAATGAGCCCAGTACAAAGAGGGAGACATAGGTTTTATTAGGAAACTACTCTGAAAGATGATTTTTCATTGTGTTTGGTTGGAAGTAGTGAAATATTGCCCATAATTTGCAGAAAATCCACTCATATTGCACCAGCTACTTTTATTGTACTAGCCTTATTTTCCTAGAAAAAATTTGCTTTAAATAAGCTGTGATACATATTTTTAAAAAGAAGTTTGTGTTTTTGTTTGCTTGGTTTTGTAAGAAAGAATTATCACTGGGTACTCTGATCTTCTTAAAAATGTAGGTTTTTTGCATTTGGACTTCTCCATACCTTGTATGATGGTTTGCCAATCAGTAACACAATTCAGTGGTAAATACTAGACAGCTGTTTTCCAAGAGTCCAACAAGTTTGGTAATTATGAAGTGAATATTTGAATAAGGCTTTGGAAGTTAATGAGACTGTTGTAAGAGGAAAGTTTTGTTGCACTTTTTAAAAATGTTTTTATGTTTGCTTTTTCATGGCTGTGCATTCTTAAAACTTTGCAGCATTTTAATATCTGTAAGAACTTCACAAAACAATTGTAAAGCATCAAGTAATCATCTTTTGAATACATTTATTCTTTGGTTAGTAATAAGGACAGATTTAGAAAAACAGACTACTTTTAAATAAAAATTACACTGGTTTTGTCCTTGCTCGCAGTACAGAAGTAGCTTAGCATTACTTTCCTATTGTTTTCCAGAAGCTAAACATTAAATAGTATAAGAAATGGAGATTATAAGCTCCTTCTTTAAGCAAAAAGACTACTGCAAGTTAAGCTTAAGCTAAATTCTGTGGTGTTTTGTGTGCTTAGTGTCTGTAGAATCAGAGAATGATGGAAGTAGGAAAGCATAACTGGAGATGATGGAGTCCAACACCTTGCTCAGAGCAGGCTCAGCTAGAGCTGAGTCTGTTTGCTCAGGGCCATGTCCAGGAGGGTTTTGAGTATACCCAAGGATGAAGACTGCATAGTTTTGCTGGAAACCTGCTAAAAGTGCTTGACCACCCTTGTTGTAAAATAGCTTTCTAATAACTAATTAGAATTGTCTGTATTTAAGTTCGTGCCCTTTGTCTTTTGCCCTGTCATTGGGCATCGGTGAGTTGCTGGTGCTTTTTATGATGTCCCTTTGGGTACATAAACATGTGGATAAAGTCTCTTCTCCAGGCTGAGCATTACCAACTTTCTGTCTCTTTCATGTAAGGTGATCCAAGCCTTTCCTCATCTTCATGGCCCTTGGCTAGACTCACTCCGGTATGTCCCTGTATGTCTTGATGAGCTGTGTTTCCCTGGACAAGAACATTTTCTGAAGGAATGAAGGTTTTCAAGATCATGCCCTGTTTAAAGTGTGTGATGAACTTGGCACCTCATCAAGGTGCTGTGAGTGAGTGATTTGGAGCCCTCCTGAGATACAGAAACTCACTGCAGACATTATTATAAGCTGCTTCCAAGTGACCTGTCAGCAGACTCCTGCTTTTTTGGGGGCTGGAAAAACAAAGGTAGCCAGCTGTGGGAGTACCTTGCTCTGTCTCTCATGCTCCAGAAACTGGACTGCTCTAATGTGCTTAGCTGGGGCCTTTTTCTTTTGTTCCTCCTTTATCATCCTCTCCTCCTTCCTCACATTGTGCTTTGGATGAGAGATATGCTGCAGTTTAGGTTAAAAACTCAGAGCACTTCTGGCTGCTTCTTTTAGCCTCTCCTGTGACACAGAAGCTCATAGATTTTACAGCTGAGTCACTGTGATCTGTGGTTCACTGACATGTTAGATGACACACATCTAGGAATGGGAGTGGATGCTACTGAGCAAAAATACATTCCACATCTACTGCGTGTAGCTGGTAATGCTCCAAGGGGGCAGTGCTCACTGCTTTGCAATGACTGGTCCTCAGTCTGCTTTGTTGTTTTCTTTCCTCCTTATTCTGAGAGGGATGCTTCTTAATGACTGTCATTTAAAAGAAAACACAAACTAAATAGTGATGATACTCAGCATGAGATCTTCCCCCTTTACTATAAAGAATGCCATCAAAACTGTTGAGTATTTACTATCTGCAGTGGTTGTCTCAGATTCCTTCTTCTCTCCAGTCTCCTTGCCTTGCAATGCTGGAGCCCCAGTGGCTTGTAAAGAGCTTGACATGACAAGAGCTTACCATTAGAACACACACTCTGTACAGTATGTTTATCGTTTTCTGGCTGGTTCAGTAGTTTAGCTTAGTCAAAAATCCTTAACTGTGGAGCTCACAACACTTCTG
Source organism: Cardinalis cardinalis (assembly GCA_014549065.1). Lineage (NCBI taxonomy): Eukaryota > Metazoa > Chordata > Aves > Passeriformes > Cardinalidae > Cardinalis > Cardinalis cardinalis. The sequence continues at coordinate 2,052,731 of JACDOX010000009.1, read as the reverse complement.
TCTTTGAGCTGAGCAGATCTGTCCCATAAAACAGGAAAAAAAAAAAGCCAGGATCATCCTGCTTTTATTCACTCTGGACGCTTCATGCTCCTGGTTCATGATTTTTTTTTGTTTTGTTGAGGGAGATACTAATATTGTGAGTAGATTTTCACAAAAGTGGCTGCTCAGTATTTCTTTGGGAGCCATGGGACAGGAGAGCTCTTCTTCCAAACTCTCATCTTTGAGTTCCAGATGAGTCAGATTGGATTTGCTTTGCAGTATATTTGCAGAGAGTTTGTGTATCAACTAATGTTAATTTCATGTCACTTTTAGCTGTACTGGAGGTGCCACTAGGTTCCAGTACAGTGGGACGTGTAAGTGTAGACAGCATGGAGTTTAACTTAAAGCATGAATCAACAAGCAGATGTGCTGAAATAAAGAGAAAAAGTAAGAGCTAGCCAGAAAAGGTTAGGGAGAAGAAAGTACTAAACGAAAAGATTAGAAGACTGTCTCTCTTTGTAAAGTGTTTGCTGAAATTCAACCAGATGGAGAGTGACTGTGCTGCTTTGAAAGGCAGAAAAGCAGCTTTTATATCAAGAAACATAAGGAGTACTGTGTCTTCTGTAAGTTATCATTACTGTACCTGCTGTCAAGTCAGAAGATACTGTATGTGTTAGTAGGTATTCTCTTCTAAACTTAAAATCCGTGTTCAGTATTTTTATTGTTGCCCAGTGCAGTAATTACTTCATTTGATTTCAAGAACGTTCGCTAAAATTATTTTACCATCTTTTAAGGATTTGAATAGATGGATGAAGCAGTTTAAATTCCTTACAGATAATGTCATAAAATAGGTTTATGACTACTGAATTTAATTTTTTTTCTTTACACTTCTTTAATTTTCTGTGTAATTTTTTAAAATAAGCCCTTTGTATTAAAATAGATAACAGCCAAGTTTCAAACATTTGGTTCTTTGGCCAACTTTGCCACCTAGTGGCTGTAATTAAATAGAACAACTCGTTTTCTGTATTTTCGAGAAAGGTAATGTAGCACAGGGCTGCTGTCCTTTTTTTCTTTGCATTGAATTATTCGAGTATTTTTGAATTAGCGTGATATTCAGATGCAGCTGCAGCCACTCATAATATGCTACGAAAATAAGCTCTCTTTTCTAATGTTTGAAAGCTTAGTATGCAAGAACAGGAGAGTTCAATACTTTCTTTTTCCTTTCTTTTTTTTTTTTTAATAGTAGTCTGTTCATAATAGAATCAAAAGAAAAAAAATCCCTACTATACTCTCTTACGAAAAAATGTCATTTTATGTCTCGGTTTGTATCTACTGTAGATTGTTTTACCTTTAATATCCCTGTGGCATATATAAAATAAATTATCCTTCTTTAGCTATCACCCCTACAATGTAGAGAAGAGAAACCTGCACCTGCACTGCTTCTGCTTCTATTATGCTTTATGGGCAGGCTGAGTCCACAGTAGGAGTAATAAAGACTGTGTAAGTATTGTTTGCTCCTCTTCCACCTGCTCCTAGTTCTGACATAGAGCCGGTCCAAAAGAAGTAGAATTAATCTGTCTGGAACTTGTAATTTTGTATGTTGTAGTGCCTGTATTTCTGAGAAATTCTGTTAAAATAGGAACTCTGTAACAGCTGTTTCCTCAGTCCTCCTGCCGTGGGGGGGGCACGGGTGCTATGAACAGCTGCAGTGGGCAAGAAATGTGTGGTGGGTGCAGTGATGAGCCCTAAAACCTCTGGGCAGTGGTCCATCTGACATCTTCTGTCTGGACTGCATAAAGCCACAGGCAAGGCAGTTCCCTAAATTGTATGTGATCCTCCTCCTCCCCCTCCACCTTTTTTTTATAACAGAGGTACTACCTTTTGTTTTTTAGTTCCTCATACACTTTGAGCTGACCTTGTTTACACTTAGTAGAAATTGGCTTAAAGAGAGGTGTTGAAGGAAAATTAATTGTTTCAACAGAAAAAAAAAATATCCATAGCATGGACATTTGAAATTGATAGTGGTATTTAATTTTGGAAAATATGATTACAACAAATATTTTTTTAGACATGAAATATTGTCTTTCAATATCTCTTGAAGGGTTCAAAGGGAAAAAGTAGCTGTTGTCTGAGCAGCAGAGCTACAGAATCATTATTTCCTTTTCCTCTACGTCCTTTTTATGTCATATATCCCAATAATTCTTTCTAGGAGAGTGGCAGCTTGTCCTGTGAGTATTTCAAAGTTATATGTGTCATGGCTTCCCACACATGTAAACATGATACAGAATTGTGGCAAAGCATGGGATTTTTAAAAAATTTATTATGATTTTGTAATTATTGAAGGTGTGTATGTCTCTTACTTTATGCATCTTCTAGTAGTTGACAAGTCTGTAGAAACCAATTATCCTTGAAATTTCCGGTATTTGAATTATATAGACTGACAGGTGGAGAATCTGATGAGGTGGTGAAAGGGAGGACGATCTGCTGCATGAAAGGAAAAATCACAGAATTACATAGAGCTTTGTTCCCTAAGAAACCTTATGTAAAAAGCTATGGGAAATGCTATCATGCATCTTGATCAAAATGGAGCCAAGAGAGCATTCTGCATACAATTAGAAACTACAATAAGGAACTGAAACTAATAAGATATAGCATGGACATCTTCCTAATATTTCATAGCATTCATATTATCAGATTCAGTGCAGCAAAATATTTAACTTTTGGAACTTGTTCAATAAATTCCTGAAGTACAGGAACAGCTAAGCATAAGACCAGAAAAAAAGGGAGGGGGTGGTGCAGATTGTCTTTAATGAGAAAGAAACAAGTCCTTACTTTTTGGGCTGGGGACAAGGGAGAGGTGCTGATAGTGTGTGAGATGGCATGAGAGATGACCTTCACATGGAGAAAACAAGGATGACTGGGTGTAGAAGCTGCCAAATGTGCATTGCTAATGAGATTTCTGATAACATCTGCCTGTGCATGATATGACCTGAACTGGGGGCAGGACATATCTGAACATTAGAGTTCTCAGGTGGAAGCAGTAGGACTGGAGACAAATTGGGGCAAAGAAGAGAGGATGCCATAGAGAAACATGGTGTGTTCAAACACGTCTGACACGAAAACCTGAAAAGCTGGCTGCCACTACAGAGGGTGATGCATCCAAGTACAGAATCACAAGAAAAGAAGCTGAAATACAGTTGATATTTCTGGATAAAAAGAGACAGAATGAATTGCAGGCAAAGGGCACAATGAGGCATAAAGAAACTCAGTTGACATGCAGACAACGTGTCTGCAAGCAGAAATCCCTTTAAAAAAGTCTAGGTCGTGTGGATACCAGATTACATAAAATATCCTCCTGCATCAAAGCCATGGTCCTTCTAGCACAGTAGTCTAACTGTAGTTAAATTTATGCAGGATAGAGAGTGTTTGAGAGAGCCTGTTGGATTTTTGAGGGCCCTTGTTTTCCTTGGTTTTTTGGACTACTTGCATTTGTGTCACTTTATGTGACTGCTGTCCTTGAATTTATCCCCTCTTCTCCAGTAATGTCTGTGATACTGCCAGTGGCAGAAGAGTCCAGAATTTTATGCCTGATATTGTAAGAAGTATTTTATTTTATTTGTTTGACTTTCTAGGAAATCAGTTTCAAACAAGTCATATAAAGTTTAAACTGTGACTTGCTGGTTGCAATTCTCTGATGTAAATCTGTATGAGAACAGCCACAGCTTGGATGATAGCTTGACAGATTCATATAAACCTAGGTTAGCAATCATCTGAAGGAAATTGTTTATTATCTGTCTTTGGAGAACTTTTTGCATTGGAAAATGAGCTTGAAAATATTGCAGTTTACATTACCTCCCTAGATTAACAGTTATAGTAGGGTTTTCATACATTGCTTCTTTTCAGGATCAACTCTGAGGGACTGATTTATTAAAGAATAATTTTAAAATTATTTAACTTAGTTTTGCTCCGTAGTTACATGTACATAGATGTTGTAAGCAAGATCTAAGTATTGCTAATTAATACATGTAAACCAGCAAAAATAGCGTAGTGATAGATAACTAAATCAAAATATTTCAGGTTGAAAGGTTTTTGGTCTTTTCCTGTCTGTTGAGAAATAGTTGTGTGCAACTTCAGCATCTTTATAAGAAAATAAAATTAAAAATTGAGCAATACAGCTCTGAGGTAAAAGCAGGCAGCATGAAGCTCTCCTAAAGAGCATGGAGACTCTTTAGCATTGATATTCTTTTCCAAAGAAACCTGGAAGAGAAGAAGACATTTATAACATTAATAGAAAGTCAACAACATTATTTTCTGATGGAAGACAGGAAGGTGGGAGCCATACTTTGCAAAAGCTTATTGTCGGTGATTAAATGAGCAAGCTGTTATTTAAAAATGTTTTCTGAATGCAGAGTTCTTGAGCTAGTATTGAGTATTTTTTAATATTAGATTTAGTTAGTTTTTTCCTGGACAATAGAGATCATATATGGATGATTCAGTATAGTTATCAATTTATCAATTTAGAATACCATTAAAAAAGCAGCTGACTGTGGAACATTGTTTTTGGTCTTTTGAGCAGTGGAAGAGTTAGACATCAAAAAAGCAGGTTCTTGAAAAGCCTTGGGAGGAATTCAGTATAGCACATGGTCCGTAAAATGTCATGTGAGAAAGCTGATACTGCCTGAGAGAAATCATATTCTTAGCTTATTTCCAGCAGTTTCTGAGAACCAGTCTTTTTTATTCTTCTTCTACCTGTGTGTGATTTATTGCATAGTACATAGGAAGTGCTTTGTAGAAGTTGGGCTGTTTTTGAGAATCTCATACAGGTTTTTTAGTGGTAACTTTGTTAGCAAAGTAAGTTTTTTGATTTGGTTTTGATTTTTAAGGGGGAAGGCCTGCATTGCTTTTTCTACAGTTCAGAAATCCAAGGATTCAGAAACAGCTTACTCTGCCAAAAAGTCTGAGATGTTTTTGTTATGATTTGTCTGTCACCATAGACCCTTCCAGTTTAGCATGGATGCTAAATTCTTAAAATGCTTTTTTTGTAGGCAACTGAGTGCCTTAAAATATCTCAAATCAGTTTCTCGGAAGTTCTTCATGTTAAATGGAAATAAGTAAATTAATCTATTTAAAGAATGACCAATATGCCAAAAACATTTAGCTAAAAATAATACAATATTTCACAAACACTGACTCAGATAAACTGGTAAGGAGTGAGTCTGAAAAGCTTTAAAAGGATTAAAATTAGAAGAAAATTAAACATTTTGATATAAATTTAGGAATCTATTCACATACTTAGAATGAAGTTATGATGCAACTGGTAAAATCAGACCTAAATATGTGTGTAAAGTTTTAGGGGCAGAGGCCTTTCTGTGGAACAATGATTTACACTGAGTATCCATTCCACAAAGCTTCCATCCCAGCAAATTGGATCTCAATAATCTTTAAAGAGCCATGCTGGTTAGGGAAAGTTTGTAGAGACTGGAAGAAAGCAAATATAACCCAGGTGAGAAGGGTGAGAAGAAGAAGGAGGATCTGAAGAGCTACAGGCTGCTCACCTTTACTTTGATCCCTGTGGAAGTGCTGGAGCAAATCCTCTTGGGAAACCGTGATTAAACATAAGAAGGATAAGGTGCCTGGGAGTAGTCAGCATACATTTACACAGGGCACATCAGGCTTGACCACCTTGACAGCCATTTGTGATGAGATGAATGGCTTAGAAACAAGGGTAGAAGAGTGGATGCTGGTTATCCTGCCTCTGGTGAGGTTTTACAAGCTGTTTCCCAGCACACCCTCATAGACAAAATTATGGAATGAGTAAGTAGATGGTGAAGTGGACTGAAACTTGTCAGAAATGCCAGACTAAACTCTGTTCAGCAGCATGAATTCTAGGCCAGACTGGAGTCCAGTCACTAGTTTTGTGTCCCTAGGGTGGTCCCGGAGCCAATACTGTTTAACCTCTTTATTTAATAATCTGGGTAATTTCTGCAGAGCGTACCCTCAGCAAGTGTGCTGATGCTGCAGAACTGGGAGAAGTGGGTGATACATCAGAGGGTTGTGCTGCCATCCGCATGGACCTCAGCAGGCTGGAGAAATGGTCTGACAAGAGCTTCATGAACTTCAACAAAGGGAAAGGCAATGTTGGCCCCCCATAAAAATTATCCCCATGCACCAGTATAGACTGGGGCTGACCATCTACAAAGCAGCTTTGTAGGAAAGGCCCTGGAATCCTGTTAGAGTCCATGGGACCATGAGCCAGCAACATATCCTTGCAGAAAAGGTCACCAGCCTTCTAGGCTGTGTTAGGAAAAGAGCTGCCAGAAGGTGGGAGATGATCTCTCTGCTCAGCACTGGTGACACACATCTGGAGTGCTTCATCCAGTTCTGGGTTCCCCAGGACAAGAGGGACATGGACATTCTAGAGTGAGTCAGTCCAAGAGCCAGACGATACAGGCAAGTGCAGTTACGTGTAGGATAAAGCCTTTTTCTCCTGTGGGGATGGTCAAGCACTTTAACATGTTGCCCTGAGAACTTACAGAGCCTTCATCCTTGGAGATGACTTGAAATTCGGATATGGCCCTGAGCCACCTGTTGCAGCTGACTCTGCTCTGACCAGGGGGTTGGAATCAATGATCTCCAGCAGTGCCTTCCTACCTCAATTTATCTTTTAATGGATACATTTAAATAATAATGTAATGGAACTTACTTGCAAAGGATCCTGAAGAACCCACCATAGGGTGGACAGTAATTTTTTCTGTGACTTTTTATAGAGGGTTTGGAGGGCGAGGTTGTGTCTTGTGTTTTGGGGTTTTTCTTCATCCAGAAGAAGGATTCAACATATTTTTATTTTGTCATTGCTGTCCTTTGGAGTGGATGCAATGCCATTTGAGGTAGCTAGGGAAGCAGTTCCTTGAGCCTGCTGGCACTGAACACTTCAGATCCATCTCATTATCTCTGGACAGTCACTTGATCACATTATGGAAGATCTGGCCGTGAGCTTCAGTTGGCTGTGAGCTGGCAGAGGCTTCACCCTGACAATGCTGGTTAGCTGAAGAAACCAATCCAAGTAAATGATAACACTTATGTGACAGCCTCTTCTTCTTTCCTCACCCTTCAGTTTATATAGCCTGTGAAATGAAGCACTTGAGGAGAATACAAATAGCTGTATCACTCATTTACCTTCTGAAGGTTCATTCCTATTTCACTTTTCATGCCAGCCTGTTCATTTAATTTCAGATAAGAACTTTTGTCCTTTCTTCCATGCTCTTTCGGCATTGGAGAAGCTGCATCTAAAAATTGAAAAATTAACCTCACTGATTACTTCAGAACACTTCTAAATTTTCTCCTTATTTATTGTACTTGTTAATATACATTTCAGTGTCTTTTCCTGCTCCCCAAGTGTCTGTACAAGTCTTTAAAATGTTTTGTATGTATCTGATAAGCTCCTTTTTTGAAGGTGCTATCATTTTGCCCTGTATGCAAAAACAAAATCAATCCCTGAGTACATTAACCTTGGTGTTGTCTTAATGATAATGGCTAACTAGAAGGTCATTTCAAAAACACATCACAAGGAAAACAAGATTCATAGTTGTTTTTTTTTTTCCATGTTAGAGCAGGGAAAAAAACCCCTTTTACTGGCTTGGTAGTTTTTTGTCTTTTTAGTGAGATTTTCAGGATTTAAATTTTTTTTTTTTTGTTAGATGCCTTGTTACAATTTCAGTTTAAAGGTAACATGGTAATGTTACCTTAAGAAAAAGTAAGTGGTCTGATTCTGTATTCACTGCATTGTCCTATGGGGACGGTGGCAATGTCATATTTACTGGACATTAAATTTTACCAGATTTCAATTAGATGAGTTTGACTTTTGTCCTTTCTATCCCCATATAGTCATCCTTCCCTTATGTCTCCGTAAAAAGCAACACAGACTCACATTTAAGAAATTGTCTTTGGTAATTGCTTGACGTAGAGTCATGACAAAGTATTTTAGTAACTTGGAGTAGGAAGAGAGAGAGAACCAAACAATTTTCCTGCCTGTGTTGAAAAGAGAGATTTTGTGAGAATAGTTGCAGACTATTTCAAGTAAGAGTTCTGATACTGTAAGAGATACTTGGGGTTGCTTGGAATCTTCGTGATGAATTTCAGGAAAGGTTAAAAACATAGATGGATTTGTGTTCCTCAGAAACAATTGAAACTTCTAAAATTGATTGCTACCTTTTGTTTCCTTACCGGTGCAAGAAACACTTATGTGAACCCAATATTATTGATCATTTCCAAATAAATTTCACAAATCTTTAAAACAAATTCAATGTGTAACATGTAGCTGATACATGGCTTTTATATTTGTGTTATTTTATGTCCAGATCTTCCTCAAGAGTAAAACATAGTCATTATAAGGAGAGAATTTAGAGAACTGTTTTTTTCATACATATATAAGCTACTGCTGCATTATTCTGTCTAACTTTATTTCATTAGCTATTTTGAAATACATTACCATACTTTTTTGTGGTAATGTACAGTATGTCCTACTTCAAAATGCTTTGTTCTTCCTGCTAGTTATCATTGTTGCTATTATTAATGGTTTTATTAGAATAATTCTAGGCAGTCCTGATCAGAAGAGATTAATGATCTGCATTGCTTATTGATCTGGTATTCTGCTTTTGAACTGTGAAATTGCTACAAGGACACTTCCTTATGGGTCATTGGGAAGTACCAACTTCTGTTCTTCTGCTAAAGATAAATCAATATGTATCAGACTGTGTGGTAGGATGTAAAATAAAGATAACTTAGATTTAGGTGTATATATTAGGTCCTTACATCCACAATTTCCTGTTTTTAATTGTATTTGTCTTATTATATTTTTTTAAGATGCTGAGAGCATCTGCAGGTCCAGCTGAGATGAGTTATCAGCAATATATCTTCACTAACAGCTGTGGCTTTACACCAAAAGTACGTTTGACTTAAAAAGACCAGTCAGCCCATTGGTGTCCATTGGAATGATTTGATGGTTGTTAGTTGGATTAGAAAAAAATCTACCAAAAAAATCCCCACCCAAACCAGTCAAGGTGGTGATATTTGAATGGCTAAACAGTCATTTCTGTCCCCAAAGACCAGTGCTTTGCACCACTGATTTTTATTGCTTTAAGAGGGATGTTGCACATGAAAAGGAAGTGTGCTTGAAATTGGCAGGAGGTGAATTTTACTTGCCAGACTTTGGGCGTGTAAATGTTAACTCACTTTGTTACATGATTTCATCGTGCTGTCAGAGGGCTTCCTCCTTCAATGGGCAGACTCCTTACCTTACACTGGAATAAAACTCTGACCATTCAGCTGGCTTGAGTATCTGATAATATTTTGCCCATACACTGATAGCTTGCCTTCTTTGGAGTCCCCTCTTTAAAGATGAAATCCAAACCAATCTCTGAGGAGTACCAGCTTCCTTTTCTTTACCATTTTGGGAAGATTTAACGCTTTCATTAGTCATCATATCAGAGCCTACATAAAAAGAGGATAGAAATAGCTTGTATAATCTCTAATATTGTCATTGGAACTTTATATTATACTATATTATAGTATAATAATACTTGTAGCTAATATTACAAGTATTATTTTATTAACTATTATTTTAGTAATTATAACTATCATTTTATTGATACTATTTTAATCCCATTGCTCATCCAAGTTTTTAGCAAAATGCCAGTGCTGAAAGAGTTAAGTATACCCCAGTGTTAAAAAAACTGCCTCATGTATTGATCTGACAGGAGATATATAGTACTGGAGACGTTTGAGACTCTTAGATCACTGTCATAAAGTAGTGAAGGATGGAGTTTTAAGATATAATGTAGCTATTAAGCCTTTTCTGTACTGGAATACTCCGTCTTTCCCATAAGAAAAGTGATGAACTGTGATCATAAACAGGTTAATTTAATCTGACCTGATTTAAGAAGTGTCCCCTTATTGCTTTAAGGATAATAACTTTTCATTATATTTGTCTTTTCAAAATTATTATCTGTAAGTCTCAATTATCCAGGTATTTAATTATTTCTCTAAGTGCGTATTCAGAGTTCTCATGTTCTCTTGAGTTCTTTTGTAAACAGTGTCAGCAGAGGAGACTGTGCCTCTGATGCAAGTCAGGTAGCAAGGCCACTCAGCAGTCCTGCCTACAATTCATGTGAAACACGTCTCGGCAGACAAAGCATCTGCCTGTTTGGAGAATGCTTCTGTAGTCTTGCAAATCCAGAGTGAATTCAAGTCTAGACTCCGTCATTTTTCCAGGCTGTTGGGAAGGGCTCAGTAACAAATCAGATATGCCTAAGATAGAGCAGAGGTAGCGCTGAAGCAAGGATGCTGTTGCTGGTTTGTGCATTGGGAAGAAAGCTGTAATAGCAGCAGCAGCAGCAGCAATAACAACACCAGCAGCGGCAGCAGCAGCAGCAGCAAGAGACCTTCAGAAAGCCGGGGTTGCAGTAGTCGGAGATACAAAGATCCTGTTATGTCTCTGTCTCTCCTAAGTTCAGAATGGTTCCTACAAACCTTATACCACGTGTAGTAAAGGATGTACAGGAATATGGAATTTGCTTTGTAATAACTGCATGCTGAGGAAATAAAGACGTGCCTCTGGGTTTTTGTTGTTGGGGCTTTTTTTTCTGCCTTTTTAAAACATCGGAAACAGAAGAGATTGATTTACTCAGAGAAAGTAAGTTTCATCTGTCTTCACGATAATTTAAAGGGGTGGTTTCGGAGCTGAAGGGTGACCATTTTGCTACCTGTTCCCTTGCACCTGGGACTGAAAAGTGAAGAGAAATGGACAGTGTCTCAGAGGAGACAGGAGTGACCGAAGCTCGGTGAAAGCAGCCCCTGATTGTTGTCTGCTGTCCTCTTCATGCAGTGCTGTGGGCTGGTGCACCGACGGCGAGTACGGGTTTCCTATGTAAGTTTGCATTTGTATTAGAATGATGCTGACTTGTATGTTCCACTCCTAGTATGTTAGATGATGGGGTATGACTGAGGCAGGTATTTTAATGCTTAGCTGAATGACCAGAGTGCTAAGTACCTGTGAAGTAAGTTTTTACAGCCCAAAGACACAAGGATCTTTTTAACAGGTATGAGTCTTGTCATCTATTTTCTTGTAACTTGTTCATATTCTCAAGGATATGTGGTTTGTTTTATTTTTTTAATGAACTGCAGTATTAAAAGACTGGAAGTCTGACCATTCTGACTTCTTTTTTTAAATTGTTTATTTATTCTTGCTAGTAGCTCTGTGTAAATGGAATTAGTAGAAAACGACATCTCTACTTATGCATATATGATAACTGGAAATCAATTAAAGTTGTAAGCAATTATGGATTGGGAACAAAAATTTTTGGAAAGACCCTGAGGAAATACATAAATAATCCTGTGAGGTATTTCTTTTGAAAAAGAGCAGTGGTATAGTGGCAGAAGTATAGCCTGATGTTTTGCATGGTATATTTGCTTTTCAGAACAGGGTGTTTCAATACTCAGGTATGATATGACTGCTCTGTCTTGCAAAATGGCTGTCTCCAATAAATTCCAAAAGGAAGCCCAGCACCAAAGCTTAAGTGTTAGTAATGAAAAAGGTGAAATACTTGCTGAAATATATCTGAATTATGCTCAGCTGAAATGATAACCCTCAAATAATTAATTTATGTTTCAACATTCCTCTTCTTCTTCAGTTGTCAGACAGGATAAGAAACAGGAGGTCACAATGATCAGGATAAGCTGCAAATTGAAATTGCTGAGTATTAGCAACAAGCAGCTTGTAGCTTGTTGCACAAGAAAAGAGCAAAGGTATCAGGACATCCAGTTCTGTTGTCAGAATTACTGCGCTTTTCTCTGTGTCATAGAAAGGTCTTTTAGAAATGCATAAAATTGATCACAGAGCAAACAAGGTCATAAATAGATGCAGTCTAAGTCAAAGTTTGTGTAGGGGATTGTTGGAGAGAATTGAATTATTAAAAAACCCTAAATCTCTCCTTCAGAAAAAATTACAGAGATGTAAACAACTGAAAATGTGAGTGTGATCGTAGTAGTTTTGCACAAAGATAATTTGGCTTTGGGTGGGTTTTTTTTCTCACTGTTGCAACAGTTGATACTCTAAGAAGCAGACAGAAGTATGGAGTATCAGATGAGATAAAGGAAATAACTTAAACAGTACTGTATTTTATATAAACTGTTTTTGTGCAAAAAACAATATATGGTTGCTTTTAACCATCAATTCAGTATAAAATCAAAACTTGGATATCACTTATGCAGATACTTACTTGGTAATATTCCCACAATTGTACACAAGTTGAAATGCAAATACACTGAAAATGCTTCTTGATAGCTCACTCATGCCAGTGGAGTTTAGGGCATATGATAGTAATGACCTCTTGAGATGCATCACCCACCTTTCCATTTCTCCTTGTTACTGTTATTTAAAAGTAGCACCGCCCACTCTGAACAATATTGTCTAGAGTCCTGTGAACTCCATCATTTCTTGATGTTTGTGGGTAATAGAGAGAAAGGTGCTTAGTGAATGTTTCATGAAGTACTAAAGTTTGTACCTTTTTAGTGCAAAGCTGATGGAGCTCATGGTATTCTGAATATCTCACTAACTGTTTACAAAGGAGAAAGTTGCCCAGTCTTAGTTAGGACAAGTGAAGTGAAGTTTGCCCTTGATCTTTTTGGTCCGAATGTTATTGCGTGAAGGATAACCGTGTTCTTAAATAACTTAATTACAATGAAAATTCTCTCTGTTGTTTGAATCCTTGATTATCCAAACCTGTTATTATTAATTTTTTTTTGGCACTTCCTATGGCATTGGACTAATTGAGGTTGTACGGTGTGATTCTTTTGGGATGAATGCACTGAAATTAAAGTGAGCCAAGATATGACCCTTTTTATTAACGTATGACTCACTGGGGAAAAACGTTAGACTTTTATTGTGGGTTGATAGTTTACAGTTCTGAAGTTGCTTATGAATTGTAGTTGTAAATGATCTGTCTTGGATGTTTGGGTTTGTTTTGTTTTTATTTTTGGGGGGAGTTTAAGGTACTGTATGTAACTGAAACATATGAACAAACCTAACTGACTGTTGTGTGCCAGCAATACAGGTCATTCTGGTCTGAGTCCTAAAATTTGTGCAAATCGTAGGCATAATCAATCCCTTTGATGATGTTTTGGGTCTGGAATAGAACACTACCCTTAGTACACAGGCTCCCATTGTTTCTTTGGAAGAGCAGCAGCATTGTTAGTAGAGAAGATACTTGTATTCATCTGCTCCTTTCTGTGATGTCTTTTCTGTCCTTTCTCCTGCATGTTGGACTGTCATGCACAGAGATTAGTCCTGCATTTGTGTGCTGGGATAAAACTGAAGGCCTGGATGGGTTGTATCCATATTTACCTTCTCTCCTGGTTTTGCAGCTTATGAGTGGTGTTCAGACCACACAATGTTAACAAAATTAAATCTGGCTCAGGCATTCTTGCTTGGCTTGCCTGATCATTGAGTCTTCCTTCATCCTGGAACCATGTAATGCTTGAATCCACAAAATTTTCACTCTTCCTCTTCTGTGGTTTCTTTGGATGGGTAAGCAGGGTGATGGGGGCATGAGATATCATTTAATGCAATTTGTTTAACATGGTGTGGAATAATCTGCAGCTTCTAATGGTAGGAAGTGTCATGTAGACATTGGGACTGCATTCTAATACTCAATTCCAGAAATAATGACCCTCATACTGGACATTTTCATGGAAAAAGCTGGAGATAATTACAGGTAATATCTTCATCTTATTCCATCAGTCATGTCTGTGAAATGCCATTTGTCAAATAGGATCTATTTGGAGTAGCATGGAGGAGCAGCTGAGTGAAGTCCTTCCAGTGAATAATCTCATATCTTTCTGGAAGTGAAGTTAAAACATTAGTACTAATTATATATTTCCCAGAAATGTTTTCACAGTTCTTAACTGCCTACATGATATGGAACATCTAAAAGCACTGGAGCCTGAAGAATGAGCAGTTTATTTCTTTAAACTTTAGTTCAGTCTGTCCATTGTTGGTCCAGCCTTCAGGAGAACTTGCAATCTGATGGGAGTCACTCAGAAATCTTGTAGTGCTCCCTGTTCTCCCTGGAAGAATCTGGAAGTAAAGGCTGTTTGAACACAGAATCCAAGATAATTCCAGAGTCTGGATGCTTTTGAGCAGAGGAATTCTGTCAGCCACTTTGCCTAACTGTATGTGTGCTGCCTTCTCTTACTGCTGCGAGTTGTCTCATTTGTTGTGGTTCAATTCACCAACAGAACTGGAAAAATTTGTTTTATGGCAACATAATAGGGTTGACTGAACTTTTTAATCCATGGCAAGTGAGATCAAGGAAGGTCTATATAGTTTCTGGAAAGACTGACTGTTCAAGTCACTGTGCATGGAAGGATCCAAATCCATATCTGGAAGGCATCTGCCGGAGCATACAGACAGCTAATTTCAAACGCCTCGAGCATCCCAGTGTACTGCAGGGCCTCCTGGTTTCTCAGGATGCAGGTGTGTTTGCAGAGTATGTGTTTATTCCTATTTTTACAGTTGTTTTAACAAGGAGTAGGTGAGTGTGGTCAGGGAGGACCAACAGGCGATAATCTGAATAGGCAAGCCATGAGTTAGAATCCATTGTACTTTAAATAATAGCTTAAAATCTTTAGCTGTCTGGATTTCCAAACACTGAATTTAATACAGGTTTGTTTGAAAACTCATGTGGTTGACTTTCTGAATTTTTGTTGGCTTTTTTTTTTTTGGTTCTTTTTTAGAATTGTCAAATTAGACTTTTGTTTATGTGGAAGGACTATTCAGAATAAGTCTGTGCTGATGTTTTGAATATTTTTCTCAGATATATAACTAATTTGATAAACCATAGAGATGATGTTTGAAAGGCAAATATTCATTACTCTGGCTCTAATCTTAACAAAGGACTATTATAGTTTGATATAAAAAAGAAAAAAGAAACTTTAAAAATGCATTCCAAAACAATACAGACTTTATTTGACCATTAGTAGTGAAATTTATGGTATGACTTGTACTGTGTGTTTTAGTTTAATGTAATTAAACTAAAACACACAGTATGGTATGATTTTGATTCAAGATGCTTCTTTTCTAATGGTGGAGATTGTAATTGGAGAGCTTTCTGCCTGCAGCAGTGAGTGGGCTCCAGACGTCAGGCTTTTTGTGCCTGTGTCTGGAGGATATTTCAGACCTCCTGAGGGAACAGGGAACGTTCTCTTTTTAGTGTTGTTACATTTGTGCTGGGTTTTTGTTTTCTTTTTTTTTTCCTGTTCCTTTTGAAACCATAATCTTTTCTATCTATCACTTGATAATGTTTCTCACCAGATCATTCTTTATCATAGCAGATGCTGTCCTTTTCTCTGTTCCTTTTGCTTGCCACCTCCCTTTCTCCATTGCTGATTTATACTTTTTTTCTACATAGAGCCACTTTTTTACTCTTCTCCACTATGCTTCTCGTTTTGACCTGCAAAATTCTTGCTTCACATTTGAGAACTTCTTTTTCTTCTGTTGACATTAGTCTCAGCCCAGGATGGCACCTGCCAGGGTGACCCCCCTATTTCTGTGACCCCCCTAATACTTCTGTGCCATCAGCTCTAGTCTTGTGTCTGCCCCTCTTTTCTTCATTGCTGCTTTTGTCAGTTTTAGTGGAAGTCTGAACTGTTCACAAGGACACAAGGAGAAGTTGCTGGCTAAGGCAGCTGTGGATGAACTGTTGTTAGCAGAATTTGCATCCATGTTTCTCTTCTTTGTTTATTGTTGGCAGAAAAGCACATGCTGAGGAGGAAGAAAGAAAGTATAAACAAGTTGTGGTTTACTGATGAAGACATTTAAAGGAATTTTTTTAGCATAAAATAGTTATATTTTCAGCTTAAGGGAACTGGCTGGAAAAGGGAAAAGTCCTTTAACTTGCTTAAGTAACTGCACTGCCCTCAGTATAGCTGCCTCAGTACTGTTAGGAAGAAACTCATAATCTATGGATTTGGGGGGATACTTTCTATATTTAGGTTTTCTCCAGGAAGTCCTTTTGCATTTTTTTTAATATCCTAATTTTCTAATTTTTTGTTTTGGTATCATGGGGAGAAGAGAGTCAGTGAATAAAGTGGAATAAACCAATGTGGCAATATTTAAGGGGAAAGGGATTTGAACCAAGACTCCCTTAGTCATTGCATATCAGCCAAACCATGAGTGCCAAATACTGCACTGCCAAAATTAAAAGTACTAAATTCTCTTTATCTGCATTTACTCTCCTACTTCTGTCTGAAAACCTGTCTTCATTATGCTAGGGAGTAGTATTGATACTAAACTCTTTTGATTGCAGCTCCAGTTCTTTCAAGTGAAATGTCACATGCATGTTCCAATTGTTTTTCCTTTAACATCATTAAGAGGACATAGTTTTTTGGATTTTTTTACTCTGTGGCTCCTTTAGAAGATTTTATAGCATAGATTTTGGACTATAAAGCCTTTGTTTTCTTGTCTGCCTTATTTAAAATTCTTCTTGGTGCATTTCCTAGGTGCAACCTTAGAATCTTATTGACTAGCGAAAAGAGATTCTTTTGAAAAGGAATCTTACATTTAGGAGAATTAAATGGAACACTTGCAGCTCCTTGTGTATTCTGAAGTAAAATTATATAACGATATGGCTGGTGGATAAAATACTGTGGCCGTGTCTGCAATAAGTGCCCATTGTCATTCCTTTTTCAGTCTTTGTATAATGTAACTGCTTGAGTAATAGATTTAAAATATGTAAAATTTCAAGGCAGCAACAGTATCCAAATTTTAATTTTATACTGAAGTAAAGAATTAGTGAACCCCATTTTAATTATTTTTCACTAGCCTCATCTCTTAAGGCTGAGTTCATATTTACTTTGATAATTCTATCACTATTTTGCTGTTGCTTAAATGMAGCATTATTTTGTTATTCCTTGCTAATTTGGATATGTCAAAGTAGTGACATTATTTGCATTGTTTCTAGCAAGAAAAGCTCAGATGTGTGAAAAAACTGCTTCCCTTGTAAACTCCTCTTCCTCCATCAGTAGCACACTTGGCTTGAATGTTATGTTTATTTTAATGTTAGTTTTCTGAAGCTGTGTTTGGATTAGGTGTTTTGAAAAAGGCTTTGTGTTGTCTGAAACCTGTGATATATTACTGAAAATAAGTTTGCATATTTTCAACAAGCTGTACACTTCAGTCACTGGGTGGTCTATGATTGGTCTATTGGTGTTAATGAGTGGGAATTGGGATCTGTTACCTCCGTCTCCAAACCCACCAGGGATTCATCCTGTGGCTTTGAAAATGTCACATGGATACAGGCCTGGGGCACTTCCTTTCCATAAAACTTGAGGAGAATCCTACTGCACAAATATGTGCGCAAACATAGAATATTTTTTACCAAACCTGAAAAAAAGAGTATTTGTTAAAAATAAACACTTAACTCTAGCTTAAGAGATTGTTACATGTGAAATGTTACATGTAACTTTCATGCCTCATTTCTTTTCAGCTTTTTTTCCTTTGCCTTTTCTCCCAGTTCATACACAGTGAACTTTGCCATCCTCATTTGGTAAAATGTTTTTCTCCTTCTTTTGTTGTGTCTAATTGGTTTGGCTCTTTTGTTCGTTCTTGAATGTACTTTTTTCCTTTTTGCAGTTACTTTTTCTTTCTGCTCTTCTTGAGTGCAGTGTCTTTGAGTACAATACTTACTAACTTCAATGTAGAGGAAAAGTTTAAGTAGTCTTGGCAATTTTAATAAATTTTCTGGTGAGCTGGCATTCCATAACAATTTTATGAGTATGAAGTCATGAAAAATTAACTGGCCGTCTTACAATACTAATTGAGTCCCCTGAATTCTCTTTGGAAGAATTCCATGCTGAATGTCTTTCCTACTATCTTTATACTAAACCAAAGTGGCAAAATTAGTAACTTAGTATTAGGGAAATGAGAGGAAAATAAAAGAACACTTTTAGGGTTGAATGGAAAAGATAGATTCATGAAGTACTGAACATAGCAAGAGTGCTTCACTAAGTAGAAACAATTCTGGAAAAAGTCTTGTAATTGTTCTGTTGTGATTAAACATCCTCTTCCATCAGGAATGTTGAAGGAATACAAAAAACTTTTCTGAACAAAGCTCTGATAGAATGAAATCTGCTCAAAGATGTCAAAGGCAACAAGAAAAACTTCTATAGGTGTATTGATGATAAAAGAAAAACAAGGGAAATTGTGAGACCTCTCCAGACAGAAATAGGAGACCTTGTGTGCTTGGCACATGTGGGCTGAGGTACTCACTGACTTTTTTGCCTCAGTCTTCATTGAAAAATGCTCTATCCACGCCAGCTAAGTCACAGAAGGCAAAGGTGGAGACTGGGAAAATTTAGAACTTCCTGCCCTAGCAGATTAAGTTTGAGACCATCTAAGGTACCTGAAGGAGGGCAAGTCCATGGGAAGAAATCCATTGGTGGATCCTGAGGGAACTTCCAGGTGAAGTGGTCAAGCCACTATCAGTCAATGGTGAGAAGTCAAGGCAGTCGAGTGATTTTCCCACAGACTGGAAGAGGGGAAACAATTCTATGTGTTATGAAACAAGGAAAATAAAGATATGTTTAGTGACAGCTAACATGGCTTTACTAAGGTCAAATCATGCCTGACAGATTTGGTGTATTTCTAAAACTACAGCATTGGTGGATGAAGCACGTTGTTCAGAGCATGGTGCTAATAACACCGAGGTTGTGGGTTTGGCCAGAGCTGGACTCAGTGATCCTTGTGGGTCCCTTCCAATGCAGAATATTCTGTGAATCCACCTGCACTTGTCCAAAGCATTTGACAATGTCCAGCACAGCATCTTGGTCTCTAAACTGGGTAGACATGGATCTGACACATGGCTAACTCAGCACTAATGGAATTGGCCGGATGGTTGCACTCAAAGAATTGTAGTCAATGGGTCAATGTCCAAGTGGAGATCAATGACAAGTAAAATTCCCAGGGGGCTGGGTTTGGGACTGGTGCTGTTGAACATCTTTGTCATCAATATGGCCAGTGGGATGAGGATCTCCCTCAGGAAGTTGGCTGGCATCAGCAAGCTGTGTGGTGCACTCCACACGCTGGAGGAAAGGGATGGCATCCACAGGCATCGTGTTCCACCTGGGAGGTGGGCCTGTGCCAACCTCATGAATTTTAATAACACTTAGTACCAGGTCCTGCACCTGGATCAGGACAATCCCAAGAATAGGTAAAGGCTGGACAGAGATTATTCTGAGTAGAATGAGAGCAACCCTGAGGAGAGGGACTTGCTGTCCTTGGACCTGAGGAGAAGGTGTTGGTAGATGAGAAGCTCCACATGACCCAGCAATGTGCACTCACAGACCAGAAATCCTGAGTTGCATCATCAACAGAAGCAGATTGTCCAGATTATAGATGTTAATAATTCTGATGCTTACAACATTATAATTCCTGTCCAGTTAACCAAGCAAGCAGCACACACTTGTGTAAGAAACAGAGTACTCATGGTGCTCTGGTAGCAGGTAGCAGGGCCTTTATACTGAATGTCCTGTAGTAATGGTTTATGCTTAGTCTTTATTTAAGAATAGCTAGTCATCAGGGATGAGTAGTTTTTACACACTCTTCCTCTAGATGGAACCACTCTGCTGCTTGACTTGGATGAAATACTGTTTGTTTAACAGCTGAAGAATCTGTTGCAGTGTGTATTTGCAATCATGCATTTGTGTTCACGTGCATGTGTGGCTCAGAGCAATCTGTGTGGCATTAGAGTGTGAGGCAGGAGAAGGAATGCTTCTGGGGTTTGTGTTGCTTCTGGAAATAAATAACTGGAAGGTAGTGTTTGCATGCTTTGATCTGTTACAGAGTAATAAAAATTACTACTCTATGGGAATAATGACCTATTTATTCTACAGCTGGTGAAATGCTTCATCTTGTCTATCATCTCTGTAAAGTCTGTTTCATAGCTTATAGCCAGACTGCTAACAATAACACTTCCAATCTTCACATTTTATAATCTTTTCTACTTATGGATTTGTGCACAGAACCTGGTTGACTATAGCAGACATTGATACCTCTATTTTCAGTAGAAACATCTTGCTTTATTTATTGCTTCTCTGTTTCCATTTGTTACTTCCAGAAACTGCCCTAGTAAAAGTATCTTTCTTATTCACACTTTTCCCATATTTTCTGATAATGAGTTTTTTTAGTAGGTTATGAATACTAACAACTAAGGTTTTCTGAGGTTTCTCTGCTTTTACCTGACTTAAAAAATATTCTGTTTACCTCTTGTTTTTCCAGTTGTTAATGTGAGCTGCATGTATTACATAATATCCTCTTTATATTGTTTTTATTGAGTTGTGAGGCACAGATTTTACTTACCCTGGATAGTTTACTATTTCTAAGAGCAGCACTCTTTCTAAGGCCTGTGTCACTGCAGGCCATGCAAAATATTCAGAAGATAGACTAGTTGGATTATTATCTGCCTAATCAGAATCAAACACAGTGAAAGGTTGTCCAAGGGAAAAGAAAAAAAAATGTTTTAATACAGTTAAGTTAATGATTTTTTAGTCTCCATTTTCTCACTGAATACTGAAAGGGTGCTAAAAAAGCCTGACCCTTTACAACACTAGCATCAGTAAATAAATATAAGATGTTGATTCTTGCTCCTCAGTAGCTATGGAAAGAAAGTCTTAGTCATGCAAGTCTTTAAGAACTTACCAGCAAAAATCTAATTGAGAGGTTAGAAATCAGATTAATTCAGATCATGTTCGTATGGAATAATAATAAGCTACTTGAACTGAAAGAATTAGAGACATGATAAAGAGAAATTTAGAGGGGATGTCAAAGAGAAGAAGTCAACAGACCTGGAGGAGGTTTGCCATGTTTATAGAAAAAGCAGGTGGAGAGGAGTTACACTCATGGAAACTTCTTTTGTGGAGGAAATGGTTAATATTGTTATGAACTACTGAACTAAAGATATATGTTTAATTTCATTAGAGACACATGTTTGCATGTGTCTGAAACCACAGTACCAAAATTCAAGTAAAATGGACAGCAGAATTTTTGCAAATGTTAGTTAAGCTATATTGTCTAATTATTGCTGGTAATTGTTAAAGTATTGTCAATGTTTGTCTTTTGAATTGTCACTGTGCCATTATTTGTTAATCTATTTGCATTTTAGTAATAGTCTTTCTCTACAAGGATTAACATATTTGTGTAGGTTGCATGCAAATTACAGCACATACCTTAGGAGAGGACCTCAGGTGCAACAAGTCCCCAAAGGGCAGGAGAGATGAAAGAAATCTTATCCTGACTGAGACAAAGAAGCAACCAGGCAAGCCCATGAAATGATACCTTGTCTAAGAAGGAAATATTTGCATCTCTGAGGAAATAAAGCAGGATTTGTTTTGAGAGGTAGACTAACCCACAGAGTTCTGTACATTGTAAGAAAATAAATTAATAAATTTGTCTCAGTGACAAATTTTGAGGGAGAAAATTCAGTGATCAGGTTAATTATAAAATGCTAAGTGCTTCACCAAAAGCAGGAGGAGTTGCACCCTGAGGGTAAAGATATGCAGAAAGATGGAAAATGGAACAGAAACACAGGAACATCTCTGAAAAGGAAAGATTCAGCTTCCTTACTTTTGTCTTCATAAAAAAATTAACTATTGACTGTTTTGGAAGGTTTAAGGAAATATTTTTCTTTTTCTTTTAATCTTAAATGGGCTTGTGTCAAAGGTTGGAAAGCTCCTGGGTAAAGCTCCTCATCCAAGCCTATTGTGAGTCAAGCAATTCACTCACTCTGTCTTTTAAGAAATATTCTGTTTGTCCAGGGTGACCAGTGGTAACAAGGTTTGCCCTGGGAAAGGGTGTCCTAGGGTCACATGAGTCTGTGTGTCCCAGTCACTGGTGGGGGAACTGAGACAGCAGTTTTTAAATGGGTCGCCAATGAGCTTGCCAAGAAAACATTTTAAAACTGTTTCCCTTGTTGTGGTCTATGACGATACATCTTCTCATCCGTATGGAGTAGGATTTCTGAAAAATTAAAAAAGTTTAATAAACAGCAACTAAAAAAACCCAGTAAATCCCCCCCCATCACACATGCACACACAAAAAGCTGGAGAATTGCACAGGAAATCTCTCCTGCTCTGAAATGCAGTGACCTGGCTCAGCCTTGCCTTTGCCAAGCTCCACCAGCTGCAGATGCAAGACTTCCTACAGGGGACCCTTCCTCCAGGTGTGCATTTGAAAATACGGTGTTTATGCCAAATATTTTCCTTTGATTTTATACTTATTTTTGAGATTGCTTTGGATTCAAAGAGATAAGACATTATGTTATCATGTTTTCATGCTAGTACTATTACTTACAGTGCAAGAGTTGACCCCAGTCCTAGTTATGTTTCTAAGCTGGATAAAGTGATCCTTGTAAATTTTGAATAAAAGTGCCAAAATACTGAAGACTGTAGTAATTTTTTTTCTTCAAAGAGAGAAATAAAAAGGAGAAAGAGCAGAAAGGATAAAAACTCTTTCCAGAAATAGTGATATTTACCTGTGGTACAGGCAGAGATCACAGAGGTGGGGTTTTTTCAGTGAACTCTCTGCAGTCACTCATCGCAGAGCTCTGGCTGGATTCAAAGGAAAAAATCTCTGTCTTCTTGTACAAAGCTTGCTCACAGTACCAGTTGTTATTGTGAGGCTGTGTCTCAGGAACACTGAACAGAAAGACTTTCTGTACTCTTAGAGAAATGGCATGATTATAGGCAGGAAAAATTCTTTTTCTTAGGTACTGTAAAAATACAAAAGGAATAGTGTAGCTGTTTGGCATCGGGGAAGTCATATATATTCTAGAAAAAGTAAATGTATTCAGAGTACATGGGTGGAAGATGGGACAGAAAAGGGTTTATGACTACTGCAGTAAATAAAAAAGGTGTTCAAGAACAGTTCAACCAGCTGGAAATAGAAAATTTGTAAAACTGCCAAAGTCAGTGAGACCCAAAGCAATTTGCTGATTGAATGATGATCACATGTGTGTGTGCCTGTGGGTTCTGTTTAGTTTCTGTACTTTCATGCTGTAAATTTAAAGCGTACTAAAAAGGGACAAATTAGACCATAAGATAAAACTTGTAGTGTCAGTAATTTCTTTAGAGCTTGTATTCTTTTTTTTTTTTTGTGTGTGGGACTAGTCTCTGGAGTGAAGGTCTATGAGTCACAAACTGAGAGTAACTTCACTGTCACTTTGCTATCACATAACATGTGAATTTCTACCCTAGAAGGTGGAAAATTATTTTTTTATTTTATTTTTTAATAAATTATTGCAATCTCATTCCTTAATTTAATACAGCAAGTTACATTAACAGTTCTTAATATAAGAATTTATTTTGCCTGGAGAATTTGTGGATGCCCCATCCCTGGAAGTGTTCAAAGCCAGGTTGAATAGAGCCCTGAGCAACCTGATCTATTGAAGTACTGCCCATGGCAGGGGGTTTGGAATTGAAAAATCTTTGAAGTCCTTTCCATACCAAAAAATTCTATGATTCAATGAATGTGACTAAATTATTGAGGTAAATGCAAAGCTCTTGCTGTGATTTCAATAGGTTTACTTTTTCAGTTTGAACTTCAGAGCTCAGTGGATTTCCCAAACTGAGTGGTGCAGTGTGGTATTGTTATCATGACATTACAGACCAGTTTGTCCAAGCTGAAAGGCTGGCCAGCAGCAGTGACCATTAGGGCCAAGGAAAAATTGATCATAAGAAATTCCTTCTTTCTGGACTGGGGAATTGTTAACATTTCCCAATAAGAAGTGGATGAGAAAATAAGATGTGTCAGTTACTCACAACTCAGTAGGATAAAGTCTTGCCCAGGGCAAATAAAGTGGATGAATTTAAGGTCTATTTGATGGAATTGTAATGGAGTCTTTCCATTACTAGATGCAAACTCTAGGAAGCTGGAGAAGGTATGATCAGGACTATTTTTAGCCACCAAGGCTGGTTTTCATGTTTTGATTTCAGCTTGTTGAGGCAGGATGTCTGTGCTAGCCCAACACCAAGAAGAATATACGGGAACAGGTGGGCTGCTGCTGTGCTAGGTAAACCTGTTCTCCAAATGCTCTCAAGTTTCAGAGATCAGTGGGAATATCTGTCTTTCCACATTTTGTGAAAATGAAGTCTCAAGGCTTTGCCAGTGGCTGCAATTTGCTGTGAAGGAGGACGAAGTAGAGCCAGGAGAAGCCATTGCTGCTGTGCTGCTGCAGATCTCTCCCCCTGTATCTTCCTGCCTCTTCCTACCTCCAGCCTTCCTGCCTCTTCTTCCTCCTTCTGCCTACTCCTGAGGAGGAGATGGAAGAGGCTGGAGCAATGCTGCCTCTTCATCAGCTTAAATTGAAGATAGATTGCAGCCTGAGTGTTACATATTGTGAATCATGTTGAGATAAAGATGTTTCTGGCAGGTTATGAGCTTTATAAGAATCTGTCCCATTTTTCCTACACATGAACTCCTTTGAGTTTGCAGAGAGGTCTGTCCCACTGAGCTCAGGAGAGCACTCTCTGGCACTACTGACAACAGGACACTCCTGTTAACCATAAATTGCTGCCCATCTTTGTGTCATGTGCTGATCTCTTTCATCCCTCAATGCCTGAGATGTGCTCCTGAGCTTGCTCTGCTGCTGGAACATTTAATTTGGTGCATGAAGGATGATGTAATTTGTGGCCTTTTTCCAGTACACTACTCTCAATTATATTGGATTGTGTTGGGCAGCCCAGGAGGATAATCTGTGTATATAATACATAAATATTACCTGGCCAAGCTGAACTTTATTTAATTACCTTTTCTTTGTCCCCTCTTCTGCCTTTTCTCTCCAGAATGTCTCTTTGACTTTAACTACAAGGGTATTCTAAGCCAGAGCCAAACATTTTCCCTTGATCTGTCCTGGTTGCTCTGAGCACTCCTGCTGTCTTCCCTGCATGTAGGTGCTATAACATGAGAAGCAGAGGTACAGACCCCTCATACCATTTTGCCTATAGCAAATGCAAATAGGCATGAGAAAAGGGATTAAAAAAAGGCTTTGTAAGCCAGAAAATTTCTTGATACATGGTCTTCAAATACTGCCATCGTTTCTTTTAATAGAATTTTTGAGAGCATTTTTGTTTTGAAATCAGTGCTTTGCAGCATGCTGCTTGTCCCTGAGGAGTGATGTGACATAGTAGGACAGACTCTGATTTGAACTGGCTTTTCACTGATGATTTCATTGATTAAAAGACAACATTGTGTGAGGTTAAAATGCAACTGTTTCTCTGAAAGGTTTTCACAGCTCTAGTAGTGATTTTGAGTATTCTCTTCTAACCTCCAAACCTCTATTGTTTTTAGCAATTTGGGCTTGAAATGCTTGATGATGTCCAAAAGCAACTTCTAATAAACTCTGTTATTGCTATAGTCTAGGGTATTTGGCTTCTCATTCCATGACATTTTTCAGTTGAAAGCCACAGGAAAACAGGGTCATCTGATGGTGTATCTAATTAGGGTTAGAAGTAAATAAAAAGTTAAAACAAAGTTTTGTTTCCCCAAGCACTGCTAAACTTTTCATGGCTTTGCTTGTGTGTGTGCAATGTTTTTGTTGTTTTGTTGTATAAAATATTACAAATGAGTCAGCTCCTTTTTTTTTTCCTCTGTGTGTATTCTAAAGGAACTGTTTGAGTGGTCATAAGACAAAAACTAGAGAAATAGAAAATACTCAAGTCATGTCAGTAACTCATAGTAAAGAATATTACACAGCTTTTCAAATAATTGCATTAAAAAGTATTTATTTAACATCCGTAATTTTGGATTAGAGATGAACAGAAGTGGATTGGGGTAGTAGGTTCCATGGTGCACTCGCTGTACTTCTGATTTTCTTATATAAGAATTGTACAAAGATTTTAAGGTATAGAAACAATTTAATACATTTTTAAAAGAGAGACGAAAATTCCTTTTGCTCACCAAGGAATATTGAGGAATTTTTTTTCATAGAAGCATTATTAGAATTAATATACTACTTCAGGACTTGATACCTTTCTTAACATGTAATACATCTTTTTACAAAAAGGTTTGATTTGCCTTGCCACTGATCACTGATAGCTTCTTTTGATTATTTATCTTAGTGATTTTGAATACAATTTAATATGTGGCGCTCAACAACTCTTAAATTTCAGTTCTCTGAGTATTTTTAGTGCTTCCATTATTATTTATATGAAATGAACCAAAATACCACTGAAATACTGCATTTACATACTCTTTAAGCTTTCATTTGCTGTGAGCATGTAATTAATTTTCTGCTTATAAATATCTAATGTGAATTTTTCATTTACCTCTAAACCACGATGCAGAAGCCAGTAAAAATCAGCTATTTTTTGTTTTCCCATTCTTGTGGTGAACCACTTTTTTACACTTTCCTGCATTATTAGGAAACTTTTGGGTTTCTTTGTACTGCTGAATAGGACAGATATGGAAAGTTTTTATCCTATCAACCTTAGAAACTTAACTATTGGAACAGATAATGTATGTTATTAATATCCATAGAATTTCTTCCTGAGAAACATCATCTCTGAGTCAGCTGCAACATCTCAGATAATATACTTTGAAAATATGAATGATGATTATAAACTATGACAAATGCTGAAAAATTACTTTTGAATCAGACTTTGAGTTATCTGAGTTTTGGTTGGCTTTGCAGCTTTGCAGGTGGGGGCTCTTTGTAAATCCATCCCACTTTCTTCCCTCTCTGCTGGGCTGTAGCAGCTGGGCAGCAGCCTTCCTGCCTTGCTGCCTGACTCCTCCATTCACCCCAGGCACATTAACTCTGCGTTGTGCAACTTGGAGGTTTTCTACAACCATGGCCTATATTCCAGAAGATATTTATTTTGAATGAGATTAGAAGAAATAAGCTGATCATTCGAAAACACCAGTTACAAATATGATTTGGCTGTGGGGATCTGTCTGGAGCAAGCAGTTGGTTTTCTGCTGTCCTTGGTTTGGCTGGCCAGGCTCGGTGGTGGTGGCACTGCTGGCTGGGGCTCAGGGCAGGATGGGAGGCTGGGAGTCCGAGGGCGTGGAGGGAACCTCAGCTCCTGGGCTGTGCAGTCGGGAGTCGCTTGGTGCTGGGGTGGACGGGACCTCCGAGATGCGGAGCTGCTGGGGACAGCAGCTGGAGGGCACAGTGGCAAAGCTGCAGTTACCTTTCCACTATCAGTAAGAAGAAGATTGACCAAGTGTCTCATCCTTTCTGCAGCCTGGCCATTTATTTCTCTGTGTAAAGAAGAGCAATTGTGGTTTGGCAGCCCATGTCACGGTTTGTTGTGTATGCAAATACTTTTATTTAATGATCTTCATTAAACAGTATAGTCCTGTAATGTTCTAATTGCTTCACAAACTTTAATGAGAAAATTGGCAGCATTTTTTTGCAAGGTCACAGTCTTATTTCTGTTTTATATCTAGAGAGAAGACAGAATAATTCCAGCATCTGCTTATTCTGAAGGGACAAAATGAATTATTTGGGTAACATGCATCTGTTTCAGCCACAGCTCTGAACTGAGGGCAGTGGCTGTGAAGCTTGTTGCAGTCAAAATCAATGCATACATTCATATGGTTTCTATTCTGATGGTGATGGTGCTGGAACTTTTATTAAAACCTGTAAAAAAAGGAAAACCTGGCATAAGAAAGCATTGAGATTAGGAGTCAGTTATTTGAAAGGTAAAACATCCTGGAATTCTGTGTATGTGCTGCAATGTTGTATTTAAAAACCAAGAACAAAATTCTCTTTTTCTTAGATTATGGCTGTTTTCATCACTGGATGGCTCATACTCAGGGAAAAAAAAAATCAATTTTCTTGATGTGAGACATCACTTTCTTTCTGAATGCAGAGCTAACCAATGTAGGGCAGGAAGAGAGAGGATAGTTTTCTGAGTAAAATGGAAATAGATTTGGTGCTTACTTGGCCTTTGGCAATGCTGAACATTTTGCTTAAATCAGAAATTCTGTTAATAGTCTAAGTGTCTTGTGTATCGTCATTTGGGAATACCCAGTTTAAAACAGGTCTGTGGTCTCAAAATGGAAGTGATGAAGATTTATTTGCAGAACTGCTGAGTCTGCAATGCAGAGAAAGTCCACAAGTGTGCTCTAAATACAGAAAGCACTATAGAATGTTAAATTCTTGAAAGGATCAGACCAGAAACCTCTCAGACCAGATTCCTCATTAACTAATGGACTCATCTGGAATATATATTCCAGCTTTCAAGTGAGAATAACAGCAGCAGCTTCCCTCACAAGCATGTTCTGAAAACA
This sequence comes from Cardinalis cardinalis, assembly GCA_014549065.1. Lineage (NCBI taxonomy): Eukaryota > Metazoa > Chordata > Aves > Passeriformes > Cardinalidae > Cardinalis > Cardinalis cardinalis. Next base: position 2,024,410 of record JACDOX010000009.1, on the reverse strand, counting down.
TCCTCATTAAAGACAGAAAAACTATCGGATGTTGCAGTGACTGTACAAAAAGTGCCCCATCAGAAAGGAGAGGATCCATGGTGCAGAATATTTCTGTTGTTTAGGTTGATTGTTCTGCATTTTTCCTCTTAATGGGTACCTTCTGTTTTCTACAATGAGATTTGTGTCCTCTGGAATTACAGATTGTGCCATAAGTCCTACTTATAACAGGGTTGATTTCTTGACTTTCTAGTCTTGTTAGCATCTAAATTTTCAACCTTTATTATCTTTTATTTCATTATATTTTAGCAGTAGTTTTTTTTAAACGTATGCCATTGGCAGTAACTTAGCTGCTTAAAGTAACATTCAGTATTTCAAAATCCTTCTGTGTGAGGGAATAAATTTAGTTCATTTTATTTGAGCACGTCTGGCAAGCCATTAGCAGCTGCTGCTCTAAAATTCTGTGAACTGAGTTAATATTAAGAAGGAGAAAGCTCAAATGCCAGCTGTTTTTCAGCTTGTATGTATAGGACCAAGTGTATATTTATTGTCACAGTGTATAGGGACAGATCTGATCTAATCCATTCTACACCAGTGACAGTACTGTAGGATACCTTTGTGTTAGATGCTAATTTAACAGACTCTAGACTTATATTCTTTAACTTTCAGAATGGGATAAAGTAATTTCTCCATGAAATGTTTTCTTTAATATGTCTAGACAGGGTATATTTGAAACATCACTGTTTCTAATAACTGCTTAACATCTCATTGAGAATTTTTCGCTGCATAAAGTTTCCACTCTGCTAGATTTATATCCAGTCATATACTTCTGTATTCCACCTGTCCAGCTACTAAAGTTTGAATCTCAGTGCCCTTATTGAAGGCATCCACTCTTTTACTTGAGTCTCAGTCATTTAAAGCTACAAATTATGCTTCAGCTCCATGAAACTGAGTAGACTTATGAAAAAGAGGGGGATCTAATTAAAAACTGTGTGCATATAGTTTTTTCTAGTATATGCAATGCAGAGTGTACCAGACTTAGCTTCTGATTACCTACAGTGTGGACTAGAAATAAGCAGAGGACTGTAATTATTTAAAAATCTTATATCCAGTGGGAAGTACACACATTTTATCTCTGTCCCAATCACATAAGCACTTTCTATAGTTTCTTTTAACAAAATAAGGAGTTTATGTTGCCACGTTGGAAAAGGTCTTAATATTAATACCCACAAACAAATCACAGACAATCCACAAATTGAATTCTTGCAATCATAAACCCATTTCATTTATGCAAATACATTAAATAATCAGTGTAAAGTGACAGATGATGCTTGAAGCATAATCTAGGTCTGTATCATGAGTAGATAATAATATTAAGTTATTATTTAGGAAGTCCTAGAAAAATGGTATGTTGTCATGCAGACTGCATCTGTCTGTCACATTCACAGTGTCTGTCAGCTGGACTTAATTTTGCACATTTTTTTAGTGCTTTTTATCAGATTGCTCCCTTGTCACCTCCTTTTCTATTTTGTGTTTTGTTTTCTTCTTTTCAAGATGACATATCATTATTTTAGGATGGTACTGTACCTTTTTACCTCATAGCTCATATTCATATTTAAATTAATATATATATTTGAGTATGGTGCAGGTAGGTCACCTTCCTTGTACATTTAATGATATGCTGTGGAAAAAGCACATTTGAATTAAATGCTGTGTGGTGAGTTGTGTAGATACTGTCAGTAGGATCTGCAGATGTTATCCCAGGGAAGGATGATGCTTCTCACAAGATCAGTACTCAGATGCCAAGGTACACTTGGACTGGATCCATATCTAGGCAGTAGCAAGCAGGTACACAGAGCACTTTAGGTACCTAGTGCCTCTCTTTGATGCTTTGTGGTGAATCTATGAGACTCCAACAAACTCTTCCCTCTGGAAATGGTCTGAAACACTCCCCTGTAAAATTCATGTGGCTACTGAAAACAGGATCCATTTTCTCTCATTTATAAAGACAGTGCAGTCTGGCTTGTTTCCACTGCACTGTTTCTCTTCTAATGGACTGCTCCAAATGCTCTCATACTGTGCAGTGAAGCATAAGTATTTTGCAAATGGTACTGGCCCGTGTGCTGAGTGAGGAAGCAGAGGTCTTCCTGTATAATCCGATTTCAATCAACTCACTCTAATCACTACTGATAGTTGCAAAATTTAGCCTGGATCTGCACTGGTAATCTAGATTGACAGGAGGTAAAAGTAAAAGGACAGAAGGGCAGAGGAACAAAGAGAAACGAGCAGAAACAGTGATTTTTAGCCTTTGCTAGCCGCTCTGGGACGCGTGTCCGTGCGGCCGTGAGCGCAGCGCTGCGGGAGGGTGCTGGGCACAGGTGCCCTCTGCGGGGCTGCAGTGGCACACACGGAGCAACAGGTACCTGCACGAGCTGTTGGCATGCACTATTTACTGACATCCAGATCCTCGTTCTCACTACTCTGAAGATCCTGGGGTCGTGAGACAGTCAGGCACAGCAGCAGTTAAACAGTGCAGCCAGCAGCTGCGTGTGTCTTTGACATCCTCTGGAGGCAAGTGGCTCCCAGTGCTGGGTTCATTCTCCTGTGAGATCAAGGCTTGGCTGGAAGCTTGGAGGATAACTGGACTCTGCGTTTCCTCACTGGGCAGGTGAAGTGGCTGTGAGAGTAAGTCCCATTGACTTTTGGTTTTAACTTTTCAAAGAGAAGAGCAAACTCTGTATTTCATGGATATACAGACATACAGCCAGCTGCTGCTGAAGACAGATATGTCTCAGTTTGATTGGATTGTACACTGGGAGGAAAAATGACTTTTTTTGTTGTTACCTGACCACATGCTCCGTGTGCCTGTGTCAGCCAGGCCAAGGAACTCTACATCCTGGGGTAACCAAGGCACCTGGACTATCCTTCCATCTGACTTTCCATGCTGGTGGGGCTGTTGTTGGTCGTTTCAGCCTTGCATGTTGCCATGCTAAAAACACCCAAGGCTAAAAATGTGTCCTGGGTAAGTACAGAAGTGGGAATAAATTTTCTGTAAGTATGGATTTTTCAAGTATATATAAATATGCTTTGCTCTACATATATGGAAGTATAAACTTAGACTGAGTTGTAAGGTAGATGAAAAGATTATAAGTCATTAAAGATCAGAATTACTTGAAATATTTCTAAGATTAAGAAAAAGCCCATTATTTTGAACACTAGTATTTTGAAAGAACTGTACCAGGAAAAATAACAGTGGCAGACTTGAAATTACTTGTTTATTATATATACTTTCCATCTATGCTAGTAAGGGGTTTGTGCTATGTACTTTTTAATCAACTAAAAATTTTTTGTGGCTTTCAGGATGCAGACTTAAGATTTAAAACATAAGGTTTTAAGATTTTGAGGGGATTAATGAATAACTGTAGTTGAATGTCTATTTTTTTATATTTCAGTAGTTTGATGGTGTAGGTGTTTTCCTATCTAGTATGATTCATATCTTTAAACACTATTTAAAAAGTCCCAGGAGTTGTTATGGTACATGGTAATACGTTATAATACACAGTGGGATGAGGGAGTCCCACGTTCTGTGGCTTTTCTGTTGACTTTCTTCCTTTTTACTAAGAAAATACATTATTATTTTTCCTTATCAACTATTTCTGTTTCAGAAACTAGGACTCTTGTTGGGGAATAAAGTAAGCCATGAAATATAATTCCTGGGTTAACAGTGCCCTTTGCTCACCCTGATCATGTATGATTATACAACGCTAGTTGTGCACAGCCTGTTCTACCCAATAAACACAATATCATCAAGTCCCAGTTCCATACAGAATCCTGGAAATGCTGGCAGCGCTCAGTAGATAGCTTTAGGGCTTCTTCAGTGACCTCACCAAGTCCCAAATATTGCCCCAAGTGTTCCCTTTAACTGCATTACCTTGTCTACAGTGCTGGGGGTGTTCAGGAGTAAAGGATGTCTGTACCAGCTCTGAGGTTCAGATACCTTCCCTTCCCTGCTGTGAAAATGCATTAGAATTCAGATTACTTAGAAATTTAAGTGTGCCCATGGAGCAGGCTGTGGTTGCACATGAGCCTAGTTGAGAGATGTTTGTATCCCTCAATTTATGTACTGAGTCCATAATTTATGTACTTATTTATTTAAACAACCCACATACAGAGTGTCTCTTCTTGGATGCAGACTCATAAGTCTGCAACTGTGATGGGGTCCAGGTTTGGCTATTTAAATATAAGATATATTTAGGTATTCAGATAACCTTTTTTCTGGTGATTATGTTGGAGAATGCTGAAATACTTACTCTTACCCATAGTTTTCTGCTGTGCAATAGTCGCCAAGGATAAAATAAAAAAGTCCTTTCTTGCTCTCCATCCTTTCATTACCAATTTGCATAAAAAAGGGAAATAGAGCTATGTTGTCATGAAAATGGTAAATTTTGGTAATCATTCAGCCGGTTGATTGATGCAGAGTTTATCTATCATAGGATAGCCCTACATTGCAGACATTACTGACCTTTAATTGTTTCACTAAACCCAGAATTGTGCATGTGAAATGTATAAACCATAAACTGATTTGAAAATTCCAGTGCAAAAATGACAAATGACATGATTGCAACTGTGTGCTATATAAAGAAATGGATGCAGTATCCAAATCACTGCAGCATGTGGGATTACTTCTACTTCATGTACCATTTTTTCTTTTAAATGAAAACCCCAAATAAACCTGCAAAAAATATCTGTAAGATTTCTGACTTCATTTTTAACTATGCGTATTCTGTTAGTAGTTTACGGTTGTAACTGGATAGCTGTTGGAGCAAAACAAAGAAATTAGTAGTTATAAAAGCATGGAGATAGTTTTATCTAAGTCTTGCATTCATCTCTTTCCCTTTGGTTTTCTTGGGGGGTTGTGTGTTTAATCACTTAATCTGTCTTTTGCAATATAATGTAAAAGTTATTTACTACTAAGTGATGGAAGATGTCACTTCCTTAGTAAGTATCATTTGTGACCAGTACTTTACTTGAGAAAAAGAATACCTATTGCTTTTAGGATGCTTAAAACAAGTAAGAAGAAGAATAGTGGGGTTTTGTTTTAATGCTTTAATATTTTGAAAGTCTGACATACCCTACCATGAAGTACAAGAGCACCCTAGAGAATCAGATGCCTGCTCAGAGTATCACTTGGGTTAAATCCTGACAAGTGGAGATTAACTTCAACTCCTTGAAAATCTGGATTTTGACTCTGGAAATTTTACTTGTCTGGGGATTTGATCTTGACCTGTGTGCAAATGCAATGAAAATACAAAGGTCCCAGGCTGAATCACAAAGTTTAAAGTGCATGTTAAATATTTTGGCTGTAATCTAGCAAGATGCTTTGACATCTGCTGAAATTTCAGTTTAATTTTCACCTGTTTAAAATTTGAGATTTTGGCCATTTTTTGGAAACTACTTCTCTGAATCAGTGTTTGCTAAATCTTTGCTATTCTGTAATTGAAGTTGGCATTTGATCCTTGTGTCTTCAGCATACAATGATTTAAGGATAGAAATCATGTTATGCTGGCGTATCTTCTTACAAAAAGCCTGCTGCCTGCATAATTTACTCTTCAAGGCTTCCAGCTGGCTGAGTGCCTTCCCCTGTGAAAAACAAAACCCAAACTTTCTACAGCCTTTAAAAACTAGGCAGCTTCTGCAACCCTTGCTAAAATTTGGCACCAGTGTGTCTGACAGTCCCTGACTGCTTCAAGCACCCTCACATGAGAAATCGCAAGGCTTAGAACTTCATATCTAATGTCTTTTAAGAGCTGAGGAGCCCTCAACTTTTTAGTGGGTTGTTTCTTTCCCAGAAGTGCTACAGATACCATTTGATAGATCTCCATGTCTTTGATACAGGTTCTGTGAGTATAAGCCTTGGTTTTGTGCTAAAACCAAGACATATGGGGTCTGACTTTTTAAAGGCACTAAATGGTCTTCTAGGAGCTGTGGAGACTTTAGTTTTAAATTATATAGAGAAAATTTTTACTTCTCTTTCTCTAATGGCTGTTGGTGCTGCCACATGTGAATATTTTTGAAAATCACTGGGAAGAACTGAGGCTGACCTAGACAATATGACTGTAAAATCTGTTTGTCATCTAGTGCCTTGAGGGTTATTTGATTTGCAAAATGAATTCATTTAATTATCCCTAATGGAATAATTTTGTTAAATTGACTCCTATTGACACAAATTTAGATTTCATTGTCTAATATAAGCAATTTGATTGTTTTTTACTTTATGTAACAAAGCTACCTTTGAGCTCTGTGACAACTGTAGGTAGGACCTGTACCTGTGGAAAAGGCGATAGGCTACAATAAATGTTGCTGTGGGGCATGGTGTTTTTCTTTAAACTACGTTTTTTATGTAAGCAGCAGACGGTTGTGAGAATTGAAAACAAAGAAACTTTGAAATTTGAAATACTGTAGCATCTTCAAAATATGGTTCTATGCATCTTAATGAAAGATGCCTCCCCTATGGTTTTTGTAAACTACTTGGCTAGTCTGTTGTACCAGTATATTAGAGGAGTAAGCACCTTCCAGTATTCTGTAAAAGACATGTAATAATGACCTGATGTACTTTTCAAAGGCAGCACCATTTTGGGGTTCTAACTACGGCCATTTTTACCTATCCAAGCATCCTCTGGCCTTTGGAACCACTTGAGCTCTGCTGGAGGGCTGCAAGCCTTGACTCTGTGCCAAGGCAACCTACTGAGCAGAAAGGTCATTGAGCCACAAATACCCAAAATAAATTCTAGCTCTTTAGCTGAAAGCTGTAGAGCTGCCTGCCACGCTCTGCTGACAGTAGTTATAGATTGTGGTACCCACTGCAAAAAAAGAGCAAAGTCTGAGTGGCTTTGAAGAGCAGGGTAGCTCTTCCCTGAAACACAGGGTGGGGTGGGTAGGAAATTTGCTGCATTGTTGTTACTGTAAGTAGGATGCTTGTGAGTGCACACATAGTATGTTTCTGTTTATATTAGTATTTAAATTGAGTTGTCAGTGTTGGTATTAAAGAGATAAATCTCAATGGCACAGTATCTTTTATCTCTGTCTTCTTAATAATGCTCTGTTGCACACCTTGTATTGCTCAGGTTTGAGGGAGTGGAGTTTACAGAGGAGAAAGACTGACTTTTATGTAATTAATGAGATGATAATTCCTGCTGAATTCTGTCGGCTAATAAGAGGGTGTGATATTTCTATCTCACGTTATTACTTACAATGTAACATGGTGATACATGCAGTGTTACAAAGGTACAGAAAGTGAATGAGAAAAGAAGAAAAATAGTGAAATATGCTTGAAATATCACGTAATGTGAGAAAAAATGTGTTGTGTAGTCAAATAAAAAGGGAGAGCAGGGGATAAAATTCTAAGGGACAAAAGAGAGAAAAAGGAAAGGACTTACTAAAGAAAATAGAGCTTTGACTCTTAAGATATCCGATATTATTAGAAAGGAAGGATTAAACAAATACAGAAACACAAAGAGGAGGATGCAGCTACGTTAAGAGCTCTGTTTTTGTGTACTCGAGGTCAACTTGAAAATAGGAAATGAAACAAATAGTTTGAAGGGAAAAGACAGTGGAGAAAGCTTGGAAATAATAGGAAACTTATCTGGAGATGAGTTCATGTTTACCCTAGAACATGAAAGATAATGGTAATATGAATGAAATTTGATGTTCTTCTAACAGAGGGCAAAAGGTTCCCTTGGATGAGTTCTCTTAGTTGAGGTCCTTGAGGCACATGGATGAGAGGAAAACTTGGAGCACCAGCTATGCTAGTGCCTGTGCATGCTAGTGCTACTGCTTTGCTGTGGGTTAGTATTGATCTTGTGAAGAGACTGCAAAAGTGCATGAAAATTGTGCAGGAAAGAGCATGAAAGTGCAGGAAATACTGGAGGTGCACACCTCGCCTGTCTGTGAAACAGTAGTAAAACTATTGCTCATTTCATCGCCCTCTTTAAAATGTTACTGAAGGAGGGTAAGCCAGGTTTGATGGAAGGGCTGTGGAGAGAGCTCCTGGCTGCAACACTATCTCCCTGGACTTAAAAGGTGTATCTACACAATAATTGTAGGAGTATGTGGTGTAAAAGGCAATTAATTGATTACTCAGCTCTGGTTTGCACAGAGGACTTTCATCCTTTGATAAATCATGGCTCTTGGCATTTAGATCGACACAGCTGAAACAGCTGTAGATATTTTTTACCTGAAATGCACTACTGCTCGTGAAAAACAGAAAAAAAAACGCGTGTGTTACATTGCTTATGAAGTTCTGTTTCTTTTCAGTAAATTGGTGGGTTGCTGTTTTGGTTCTCTCTTGTCCTGGTCTAGGGTGTGCCAGTGTGATACAATACTCACTCTGTCAAATAATCATTGACTGAAATGACATTGTAATTTGCTTTATTTCTGGTTGTTTTCAAGTCCTTAGTTTTTAGTGGAGACAGCTTTTAGCATTCCTGAGTAATAGAGCAAGCTTCCTCAGCAAACTTCTTGTGACACGTTTGGCTCTCTCTGCTGGCAGGTTTTTTTTCTATTAATAGATGCAGGTCTGGGTTGTCTCCATCCTTCAGAGGCAAAACTTTTGAGAAAGCGCCTGTGGCTGCTGGATTGACTTCCTTTGGTTGCACGGGGCTCTAGTGGTGTCCTGCAGAAAGTTCAGGGGATTCAGAGCACTCGGAAAGAAAAGGCAAAAAGCTTGACTACATATTATCCATTCCTCTGTTTTTCTTGTACATATTTATCAGTGTAATTCCCACTGATTTTGGTTGGAGCTACATTCATAATCTGATTAGCAGAAAGGTCATCAGGACATGCAGAATTTTAAGTAGTCTGCTGTAAGCTAGAGGACTTGCTTCCCTTGACATTTCTGAATGTTTTCCCTTGAGTCAGGGGAGCAGGGTTCTGCCACATCCCGGAGCAGCTGGGCTGTGCCAGAGCGGAGCCGCGGGTAGGGCGGGTTCTGGGGGACATAGGGGCTGTGTCTGCAGGGCTGGGCTGGCACTCATCTCACTGTGCTGGCACTGCCAGTCTGGGCTGCATGGGGGATGCAGCCCATCCGTAACACTGCTTGACTCAGCCTGCATGATCCCTGACATCAAGCAGTCAAGTCTGAAAAATAAATTACTGGTKCATTCCAAATTGGAATCTATCATTAATTTTAGCAGTTCTGTACAGTGTGTTAAGGTCGTGACTACCAGGCAGCAATTTTGAAGAGTCTTGAGGGTGATCTGTTTTAAAGGTAGAAAGTTGTTGTGGACTGACTTCATATAGTAAGAGAAGTTAACTTTGTCAGAGTACTTTCTTCTTTATACTGTGCAACAGCATGCACAAGCATTTACCACAGATTTTTAATTGCTGCTTCTACTTTCAGTGGGCTTTTGTAACTGCACAGATATAATGAGGAGGGCAAGAGGAATATGCTTTCCACTTGTTAAGATGTAAAAGTTAGGGTGGAGTTTTTTTCCACCTATCAAGAGGTAATAAAAAAGCAGAAGTTAACCGTCGACCCAGTCACAACTGATTTGAGCTGCCTTGAGGTATCTTGAAATTTTTAGAAACTTTTAGTTTTTCTGGGACAGAGGAGAGTGTTGGGAAAAAATACAAACCTTTGTTTGAAAGTGATGTTCTCTGAGATGAAATAGAAAGTGAAATTACAGATGCATCTGTGGACAGAAGGAAATTGTGCCTGTTTCTCTCAGCACGTGGCCTTGGACATGAAACTTTGGATGCAGAGATGCCAGCTGTGTACTCCAGTGGTTTAGTTATTTTTATTGTCATTTAATATTTAGTTTCCTAAGGATTTTGCCCCTACTAAAATTGGGGGTGCTTGCAATATAAATTATAATGTAATTTTCCTATGTTTGAATGTCAAAGATTAAAACTGACTGGGGTTGCAATTTATGCCAAATTCTCAAATACGTCTCGCATTTCTAGAGGCATAAATGGGCCCAGAGTGAATAAAGTGTAAATGGTTTATTTTTGCAGTGATGCATGACAAATTTAAACATGTAATGGTATAAGCATTTATGAATTCTTCACTCAGAACATTAGTGCACTAAGGGGAAAATTAGTCTTAAAATTATGATAGCCAACGGAAACAGAAGGGTAGTCAAAAGAACGGATAGTGGACATTTAGGACTCTGCAAAAACTAAGGGAGATCGAGAAGTTTTAATCTTTTAGACTTGCTTAATGTTACAGCTGATTGAGATTATTTATTTATTTGAATTTTTTTTTTAGTGCTGTATGTTAAGGCTGTATAATTTTCCGTTTGAATTCATCTTGCTCCCTTTCAAAAATGATTGTCCTCAGTGCAGTTGCTACATCTCAGCTGGGATTCTGCTTGTGTATAGATCTTGTAATGTCCTATGTTATTGTATCCCATGGTGTTATACTGCTCTTCAAGTAATGTGTGATGCTAAAGGAGAATTATGCATACAATGAAGAAGGCTCATGAGAAATGTTCAAGAAATGTGCCCATATTTTAGTAATAAATTTATGGATACGATTGATCAGAATTTCATGGAAATTTAGTCAATGTATGCTCAAAGTATTCTGTATCTGTTTATTTCTTGCTATGTATACTAATTCATAGGAAAATATTTTTATCTAATCATTAATTATTTTTTACTGAATTCATATGGGATATGGATTACTTTGGAAGTCTTCTTAAGTTCTGTTTTTACACAGCAGCTGTTATTGAAGGAAACTTTGGCCAGGATTTCCCTCGTGGAAATTGATTTTGAGTATTAAAAACAATTTGAATGTAACACTGTGCAGAAAACTAAACCAAATAAGCCATGCATTTTTGTTGTTTATCATGGTAGAAAAAACTGTGATAAAAATTACTACAATAAAAAAAAACCCACAGCAGAGTTAGCATAGTTTCTCTGGATGATCATCAACTGTCAGTAAGCTGTGTCAATGAGATGTCTTCTTTAGAATAAAAATAGCATCCACACCTGTTAACACAAAATATAACAGTTGATTACTAGATTAGATAAATCTGGACAAAGATATGCAAATGTGCACCACACATGGGGGAAAAAAAAAGTACAAATAAGAACTTACTAATGGGGAAGTGTATGCTACAGTGTCAAAGTAGACATTGTCAGTGAAAATCTCTTTTTCTCTATTATACATGATTTATAAATGCTTTTGCTTACAAGTGGAAACATTGCAGAAATGAGAGAAGAGATTCAAAGGACATGAGGGAGTGAAGATAATTCGGCTTGAAAAGCAGGAAAGAAGTAAATAGAACTATAAAAGCTCTAGAATTCAAGAATTCAAAACTCCGGACCTGTACCTAGAGCCTGTCAGTGAGGCCTGCTCTGCACAGGCTTGAGGGCTGGCTTTTATATCTGACTTCCCACTCTGCTTCCTAATTTCCTTCACTTTGTGTTGGCTTTAGTAAGGAAGTATTGAGGTACTATACTAGATACAGTAAATTGAAATCTCACCCTGTTTCTAGGCTGAATGCTGTTTCCTCATTTCAACATGTCTTTGGCTTTTCTTCCAGGAAAATCCCACTCTGTGATATTTCTCCCATGTTACAGAACCTGTTTCTTGAATACACAATATTTATAGTCAATTTATTAAGTAAATTAAATTTGATAAACTTCAACAGGAATTTTGATATTTTCTGTAATAGACTCCGTTAAGTCTTTCAGTGTTTTTGAGGTTTCGTTGTCTGATTTCCCTCTGTATCTACCCCATGTTGAATAAAGAAAGGAGCTGGGCCTGTTCAGCCTCGAGAAGAGACCACTGAGAGGAGACCTTATCTCTCTCAGTATCTGAAGGGATACTGAGGATGGACCAGGCTCTTCTCAGTGCTGCCAGCAATAGGACAGGAGGCAATGGGCAGAAACTGATGCACAGGAAGTTCCACCTGAATGTGAGGAAGAACTTATTTACAATGAGGGTGACTGAGCATGGGAACAGGTTGCCCAGAGACAGAGCAGAGTCTCCTTCACTGGAGATATTCGAGAACCATCTGGCACAAACCTGTGCCATGTGCTCTGGGGTGGCCCTCCTCGAGCTGGGAGGTTGGAGCAGATGACCCACTGTGATCCCTTCCAACATGACCCATTTGCTTCTATGGGGACATAAAGCACTGCCCAGTGTAAGAGGGGCTCCTACTGTGAATAAAAATAATACTTTTTTGTTAAGTAGCAGTAAGTGCCACTTCTTAAAAAAAGACTGGTAAACAATTTGAGATAGATGCATTCAAATAACATAGATTCCTTTAGACTCAGAGGCAGCTCTCATAAAATAAAAACAAACTGGCTTATGACTGGGCTGGGTCATTTGAGTGCACTAATATGCAAGAGATTATTTTACAGATTTGTTCATAGCTTCATTTCTGAATGTGAATGTTGTTCAACTCCAAGTACCAAACATTCTTACTCTTTCTTTGGCTGAAAAGGGCCATTCAGATGTCCTTGAAGTTCAAAGTTCCTCCGTGAAGATGCAAGAATATCTAAAGGCATCAGAAAAAACCAGAATGAAATCCCAAAAGCACAAAGGGAACGGGAAATACAAAGTACTGCTCTCTCAGCTGCTGATAGCTACTTCTTTGTTTATTTCATATTGGAAGGCATGAATCTGATATGACATCTTCTGAGAAACCATTTACTCTTTGTAAATCATAATCTCAGTCTAGTCCTAGAGCTGGTTTTGCCTGTAAGTGAAATGGAATGTTGCTGGAATGCCTCAGCATTTATTAGTTGTCAGAAATTAGAACAGCAGTTAATGTGGTCTGCTGTGATTCAGACAGATGCATATGAAGCAGAAGCACCACAGTACAGCACTCAAATTCAAAAACTCCTTTTTTCTTCTCCTCACCACAACTTTGATTTTTATACTTTTAAGTTGCTCATATACTGTACCTTGTTTCTCACAGAGCACAAAAATAATTTCTTGGTTCTGTTTTATTTATCACTTAGAAAAGAGTGCAGCACTTTCCTGTAATTTTTATCATAGTTTCTATTGTACAGAAATTGAGATTGTGTTTACTGTCTTGAACTCTTTTCAAACACTGACAAAACAGGAATTTGTAAGAACTTCGTGTATATGTGTGCATGAATACTGTGCTTGGAGGACACAGTTGTGGTATTGAGTTGTGATATTGAGTCGTTAACAATCGGTAGAGAATAAAGCTAATGAGGCAAAATATAATTATAGCATAAATATTAATTTCCTCTTGACGTATTTTTAGGACAAGATTTTTTGTAGGAAGAAGAAACATTATCTCATATTGCTAGCTATAGCAGATTTTTAATTCAGCAACTGGTAAATTGTATTCTTTCATGGAAAACAAACAAAATATCTATTTTGAACTTTTAAAATTTTTAATGTATTATTAATATATTATTAATGTAGAAATAGGGTCTATAATATTTTCACTTAAGTAGCTCTAATTTTTAAAGAGTTTTGACAAATTTTTGTTGCTTTATTATAATTGTAAAATGCTTCTCAATATCACAGAAACTTTTGTTAGGAAATTTTTCCCATTGTAAACAGAAATTAAACAATCTATGTGCCAGCTATTTCAGCACTGACAATTGGGCACTTGCAAGGTCACTTACAAAAGCTCATAAAGTTAATGGAGTTCTCCTATGAGTTTCAATATGAAGAGTAAGTAGAAAAGTGTTGGATTGCCAGATATTTTGAAGTGTTCCCAGTGCTTTGGCCAACAAAGCAGCAGGAGAGAGGACAGGGCAGAACGGGGATGTGCTCCTCAGTTCCTGGCAGAATGACACAGTGGTAGAGCAAAATCTATTAGATGACTTTCCAACTTTGTTCTGAACAAACTGTACTCTCAAGTATCATCTGAAATGTCGTCAGCTCTGTCAAATGCTTAACATTGTCCTGTAAGGTTAAGTAATTATCTCTGAATGCTTGTTTGAAGTCAGTAAATCTGTTCTGATGTAATCTCTGTGAGCTGTGTAACTGCAAGACAATGGGAAGTATAGTTATACTATATTTGTGATGAGTAAAACAGCATCAGTCACACAACATCTCTCTACAGTGTCACCAGATCAGACATTTCAGTCTTTTCACCTGCATTAGGGATGACAGGGAATGTGGGCTGCATGGCAGGTTATGTGGGCTGCACTGTAATGCATATGTTATTGGCCTGTTCTCCTCTATCAGAAAATCTCAAGTTATCAGTCAATCAGCTCTGTATGCTGTTGGATTGGAAGTCTTTTAAATGAATAAAACTGATGTCTCACCTTTCCAGAACGAGTGGGAAGTTCATTTTTCATCAGCAAGTCAGTGACCAGCAGCAGCCCCCAAGGCTGCAGTCCCTGGGCCTGCAGACTGGGTGGTGTGACCAGGCACTGCTGCTCTGTGGGGTTTTGAGGGATCCCTGGGACTGTTCAGCTGCTGTGCATGGCTGGGCTAGGGCGGCTGTGAGGAGGGAGATACTTCCCTGTCCAAAGCCAAGCCAGTCCCTGTTAATAGCCTAGCACTGTTTAAACCAGCACCCTGATTTCTAGGCTGCTAGGGGAAGGACCCAGATTTGGGGTCACTTGGTARGTACCCCCAAACACCATCAGTCACTGCATCAATCAGCCATTTCTTATTATCCCATCTCTCCTCCTACGTTCTTCCCCTTTCCCACCCTGATTCTCATCCATAAAAACAGCTGTCCCCTAATCACCTTTTTTTTCCAGTTTGTCCCAATTTTGGTATGTCTGACAGTGTTGCCAGGTAATATGGCTTTATATCACTTACCTACAGGGTTACCTGCACGCTGTGTGCACACATGTGCAGGTTTGGTGGGAGATGGAGGAAAAATGTTCATGTCCTGATGCGTAAATGAGGCACTGGCACCTCTCTAAATCTGAGCTGCTGCTGGGACAACAATGTGCTAAGGCATCAGATCCCAGTGAGGATGCATGTTTTGATTTAAACTATTTTTTGGGTGATTTAAGCACTCTTGAAGAAATGGCTTTTGAATTGCTGCCTTTCTTGTAAATTTCCCTTATTTTCCTGGTAAATTGGAAAGAGATTATTTTAAGAGATGCTTTGTAAGTGACCTCTTCCAAGGGACAAAGTTTTTGGTTTATTTTTCAAAGTACTGCCTTTGAAATGTGTTTATAACTAAAATCTTAAAAATGTGCACATTGCCTTCTTTAGAAAAAAAAAGAAATTGTTTAAGTGGAAATCTAAACCCCAGTTGGTCTAAATCACTGGAGTAATATCTGCCTATTTATGATTGGAATGTCACCAGACTAGCTCATGATTATAAACTAAGGACTTATTTTCACTTACAGACAATGCTTTTAACTACTCCCTTGTATCTTTTCTGTGAGTTTATTGTTGCTGGGGAAATACTTTGAATCCTATGAGAAATGTGGCATGTTCCCACCCTAATGGAAACTACTGTATTTTTGTAGTATACAGTTTTCAAGGAAAAGGAGCTTCTCATGCTGCACATTACAGAATTAATGAACCCATTTGATCTGGGAAATGATGTTCTCCTTGTGATGGTGTAAATTCTCTGTTGTAAATACAGCACTTTTAAGGAAAAGGAATTAAAAAGCTCTTTAGCAGTAACTCAGGCTTTTCAGATTAGTTAATTATAATGTTGTGTGATAGTCTTTGAATTAAAGTTTGGGGCATTCATGGCTTCTGTGGGAAACTTGTTCCAGTGTCTCATCAATTTCACAGTGAAGAATTTCTTCATCATGTCTGATGTGAACCTCCCCTCCTTCAGTTTAAAACCATGCTGCTTGTCCTACCAGTGCATGTTCTTGCATAAAATTCCTCTCCAGCTTCCTTGTCAGGTACTTTTGGATACTGGAAGGTTAACCTGAGGTCACCTTGGAGCTTTCTCAAGGCTGAGCAGCCCCAACTCTCTTTGTTTGTCTTCACAGGGTTGGTGCTCCAGCCCTCTGATCATCTTTGTGGCCTCCTCTGCACTTAGTCCAGCAGTCCATGTCCTTGTGCTGGGTGCAGCATCCAGGTGGGGTCTTGGCAGAGCAGAGCAGAGGGGCAAATCCTCCCTCACCCTGCTGGCCACACTGCTTTTCATGCAGCTCATAATTTGCTCTCTGTGCTCTACACTGTAGCTTGTCTTGAGCTTCTCATCCACCAACCCCAAGTTCTTCTCTTCAGGGCAGCTCTCAGTCCATTTTCTGCCCAGCCCCCCCCTTTGCTTACAATTGCCTTGACCCAAGTGCATTTATCATTAACACAAGACTTAGTGGAACTGTTAAAACTGTAGTTTAGGTTGAAATTTTCAAGAATTGCCAGATTGTAGTTTGTAAAAATATGTAGATAACTCCTCAAGTCCATAATTAACTGTTTAATGCATATTAAATGCAAATTCTGATAGGACTTTTCTTGTATGAATGTGCCTCACTAAAAAGGAGGAGGTTGAAGAAAGCTATTCAAAACCATTGTGCTTCCAAAGTGAATGTTACCTGTTATTTCTGATATCAACCATGGTAGCTTGCCTCAAGCTACACAAAAAGCAGCCTAGTTAGGTGCCCACTTCTTGTGTGGTTGTAAATGTGCAAACTGACAGAGAATATAAAATCCAAAGAGAAAAAAATTCCTTCCTAAAAACACCAACTGGTCAATGTGTTAAAGAATGAGAAGAGGTAGAAATTTATACCTCACTGATGCTGAGGACTGTTTGCTGACTGATAAGTGCAGGATTCCAAATGTAATGTTTATGAACATGAGAGAGACAGTTACCTATTGGATGGTGACAAACTAGGTTCTCAATTAAAAGGGTGGCCAGGCTGTTCTCTACTTAAGTCAGCAGAAAAGGATTTGAGAAAAAAAAAAAAAACAACAAACAAAACCTTTTGAAAATCTGAAGGCAGAACTAGCTGTGAAAATCTATCTTCCTTTCCATCAGAAAACTACTTAAAAAGGAGAAAGGATTGCAGGGTAAAACCATAAAAAGATAAAGTTGAATGTCAAAATAATTCAGCCATAACATAAATTGTTGACAGGAAATTTATCTAGTAATTAAAGAAAAACATTATACATTGTTTACTATTTATTTTAAAGCTGTCATAGATTTCTATTTGCACATTCATTTTTAGAGACACTGTGAAGCTAATGAGAAACACAGGTTTGTGTCACAATTTGCTTAAAGAATGCATTCACTAAACGCTGTAGAATAGACAGACCAGTGTAATACTGTGTGCTCAAAGCCTTCAAGTTGCTCAGAGTAATTCATGATACCTTTGCAAGTCTGTGCTTAGGGTTATATATCTTATTCTATCATTAATACATTGTTTATCCTCTGAAGTGTGACTCTCCATCTATTGTACAAAATGTACCAACTGTTGCTTTGCCCAGACCCTCCTGAAAGGTCTGGAGTCACATTTTTTAAGTTATTTGTGGCACTTTCATCCTTTGCAAGTCATGTTTTGGCTCCTTGTGTTTCTTAACAGTGCTGAACTTTCTGGTCCAGTGTTAACCTAGGACTGGTCAGTTCTCTGAGAGCTAAATGGGTGCAACTCCTCAGCACTTTTCCTGCCAAATTCTGCTTGCTGTGTCTGAGGTTTTCAATTTTTAATTTGCATGTCTAAGGATTGCTTCATCTGTTTACAGCTGTAAATGAGGACAGTCAAATGTTTTCATTTATGGGAATTAATCCTGGTATACGAGGAGGAGTTTGGGACCATTTACAGCATCCCTCAGTTTCCTCCAGAGGATGTCCCTAGGCAGTGATCCTCTTCCAGGGTTCTCAGCTTCCTGGGAGAAAATTCTTCCTTCATGATGGCAAATCTATGGTCAGACTGGAGGATCAGAACTTTAAATCTTATAATTTTAAAGAGTTTTTACTTATTACCGTGGCTCCCCTGATGCAGGCTCTCTTGACTAGATGTTAGTAAAGATCATTCATCTGTGGAGCTTGTCTTTTCCTTGGTCAAACAACCTCTAGGCTGAGGAGTACTTGAGGTTCATACATTTGTGCGTGTGAATTGGGGAATCTGTGGGGTAAGAAGAGGGGCATGAGAAATACCTTCAGTGAGACCTATTTCTGGCATTCTTCAGACATAAAGTCAGCATATTAAAAAGAGCTGTATTTTTAGCCAGGATTGCTTCCTAGCAACAGACCATTTACTGTACTGTGGGCTTAAAAAGTATTAAATAATTTTAGCTTTCCTACTTTAACCTCGATGGATTACACTAATGCCTCTAGGCTCTTTTCCTGTGCTATGCTATCTGCCTTCCGGTGCTGCAAACAACTGTCAGGGCCAGACTGCTCCCAACTCAAATGCTCTGAAACATTTTTAGCATAAGGATGGTAACATAATTTCTGCTACCTTCCTGCTAAGCCACTAAATAGGTAAATAATTAGCAGCTCAAGAGATTGCTATCCAAAAGCTGCCCTGGTTTATAATTTCACAAGTTAATAAAAAAAGATGTTTTACTGATTGTATTTCTGCTAAGATTATTATTTGAATTTTTAAGAATTAATATTAATTAATTTCCTTCTAGTTCTAAATATTTAAGAGTTATTACTCAGAGATTTTCACTGAATGGTTCAATTTTGACTTTTATATTCACATTACAGTATTGTTTTTTAGAACTTACGGCAAAAGTAGTTTTGATTTTCAGCAGTGACCAATGTGTGTATCCTGCTGAAGGCAAATAATTAACCTGTCTGCTTGATCAGCTTATTGTCTAAATAAAGCCTGTATTGTTTAAAGAGGATACTTTGATTAAAGTATTTAAATGGTCCAGACCTGAGAGTGCAAGAAGGCAAAGGTCATGAAAGTCATTTTCTTCCATGCCCTCCCACCTTCTAAATGCTGGTTAAAGCCAAAGAAAATCATCTCCTCAAACAGCAAACCTGCCTTTCCATTGGCACAGTCCAGTCACCCAGACTAAAGCCAAATTTACTTTTAGGCATGTTTTAAATAGCTAGGAATTGTCACAGAAAGAAGTAAATAATAAACCTTCAGTAAATTCCAGCCAGTGACTACCCCTTGTAGACTTCAAAAATATCTTTAATTTAACTATAGAATATATTAACCTAAGTATTTTAAGGTATTTCAAATTACTGTAAAATCCTGAAAGTAGTTTGAAAATATTTTAATTTCATTTTAAAATTTTGAAACATTTGTGTATTTTCCAATTATAAAAATGGTGGCTATTTGAAATATTGAGTTCTCAAAACACTTAAAATGTCCTTTACCACTTGAAAGAAATATCTATTGATTTATCCCTTGTGAATATATTTATGTCCCATTCAGCCCTGAGGTTAATATATTGAGTATAAATCTCCTGTGATTTAGGAATTTTAAATTCTTTTCTTACAAATTTTTTGATGTGTTTTTTTTTTCTAGTGTGTACTTGCTAGGTCTAAGCTAAGTGGTTTTCCAGTGTTTCTGAAAGTGATAACCTTTCTCTTAGCCCTGTTAGGCTTCACATTTAAAATGTGAAGTAAAAGTCTTTGGCCCAATTTTGTTGCTATTTATGCATGGGTAAAGCAAATCACAGCTGTCTAGTTTTGTGCACACCATGGAAGATGTTTATGCAAATCACTGAATAAGTCATTATACATGCTTAATGCAATTTTGCATATGATAAAAGCCTTCCATTTGAAAAACAAAAATGCTGATGAAAAAATGACTGTTCACCCTGGTTGGACAAGTCTTTTATTATGTACAGCATAAACATAAATGGTAAACACATTACCCTATTGCTATGTCTGAGTTCTTGCCTGGTGGGAATACAAAGGTTATTTCTGTCCTGTTTCTTTGCTTCAGGTGCTTTTCTGTTTGATTAACAATTAATATAAGCTGTGATGAGTATTTAGTATGGAAACTGGAACTGGAAACTCACGAATCTGACACGTGAGATATGTTTAACTGTTACTGAGATGCAAAGGGAAATCATCAATGGATTCATGACATTCTTCATTACCCAGATCCAAGGATCTGTAAGGTTCTGAAGAGGGGGTTGTACTTGTTCCACAAACATACACTCTGAATTTGGACATTTCTAAAAATCAAGTCCTGAATCAGACATAAATTCTTAAAATACTAATTTTTGAAATTCAAATTTATTAATTTGTATTTCAGCAAAAGTAAATAGAAAAAATAGGTGTATTTCTATTGTTCTACAAGACATTCAGTAGTGTTCCACAACACTGATTTGGCCACAGTTCCCAAAAAGGAGTGATTCAACGAGCTCTAAATAAAAATGATGGAACACAACCTTCAGCACTTATTTCCTGCACCAGACAAGGTGCTTGAAATTGGCTGATGTTCCCTACTCTTCATATAGCTGCAATTTCATTATTTTTTTATCCTATTATTGTTTTGGGTCTCGGTATTTCTCATGTTTTAGGCTCATGCAGTAGGCTGCTCCTGTTTGTGCACTCTCCGAAGCTAGCAGGTGAAGTTTGGTAAGGGAAGAGTGCAGAGATACTCTGTAATCTCAGCAAGAGCTGGGCTCTTGTTTGTCACAGGAGTAAATGCTGCTTTCCCAGAAGAAGTTTTGGAGTGTAGCAGGAAGGAGCTTCCAGGGCTGAAATGCTGGGTTTGACCTCCACCCTTGCCAGATCCTTTCCCGGATCCGGGGCTCCCATCCTTCACGAGTGTGGGGAATTTTGGCATGGGCTTGCCTTACCTGTTTGGCAGGCTGGACCTGGATCCGGTCAGAATGGCCTGAGGTGCCAGTAACTCCCCAGGGCAGTCAGGGGGAGCTGGAAACATGGCCAAGTGCAGTGCTGGGTTCCCTTTCATGCAGAGTGTTCATTACTCTGAGTGCCCAGCTCTGACTGTGTGCCCAAACGCAATCTGCACTGCCTGTCTTGGTGGGACATCGTGCTGGTCTGTTCTCTGGCCTTGGCCATGAATTATCCTTTCTTCAGTGTTGGGATAATTTGATCTAAAAATGCTATACAGTAAATATTAGGATTTTTATTATGATTTTTATTATTTTATGTTAATTTTTTTATTATTTTATTAACCTGGAAACATTCCACAGTGTCTTTTCATATTGTGCCAGGAAGACTGCAGCCCTTTCAAAAACTGTAGTTTGGATGCCATTTAATGCCTATTTTGTATTGAGCATCCTATTTTCTCTTCTACATATATTTTGACATGACAAAAGATGAAATCATTGAATATATTTCAGAGCAAAAAGGTATGCTGAAGTTGAGTGTCCACGTTGATATGGCAATGGGCTGCAGAGCACTGAGCTGATATGATTTTGGAAAGTCTAAGGGCGCGTTTTTCAGGCCTTGAATTTCCAGAGAGACAGAGGTGTTTCAATTGCATTTTTTATATATGCTTGAAAAACCTAAGCAATCCTTCCTGCCTGGCAATGAGGCTGCCCAGGGGGCCTCTCAGTGGTCTGTGCTGGGAGGTGCAGAATCAGCTCCTTAAGCTGCTCTTCTCTTCTCTTGTACCTCCTACGAAGTCCTGCCATACAGTGAGTTTACACTGCTGTCAGCATGTCATGTTTTCATCCTTCCAAGTTTTGTACTGTCCCAGTTACAGGAAGAATCTCAAGAGATGTTAGTAGAGAGTGAGAGAATAAGTCTTTTAAATTTTCCTTAGTACATCTGAATAGATTAGTCTGAATCGTACACATAAGAAAAAGATATTAAAGAAGTAGTATTAAAATTCAAGGATGAAACATCATCCTGAGTTCCTCTGAAAAGAAGCCTTGCCAGTGCCAGCAAAATTACCCTCTTGGAGCCCATTTCCTTCTCTGCTCTGAAGAATTTTTGTATTCTTTTGCAGACAACTTTTTCTTACTTGTCCCCTTTCTAATGATTTTGGTGAGCTTCAGAAATATTTATAGCTGGCTGATGTGTTTTATGATATAACATCATCAGTTTCCAGTTGCTGGTATGGGAAAAAGCCCCAAGTTTTTTACAGATAGGTGGTCTGATACATGATTGGTGAGGGGCATGCCAAAAGTTTTTTAAAGTTTCTGTGTCAGATTTGAGATTTAGTGTTCTTTTGTGGTTCATGGTTTATACAATTGTATTCTAGCAGAACTTATAAAATTATTTTGCTATTGAATGCAATCTATTTAATGGGAAAACTTTTAAAAAATTATGCATGATGAATAAGTAATCAAATACCCATCAGAATCTATTTTGTTGCACATATGCCTAAGTATCTGTTCTAATATCTGTTAAGATATCTGACAGAATTGAAGAAAACTGTTTATTTAAATATTTGGTTGACTTGATTGTTTTAGTTTTCTTACTAAAAATTGACTTTAAGGAAGTGTAGTGGAGTATGGAGCACTGGGGAGCAGATACGAATTTCCTTATTCTGCTACACTGTGTTTTTTTTTTTTTTAAAGTTTTTATATTTCTGCTCTGCAAAGAAAAAAAAAAAAAGAGAAATAGAAAAAAGAAGAAAAAAGAGAAAACCCTCAGCAGTTTCATGACTGGCAGAGTTAAAAATTAGTTTTGCCAATGTCATGGTTTAACCCCAGCCAGGAGCCACTTCCCTCTTACTCCCCCAGTGGAGAGATGGGGAAAAGAATTGGACAAGTAAAAATGCAGAGAACTCACAGGTTGAGATGAAACTGGTTTAATAGGAAAAGGAGGAGCAAAAGCCACACACACAAACAAAGCAAAACAAGGGCTGTTTCACTGTTTCCCGTGGGCAGCAGGTGTTCAGTCATCCCCAGGAAAGCAAGGTCCCAGCACATGCAATGGTGATTTGGGAAAACAAACACCATCACTCCGAATGTCCCCCCTTTCCTCCTTCTTCCTCAGACTTTATATCCTGGGATGATGTCACATGGTCTGGAATACCCCTTTGGTCACTTTGGGTCACCTGTCCCATCTGTGTCTCCTCCCATGCACTCCCAGCTCCATTGCCTTTGGGGCAGTACCAAAAGCAGAAAAGGCCTTGGCTCTGTGTAAGCTCTGCTCAGCAACAACAAAAACATCCCTATATTGTCAACCCTGTGTTCAGCACAAATCCAAACCACAGCCCTGTACAAGTCACTGTGGAGAAAATTAACTCTACCACAGCTGAAACCAGCTCAACCAAGGATATTAAATTTGAGTGTTTAAACAAGGCAGTGGAAAACAGGTGAAGAAATTGTGTGAAATGTAAGCTGTAAAAAAATTTTGTAGTCTTTAAATGTTACCCCGATGCTCTGAGGAGGGGGATGGTTGAAAATGAAAAGCTGTGTCACTCATGTACCTTACATGATGAAGACACGAATATCCTGAAAAGTGTAGGTGTATTTATCCGCATAATAGGGAGTTCCTGGCTTCAGCATCAGGCAAAGTAGTGTCTTCTCTCAGCCTTGCTGAGCTGCCCATGTCTCAGAGCTGTGCAGAAACAGCAAGTGCCACTGGGTGAGCTGTTCTCACCTGCGTAGGCAGCTGGATAGGAAGATGATAAAGCCAGGCTGCCAAAAAGCAAAGAAACCCTGGACTTGGTTTTATCCTGGGCCTGTTTAATCCCTACATGGCATAAAGGGGAAAACAGAGTACTTCTCCCCAGAAACAGCACCTTTATTGTCCTTTATTGCCCTTTATTCCATATAGATTATAGTCAGCACAGCAAGGACCTGAACCTGTAAATATTTAGAAAAATGATTTCTCTTCAGTAGAGAAGAGCAATTTGTTTGCAGGATCTGGTTTTATTTACATCATAGTTTTCTATGCTAAACCCTTACTCCAGTGTTATAGGTAATGAGCTGTAAGCTCAGACAAGGAAGTGCAAAATGGCCTCTGGAGCTGTCAGCCTTGGGACAAATGTTGCAATCAAATCTAAACTCTCCCCAGCTCTGCTCCAGCAGCCTCTAGGATAGTTAGGCCATCACTTCTCCCCATGTTGCCCTGCCCTCACAGGCCCTTTTTCTGAGAGCCAGGAGCTAAATATTGTAAAAACATCTGCTCTGTTCTTGCTGCTCTGCTCGTGCTGTTCCAGTGTCTCATTTTAAATGCAGTCCTATGACATGAAGCAACTGGGTTTGTTATTTTTATCTTACTCATTAGATGATTCTATGGCTCTCTTTTACTCTCTTTCTAACTGTTCTGCTTGTATTTTGTAATTTGTGAGGGACCTTTTATACTCAGTAATTTCCAAATGAGTGCCCCAATCTACAGGAAAAAAATAGTCATAGTTGGTTCTGATTTCTTTCTAAAAAAGATTTCATTGTCACCATTCTATGTTGTAATACAAGTACAGTCAAGTGGAAAAGGCTTAGAAATTAAATCGTAGCACTGGGCAAACTGATTCTGTGGCATTGAAATGTCATTTCTAGAATTATCTGGCTTACTGGGGAGTGTTTCAAGGAATAACCTTCTGGCGTGGCAGACTACAGTGGAGGGATTAGATGGGGCTTGTACAGGGGCCAAATTCTGCCAGTGTTAATTAGGATTGAGTGAGCATAAGTGAGGACAAAAACTGTCCCAGTGATTGCCATTTTACTTTTTAAACTTTTGTGGTATATTTTTTGCCATTTCCATGTTACATTATTTATTTCCAGGTAGAAGCAGGCTCATACTCCTTTGACTTATAAAAAGAAAGTGAAAGATAATCAGATAGTGTGTTGACAAAACCATTCCACAAAGTCCCAGAACATGCTCTTTTTTTTTTTGTGAAATTTAGGACCCTAAAATTTTTTAGGAATTTAGGATAGGAAGTTTGGGACCCTGTTTTCAACAGAAATACATTGATTTTAATTTTGTCTAAGAAACTGGGCAATATTACCCCTTGAGCAGGACCCAGAGTTTTGAAGGTTTATGAAAATGTCCTTAGAACATAATTGAATGCTGTTTATATGGGCTTTTCCAGAAAGGCAGGGAGGGTCCTAAGGAAGGCAAAAAGTGAGGAGGAGGCGCTGAGACTGCGAGGCAGTTCGCTGGGTCCTACAACCTTCTCTTCTTCTGCAGGGGCATGGAAAGAGAGAAGGAAGTTGAGGGGGGAAAGTTTTGGATTTGCCTCCCAAAATGTTTCAGCAGAAGAACATGGCAAGTTCAGACGAACAAGCTTTACTTGAAAATCTTAGCATGATGCTTTGCATGCTTTCTGAATTGCTATTTAACAGTGTCAGAATGAAATTACTCAAAGGCACAGCATTGAACTTCGAGTCAATCTGAGTGCAGAATAGAATACACAGCCCACTGTCTTCTGCTTCAAGAGACTAGAAGAAAATGGACCTGATTAAATAGCATTAATACTGTTATTTTCAATAATGTTCTTTTAACTGGGACTCTCTGCTATTTTTAAGAAAATCAGATCAAAAGTTCAAGTGTTAAGAGGGGATATAATTGTAATAAACTTTTGGAACTGTGGCTACAAGGATGACTGTGACTGATTTAGCGGCGTTCAGTGGGCGCTACCAAACAGCTTACTGAGAGGAGAATCTAGGGCAAAGAAGAGGTACTTGTATTTAAATTGTTTTATGAGAAAATAAAACAAAATGTGAGCTTTATTTAGGGCCCTTCATTTTAACCTGGGAGAAAAATGCCAGTGTGCCTGTGGTGAGGAGTGAGGAGGAAAAATGTACCTGGCTGCTGGATGACAGATCATTTAGGGGGAAGGGATGTTTCCTTGTCTGCCTTCTACTGGGCATCTGGCAAACTGCTAATTTCATGATAATTTCCTGAAGTTCATTGTACAATGATTAAGCTAGTTTTTAAAGACTTCATAATTGCATTATATAATTGTTTGGTTTGCTAGTATGTGGTTGAACATGGCCAGGATAAAAAACCCAAAGCAATTGCTTCTAAAATCAAGAAGGTTTTGTGTTGGTTTTGCAATTTGAAACAATGACATTCAAGATTTTAAATTAAATCTTTAATATATTTATTATTAATGGTTTTTTTAGTAATATATAGAGTAGCAAGAATACTAACTGGATACTAATTAAATAATATTTACTAATATTCAATTTACTGGAAAAAAATCTGACAAGGCTTGAAGCCCTATAATTTGTGAATGCTAATTTTTTTCTGCAGTTTTCATATAGATGTGCTCTACTTCATGGACCAAGGCTTAAGCCTTATACTCATTATTTGAGTTCTGTCTGTTTCCTTATTTAGACAATTGGCACTGCAAAAATGTTTAATGACTGCCTATGTTTGCCCTGTTAATGGTTTTCATGCTCTGTATGTAATTCATGTTGTTTTTCATAAGGATTCCCCTTAAATTTATATGTTCCTTCATAGCTTTTTAATTACCTTTTTTGCTACTGTAGAGAAATGAACTTTTAAAATCAGTGCTGTGATGGACTGATAAGGTTAGATAGTAAAAGAGGAGAATTCACTAGAAATCACTAACTTTCTGCCAGCTGCCCATGCACCCTTGGCTCATCATGAAAGGCGCTGGCAGCTGTTTGTTTGTGCTAAGAGGGGATGGCATTTATGCCTTGTGTTAAATCCTTGATTGACGCAAACTGCCTAAATCTCCTTAGGAAGAAGCAATCAGGGAGAGGAGGGCAGGGCGGGCAGGCAGCGCTCCTCCCTGGGCACAGAATTGTCAGGACAGACCCCTGCCTGCTCTGGGCTCTGCTCTGGGTGTCAGAACAGACTCCTGCCTGCTCC